>OU343219.1:75043731-75077840 GCA_910596185.1 Chrysanthemum makinoi | reverse complement strand
TTCAATTTCCTCTGTGCCTTGTCAGTTTCACTAATAATTCCAACAGGCTTTCCATCAGGACCCAAAGTAGGTAACTTATCACCCTTCTCAACAACTTCCCAGATGTTGTAATCAATCATGCGAATATATTGCCTCATTCGCATTCTCCAAACTAGAAACTCACCCCGCCTTAGCATGGGTACCTTTGATGCAGTAACCATATGGGTTTCGTCAGACATCTTTACTCTTCTTGAATCAAAGTTAACTTGACTTCTTCTTGATCACAGTTTCTAGAGCTCTGATACCACTTGTTGATCCCAGTCGAGCAAACGATCCTTATAGAAACTGACTTAACAATGACTTGTTAAATAATACGCGGAATATAATATTTAACCTTAAGAAGAAGAACAACAATAACACTAAACACCTCAATATTATTATTAATACGAATACTCTGAATAGTATTAGGGTTTTACAACCTTGAAGTGTATCGACCTTAGATATATCAATACACACGTATATCTAATCTAACCTAGGACCTCCTTTTATAGGCTAAGGAGTCCTTTACAATATACAATACGTAACCTACAAGATAAATATCTTTTCCATACTTATACAAAATATTAAACCCATCTAGCAGGTTACAATACATTAGCCGTGGTTATACAATACTACTAGTAGTGGTTTAACTACAGCAGTGGATTCCTTCTTCTAGCCGTGGTTTCTTTTGCTCTAGCCGTGGTTCCATACTTAGAATAATTCCATTCAGTGGAACCTAAAACCCAACAGATTTCCAAGACGAAACTTGATCTTTACTTGTTGTAGACACTTAGAAATCATTGCGCTTCCTAATCATTGAGTCCAAGAGCTTCCTTACTTGAATTCCTTCCTCGGGAATTGTCCAAATGTGCATGAAATCTTCATTTCTTCATCTTTTGCGATACCTGGCTACATTCACATACAAATACGCATCTTTTGCACTTTTGCAATAGTTATGAGTAAATATAGCCGATTATCATACACAAAACCAACAATAACGCTATTAAAAACATACTCATATTGGGCGTTATCAAATTCCCCCATACTTAAGTTCTACTCGCCCTTGATTAGGTCTAACATTTTTGAAAATCGATTTCAATGGTCTCGATACCGTGGTTCCGAAAATTTAACAATCATCTCAAAAGAAATAATTATTAGTTTGCTTTTATTATGTGAAAACTTTTAAAATGAACCAAGTAACTTTAGATAACATAACTAAACACCTCACGAATGATTTTAAGAATTCACTCAACACTCATATATTGGTGGGTATATGTAAATCACTCAATGCCTAGTCATGATCAATGCTTTTTACCGTAAGCTTGTACAAGTATCAAGACAAGTAAAATAAATTCATCAAAGAGGGCTTTTATTTGGGTTATAATGTTAAGGCTTCGGGTTATTAAATGGTATGGATAAGGCATGGGATGGTTTATGAAATTGGTTTTAAAAGAAAAATAAAGTCAAGTCTAAACCTCCATGTTGCTAGCCATCATACAAACCACAATCCCGAAAATGATTATATTTTCCTCTTCTTCAAATATCGATCTCCAAACATATATAACTCAATTTAGCTCATTAGCTAATCAATATATTCCATATAGCACATTGGCTATAACCACAATTTTTTAATTATTTAATTTTTTAATTTTTTTTAACTCCCCCATACTTAGTATAAGCATACACCACAAAAAAAAATACAAATGAGAAAGACGTCTCCTTCATCTTTGTTGGAGAATGGTACACACAAATGACAAAGTGTAGCTTTTTCATAATCATCAAAAACAATCCAACACTCCAAACAACTAGCAACAAACCAATAGACATGACATAGGTTGGCTAAGGTTTAAGGTGTAAAATATTTTTGTATTTTTCTGGATTAAACAAAAATGAAAAGATTGGCTCAAGGGTGTAACTAAGGGTATCTAGTGCTAAAAATAAGCACTAACAAATGGATCCATATAAGGTGGTTAACTAACCGATGTGGTTAGCAAAAAAAATATTAGATGTAAAATGGAAGGCCATTTGGGTTAAATCCTACGATGCCTCTTATCATTTGAACATATTTTTATCACTCGAGAGAGATTTTAACCGTAATGCATAACAATTACAAGTTCTAGAATCGACATAATCACTGGCACACTCATAGCAAATATAAAACAAAAGATATGTTTTATACAAAAAGAAACCTCACAATTTAGTGGAAAACGGCTACAATGCGCGCTAGAAAATGCTATCGAATCCAAAATGAATTACTTCCGTAATTTGGTTCAAATCAAAAATTTTCAAAAACCTCATTTTACCATTGAAATACCCAAGTTGTTTTTTTTGGGATAATTCCATATTTACCCAATCTAAACATGAAAATGTCATATATACTCAAAATACAATTTTTGAATGCATGATGTACAATGCATTTAAAGAATGTTTTGGTTAAATATGGCATTATCATGTTTAAGTTGGGTAAATATGGAATTGCCCCCCCCCCCCCCCATTTTTTTTAATATATCTTAATAACATGTGAAATCAACTAGACAATCAAGGGCGATTTTCTACTAATTACTTGAATCCAAAAATTTTACCTAAGAATAAAAAATAAGACTAAAAACTAAAATTTTAAAAATCGTATCATTTTTCCTATTTTCTTCCCTCCCCCATACTTAAGTGTTGCATTGTCCTCAATATAATAAAATGAACTTCAAAGTAAATAAAATGGGAAAAAGAAATAGTCAAAAAGATAACACGGGATAGAATATGCAATATGCATATTGGGTCATAAGCACGCTTGTGAGTTATCCAACTCCAAATATTGACCAACAATAAGGTTCCGTCATATCCATCCTGCAAACAAAACTGCAAAATATACACAATACACAAAACAAACAAATAAACTACAAACAATCCGAACGCTACTTAAAAATAAAAAATAAAAAAAGTATGATAATCATCCTAAAGAAATAGTTAAGAGATAGAGATAGAGATAATATTGTTCGACACACAATAAGCATTGTTTTTGAAATCACAATCCAAAGAATGATCTTCTATCCAATCCAACTTCTTAAAGGCATTACGTCAAGTTCCTCTGGTAATCCTTCGAGCTTTCCCCTTCCTACATCTCTCAAATGAGCAAATCCTTCAGCTTCCGTACTTTCGCGCATAATTGGTTCACTAAACAAAACCATTCCCATTGGATTAAATAAACCAAGGCTTTTTGCAATCCTAGTAGTAAAGTGTCCTCCACAAATATAATTTATGCTCCCTAATGCAGCCCTTTTATGAATGTGTTTGGCAATCAACCACGCTACATCTAATGATCTTAACGGATATCTTTCCTCAAAAGTGAATAGTACTCATAAATCATCCTCGAGAATTCTGTCCACGTCATGTGCCCTGTGTAGCAGAGACTCAACTACTATCCTGTGAAACACGTGCAAAAGTGGCTTTCTAATTGACGAGACTCTACTTTCACCATACGTTAGCTTACTTTCCGTACTTATTTTTCTCCAAAACCTGTTTTCATCAAATCCTTCCTTATTCCTATCACTCAACATAATTATATATTTAAACTCGATTCTCAAATCTTCATCCGAATATAATCCTAACAAATTACCAAATTCCCATAACGTGATAACATGTGCTTGATCACCTAGCCTGAAATTAATTCATTCGTCTGAGGAAACTCCTACAGCTGTAATACCCGTCTTCATTTCAAAGGAACACAAAAATTCTAGACACCATTCTTTGTATATGGGCTCATCAGTGTTGAGAGCTCTCTTCTACATTTCTGTAGTTAGAATCTGCTTGTTCCATAGTGTTCTCACCAGCAGCTTATCCTCTAAAACCTCATGGCAGCCCAAACTTTACAATACTTCCCAATTAATAATCCGAGGTCGGTGTACTTATTTTCCTCCAATAGATAGCAAAGTATCATTGAAACACTTTCGACGATCATCACTCTCTCCACGCCAAAGAAGATTCGGGTGGCACTCTGGGATTGTCATTTCTTTTTCCTTCTTTCTTGCTCCTTGGGTTCGTGATGCGACCCCTTTTCCTAAAATATTCTTCACAACATAATCAAAGGAGAAACATGCAATATTATTGTAGAAATCACAAATATAAGTCAATATAAGAGTGTTAGAACAAACGATAAGGTTTATAGAAGCCTCTAATGTCTAGTTCAAAAATTTGTAATTTCTCAAAACAGAACTTGGAACCGGATCGGTTGAGGGGCAGCCGATCCGGCTCCTCTCATGACCTTCGTCCAACCGTTCGCTATGAGATACATTTAAATCAATGGTTACTCGTTCTGCAGAAGGCTTTGGCCTTCCAAGCGATTTCCCACTAGATTCTTCCAATTCCAATTCACTCCTAAACTAGATTCTAACATCACCAATGATTCCCACAACCTCAAATTGCTCTTAATTCGTATTCAAACTTCCAATCATCACATGTTCATCTTGCTTAGAACTAACAATCTTAACTTCAATTCATCAATCACTTGTTCTAATCAACAATGTGGCATCTAAAATTCATTGAAAATGCATCATCTACCAACTAGGAATCATCAATTGTAACTTAATTTGATTTAATGGCACAACCTAATTAAATCTGAAAATTCAATCATCTAATACTCATTCCATGTTGAATCAATCACTACAATTCTTTTCGCAATGCATTCCTATATCAATTACCCACTTAATTTGAAAGATTACAACTTAATTCAATTCTATAAAAAACCCCAAATTAGTGACCTAATTTGCAATTCGAATCAAATACTCTAATTATACCCTAATTAAGTTAATTGATTGCAGATGCTTACTTGTTTAGGTGCCATGATGATCTTCTAAAACTCTTACAATCTTCAAACAACTTCTAATGGTCGAATTTTGTGAAACCTAGATGGAGGATTAGTGTGTGTGTGTGTATTTTTCTGGAAAAATGAATTTTTGGTACTTATACTTGCATCCAACCGATTCAGTTATGGACACAACCGTTTCGGGTTGAATTTTCGCAGAATTTTGCCTTTTTAACTTTACTTGGGCATTTTACTTTCCAAGCAAAAATTGTTTACTCAAAAATCCGATTAAAGATGCACACAACATTCATCCAACCATTTGCAAATTTCAACAACATCTAACTCAAAAACTAAATCATCATAACTTAAACTAAAATTCAAAATGCATTGATTAAAATAACTTCAAACCAAAATAATAAAAATAAAAATCAAATGAAAAACAAAATCCCTAAGTGCATAAAATAAAATTTCATCAAAAGATGAAAATCAAGCAAACAAATGCTTGTTATTATTGAAGAAATGTTTTTCTCCTATCACTCCTCACAATATTCATGCCTCAAAATATCCTCGCTTTGGAATTTTTCGGTCAACTCACGATATGTTTCATGAGTTTTGAACTTTCTAACAAATCTCCTTCCATCCGGGCATAGTATATCGAATTTGACATGCCATTCCCCGTCTCCCTCTTATCTTTTTGTATACACTCACCCCCTGTCCCCATTCCAAAATTTTCAATTGTACGGGTAGAGATCCTAAGAAATCCGCGAGCTTCTTGTAAACAAGAATGTTTTTAAATGGGCTGTAGAAGGCTTCCACAGCAAGTGCACGTTCCATTTCATCATCAATATCAAAATATGGTGGAGTAAGCGGTCCATACATAGGGTCTCCGTGGACATCACGCCCAACTTCGAAGCAAGTTAAATCATCTTCCCTATCAAAGAGTTCCAAATCCTCCATAAATTCTAACACATTACCCCTAGGCTTGGGATAATAATTTTGCTTTGAGATCCCATCATCGATTGTCATAGTCCCCCTCCCCATATCTATAATCGCTCCACATGTGCGTAGGAAAGGTCTTCCAAGTAGGAGAGGTAAACTTTTATCCACCGGTATGTCCAAGACTAGGAAATCGGCCAAATAAGGTTGGTAGCCAATTTGTACCCTCATATTTTTCACTTCCCCCATAGCCTTAGCTTGAGAGTTATCCGCCATGGTTAGCTTAGAATGATTAGGTTGAGGTTTGCTTAGTCCCAAAGTCTTGAATAGTGGATAAGGCATAACGTTGACACTTGATCCCGTATCCACAAAAGCATAAACCGGAGTGGTCCGGTTAACGTTTATAGCCAAAACGAAGTTACCCGGGTCACCCTCTTTCTGTGGCATACCCAGAAATAAGATCATATCCCTATCCTCATCCGAAAGATTCTTATCTTACAACCTTGCTCTAGCTAACATAACCGCATCTAGCTTTTTTTGGTATAGAACATAATCTTGTAGCACTTCAATCACCGTGTGGAAAACTGGAAGGGGGGGTTGAATAGTTTTACCAATTTAAACCTTCTTTTTAAAATATTTAGATCATCTTATATCAATCTATTTAGATGTGTATGTTGGACTTTGATAGATAGATATATAAAAGTATAATGAGAGATAAAGAGTAAGAAGCACATAACCACAACACGAGTATTTATAGTGGTTCGGCTACAAGGACACCTTCCTTGCCCTACTCCACTCCCCGAGTCACCTACTCGAGAGTTTGTAATCACTACACCAACTCCTTATGGCGAAGAAGCCTTCACAACGTCATTACACCTTTCCGTACAAAGCTAAATACCAAGTTCTTTCACACCAAGGTGAACCACACCTAACACAACGTCGCCTACCTTTATCCGGTGCTAGGCTAACCACCGAGTTCTTTCACTCCAACGAGAACTAATCCTATCACAACGTCGCCTACCCTTTATCAGGTACTAGGCTAAGTACCTAGTTCCATTTCAATGGAGGAACTACTACCCAACACAACACAACACCTAATCCCAAGGAGACCAAATCCTTATTATAATACCATCAAGGATATCACCATCCTTGAATATAAACAATCATTATATGTATAACGATCCCTCATCAATTATACGACCTAGGCATTCTTCGTTAATCCCACTTGATTTGATTCCTAGGCATCCTTCACTAATGCCTTTGACACGACGCTTGGCTCCTTTCACTAATGCCTTCGTCTTGACACCTTTAGCATTCTTCACTAATGCTTTGGACACGGACGTTTAAGCACCTTTCACTAATGCTTTAGTCTTGACTCTTTCGGCATCCTTTACTAATGCCTTCAACACAACACATCTACGGAGGAAGAAAGAACTATCAACAAGAGAACCTCAATTGTCTTGATGACGACGAAGCATGGCAACTCATGGACTTGAGCTTGCTCGACTTCAAGAAGTGGTGATCTCGCCTTTAAGAGGAACCTAGAGAATCACATGAAAACAAAAGACAAACTACATAGAAAGATCTCTTAGGATCAGTGGTTAGAGAGGTACAATACTTGGGGAAAGTATGTGTGAAAGTGGTGAGCAAAAAGGAAGAAATGGCTCACTATTTATAGAGGAGAAAGCTTACTGTTCCCCGGATCCCACGGATCCCTCCCACAAGGGATCCGTCTAGCGTTTTAGTATACACTAATTATGTGTATGTTTGCCCAATATGTAAACACTCGTTGTTGTACATATGTATTACTAAATCATAAAATCACTTATATTTGTTTTAGTGTTTTATGTGAAAACGTTAAGTGTGTTAGAAAACTATTGGCTCAAACAGTTTACGTATTTTATTTGTTTCGTTAAAATGATTTTACGTTTGTTATCGACAAAACATTAGAAGATCGTAAAATATAAATAAACGTTTTTACGACTTATTTGTATTAACAATCTCCCCCTTTTTGTTGATCATAAAACATAGCATTATTTTAAGGAAAAACTAGAATTCGTAAAAAGTTTGAATTGGAGTTTTTACTCTCTTCTCCCCCTTTTTGTCGAAACAAAAAGAGCGTCGAAAAGAAACTAACACAAGGTTTTAGGAAAAACATGTAAAAAGGAAAAATGTAAAGAGAGCAAGTGACGGGAATGGTTCTCGTCTTAAATCCCCCTTGATGAGTCCATCCCTTTGTGAGGACGTCAAGTACATAAAAATAAGTAAGCTAATGTATTGCAATTATATTTTCAAATGGTTCGTCCTTGTGACGAAAATTCTCCCCCTTGAATATTGCAACGTTGCAATGGGGCGTCATGAAGTATAATCCAAATAAGGATTATGTTGCAAATGGTTTTGCAATATGGTTTGACACAAAGCTCCCCCTAGCTTTATGGTGTCAAAATCTTCATGTGTATTTTGAAAATCTACAAAATAAAGGTTAGAAAACAAGAGTATGGTGCATAATTTCCTGCAAATAAGAATGTTAGTAGGGAATTTGATTTCTGTTGCACGGATCCCGCCATTCCCTCCTTGGAGGGATCCGTCTAGGCTTTTTCAAGGGATCCATTTGTCTGGTGACAGATTTTTCGGCATTTGTGATATTCCAAACAATGCTAAATATGAGAGTGAGATATGTATAAATAATACACTCAAAACAATGTGGCACATAAGATATCATTCAATAAAATAAAGAGATAACCAAACAAATCTCTAAAACTAAGAGAATGATCTAGCCATACATATTCTAAAAATACTAACGAGTGACCTAAACTTAAGAAGTAACCACGTTCTTAAGGATAAAATGGGATTCCTAGACGTTCTAAGTTGAGCTTAAGACTAGGACACCGCTTTAGGCTCATGGTTGTTTAGGTTTGTTGACCTCTTCGAAACGTTCGAGGAGGTGATAAAACATGAAACTTTTCTCTTCACGTAGTTCATGTATCAACCTTTCAACATGTTGACAATGATAGCAATCCTAGTCATGATTTTGAGCTTCTTGAAATGGAGGTTCAAGTGAAGTGGGTTGAGGATCCTCAAATAAAGGAGGAATTGGTGGAGGTTCATTAAGTGGAGGCTCAACAATGTTTGAAGGTGGAGGTAAAGAAGTGTCAACTTCCATGTGGTCGGGTGGTTGACTTTGATGTCTCCTCATAATCCAAAATGGACTATTGGGGGGAATTGTAGAATTTGATATTGGTGCAAGTGTTGATTCAACACTTTGGTTTTTTTGCACAACCTTTTCAAGTGAATTTGTTGGTAGTGATGGAAGATGAGATGGCCAAGGGGGTAAGTCCTCTAAGTTGTGAGAATTAGGGGATGATTGTGAGGCGTTAAATGATGTGGCTCTAGGCACCGATGATGTTGGTTGGGTTGAAAAGGGTGTGTTTGGTTTAGTAGAATTTGATGATGATATCCTAGTGGGAACAATCCTCTTGGGAATTAGTTTGATTGGTTTCTTTGGTGTAGGGGAAATCCTAGCATTTGTGGACCTAACAGGAGATGATTCGATTGAGGAAACTTCGTGTATGACCCTAGCAAGTTTATTGGGTGGTTCTTGGGTGGATGAGTTAGCACTAGGAGCTTTTCTCATGATCATATGACTAAGGAAGATATTTGTAATTGCTGAGAATTGTGTTGAGTTTGATAACTAAGGTGTTCTAGCAAAATGACTTATAAAGGGAAGAGTTTGGCAAGTGCATTTAAGACTTAAGCCACTAAGATTCTTAGAAATATGATGATTAACATGCACAAGATTGAAGTTCAGAGTTTCATTGATCTAGGAACTTAATAGAGATGAGGTGGAGTGTTCAAGTAAGCAAGATGAGCTTGAAATGATTGTTTTGGCTAGAGTTGACATAATCTGTCACCCGGATCCGACGGTTCCCTCCTTTGAGGGATCCGGCTAGGCTAATCCTAGGGATCCGGCTCTCAGCAGCTATGAAAGGTTATAAATGAAGTTTCTAAGGGCTAAAACCTATACCAGGTTTCAGTCGTCCTAAGTATCTAAAATGAGGGTGTACTTGAATGATCAAGAGTAATGAATGATATAGCAAATGATTGCTTTTTATGGAAGGAAAATAGGACTAAATGACTACCAATGGATGTTCAAAGATAACACTAAGAGTTTTGGTGGTGTCAAGTCATAATAAATAATCCTAAAGATCAGATTTTAGCTTGAAATGGAGTTTGAAAAATCCTCAAAAATCAAAAGAATTGAAAAACTAATTTTTGACCCATTTTGAGATGAAGATGACTAGAAACAATTTCCTAAAATTGTTCAATATATCCATCTAAGTGTTTTGAAAAATGAAAAACAATTTGTGAGTATTGAAGCGGAAATATGGTGAGTTTTGATGATTTGATAAATCAAAAGGCACTTTGAATAAGATCTTATGTAAGCTATGAGTGAGTTGAAGGCTTTCTCATCCTTGAAGGAGACTTAGTTAGGTTCTAAGATCTTATGTTTAGCTAGTGTGAGGTTATCTAGTAAACTATATTGATGTATGGGATGTTGTATTATTGATATGTTGTCACGGATCCCACGGTTCCCTCAAGGGAGGGATCCGTCTAGGCTAATCAATCCTAGGGATCCGCCGCAGAGCAGAACTATCACAGAATCATGTGCAGCTTTTGCACACTAATCAACCATTAAACTAAACATAAATATAAGCATGTCATCACATAAAACATCTCATAGGAAATGGTAGAAATAGCAATATCCAAGTTAACGCAAACAAGAGTGCTAAAACACAATCATCCATACACAAAACAAGTGTTTAAGAAACAAACATAATCCTATCGTCTCTTTCGTCAATTCTTTCTTTTCCTCATTTCCGACTTTGTGAGGTGATAAGCTAGATTTTGAATCATACCCCTTAATTGTTTGAATTCCGTGGTCTCGTTTGGAATGGTTGGAAGTTGTTCATAATAATCAAAGGGTTCCAATTCAATGTTAGCTATGGGGTCGACATCTTCTTCTTCTCCATCTTCTTCTTCTTCTCCTTCCGAGGAGTCCGAGAGAGCTTTAGGTTTCTTTCCATTGACCATGAACCGTTTAGAGGGTTGTTTGGTAAGAGGTACCATTACATGATCGGCAAAGAAATGATCATCGTTGATAGGAGATGGTTGCAATGCACTAACATACTTACAAAGTCGTGTTAGGAGCATACCATATGGAAGTACCATGTTGGAAGCTTTGAATACCCTGGCCATTCTCCTCACCATGTAATAGGCGAGATTAAATGGCTTTTGGTGGATAAGACAATAGATCATTTGCACAAGACATGCATTTGGATGATCCTTGTTACCAACTAGGCTAATGACGTTTTCCCTAAGGATTTCTTCCCATTTTCTAAACATGGGATGTATTTCGAAAAGTTCCATTTGAAAAGGATCACGGTGAATGAGCTTTTTGTTTCGGTTGTAACGGGATTGGTCGGTCCTAACTTTGAAGATAGTATCTCGAATGGTTGCGGGGATCATCAAGAGGAGTATTGTAGATAGGTTTAGAATCAAGTGCAAGGTCTTGAGCGTTAATTGCCCAATCTTGAGAATACATAAAAATTCCTTCACAAGGAATGCGAAGAATTTGAGCAAATGTGTTGAGAGGTAGAATGAAGTTTCGTTTATTGATGATGAAGGCGATTGAAATGCTATCATCGGCATTTCGAATGATCCTAATGCTTTTATAGAATTCAAATATGAAAACCGGGCAAATTTATTCATCAATGTCAAGAAGACAATCAAAGTTGATTGTCGAGAAAACTTGACGAGTGTCGGTATCTTCAAGGAAACATTCCTTGATTACACGACATTCGTGAATAAGTCATTTTTCAAGTCTTTTGAACACTTTGTGATTGGTTTTTGATAGCCCTTCTTCCCGATAGTAATGGGTGAGGTAATGGACGGTATCATGGTGGTCTTGTTAAGTGGCTTTAGGCATGGTTGGTCCTAGAAACAAAAATATTCTAATTAGGTAAAATTAGTTGTGATGGGTTTGTGGTTTTGATTTGCGTTAACAATGTTGTGAACACAATGTAATCCTAATTGTGTTAAAAACCCCTTTTAATGATTAATTTTGAAAACCCTAATTGAATTAATTGATTAGAAATTGTGCAACCATAAACCCTAGGATGAGGATGATGGAGATTAGAGCAAGTTAGTGTAATTACTTACAATGGTGTTCAAGAGAGAAATACTTGAGGGTGTGGAGTCCTAGGAGGATGAAATCAAGTTCTTGAGTCGTTTTGTGTTATGTGTGGAGAGGGAAACTAGTATGTGGTGTTTTTCAAATGCGTATAGCTGTGTTCTGTTCTACGGTTCACCCGGATCCCTTGTGTTTGGGATCCGGCTAGTACAACTAGAGGGATCCGGCTCCTGTGGATAGAAAAAGGTTTGTTTGGCTTTATTTTTGTAGTAGGCTATAAATTAGCTTGCGAAACAAAAATTGTTTAAAGAAAAAAAATGTTTTGGTCGACGGGATTTGATAAGTTAATTATCGAGGTTCCATTGGTGATGACGGCGTTAGTTTGACGAAATCAAGAGGAATACTATTCCCGATGATGAGTAAGTCGGGAAAGTGACGAAAGAGAGACTTTTAAGAGACTAGCAATTTATTAAACAATCAAGAACTATGATATCAACATAATCATGTAAATTAGCTAATGAAAAAGTAAACATACCTTTATGCTTCTTGGCTTGGCTTGTGAAGACATAATACCAAAAATTCTTCATGAGTTCTTAAAGTAATCCTTTGTACTTAGAGTAATTAGGTTGTGATTACTTTTAGATCCTTTCTCGAAGGTTGACATCATTTATTCTTTGAAGAGAAATGAAGGTTTTGAGGAGATCCTAGCATGAAGATTTCTTGAAACAAAATATGTTAGAATGATCTATCAATGTCCAACATGAAAGAGAAAAGAAAAAAAATGTTTTGAAATATTTCCTTCTTTGTAGTTTTCAAACATACACGGATCGTATCAAGTTTTGAAAGTACAACATACTCTAAGAAACTTGGTAACGAAGCTCTGGTACCAATTGTGGAAAACTAGAAGGGGGGGTTGAATAGTTTTACCAATTTAAAACTTCCTTTTAAAATATTTAGATCAACTTATGTCAATCTATTTAGATGTGTATGTTGGACTTTGATAGATAGATATATAAAAGTATAATGAGAGATAAAGAGTGTAACACCCCCAATTTCGTGACACGCAGCGGAATTCAAACTGGGTGTTACTTCATGGCATGACAGTCATAACAATAGAAAACGATCTCTAAAGAAGTCGTTTTAAAAAAGATTTATCATTCAAATTATTCAAATATATCAGAGTTTACAAAATAGGTCCCAGTTGGTTCCATTTTTTACAAAATACATCAATATAAAGTCTTTTGATGTTTTGTGAATGATAAAATATTTATAGCCTTCTTCATCTAGTCCTTGCTCTTCGCGTGCCAGCTCCGACATTATGGACCAAAAAAACATGCTTAAAACTACAACACAAAGGTTGAGTGAAATTCATAGAGTTTGTTTGATGGTTGAACACATTATGTTGGTAGTGTGAGTTAGTTAGACTCACACCAATGGTTTGAAAACAAAAAAAAAGTTATTATTGTTTGAGTACGAATTACTCAAGTACATGATACTTGAGCCCGCTTTTGTTTGTCACCAAGCTCATGAAACCAAGGCGTTAATGTGTTCCAATATTAATTGAGAAATTTGGTACTTGCCCTAATAGGTAAAATTTCCATTTTACCTAATGTTACTCAAATATAGTGCGTTTGTTTGCCTACCCGGTCAACACCAACGGGATTCGTCAATCCCAATAGATCTATTCACAATATTCGTGCTCACTCTCTCTAGTGATTAACGGTTCATGATTTAGGGACTTATGTTTGGCAAATGATGGTTACTTAGTGACAATATGGCAATCACATAAACATACAGTTTGAAAGCAATGTGTTCGATTTAAAATAAAGCATGTATTTCCCCCAAGGGTTTGTAAAACAATTAAGTAATAGAAAGTGGGGCTATGAACTCACGGTAATCGTTAAAAGTTTAGAGTACTTGTGAAATTAAATGAAAATAGTTGAGCATGTATCTCCCCCAAAAGTAATTTAAAACATATAAAAGCAGGGGCTATGAAACTCACAGTAGTCCTTAAAAGT
This sequence comes from Chrysanthemum makinoi, assembly GCA_910596185.1. Taxonomy (NCBI): domain Eukaryota; kingdom Viridiplantae; phylum Streptophyta; class Magnoliopsida; order Asterales; family Asteraceae; genus Chrysanthemum; species Chrysanthemum makinoi. Next base: position 75,063,883 of record OU343219.1, on the reverse strand, counting down.
TTAGAGTACTTGTGAAAGTAAATGAAAATAGTTGAGCATGTATCTACCCCAAACGTAATTCAAAACGTTTAAAAGTAGGGGCTATGAAACTCACAGTAGTCCTTAAAATTTTAGAGTACTTGTGAAAGTAAATGAAAATAGTTGAGCATGTATCTCCCCCAAAAGTAATTCAAAACGTATAAAAGTAGGGGCTATGAAACTCACCTCAGAGTAAATGATATCAAATGTATAATGAGAATGATGGATATGCCGTGAGAACTTCTACGAGCAACCTAGAATAGGATGTTGCAACTTAGATTTGAAATAATGATGTGAAAGAAATAACAAACCTATATACCTCTCTATGTTGATCATGATGTAGTACATGGTTTTTGTGTATGTCGTTTATAGAAATGGTCTAGTTGTGAAAAAGTGTTTAGTTTATATATATCGTACTACCGTTCGGGCCATCACAATTCAAAGGTCATGTAGTAAACGTTCGAGGAGCCAGGACACTTTAAATCGTAAATCCAAAGAACTCGTCAATACCTTTTACTCAATTGAAACCCCTCACAGGAAGCTCCATAGTTTTGTAGCAATTAGTAGATAAAACATAGATTTTGAATGAAGATTGTTATATCATAAAGTTTATCATGTTTTTAGTAAATATCTAGTTTTTACAAGTTCTCGTCGTTTCATAAATATGATCATTAGATAATGTAAGTGATTCGCTTCAAACCGTCAGGATTTATCACACAAGTCAACCACTTGTGAATGGTCAACCGTAATAAAAATTCCAAACAAAAACGAAATGCAATTAGATCCATGGAGAGTATAGTGTTTTTCGTGTCGTTAAGTCCCAACGAGCTGCAATGATTAAATCTAAACGTAGTGATTGAGTGATATTGAATGGGAAAAAGTTATGATTTGGAATAATTATATCTAGAGAAAAAGTTTGTAAATTACAGGGGCTTAAATGCAAATTAAAGAAAATTAAAAAGCTAAAATATATTAAATAAACGCTATCACTATTTTTAAAGTGATGTTTTTCTTGATTTATAAAACAAAATAACTTAAATAAACTATTTTAATTAAAATTTAAACCTATATTATCTAAAAACGTGACCTAAAATGAAAACGTGCGTTATGTATAAAAATTACGCGAGTGCGCAAGGAAAAACGTAAAATTTGTGAAATAAAAATCCTACGAGTGTAAAAACAATTTTATTACTTACTAAATGAGAAAAGAAAATTTTAGAAAAAAGAATTATATTTTTTTTTACTTTTATATTTTTTATTATGAATTAAATACTATTTTAAACTAAATAAATGATTAAAAATACTAAAACTATTAAGAAAAATCTGAAACTTTTTTATAAAATACTTAATAACAATACAAGGCTAGGAAAAATGCAAAAGGTGCGACAACTTATTTTAATAAGCTGTAAATAAGCTAAGTAATACGTATAAGCTAATTTAGAAAACAAGGGTTATGTATTAAATTGTGCAAAGTTAAACCAGTCAAAGACCCAAGGGCAGTTGGTGAGTGTGTTGTGTGGTGAGCTAGGTGGCCGGTTCAATCCCAAAGATCTGGCTTTTTATTTTATTTTGGACTTTTTACAAACTTATTAAGCACAATTAGATAAGCAAATTTTATAACTACAACTTTTATAAAATACTAATAAGCTCTGAATAAGCTTATTATTTCAACAGTGGTGCAAGAAAAGGAATAAGCACAAGATTAAGCCAAAATGGCTAATAAGCTAGAAATAAGCACAAGTAAACTGATAGTAAGCTAAGAAACTAAGCTAATAAGCTATGAAAACTAAAAAAGCACAAATACTTAGAAATAAGCACTTAACAAACCAAAATAAGCACTAGCTCAACTTGGTACACAGGACACTATTTAGATCTCTAGGCACTTTCTAACTTATTTTTAAGTACTTAGATAAGCTAGGAAATGAAAATAAGCACTGTAACTAACAAGCTAACCAATTGAGCTTTCCAAAAAGCTAATTTTCAAAGTTTGGATTACAATAATGAGCTTGTGAGAAGCTTTTGAAAAAGCTGGTAAACAGCGATTGATCATTGTACTAAGTGAAATGGACAAAACTAGAAGCCACTGGCGGCTTATTTGATAAGTCGCAGTTTAAAATAAGACTGTGAACCTTGAGACAGCTAGGTGAGCTTCTCAAAAGCTAAGGTACACAAGTTTGCTAGCTAATGAGCTCAATGAGCTTGTAAAACTGTGCACAGTATGGCATGTTTTTGGAAAAGTACTTCAAAGAAACAAAGAAATAAGCAGTTTATAAGTTAAGTAGATATAAACTAATATTTTTCTAGTGAAGATTAGCAGCTAAATTTTAATATCCCAAAAGCACAAAGTATGAAACTTAATATTAAATCCTATATAAAATTATCCATTTTATTCAAAAACGACTAAACTTAAATTTTTTTTAAAGTTACACTAAGTAGTTGACTTATATGAACTTTGGATTGATTCTATGGACCGAGTATGTTATAATAAGCTATAATAAGATAAGTTTAAGCTAAAGTACCAAGTTATAAGCAACTTTGATGAGATTTGTACTTAGAAATCCTAACAGTTAATAATTAAGATGAGATTAAAGCTAATTTTGACTTTTATTTAAACAAGGACTGTATTTTATGGTTTGAATAACCTATTTAGACCTAAGGTAACATGTAAAAACTAGAAATACCAACAAAAACATTCTCTGAGTTGAAAAATCAAAGCAAATCCAAACAACCCTTTATATGAAGGATTTTTGGTTTTTTTAAAGCAACCTAATGATTTAAACCTCAATACTCTATTCAAGACTTTATATTAGCATATAACAAGTCTAAATTAACATTAAACAATAGTGGTACAAGCCATAAACTTAAGAACAAATAATATGCTATTGAAATTGTGAAAATGATATTTTAAAGTAACTACCAATTATAAATAACAAGTATAATGTATTTGTAAGAATCTACTTAACTATGACTTAGAAACATAAAAATACAAGGATTAAAGCTTTAAGATAATTAAACAGTGAAATGTAAAAATAATTATAAAAAGCTTACAAATGTTTTCCAGCCAAAGACCATGAAACAGTGATGAATACCACTCCTAACAGCTTTCCACAAAGCTTCTAACCCAAGAATAGTCCAAGAATTACCCTGCTTCAACCTCTGGCATCTTCTCCACTGATTTTTATTTTCTAATTATTTTTTTAGTATTTTTCTTGTATTTTTGAATTGTTGAATAAAACTGGAATTTTAAGGTTTCTAAAGACTATAAGCTTTGTCAAGAGCTTATATGAGCTTAAGAAGCAATAACAACAACTAATAACAACATTTGCATATACTTGATATTTTGAACTTGGAAATTGACATAAACTGAATTGTATATAAGAACTGAAATTGAAACTGAAAATAGGTTTTTATTACACTGAAATATGATTACAAAGTCTTTGAAAACTTAAACTTGCACTGGAAAACTTAAAAACTTAAAACCATAAGTAAAATAAAATTACACTAGTTACTTGTTCTTCTCTGCTTCTTGTTCTTATTTATTGACCTCTTTAGAATCCTTGTCGACCTCTGATTAATTCCCACTTCATTCCAGCTCTTGGATCCTACGAATTCATCACAACCATACACTTGGCATTTTTGGCGGGAAAAGTCTTAAAGCAGGTTTTTAGCATTTAATGCTTCTTGGTGTTTGTGGAGGTGTTAGGGATTAGGTTAACAGGTGGGGGGATAAGGTGGAAAGGTGGTAGTGAGGTGGAAAGGTGGAAACCATGGTGGTTTTGAGTTTGCAGGCGAGAGTGAGAGGGATGAACAGTGACTGGCGGTTTTTATTTATTTAAACCGTAGGTTTGGGCTTGGATATTGGGCCAGGGTATTGTGTTTTGGGTTTGGTATTAATAACACAAAGGACCAAACTTGTAATTTGTCTGAAACTGAAGGACTGAAATTGCCAATTTTCCAAAGTTATCACAAGGACCTATATTGCCAAGTATGAATAGTACAAGGTTTATTGTTGATTATTTTCACTTTTTAAATTCACCAAGGACTATTTTTGACATTTTTCAAACTTTAGGGACTAAAGTTGTCATTTTGCAATTTTTAAACTTTGAAGGGTTTGTTTTGACAACTTTTGAATCCATTGGACCTTAAATGATTTTTTACTTTATTTTGATTTACCAGGGACTGTTTTTGACAAATTTTGAAACTTGGGGGACTAAAACTACCAATTATGCAAACTTAATATTCCGGTACTTTTGCATTTGAAACACATAAAACACTTATTTGTGATATTTTCATCATTTTGATGCATTTCTGAGTGTTTTCAGATGTTTTTGGCATTCTAAATGGTACAAAAATGATGAGTATTTAGACACTCATCAATCCCCCACACTAAGATATTGCTAGTCCCTAGCAATATTTTGTGAAAACTTAATGGATTTAAGTCTCTTTACCAAAAGCCATTACTTCTGGAGTAGCCAATTGTTTCAGTTCAAGTAAGAACCTTGGTACAATGATAACCAAATGATTTTGAGCAAATCACCAGCTTTCTACGGTTTTGATTTGTCCTACCGTAACGCTTGCTTGACTAGCCAACTCTTAGATAAAATATCTTTGGTGAGTCGATTACCAATTATGGTTTTCCAACTGCCTTTACCACAAGCCATAAACTTGCGGGCTAGCCAACTCTTCACTTTTAAGGATATGGTGAGTCGAATACCATACAATTTTAGGCAAATTGCAAGCCGTCAACGGATTTGAGATATCTTTACCAAGAGCCGTTTGCTCCTGGATTAGCCAATCCTTATGTGGGTTAGACATGGTGGACTGATTACCATTTGTTGTGTTTAGTACATAGTACTTCCACTAATTTTTTTTTTTAAAATTTGGCCATTTTGGGGGAAAAAGGGACTAAAAGGGTACATTTATGATCAAATTCGCCAGAATTTCCCCCACACTTAGAAATGAATATTGTCCTCAATATTCAAAGTCCCGCTATTATGCCAATCCTTGAACGTAAGAAGATAACATTACTAGCTAAGTGTAGAAACACAACAATTATTCTTTTTTTAATATTTACAATTTTCATTCATATTTTTAGATCTATATACAACATGTGGGGCATCTCCCCCACACTAGGGTGGTACACACGGTGAAAACCCATGTTTAACTACTGTTTTTGATTACCGAGTCGCTAGCTTGACTCGACCCGAATTAATTTGTTCATGGGGAAGTGGAAGAGACAATCTCCATCGGACTTTCATTCAAGATGTTTGTATAAACATTGAAGTACGTGAAAGTTCCACACCGATGAGATATACATAGAACCGCTCACAAATGATAAATGAAAATGCCGGTCAAAAATATGTCCTCATTTCCGGAAGGAGTGAAGAAATCATGAGAAGTGGAAGGAAAGAAAGAAAAATCATGATAAAAATCATGACTAACTTATCATTATCGAAGGAGAATTCATGATTTCGGATCATGAATCTCATATTAATTTTCATTTGATCAAGACATATTCTGGGTGGGAGGGATGGGATTTTGATATCAAGCAAGTTCTCATGGTTGAGAACATTTCCCTCCGGAACACAAAGATCATTTTTTTCTAGATCAAAGTGGAAGTTATCATACTCAGGTGGAGATATGATATGAGTGAGTTCAAAGAGAACTCCCTCAAAGAGAATCATTCACGTAATGTAAGTCTGTGAACTCTTGTTCCATCAGACTCATCACTATCCTCAACTGAGTATCAAAGAATGGATTCTCGAATTAAAGTGAATTCAGAGTCGAATTCAAATAGAGGATTGGTGAGAGTTGTTTTGAACGCTTCAAAGTGATTAACATTCTCTATTGGACTGGTAGGGTGAGAAGTGAGTGAACGATCATTACAAAGGAGACTTTCAATTTCTCCTAGGTTGGCTTTGAAATCAAAGAGATCATCATCACTTTCCGATGAAAGTGGAATGATGTGAGTGAGTTCATCGGTGAACTCCTCAAGAAGAGGATCAACATCAAAATGTGAAAGTGATGCCTCAACATTCTCAATGTCCCCATAAGATTTACAATCATCACTAAAATCGGTGAAAGTCTCAAAATGATCTTTTGAACACTTAAGAGGGGAAGGAATATCACACATATGGTCAAAAGTTCCCTGTGACTCTCTCGGGATTGGGACAAGGTCCTCAACACTAGACTTTATGAATTCTTCCGATTCCTTTTCAGAAGTAAGATCAAGATGCTCATCCCCCATGTTTAGAGAGTGAGTGGGAATATCGGGTGTGATAGCAATTGTTTGAGAATGAATCTCAATCACTGATATATCAACCGATGAACTTGATGAATCTTTATAAAATTGTAGGATACCAAGTGCATCCTCATCATCACTGTCATCAGGAATAAAACGAAATTGAGAGCTAGATTTGGCTGCTTTTCTTTTGCAATTGATTCCCTAATAGATTTTTCAAAGGCAATTTGGGTATTTATTTTAGCAGCCCTGCTTCAGCTAGCAATTCTTCCATAGATTTCTCATGTGAATGACCGGACATTGTGGGAGTGGAGATTTGTCAAAACCGGAAGGTTGACATTGATAATCATCATGAGGACCCCACAATATACACAAGAAAAACTGGGAGCATTTTGAAATGCTGTTTTACTCAACTCCTCAGCCACCTACCTCCAAGCTCTAGATAAGTGTCTTGTTTGGTTTGCTGAGGAGTTTGAGTCATTTGGCACTGTGGAGGTTGGTCGTGACATGGATAGTCATAATTTTTACAAGGAAATGGATTCCCGTTTGACAATCGAGTGAAATGGGGACCTCCACATCTCACAACAAGTAAAACTGTTGAGTCTGGATGGCGAATTATATGGATATTGGTCATAACCAAAGTTCTCGAGCATCACCGAAAACTGTTCATAGACAAACGTGTTTTCGGATTGACACTCAAATCCTTGGTGAGGACCTCAACAAAATTCACAGCAGTTATGTTGATTATATGAAAATAAGTCGTGTGTGGGTAGTTGGAAAATTTTGAGGGTCGTTAAATGAGTTCCGATTAGGATCATAATCAAATGAATTCCTCGAACCACAAAACAAACAACTCCCGTTATGAATATCATTAGCACACTGTACACACGCATACACAGCGACAGTGGTGAACCAAAAAGAGGCTCACCACAACCGACACAAAGGAAAACGATTCCATTTGAGAGTTATGAGAAGGAATCGGTTCATTCAAAGAATCAACAAAACCAACATGGTGATCCGAATGACTATTAAGTCTCGAAGAACATTTTGAAAAATCCGGAGGTGGGACAAGTGGTGTGCTCTGAGAGCTAGCAATTTCCACCACTTCCATTATGGTTTCTGGTTCTCGGTTCTTCGAAACGCGGAAGATTAGGCAAGTCATTCTTGCTAGTCACCGGTCTAAATTCTGCATGATTGCTTTTAAACGTAAATTGTGATAGTTTAGGATCAATTTTAGACGGCTTAGGAGCAATTGAGGGGTTAGATCTTTGGATAACCGTAGGTTGGACGTATTTAGTACCTCCATTATCAGAGGGAAGTACCGTCCTTTGTTACCGGTTTCTCGTTCCATTTCCCTACGCAGAATTAATGGATCATCACGAACAAAACGAATTCTTGACATTTGTGATAAAGTATGAAGTTTTTCAACTTCGTTCCAGAATTCGTCGTAGTCGAAAGATTCCATGAGAATAGAAGAAGTTAGAATCAAATGGATAGAGGGTAAAGGGATAAAGAATCAAAAAGGGTAAAAGGGTAAAGATGAATATTTTTGGATTTTTGAAAACATGTTATAAAAACAAAGAATGAAAATATTTTTGGTAATCGATTAGTCAAACGAATTAACTTCACGATAATTTGGTTTTATATGAAAATAAGGAAATATGGACAAAGATGGTAAATATACAATGGGTGAATATTCAACAACACTAATCAGCTAAACGGAAGATTATTAGCACAGCTCCCCGGCAGCGGTGCCAAAATTTGATTCGCTTCAAACCGTCAGGATTTATCACACAAGTCAACCACTTGTGAATGGTCAACCGTAATAAAAATTCTAAACAGTCTGAAAACGAAATGCAATTAGATCCAGGAGAGTATAGTATTTTCTCAGGTCGTTAAGTCCCAACGAGCTGTACGATTAAATCTAAACGTGTAGTGATTGAGTGATATTGAATGAGAAAAAGTTATGATTTGGAATAATTATATCTAGAGAAAAAGTTTGTAAATTACAGGGGCTTAAATGCAAATTAAATAAAATTAAAAAGCTAAAATATATTAAATAAACGCTATCACTATTTTTAAAGTGATGTTTTTCTTGATTTATAAAACAAAATAACTTAAATAAACTATTTTAATTAAAATGTAAACCTATATTATCTAAAAACGTGACCTAAAATGAAAACGTGCGTTATGTATAAAAATTACGCGAATGTGCAAGGAAAAACGTAAAATTTGTGAAATAAAAATCCTACGAGTGTAAAAACAATTTTATTACTTACTAAATGACAAAATAAAATTTTAGAAAAAAGAATTATATTTTTTTTACTTTTATATTTTTTATTATGAATTAAATACTATTTTAAACTAAATAAATGATTAAAAATACTAAAACTATTAAGAAAAATCTGAAACTTTTTTATAAAATACTTAATAACAATACAAGGCTAGGAAAAATGCAAAAGGTGCGACAACTTATTTTAATAAGCTGTAAATAAGCTAAGTAATACGTATAAGCTAATTTAGAAAACAAGGGTTATGTATTAAATTGTGCAAAGTTAAACCAGTCAAAGACCCAAGGGCAGTTGGTGAGTGTGTTGTGTGGTGAGCTAGGTGGCCAGGGTTCGAATCCCAGCACTGGCTTTTTATTTTTTATTTTCTTTTTGGACTTTTTCTTTTACAAACTTATTAAGCACAATTAGATAAGCAAATTTTATAACTACAACTTTTTATAAAAAATACTAATAAGCTCTGAATAAGCTTATTATTTCAACAGTAGACAAGAAATGGTAATAAGCACAAGATTAAGCCAAAATGGCTAATAAGCTAGAAATAAGCACAAGTAAACTGATAGTAAGCTAAGAAACTGCTAATAAGCTAATATGAAAACTGAAAAAGCACAAATACTTAGAAATAAGCACTTAACAAACCAAAATAAGCACTAGCTCAACTTGGTACACAGGACACTATTTAGATCTCTAGGCACTTTCTAACTTATTTTTAAGTACTTAAATAAGCTAGCAAATGAAAATAAGCACTGTAACTAACAAGCTAACCAACTGAGCTTTCCAAAAAGCTAATTTTCAAAGTTTGGATTACAATAATGAGCTTGTGAGAAGCTTATGAAAAAGCTTATAAACACTGAATGATCATTCTACTAAATGAAATGGACAAAACTAGAAGCCACTAGCAGGCTTATTAGATAAGCTGCAAAGTTTAAAATAAGCACCTAACCTTGAGACAGCTAGGTGAGCTTCTCAAAAAGCTAAGGTACACAAGTTTAAGCTAGCTAATGAGCTATGAATGAGCTTGAGAATAAGCTTGTAAACTGTGCACAGGCATGTTTTTGAAAAGTACTTAAAAGAAACAAAGAAATAAGCAGTTTATAAGTTAAGTAGATATAAACTAATATTTTTCTAGTGAAGATTAGCAGCTAAATTTTAATATCCCAAAAGCACAAAGTATGAAACTTAATATTAAATCCTATATAAAATTATTCATTTTATTCAAAAACGACTAAACTTAAAATTTTGACTTTTAAAGTTACACTAAGTAGTTGACTTATATGAACTTTGGATTGATTCTATGGACCGAGTATGTTATAATAAGCTATAATAAGATAAGTTTAAGCTAAAGTACCAAGTTATAAGCAACTTTGATGAGATTTGTACTTAGAAATCCTAACAGTTAATAATTAAGATGAGATTAAAGCTAATTTTGACTTTTATTTAAACAAGGACTGTATTTTATGGTTTGAATAACCTATTTAGACCTAAGGTAACATGTAAAAACTAGAAATACCAACAAAAACATTCTCTGAGTTGAAAAACTCAGCAAATCCAAACAACCCTTTATATGAAGGATTTTTGGTTTTTTTAAAGCAACCTAATGATTTAAACCTAAATACTGATTCAAGACTTTATATTAGCATATAACAAGTCTAAATTAACATTAAACAACAGTGGTACAAGCCATAAACTTAAGAACAAATAATATGCTATTGAAATTGTGAAAATGATATTTTAAAGTAACTACCAATTATAAATAACAAGTATACTGTTTTATTGTAAGAATCTACTTAACTATGACTTAGAAACATAAAAACACAGAGATTAAAGCTTTAAGCTACATCTACAGTGAAATGCAAAAACACTTATAAAATGCTTACAACTGTTTTCCAGCCAAAGACCATGAACCAGTAATTAATACCACACCTAATAGCTTTCCACAAAGCTTCTAACCCAAGAATAGTCCAAGAATTACCCTGCTTCAACCTCTGCATCTTCCACTGATTTTTATTTTCTAATTATTTTTTTTTTAGTATTTTTCTTGTATTTTTGAATTGTTGAATAAACGGAATTTTAAGGTTTCTAACTGCTTATAAGCTTTGTCAAGAGCTTATATGAGCTTAAGAAGCAATAACAACAACTAATAACAACATTTGCATATACTTGATATTTTGAACTTAAAATTGACATAAACTGAATTCGTATATAAGAACCTGAAACTAAACTGAAAAATAGGTTTTATTACAATGAAATATGATTACAAAGTCTTTGAAAACTTAAACCTGGAAAACTTAAAAACTTAAAACGACATAAGTAAAATAAAATTACACTAGTTACTTGTTCTTCTCGCCTTGTTCTTATTTATTATTGACCTCTTTAGAATCCTTGTCGACCTCTGATTAATTCCCACTTCATTCCAGCTCTTGGATCCTACGAATTCATCACAACCATACACTTGGCATTTTTGGCGGGAAAAGTCTTAAAGCAGGTTTTTAGCATTTAATGCTTCTTGGTGTTTGTGGAGGTGTTAGGGATTAGGTTAACAGGTGGGGGGATAAGGTGGAAAGGTGGTAGTGAGGTGGAAAGGTGGAAACCATGGTGGTTTTGAGTTTGCAGGCGAGAGTGAGAGGGATGAACAAAGGATGGCGCTTTTATTTATTTAAACCGTAGGTTTTGGCTTGGATATTGGGCCAGCTGGGTGGGTTGTGTTTTGGGTTTGGTATTAATAACACAAAGGACCAAACTTGTAATTTGCTGCAAACTGAAGGACTGAAATTGCCAATTTTCCAAAGTTATCACAAGGACCTATATTGCCAAGTATGAATAGTACAAGGTTTATTGTTGATTATTTTCACTTTTTAAATTCACCAAGGACTATTTTTGACATTTTTCAAACTTTAGGGACTAAAGTTGTCATTTTGCAATTTTTAAACTTTGAAGGGTTTGTTTTGACAACTTTTGAATCCATTGGACCTTAAATGATTTTTTACTTTATTTTGATTTACCAGGGACTGTTTTTGACAAATTTTGAAACTTGGGGGACTAAAACTGCCAAATATGCAAACTTAATACGTTTTTCATCTGATTTTGGTACTTTTGCATTTGAAACACATAAAACACTTATTTGTGATATCTTCATCATTTTGATGCATTGAAAGTGTTTTCAGATGTTTTTTGCAGTCTAGATGGTACAAAAATGATGAGTATTTAGACACTCATCAATCCCCCACACTAAGATATTGCTAGTCCCTAGCAATATTTTGTGAAAACTTAATGGATTTAAGTCTCTTTACCAAAAGCCATTACTTCTGGAGTAGCCAATTGTTTCAGTTCAAGTAAGAACCTTGGTACAATGATAACCAAATGATTTTGAGCAAATCACCAGCTTTCAACGGTTTTGATTTGTCTTTACCAGTAGCCGTTTGCTTCTGGACTAGCCAACTCTTAGATAAAATATCTTTGGTGAGTCGATTACAATTATGGTTTTCCAATCTGCCTTTACCACAGCCATAAACTTGCGGGCTAGCCAACTCTTCACTTTTAAGGATATGGTGAGTCGAATACCATAAAATTTTAGGCAAATTGTGCCCAACGGATTTGAGATATCTTTACCAAGAGCCGTTTGCTCCCGGATTAGCCAATCCTTATGTGGGTTAGACATGGTGGACTGATTACCATTTGTTGTGTTTAGTACATAGTACTTCCACTAAATTTTTTTTTAAAATTTGGCCATTTTGGGGGAAAAAAAAGGGACTAAAAGGGTACATTTATGATCAATTCACGAATTTCCCCACACTTAGAAATGAATATTGTCCTCAATATTCAAAGTCCCAACTATTATGCGAATCCTTGAACGTAAAAAGATAACATTACTAGCTAAGTGTAGAAACACAACAATTATTCTATTTTTAATATTTACAATTTTCATTCATTTTTTAGATCTATATACAACATGTGGGGCATCTCCCCACACTAGGGTGGTACACACGGGTGAAAACCCATGTTTAACTAATGGATTACCGAAGTCAGCTAGCTTGACTCGACCCCAATTAATTTGTTCATGGGGAAGTAAGTGGAAGAGACAATCTCCATCGGACTTTCATTCAAGATGTTTGTCTAAACATTGAAGTACGCGGAAAGTTCCACAATCGATGAGATATACATAGAACGGCTCAAATGATAAATGAAAATGCCGGGTCAAAAATAATGTCCCTCATTTCCGAAGGAGTGAAGAAAGGAGAAGTCACCATATATAGGGAAGGAAAGAAAATCATGATAAAAATCATGACTAACTTATCATTATCAAGGAGAATTCATGATTTCGGATCATGAATCTCATCATTTAAGCTCATTTGATCACATATATTCGGGTGGGAGGGATGGGATTTTGATATCAAGCAAGTTCTCATGGTTGAGAACATTTCCCTCCGTAACACAAAGATCATTTTTGTCTAGATCAAAGTGGAAGTTATCATACTGTGTGGAGATATGATATGAGTGAGTTCAAAGGAGAACTCTTCGTAAAGAGAATCATTCACGTAATGTGTGCCTGAACTCTTGTTCCATCAGTAGACTCATCACTATCCCCTCAATCCGTATCAAAGAGTGGATTCTCAGAAATTAAAGTGAATTCAGAGTCGAATTCAAATAGAGGATTAGTGAGAGTTGTTTTGAACGCTTCAGAAACAAAGTGATTAACATTCTCTATTGGATTTGTTAGGTGAGAAAGTGAGTGAGCGATCATTAAAAGGAGACTTTCAATTTCTCCTAGGTTGGCTTTGAAATCAAAGAGATCATCATCACTTCCGATGAAAGTGGAATGATGTGAGTGAGTTCATCGGTGAACTCCTCAAGAAGAGGATCAACATCAAAATGTGAAAGTGATGCCTCAACATTCTCAATGTCCCCATAAGATTTACAATCATCACTAAAATCGGTGAAAGTCTCAAAATGATCTTTTGAACACTTAAGAGGGGAAGGAATATCACACATATGGTCAAAAGTTCCTGTGACTCTCTCGGGATTGGGACAAGGTCCTCAACACTAGACTTTATGAATTCGGCCCGATTCTTTTCGTGAAAAGTATCAAGATGCTCATCCCCCATGTTTAGAGAGTGAGTGGGAATATCGGGTGTGATAGCAATTGTTTGAGAATGAATCTCAACTTTGGGATATCAAAGCGATGAACTTGATGAATCTTTATAAAATTGTAGGATACCAGTGCATCCTCATCATCACCGCCATCGTGAATAAAACGAATTGAGAGCTAGATCCGGGCCGCTTTTGCAATTGATTCCCTAATAGATTTTTCAAAGGCAATTTGGGAATTTATTTTAGCAGCCTCGCTTCTTCAGCTAGCAATTCTTCCATAGATTTCTCATGTGAATTTTGAATGACCGGACATTGTGGGAGTGGAGATTTGTCAAAACCGGAAGGTTGACATTGATAATCATCATGAGGACCCCACAATATACACAAGAAAAACTGGGAGCATTTTGAAATGTTTGTTTACCTCAACTCCCTCTTTTCACCGACTCCTAAGCTCCTAGATAAGTGTCTTGTTGGGTTTGCCGAGGAGTTTGAGTCATTTGGCAATCAGGAGGTTGGTCGTGACATGGATAGTCATAATTTTTACAATGGATCCCCTGCTTGACAATCGTGAGTAAATGGGGACCTCCACAGCTCTGCCAAATAAGAAAACTGCTGGAGTCCGGATCGCAATTATATGGATATTGGTCATAACCAAAGTTCAGCATCAACATTCTGGAAAACTGTTCATAGACAAACGTATTTCCGGATTGACACTCAAATCCTTGGTGAGGACCACCACAAAATTCACAAAGCAGCTTATGTTGATTATATGAAAATAAGTCAATGTGGTGGGTAGTTGGAAAATTTTGAGGGTGGAGTTAAATGAGTTCGGATTAGGATCATAATCAAAATGGAATTCTAAACCACAAAACAAACAACTCCCCCTAAAGTATGAATATCAAAATACCACACTGTACACATCAGACACCAAATGTATTGTGGTAGAACTCAAAAGAGGCTCACCACAACCGACACAAGGAATAAACGATTCCATTTGAGAGTTATGAGAAGGAATCGTTTCATTCAAAGAATCAACAAACCAAACATGGCGGGATCCGGTCGACTATTAAGTCTCAAGAACATTTTGAAAAATCAGGAGGTGGACAAGTGGTGTGCTCTGAGAGCTAGCAATTTCCACCACTTCCGTTATGGTTTCTGGTTCTGGTTCTTCAGAAACGTGAAGATTAGGCAAGTCATTCTTGCTAGTCACCGGTCTAAATTCTGCATGATTGCTTTTAAACGTAAATTGTGATAGTTTAGGATCAATTTTAGACGGCTTAGGAGCAATTGAGGGGTTAGATCTTTGGATAACCGTAGGTTGGACGTATTTAGTACCTCCATTATCGAGGGAAGTACCGGTCCTTTGTTACCCTTTCTCGTTCCATTTCCCTACGCCGAATTAATGGATCATCACGAACAACACGAATTCTTGACATTTGTGATAAAGTATGAAGTTTTTCAACTTCGTTCCAGAATTCGTCGTAGTCGAAAGATTCCATGAGAATAGAAGAAGTTAGAATCAAATGGATAGAGGGTAAAGGGATAAAGAATCAAAAAGGGTAAAAGGGTAAAGATGAATTTTTTTGGATTTTTGAAAAACATGTTATAAAACAAAGAATGAAAATATTTTTGGTAATCGATTAGTCAAACGAATTAACTTCACGATAATTTTGGTTTTATATGAAAATAAGGAAATATGGACAAAGATGGTAAATATACAATGGGTGAATATTCAACAACACTAATCAGCTAAACGGAAGATTATTAGCACAGCTCCCCGGCAGCAGCGCCAAAATTTGATTTGGCCAAAACCGTCAGATTTATCACACAAGTCAACCACTTGTGAATGGTCAACCGTAATAAAATTCTAAACAATTGAAAACGAAATGCAATTAGATCCAGGAGAGTATAGTATTTTCTCAGGTCGTTAAGTCCCAACGAGCTGTACGATTAAATCTAAACGTGTAGTGATTGAGTGATATTGAATGAGAAAAAGTTATGATTTGGAATAATTATATCTAGAGAAAAAGTTTGTAAATTACAGGGGCTTAAATGCAAATTAAATAAAATTAAAAAGCTAAAATATATTAAATAAACGCTATCACTATTTTTAAAGTGATGTTTTTCTTGATTTATAAAACAAAATAACTTAAATAAACTATTTTAATTAAAATGTAAACCTATATTATCTAAAAACGTGACCTAAAATGAAAACGTGCGTTATGTATAAAAATTACGCGAGTGTGCAAGGAAAAACGTAAAATTTGTGAAATAAAAATCCTACGAGTGTAAAAACAATTTTATTACTTACTAAATGACAAAAGAAAATTTTAGAAAAAAGAATTATATTTTTTTTTACTTTTATATTTTTTATTATGAATTAAATACTATTTTAAACTAAATAAATGATTAAAAATACTAAAACTATTAAGAAAAATCTGAAACTTTTTTATAAAATACTTAATAACAATACAAGGCTAGGAAAAATGCAAAAGGTGCGACAACTTATTTTAATAAGCTGTAAATAAGCTAAGTAATACGTATAAGCTAAGTGTATTATGCCAAATCCTTGAACGTAAGAAGATAACATTACTAGCTAAGTGTAGAAACACAACAATTATTCTATTTTTTAATATTTACAATTTTCATTCATTTTTTAGATCTATATACAACATGTGGGGCATCTCCCCACACTAGGGTGGTACACACGGGTGAAACCCATGTTTAACTATGCTTTTGACTTGAGTAGCTAGCTTGACTCGACCCGAATTAATTTGTTCATGGGGAAGTAAGTGGAAGAGACAATCTCCATCCGACTTTCATTCAAGATGTTTGTATAAACATTGAAGTACGTGAAAGTTCCACATCGATGAGATATACATAGAACCGGCTCACAAATGATAAATGAAAATGCCGGGGTCAAAAATAATGTCCTCATTCCCGATGAGATAAACATTGAAGTACTAAGTGACTTGAGTGGATCTAAACTCAAGAAGATCACTTAAACTTTCTAGAGATTTGATGTAGTAACTTGATACTTGAAACTTCTTTGCATGAACTTGGAGTTTATAGATCAAATGATGGAAGATATGAATGATTTATGCTATGAACCACCCAAATCAGTGTTTGAGGGTGTTTAGGATGTATTTCACTTGCTATTTATAGGAGGGTAAGTTTGGTTAACCATATTTTGGGTTAAATGTTAACCATGGTTAAGTTAGGACACATGTAATGATCTAAATGAACCATGGTTAGGATTAAGCTACCAAGATGATAACTCATGCCATAAGAGGCGGTCACATATGTGTGACATGGCCTAGATGATAAGTCTTGATAATATCTTGAGTTTAGAGTAAGATTTGGTTCCGTTAAATGCCAACCGTAAGTCGTGATAGATATTGGATTTCATAAACACATAACAAACAATAATATGGATCGAATAGTATAGAGTTTAGAGAGAGAAAGTGGGAGCCTTTCTAGAGAGAGAAAGTGAAAGAAAACATAGAAGGTTAGATTAAGATGAATGAAAGGTCCAACCCTCTACCTTGGGAGGTAAGGGGTATATATAGTTACAAACATAACGACCTCCTATCGGCCTGTGGATCAGGTATACAGTGGGTAAAGACCCGTCCTTCCTCCACGGTGTTGCACTAAACTAAATAGCTAACTAAATAACTAGTAAATAATGTAATATCTACGAGCTAACATATGCTAGACTATAGTTGGGGTGACCGACTCTTTACTATGGAATTTCTAATTCCTAACAATCTCCCCCTAAGGGAGGTCACCCCATGAATTACATTTTGTGTCCTAGCATTCTATTCTTGACTTCGTTCTTGAGCTCGTAGACTTTAATTCTTCAAAGTCCACATTCTTTGTGCTTTTGTGGTGACTCTTCGTAGTCACATTATTTTGTACTTTTAGTGGAGGTCTTTGAACTGATCCACATCTTTGATGATCTTCGAGCTTTCATAGAGATCATCAGCCACAGTAAATCTCTGGATCACCCTTTGTTGTGTTGCCATCATGTGATGTTGTGACTTTCGGACCGACATGCTCACACTTTTGAATCATGACATCTTTCCATGAGAGTAGCGGAAGCTTTACTGGTTCATGATATTTGCAGCTAGCCAGAGCGAAGCATAGTATAAAAATATCATAGCCGTTATGTAGATATGCACCGGTCATGATTTCTTCAATTAAGTGAGGATACTTTGGAGCATGCGGCTTTGGATTGACTCCTCAATTACGATCAGCTGCAACCGTCCAAGTGTACCTGCAAACAACAGTTAGCAATAAAACACACGAAAGTGTCTTTGATCACTTTCGTTGAATTTAGGTACACGGCCCACTGGTTCCTGATGATCGTACAAGTATCACTGTGATCGTAGGATTCCTAAGAATCTCCTTGACAGGGTTTCGCAAATGTTCTAGCCGTTCTCAAACCGGAACGTCTCAAAGAAGACAACACGGAGTGAGTGAACTAGCGAATTGAGATTCACTGATTGATGAAAATGATTTGAAAACAATCGTGTATTTCTTGAAGAAAGAGTTTTGCAATACAACGAAGGTTTATGAGAAAGATCAATTTTCAATCAAAATACTTTTTGTATTAAAGAATGAGTACACATTCGACGTGCTAGTGAAAATAAGAGATTCGCACATCGAATGGTTTTTCTAAAAGTATTTTTCAATCAGAGATACTTTTTGAATTTGAAAACATAAGTACACATTCGACGTGCTAGAGAAAAGAAAAGATTTGCACATCGAACGGTTTTTCCAAAAGCATCCGTCAATCCATTTCCTGGACCAAGGTTGATTCACGAGTGAATCGCCCCATCGTTTCTATCCAGTTGTCACATGGTTGATCTATAGAATATATCTTACATGCCACCTACCAGGAGCTTGTTTGATGTTGGCTCCAGAAGGCTTTCCAACTTCATTGTGAATATTTTTACATATCACTCTTCCGGATCTCGGCAATACCACAAGGATAATGCGTAGGACTCTTAATATATTCTTACTTTCCACATTATGTGTAACAGCAAGTCTTCATTAATTTAGTGTCCTAATGAGATATTGTGGATGATCTCTTGGCTCTAGACTCAATCGGGCACATTTGGTTCCTATGCCGGAGACTAGGGAGAGGGTCTCCTTCTTCAATATCAACAATCTCTAAGAGAAAGTCGATAGATAATGTCGGTTCTCCGTGAGAAATGAAACAATCCCTTTTAAGAGGAACTTGAGTAGCTTGGGAAGTTTAGTGCAAGTATACACTGTTCATGACGTCTTGTCTTCAATACAGTGTTACCTTAGTAACTACCGTAGCATATGTATTGAACCGCGGTTCCGCCCTAAGGTTGAATAAATGGAGGGCTATTTCTTTTCACCCTTTTTCACATTCAATTTTTTCATTCTTCAACCCCTTCAGTGCTTACCGAGACTTCATAGCTAGAACTTTTTTGGGTTTATTCCAGATTAGCTTTGTCTCAGTCCGCACTCTTCCCGTATCTCACTTTTCTCCTTTTTCAATATACCTAAGGACTCTACACTATCTAGTGGATTGTCCGTGGGTAGATCCCTCCTGCTCGCGAATCGTGGGAACTAATACCTAACCTCACCATCCTTATATCTCCATGCATAAAGTAAAGTGGTCGGTCTTTTGGTACAGTTCATTCTTCCTTGAAACCAATTGAAAAATCATTTGGAAAAACAATCAAGGTACTTGTGATACGAGATCAAAGCATTTTGTACCTTAATAGTTTCGATCATTTAGAAAAGCTCCCCCTCAACATGTGCATATGATTTTGAAATCGTTTAACACATGGAGGCAAGAGTTCTTTGAAAGAATTAATTTCTTGATCACAATTTCCATAGAAAAAAGCCATTTGATTTTCTTGGTAAAATTCTCCCCCTCAATATGTGCATAGGATAAGAGAAATCATTTTAACACATAGAGGCAAGAGTTCTTTTGAAGCACATCCACGAATCACAAAAGCCATTTAGAAAACCATTTGAAAACACAATCAAGGTACTTTATAAATCTCTTTTTAAAAAAACTTTTGTACCTCGATGGTTTTGCTCCCCCTCAATATGTGCTTCGAGATTCGAAAGCGTTTAGCACATATGAGAGAGCAGCCTGCACATTTGAATAAAACAATCACCTTTTATCAAATTTCATATTAAATCACAAATTCTCCCCCGATCAAAATATCAAACCCTTTGAGATTTTGGATCCCAAGTGATTTAATTAGGTTTTAGAAAACATGAGGATATATATGGCTGGTTTAAATACTCATCATGTTTTTGGATAAATCCTCCTCCTCAACATGTGCCTTATGTATATTAAAATCGCTTTGGCACATGGTATGGGAGTGCCTATAAGGACTAAAACCAATTCTATTTAAACATAGCAAGAGATTTAAATCAACGATCTTTTCCCCAGCATCAAAATTTCAAAACCATTTTGAGATTTTGTGATCCCAATAGATTTTTAAATCATTTAGAAAATTTTGGG
>OU343219.1:74961312-75043631 GCA_910596185.1 Chrysanthemum makinoi | reverse complement strand
CTACCGGTCTTGATTCTTCACGATGCCGCTTCAATTTGTCGGCAAGGTTTCCTTTTCTCTGGTGGTGATAGTTCACTGCTCCTACTTCTAATCCATCTGTTGACTCATTGGGTCTCCATGAACCTCCCACACGATTTCCAAGTCCATCTAATCATGGGAATTCATAATCTTCAAGTTCTGAGTTGGAAGGTATTCATCATCAATCAAGCACAGGAATTTTCAGTTCCTCTTCATATGATGATGACTTTGGACCTACTATCAATAACCTACCAACTTCAGTTGATGTTAGTCCTATTGCTACTAAAAGGATCAACACTATTCATCCCACATCATTGATTATTGGTGATCCTAATTCAGTAGTACAGACAAGAAATAAGGTAAAGAAGACAACGTTTGGTGAAACTGCATTTGTTTGTTACATTCAGGATCAACAAAGGGATAATCACATAGAATATCATCACTGTCTCTTTGCTTGTTTCCTGTCTCAAGTTGAACCAACCAGTGTAGCTCAAGCTCTTGCAGATTCAGAATGGGTGGCTGCTATGCAAGAAGAAATGCAACAATTCTTGAATCAAAATGTCTAGAAACTTGTGCCATTACCTGATGGTAAATCTGCCATTGGGACAAAATTGATCCTAAAGTGCAAAAGGGATGCAAGGGGAATTATGGTAAGAAATAAAGCAAGATTGGTAGCTCAAGGTCACAAGCAAGAAGAAGGTATTGATTATGATGAAGTGTTTGCTCCAAAGGGCAAGAGTGGAAGCCATTAGACTCTTCTAGCCTTTGCCCCCATATATGGGATTCATCATCGATGGATGTAAAAAGTGCCTTTCTTTATGGAAAGATTGAAGAAGAAGTTTATGTGACTCAACCTAAGGGTTTTGTGGACCCCAAAATCCTAATTTGGTTTGTAAAGTTGTTAAAGCACTCTATGGGCTTCATCAAGCACCACGAGCATGGTATGTTAGATTGTCTTCATTTCAGCTGAAACATGGCTACAGAAGAGGTGCTATAGATAAGACCCTTTTCATCAAGAAGAACTCGAGTGATATCATCTTAGTCCAAGTCTATGTGGATGATATTATCTTTGGCTCCACTAAGGAGGCTTGGTGTAGGGAATTTGAAGAATTGATGAAGAGTGAGTTTGAGATGAGTGCTATGGGTGAGCTTACATTCTTCTTAGGCCTACAAGTCAAGCAAAAGCCATATGGTATTTTTATCAGCCAAGAAAAGTATGTGCAAGACATCCTCAGGAAATTTAATTTGAAAAGTGTGAGGACTGCAAGTACTTCATATGAAGCTCCAAAGCCAAAAACAAATAATGAACCAGATGATGTTGTTAATGTTCATCTCTACAGATCAATGATAGGTTCTCTTATGTATTTAACAGTTCCAGGACTGATATTATGTTTGCATAGCCGGTGCTTGCTCAAGGCATCAAGTTACACCATTGAATTCCCACTTGAATGCTGTCAAGAAAATCTTTAAGTATCTCAAAGGCCAACCTAAGTTGGGTCTTTGGTATCCTAGAGATTCTCCTTTTGTGTTGGAAGCTTACCGTGATAGTGATTATGCTGGTGCTAATCTTGATAGAAAATCAACTACTGAGTGGTAGTTGTCACGGGTAGATTGATCTCTTGGTAATGCAAGAAGCAGACCATTATGGCTACATCTTCCACTGAAGCAGAGTATGTTGTTGCTGCTAGTTGTTGTGGTCAGGTACTCTGGATACAGAATCAACTTCTAGATTATGGGTTCAATTTTATGAACACAAAAAGCTTTATTGAAAACCAAAGTACCATTTGCATTGTTAAAAACCTAGCTTTTCATCAAAGAACAAAGCATATAGAAATTAGGCACCACTTTATAAGAGATGCAAATGAAAAAAATCTTATTCAAGTGCTTAAAATTCATATTGATGAAAATGTGACTGATTTGTTAACTAAACCTTTTGATGGCTCTAGATTTCAATACTTAGTTATCCATATTGGGATGATCAACCCCTGATTGTTCTGTTTGAGGGGAGGAGTAAGCCTAAGGGGAGGCTTATTGTTTAAGGGGAGGATTAATGTTGTACATGTTGTATAATTTTGTATATTATGCATTCTTTGTCCACTAACAATTTTGCAGATTTTAAAGTCAAACACACACAATCAGGAGCAAATGAATGAAAAGAAAAAGTGAAAGTCTATATATTAAGGGCTGCATTTAAGAATGTAGCATTACATCATCACAATAAAAGATTTCACTAGATCATCACATCAAAAGACAAACACCTACACCATCTACTCCATAGATCTCTTCCCTTTTCCACTGACATTAGGCATGCTTTGCATTCCCCTCTTTCCAATCACCTCCCAAGTACGGGAATCAAAGACCAAGCACTCTCTTCTTATCCGTACTGGATTGGGGAGTTAGCCTTTGTGCAGAAGTAGCTACCACCAAAGCTTTAGAAGTCCCTACTGGTTCATCATCATGAGTGTCATCACAGCAAGAGACATATCTTGGCATGGACTTCAGCTCATAATCAGAGCTTGTGTCTTCCACATATGGTGGTGGGGTAGGAAGTTCATCAGATGGAGTACCCCCAGCTGCTGGTGTTGGATTTGGGTTCATGAAGGTTAATGTGTTATGAAGGGGAGGAAAATACTTCCTCCATCCATCGTTGGATGATGAACTTGATGATGAATCTAAGGAAATTTCAATCACGTCAGGATTACTCATTGTGATGATACTTTTGTTGGAGGGTTGTAGGTAATCGAGAACTTGAAGGGTATGTGATGTGTTAGGTTTATGGTTAAAAGCCCCTTTTATAGATAAAGTCAATAGTAATGTATCCACCAGATGATTTATTGCAAGTAATGTTTGAGTTGGTAGAGGAGTAAATAAGGGGGTTGACCATAAGATGATGTTTTATAGAGGTCTTGCTTAGTAATTGTCATTCCTACCGGTTGACTGTTGTTCCTGCTGATGGGTTATGGTTTCTGCTGGTAGCACCAATGTATTGACCATGGTCAAACGAAGTTTGGGCTTCTTCTGATTGACCATGTGTTCCTGCGGTTTGACTTGTGGATGCTGCTGGTAGTGTGGAATTGGGTATTTTTATTTTGGGATAAATTTGAAGTCAAAATTGGTCAAATATTCTTTCCGAGATACTTGCCAATTAAGTTGCTAACTTGGGTAACTACTTTAAATAACCTAACGTATATATCTCACGCCCAAAATAACAATTTCCCTTTCTTCAATTGTTAGGAATTGGAAATTCTATAGTAAAGTATCGGTCACCCCTAAATGTAATCTAGCTTAAGTTAGCTCATAGACACATCGTTTAGTGTGTTATTTGTTAGTTAGTTATTAGTATAGCTTAGTCTAGTGCAACACCGTGGAGGAAGGATGGCTCTTTACCCATTGTATGCTCCGATCCACTGTAGGAGGGCGTGGACTTTTAGAATAGCCCCTCCTCACAAAGGAGAGGGTTGGATGTTCATTTGGAATCTAACCTTCCATGAGTTTCTCTTTCTAGAATATCCCACTTTCTCTCTCTAAACCATCTAAATTATACGCCTACTTGTGTGTGTGTTATGATATGATTATGAAATCCAATATGTTACAATTGGTATCAAGAGCCATGGTTAGATCATCTCTTACATATCCTTGGATTTCTAGTGGTTTTTAGGTGGTTTTTGAGTTTGAAAAAGTTTAGTGGTTTTTGCATCATTTGGTTCATTTCTAGTGTTAAAGTTTGAATTTTGATTGTACTTTTGTGTTTAGGATCATCATAAGTGTTTTGGTTTTGATTTGGTAAGCTTGAATCACTGTAGTTGAGCTTGTTTTGGATTGAAAAGTATATTTTTGAAGTTTTTCTTGGTAGCGACTTGGTTCTCGGTGTGATATTCATCGTAGCGACTTGCTTTAGTAAAAAGTAGCGAGTTATAGTGGTTTTTCGTAGCGACTTGGTTCTAGCGACTTGTCTATTGAGACAAGCCGAAAAACAGTACACTTAGTGGATTCTCCACTACGGCTAGCAACTTGGTATAGGTAGCGACTTGCTCTCAATTTTGTTAGCAACTTGTACTTATGATTCTTAGCGATTTGGTGTTAGCGATTTGTGTTAGCGAAGTTGCTACTTAGCAACTTGACAGTTTAGCTTAATTTGCTGCCAAAATTCCTAGCGACTTGGTGCTTAGCTAATTTGTCTTCTTAACTTTTAGCGACTTGGTCTTATGACAATTTGGTGAAGTGAAGCAAGTTACTTATATCTAATATCCATAAACACATCCATCAACACAATGTCTTACATCACTGATCCTTTAATCACCAAAGTACTTGAACTCTATGATATCACAAGTAATAATGAAATGGCCGCTACTGAATGTTCTACCTTGGATGATTCAAAACTTATAATCAAAACACTTCACAACTGAAGTCAAATTCTAATAAGTCACTCTTGATATTGACAAATGATGCAAGGCAAATGGAAGGCAACATTGAGCCCTTTCTACTTCATCAAGACCTCAAACTACTTCTATCTACAACTAATGGATCGAATAAGCAAAGGTCTCCCTTCACGATTTTCCCACCTTGACAAGAATCTGTGCTACTTAACTTAGAACAACGAGGTTTCAAATTACCAAAGAGAAGTTCTCAATCGATGATTCTAATGCACTTCAAGTAATCTTCGATCAATTTCCATTCATCCTGGGAATATTCTATTTTGATCATGACATGACTGGAATTTCATTCAAGAAACACACTGGAATGAAAATTCATGAGTTCAAAACACCTGTTATTCAACTTATGAGTAATATGGAAATATACATTAAGGAAGTCGCCAAGAGAATGACAAACCGAATGAATTGAATGGGTGTCCGCTATGTTATGTGAAGATTGTGATAGGTCAAGCAATGGATCACGAACAAATGAATGATGCTGAATGCGTAATCTCAGATGCAATAAAGGAGGATGAAGCCAACTTTATCGATCTTAAAAACTCGAGTCGAGAAGGATGAAACAGTTACATGACAACTCCCGGTATTCATGTGGTAATATCGATGACAGCATCCTCGATGAAAAGGTTTCATGCGATGAGGTACCCTTAATCGATCAAATTAATTTATGTCCTAACGCACTGATCTACTTGATTCTAACTCTGAATATAATACTATGAAATCGGTCTTGGTTGAGTCTGAATCTAAAACTTTTAAAGCTAATGACATGATTGAAAAAAGGGTTTATGATGAACTTTCAAACAAATACTCAATTTTTGAAAACATTGTATTTCCTTGGAAATTGCAATACAACAAAAGGAAGAAAGCCTTTATGCTGAAAAATCTTACATTAAACAGGAATTTCCAGAATTTCAAGAATTTTTTGAAATTAATCACTTAAAAACCCTCAGATGTGCATAAGTTACAACTCTCAGATGTGCATAAGTGTGATTGTCATGAGATAAGTGATACACTTAAATCTAGGAATGCTGAACTGGCTCTATAAAGCCCCTTTTATCACATATACCTTATCACTACGTTAAGCAAACCTTAACAAAACACGATAACAAAATGATGTATGTTATATGTGATAAGAAAGATGAAGGTTAGAAAGTGGTGACTTGAATGATATTCGTATGTATGTTTAGAGAGATAAAGGAAAGAAGATGAAAACAATAAGATGTTATATTTCTTCAAAGGAAAACACACACACACACACACTCAAGCACACCCCTCAAATGAGACTTTGAGGGGTATTTATAGTATAAGTAACTAGATGCCCTAATGGGCTTGGCATGGGCCTCGTGGACTTGGATTGGATAACACATGATGAAAGGCTAGCATAACTTAACTATTAGCCATTTAGCTTAGCCCAATCCACGAGCCCGTTGACTATTCTATCACGATATCTAACACACGTTACAAAGTTCCTAAATGTGAATGACCATCACTTATAATATAAACTATTATACAACAATCTCCCCTAAGGGTGGTCATTCAAATGATGCTCCACTTGATTAGGTCTTTACTTTTCTCGAGCTTGAATTTTGTGCGATATAGAATAGTCTTGATTCTTTGTTCCTTCATGCTTTGTGATCAATTAATGTGGTTGTTCCATTGCTTTCTTCGTTGGTTAGGTGTCTCCACGTCTTTCTCCACCATGCTCACACTTCTATTTGTCTTTCGGTTACCAATGTTGTGGTTCTCGAAGTCTTTAAACTTTGTAGATTCTTTGACATTGATGAAGAATCATCTTTAACTTTGAGTAGCCTTTGATTTTGATGAGAACTTTCATGTGATGTTGGTATGAGCATGTATGAAGTCTGCATCGCATCAATCCGCCCGAGCTTCCATAAGAAGAAAACATAAAACAAAGTTAGTAATAAGGATCCGCACTTACAAGTTTGAATCGAGGGTGTTAATAAGATAGTGTGAAAACACGCCTCTAATTCTCACAAGGGCCGCTCAACTTGAGTCCCACAAGTGAGATAACATGATATACCAAGTACACCAACACCGTGATGAGTCACGAGGTACACCGGCATCACCCCACGCATCAGACCGTTTGAGACACACTAAGCGTAATCCACTGAGTTACCAAAGTGACTACTGTCCGTGGCTACTTGATGTTGACCCTAGCAGAGTTTCCATTCAATCACCAAGATCAGATGTGAAACTTCTCATAAATGTTCTGGCAGATTGCTAAGATCTGCGTAGGACTCTAGAATATATCACTTGTGTCATAATAGATGAACAGCAAGCGATGTCATGTCATGTGTTCCTATGAGATCTTTTGATGAATCTTGTGGCTCTAGAATCAATTAGTGCATTTTGGTTTTTCCCGAATGAGACTAGGAGAGGGTCTCCTTCTTCAATATCAACAATCTCTAAGAGAAAGTCGATAGATTATGTATGGTTCCCAGTGAGAATGAAACAAATCCTTTTAAGAGGAATTGAGTGGCTAGAAGGTTAGGTGCAGTGCGCCACTGGGTCCATGACATCTTTGTCTTCAATACCAAGTCATCTTGGTGACAACCAAAAGAGTGATGAATTGAACCCGCTTCTAAGGTTGATTATGGAGGGCTATTTCTTTTCACCCTTTCATTACATTTCTTTTAATTCTTCAACCCCTTCTTTCTCCTTTCTCACATTTCTCCTTTTTATAATCATACCTAAGGACTTCTAATACTAACTATTTGTGGTGTCCTTGGGTAGATCCTCCGCTCTGGCGGATCATAGGACTAATTTCCTATCCTTAGTCACCTTATAACTCCATGACTGCCCCATGTTGCCATAAAACCATTTTTCTTGAAAATCTCACAGAGTGTTTATGATAGAAAACATGTTTAAAACACTCCGTGAGTTTTATATTTTCGTAAAAACTCCCCTTCATATGTTCTTATAAGTTTTGACAGTAAATCGCACATAGAGGGTAGAGTTTGCACTTTTGAATTGATCGCTCATGATAAATAATTCCCCACGAGACACGGTTACGTTGCCTAGTTAAAGAGTTCCATTGTCAGTTTTTAGGTGACAACTAGTTCTAATAACTAACTTGAATATGTAAACACTTCTTGAAAAGAAGGTTAGACCCATGTAAGTTCATGTTTATCACGAGTTTCTAAATGGTACATTTCTCGACTTTGATTCCTCGTCAATTCATTGGTTTCAACTCGAGTCAGCTCTTTTGAGATTCAAACAGACCATCATAAAACATTTTGATCACATTTTAATCACGCTTTCTCCCCTCAAAAATAGCATATCCATGATGTTTTGAAACAAAATGATTAAAAGATATGTTTTTCGAAAAGCATTTGGAGAGAAACCGATGAAGCGAATTTTGGAACAATTTTTGTTTTATAATTCTCCTTAACGAAAGCATATTTTTCATACGTAAAATTTAGAATCAATTAAGGTTTAGAGGGAGTTATCTTGGTACCAAATGTGAGAGATTTTGAAAAATCTTTTTGAAAAATTTTGAATCAATGGTACTCAAGATGATGAAGATTTGAAAAATCTTTTGAAGATATTTAGAGAAAAATTATCTTCATTTGTTTTAGGATAAGTGCTCGATATTTATGAAAATCGATTTTGCATTGCACTTTCCTTTCTTTAAAGATCGGGTTGCAAGCTGAAATACTTACAAGCCATTATGTTTTAAGGAATAGTACTTGAAAAATATTTAAAACCTTTGATTTGGTTAAGCACTTTCCTTTCTTTGAAGCGGTCCTGAATCGATGTGTCCAAGCCATTATTTTGAAGTCCGGTTTCGCATCAAGTATACGAAAGCCATTATTCAAGAAATTTGAGAACGACATGTTTTAGAAAACATATTAAAGAACTCTCGCTCAAGCATCTGTACATGTCCGTAGCATTGTTAAATGACATTTCTAGAAACGCATTTAATATCGAGACTATATGAGAGACATGTTTGAGAAGAATATTATTTTGATTTTTGATTTTATTTCTATTTTTGTATTTTGCTTTTGTTGGTTTTATAAAAGAAATGGCAAATCAAAAATAGAAGATGTAGAGAGTGAAGAAGAAGAGTTTAGCATTAGAACCTCTCGATGAGTCGGGTTCGATATTTGAAACCTAAACCAAAGAAGAAGAGTTTTCACAAATAAGTGTTAGAAGTACAAGATTCCTCACTTGAGGGTGATCACTATCAACAAGTAGTGGTTTCTACTTCCTTAACTAGATGAGTTTCATTATTATCTGTGTTGGTGCAAGTATCAAAAATCTTTCCAAAGGGGAATCCACCTAAGACCAACTTGGTTGAAAACTTTTCCCGTGGGAATCCACCTAAGGTAAGATCTAAGAGTTGTTTTCTTATCGATACATGGAAGACTCATTTTTGAAAAAGATCCTGAAGAGATCCACCTATTAGGTTTCCTTTTGATGTTCATCTTGTCAACGGGTTTGTTTCTATTTGGTGTTTAGTGGATTGTGCCTTGGCACGAGAATTATCTTTCTTGAGATATTGTGAGACACATGCATCATGATTAGCTGAAAAGACACATTTGTTACATGTAGTACAGCAAAATCAATATTCTTGTTTAAAAAAAGCAGCTTTAACTTTGTCACTACAAGTTTTGGAAATTGATTCTTGTTCGAAAAAGACTTAGAATTCATAGTGTTGTTTTCTAAGGGCATATCATTTTCTTTTTATGCACCTCTTAGATGCAAGCCAAACCCTAGTCTTTGTAGAGTGTTCCTAGGTAATGGTTTACTACTACTAGCAGTGCCTTGAAATCTTGTAGAATTCATCACCCTAGAATTTGCACCTAGAATTCGTCTTTTCGAAGTCGTGCCTTTTCCTAGCTTCTTCTAGATATTGATTTTGGACCATGTCGTTAGAACCGACAGATTCTTTAACTGGATTTTTGGTCACATTCCGTGTACGAGTCCTAGAAATGCCAATCACTTTGGTGTTTCAAAGAATCGCTTTTCCTTTTTCAAAACTTTGATAATTCTTTTTAATAGGCGTGGACTGAAGTGACTGCTTTTGACATTTTGGTTTGAAAACCGTTTGGGAACATTTTCCTTCTCCCACCAATGGTTTTGCAATCTTAGTATCCACAAATTTTCCTTTTTGACTTCCCAGCTGAGCTCTCAAAAGATCATTTTGCTCTTTCTTGTCCTTGTAGGCACGCCATACGACAGCTTGTCATACTTGCATTCCTCGATTTTCATCAAGTTGTTTAAAATAGGACATTTCTTTTTCAAGTTTTTCAAGAGCGTTTTCATATTTTGAAACAATTGCGGAGGTCTCAGACTGGAGTCTTTGATGATCTTCACAGAATATGTTTGAAAAATAATGGACATAATATCAATAGTCAACATCTTCAAGAGAGAATCATTTAAATTTTCCAAAACTTTGATGTGTTCAACACTTTCATTAGCTTGCTTTATCAGGGATTTATGGTCCTTGACAAAGTCAGCTGCTTCTTTCAAAAAGGCTTGTTCAAAATGAATTACCCTTGAGTTGATGTTATTCACCAGGGGCAATTTCGCCAAAAACTTTTTCTGTTCATTATCAAAACTATTAAACAAGATGTTGGTTGTAATATGAGTTTTAGTTTTAACAGCCTCGTCGCCCAATTCTAGTTTTAACATCGCCTAAAATGCTTCATGCATCACTTGTGTTAAAAGGATTGTTTGAAGACATTTGTTCAATGTTCGAAAGAGATTTGGAGACAACAACTGGTTTTGAAACCGATTTAGAAACGGTGTTGACACTTTGTTTGAAACACTTGGTTTGGTGGAAAACGCTGATTGAGAAACAAACGAAATACCATTAATTTTGTTCTATTTGTTATAATCAATTGGTTTGATTTCGGGATGTTTTTGTTTCATTTTTGATCTACTCTCCTCAGATAGTTCCAACATTTCAAGAGAATCATGCACAATTATGGGTTCATGCAAAGGTTTTCCATTGTTAAACACATTCTGAGATTTCTCGAGCTTGAGAAAACAAGGAGGTGAGTTACCAAGAGCCATTTTATGAGAAGTATAAAAAATCATATTTACTTGATTAGAAAGCATCTTGTTTGTCTTAGCGGAATGACCCGTTGTAAGAAGCAAATTATCCAATTTTTTATTGTTTCATTTTTGTCCAGAATTTCATCTAGAAGAGAATCTTCTCTTTTGAAAAATCAGAATCAACTGCTTTCTCTTTTCAAGATCGAAAAAAGCTGCTTTTGTTTAGAAAGTTGGTTATTTAGTTCAGAAATTTCCTTGTTTAAAGATTTTATTTTCAAGTTCAGATTCACATCAAGTGTATCATACTTGAGTTGCAATTGTTTTTCTTTAAAAGCAATCTCGATAACCAATTTCTAATTGATATTTTGTTTGTATGAAATTCATAGGCTTTGCATTCTCTTTGTAACTCTCAAGCTCGGCCATTTCTGATTCGGCCTTAACCTCGCATTGACCTTTACTCACTTTCTCAATCTCAATACCACAATTATTGATTAATGATTCAAAATAAGCACGGTTTCCTCACCGGCCTCAAGATTTTGTGCCACACGCCTATTCCACATCCGGAGTTTCGTGAGTTCGATTGCTACAACTCGGATTGTCTAGGTATGTATCATAAGTAGGGTCGATGTCAAAGAATGCCGTCATCATGAGTAAACCGATTAGCAACATTACTATAATTTGGTACCTCATTGGTGAATCCGGTCATAGACTAGAGGTGTATCAAAAGTACCGCTTGATGTGAGTCCTCTGATTGATTGTATGACTGGAGTTTACTATTGATTGCTTTATGTCTGTTTGGATTCATGAATTGTATTCGCATCGCAATTCAATTCCCCGATTCTTCTTTCTCGTGCTAACATCAACATGTATGGATCCTTTCAAGCTTCTCAATCGTTTGACACCTGATTCGATCAAAATACCTCAATCTTTGTTGTGATTGTTAGAGGTAGCTTGTCGAACCAAGTCAAAAAAGCTTATTCCCATTTTGATATCCCATATTCCGATTTACACCGACTTTGATGTCCATCAAACTGCCTTGCATATTGCATCCGATTCCCATTTGTATACCCGTAGCAAATCCATTCTGATTCCCAATAACATCAACCATTTGTCCTCCTTGACCCATATGCACACTTGGTTGAGCAAACCGGATTATAATGATGAAACCATTGGTTGTTGTTATTTGGTGTAGTGGACTAATGTTTAGGTCATAAGAATGAATCAAAAAAGGCCAGACGATCCGCCAGAGTTTCCATTGAGGAAGGTATGTATGATAAAGTTGATGTAGGATCGATTCAACGATAAAGGAGTTGTGTTTGAAGAAGATTAGGCTCGGTTGAGGTTTTTCTGAATTTATCAGAACCTGCTCAAGGCGTAAAAGTTTTCTCTCCCAAATTTGAAATTCACAAGAAAAATCAATTCAAGGACGTATGAAAAATTTGAGTTATGACAATTTTTTTTTTTTTTTTTTTTTTTTTTTTTAAAGCTTAGGCTAGACCGAAGAAGTTACGAGTAGGATATGGGGCTTAGGCGTAGGGATTCCTTAGGGAGGAAATGCTTTATGCGTAGTTAAAAGTTAGGCGTAGAAAAACTTATGCTGTAAGATTTAGTTATGCGAAGACAAGCGTAAAGTGTTCTACGCTGTAAGTCTAAGCTTGCGCTAAGATTAGGTTTGCTCCAAAATCCTTTACACTATCACAAAGGTAAAAGATATCCAAAAGTCGGTGTTACACAAACTTATCCGCGGGAAGGCTAATCGAGTAATCGCTAAGCTCAAGAACTGCACCAAAAGCTTATGCTGTGAAAGCGCGTGAGGATGTTGACTTTTCTTACGCAGAGAAAGGGTTTTGACCTACGCGTAAAAATTTCCGTGATTCAAACGATTTCTCTTGCAGATAGCCTTAAAACACTCGAATAACACAAACTGTTGACCGCTTTCACCCAGCTTAGAAAGCTTACGAGTAGAAATGACCAATGAACCAAATACGAGCTTAGAAATGAAGAAAAACACGAAGCTTCAACTTTTGCAAAACTGAAACTTTAGCACCAAATAAACCTTAAACCACAAGAATCTTGAATTTTTAAGTGCAAAAATTAAAGCTTTAAGCGTGACCACTTTGATAACGAAGCTACGCGTAACACTACAAAAAAAAAAACTTCAACCAAAACACTCCTAAACCATTGTTGTACATTGATACCAATTGTAAAGCCCCTTTTATCACATATACCTTATCACTACGTTAAGCAAACCCAACACAAACACGTATAACAAACAGATGTATGTTATGCGTATAAGAAAGAAAAAGATGAAGAACTTGGTGACTTGAATATGAATTCGTATGTATGTTTAGAGAGATAAAGGAAAGAAGATGAAAACAATATTCATATGAAACACACACACACACACACACTCAAGCACACCCCTCAAATGAGACTTTGAGGGGTATTTATAGTACAAGTAACTAGATGCCCTAATGGGCTTGGCATGGGCCTCGTGGACTTGGATTGGATAACACATGATGAAAAGCTAGCATAACTTAACTATTAGCCATTTAGCTTAGCCCAATCCACGAGCCCGTTGACTATTCTATCACGATATCTAACACACGTTACAAAGTTCCTAAACGTGAATGACCATCACTTCTAATATAAACTATTAAGGCTAACAGGCTCTATGTGTGTCCAACCTATTAAGAGAAAATGAGTCCTTAAGAAAGAACTTAGAAGAGACCAATTCCAAGTTGATTAATCAAACTAACGTCTTGTTGGCAAACATTGATGCCCTAAAAGCCCAAATTCAGGACAAGAGCTTCACTATTGTTGCCTTAAAAAATGAGCTTAGGAAATCTATTGGAAATAATGTGAACACTAAGTTTGCAAAACCATCAACCTTGGGAAAGCCAAGTATTCAGAACAACTCAAAACATATTGTAGCTAGGCAGCCCAATGCTTTTAGAACTGAAAGATTAAAACCATCAAAATCTAGGCTTGCCTCCCAAGTTGATGCAAATACTGTTTTGACAAAACCAGTCACTTCACTACTTCATTCCAACATGATGAATAACGAACCCCGTGTCAATGTTCTAAGTCCTAAGATCACGAATACTAAGAGGTCATCTAGTTTTCATAAGAGGCATCAAATGGTCGATCAATCCCCAAGAAACCAACTAATTACAAAAGGATAAATGTTCAAAAGAGGGAAGTGCCTACATCCAAATCTACTAGCAGTTATTTCAAATGGATTCCCACCGGGAGATTATTTAAATTTACAGATCCAAACGGACTTACATACCTAGATCTTGCCTTAAGTGGATGCCCACAGGAAAATTCTTCAAGAATATTGAATCTAAAGGGGTCTCTATTAATGACATGCCTAGACCAAAATGTGCAACATCAAATAGTGAGATTACTCATGTCACTAACTCATCTATTTGCAATACTACTTGTGCTTCTAGTGCTATGTCTCCCCAGTTTTTCGTGTACAATGCTCAATTCAATCAGAACATCATGACTTGGTTTCCATCGAAATGAATATTGCTCACTCAGAGCCATTGCTTGCTTTAACTCGACGACCTGGCCCTTTGACTCCTATTCGACTTGAATCGACTCGCTCTTTAAATCGGTAGAAATCGTTTAAAAAATTCAAAAATCAAAATCATATTTTTAAATCTTACTTTACAAATCTTTCTTACTATTATCAAAAATCAGTTTTTTTTAAATTCATATTTAAAATTTTTTCACTCAAACAAATAAAAGATATATATCGTGTCATTGATAACATCTACGATCCTAGAAATGTCATTCAATAATGACACGGGTTCATAAATGAAGTTCGAACAAATGATATATTCTTGTTTTATAAAGGGTGGGTTAAATTCAATCAATGTTCATTGGTGACATTGATTGAGGGGGAGAATTTTTCAAGTTATCTCGTTTATATCTACACCAGTGTTGGTTATGTTTTGTGCTAAAATGCATGTCTTTGTCTTGTCTTGCCTTTGTGGTGACTCGTGTTTATTGCTTATTTGTTTCATGGTGTCCATTGTGTTAGTCTGCTTATCTTATTATGTTATCTCATTATGCTATCTGTTTTGTTTGCAACTGATAAATTCATGGACTGAGAGTGTCTATAATACATAATATGATAAGATAGCGACTTATTTCTGAAATAATTGATAGCAACTTACCTTTAACAATGTTAGCAACTTGGCATGTTTTATTTGAGGTTAGCGACTTGCTATGCAATATCTTAGCGACTTGTCAATATAGTTTACTAGCGAGTTACTAAATACATTCACAAAACTACTGTGGACTGAATGTGACAACTTGGTATTCTTGTTTAATCTCTTCTCTATACCCCTAGTGACTTGACGCAGTTTTCATTACATTTCAAAATATCAAAAAGATTTTCTCTTTACTCTCTCTCTTGCATTCTATTCATCCTAGCTTAATTTATTGTGGTAGTATCTATTTTATCGCCTTCCAAACTTATGATTTAGATGCTATGCTAACTCAAGCCCCATTACAGCTTTCCCATCATAGCTGAACCTCATCATTTGATCCCTTCAATTAGGCTTGTAAATGGATTCAAGTTAATGGAATCACTTATCAGGCATATGATGAATGTTTAGGCATCTTAGGAATGATTTGAGGCTTTATGTGTTGTGTTAATGGATTCGCTTAATATTGTATTTGTTATTGAATAAGTTGAGATAGGGTCCCTACATGTATGTGTTTGTTTTCGTGGATTGTATTTGTTCTATGTAGCATTTGTCGTGTTAGGATGTTGATTGGAGTGTTGTTTTCGTGGATATGATAATGTTCTTGATAGCGACTTAGTTATGAATGTTCTTGGTAGCGACTTACAACATTTTTCCTAGCAGTTGTTTTGATAAGTGAAACTTGTCCCATAGCGACTTAGATGTGTTCTTCAGTAGCAGTTGGATTGTGTGTTCTTGGTGGCGACTTACCAATCTTCTTGGTAGCGAGTTAGTTTGCTTATACTTATTTAGCGACTTACCTATGTAACTCGTAGCGACTTATCACTATTAATGTTGGTAGCGACTTGTACTTACAAGTCTCAAGAACTTGTTAACTTTGTAGCTTACTTGGTTCTATCATTTTGATAGCGACTTATTTGTACAAGATTAGCGACTTCTAGCTCAATGTTCTAGTGGCGATTTGGTATGTTGAATTATTTCAAGGCTAATTGCTATTGTGATTTCATGATTAGCGACTTGATTCGTGTTTTCCTAGCGACTTGCATTGACAACATACTCTTAGCAACTTGCTATAACATCTTTTGTTTGAGCAATTTGTACTTAGTTTCTCTTGTAGTAACTTGGTATGACAACTTGTCTCAAATAACCTGCTATAACATCCACATAAGAGTATCTTGTCTCATGAAATTAGTTAATAGCAACTATGCTTTTATATAATTTGATTCTAAATCAACTTGTCTTTCGATAACTGTGTCAAATGGAGCTGTTACCTTGAAAACTTTCTAATGCCATTCAAATCTATTTCAACATGCTTACGGGAACTCTGTCTTAGTTACTAAGTTATTGTGTTTACGTCATGAGGCTGTATACAATGTTGCTTAACTAACCTCGCCTAATCTAACATGCTCACAATAATTGTTGTTGTATGTGTGTATCTTTAGATCTTCAATGGCAAACACAACCTCACTGAGAATATTTTCATCTGGCTGCTCCACCCAATGTCCTTTTAGACGATCAAATCTTCCCTAAGAATCAATGGGTAGAGATAGGAAAAGTAATCATATGTGGACTTGCAAAAGTTGCAACAAAACCCAACTCTCAAAGTGTCTATTGATATCCTCAAAAACACAAATTTCAAGGCTCCTAACCAAGCAATGCACAATTCCCACCATTTACATACAGCAATTTTGGAACACCATTGAATGGGACAAAATCATGACTCATTATACCTGCAAGTTGGATGATAAGGAATTTGTGATCAATTCGACATTCTCAAGAAGGCCTTGGAATCACACCCTATAACCCCACCATACGATCTGTACCTCCACCTAGTGCGGAAGAGCTAATAGTCTTTCTCGATTATTTATCATTGTCAGCATATGGCATCCGACATCATCATCGACACATGTATCAACCGAGAGCAATGACAATAGCTCTCAACTTATGTTTATCGAGAAAACATCGTGGCTTGATAAAGTAAGGATTCCCATCTTACAAATCCTATAGGGTATCGTCAATGGGGTAAATGTTGATGTCGAACGATCCGGGAAGAATTTCGTTGTCAATGAACACATTTATCTCCGATAGAACAAACTTTCGAATAAAGCCTGTGGTCGAAAGAAAGTAAACAAGCTTGTGATCCCTAGCATCAGATTCTCAAAGCTTGTCATCTAGTACTTGCAATGCACTCATAACTTCAATCCTAGGAGTGAATCGGCTTCATTATGCCAAGGATGAATTTGTTCAGGTAACCTTAAATATGTTTCTAAAGGTATGGATAAAGAGATCTTTGGTCGCCAATTCCGATATTCTTCTCAATGACGATATTAAGAAGATGGATTACTTCAAACCGCAAGAAAAGGGCTTCCAGATCCAGTGTTAATGTTGATGTTCTCCCACTCCACCACAACCCAAAGCCGCTAAGTCTGCTTTCTCGCTCAAAACTTCAAAGCTTCTTCCAAAAAGGAGACGGAAAGGTCACAACCTTCCACACTACAACCCGCATGCAAAGAAAGAAGAAGGAAGTGGAAAGAAAGTTGAGGAAACCGAGGTTTCGAGGGGTAACACAACGTTGATTGATGAAGATGATGCCGCCCGCAACTTGGAATCAAGCAAAGTCTAGAAAGTCGAATGTGAGCACAGCTTGGAGGTATTGTGTGAGAGAACTGAACCCGAGCCACGCCATACAACTCCAATCACACAAGACAAAGGGAAAGGGATTGTTGGTGTAGATGACGAACAAGCCGCTCACATGCTACTGACCATCTCCACTTCACCATCAAGAACTACCACTCAATTTGAGTCAAGAAAAGAAGTGTTGAATCCTCTTCAGCTCAAGAACAATCTGGGTTGGAAAAGAAAGTGTTCGAAACGCAACAAGAAAGTCCCCGCATCAAGTGATACCCACCGATCAAAATGTTGATGAAATGTTGCATAAAGACTCACAGGAGAACCTTGAGTCAAGATCAGATGAGACCATGCACATGGAAGAACCAAATCTGTCTACTAGTTCTCTATCTTCATTGAAGAACCTAGATACGTACCTCTCTTCGCGTGATCAATTCTTAAATGACAAACCCATAGATACTAAGACTTCTAAACAAGATAATGATAAAGAGGAAGTCCAATCCATGTTTATGTCGATATTCAGAAGACACTTCAACCATTCCACCTATGTCAAGACCTTCTATTGCAACCGCATCTTACCTCCCAAACCCGCTCAAACAACCGCACTTCCACCAATTCAACTGCTAGGAACTATCCCTTGAACCTGGTTACTTTTATCGACATGGAAACTCCACCTTCACCACCTCAAATACTTACATCGATCAATTGCTCGACAAAGCAAAGGAAAAAGAATTGAAGCACTTGAAAGACAACTTCCAAAATCCTTTAATGCCCTCGAAAATCATGTCTATAGGTTGGAGCACCTCAACTTTGATGAAGGAGTTTGCATGCCATTGAAGCGGTTAGATATGTCGTGGAATGGGCAATGGAAGCTCCAATCGCTTAAACGGTTCAAAGATCTACCCATTGCGATATGAGAGTCTGGCTTTATAAGATGTATGATGCTAACGAGCATAAGCATGAGGTACATAAGAAGCTATTTGAGTCTCTCGATGAATCAATTAAGCATGACAATCATGAACAGCTTTGAAGGACATTAGAGAAAGAGAAGCTAAGAAGAAAAGGAGGACCATGGTGTTGGAGACATTGCATAAAGGTCCTAAAGATCCTCCTCCTCCCCACCTCCAACCGGGGTTCGGAACTTCGAGCAGGTGGATCTTCTAAAACAACCTCTACACCTTCACCACAACCACCGGCATCTCATCCAAAACCGTCAAATCAATCTAGTCCATCCGGAGATCAGGGAACTCACAAGAAATCAGTACTTGGACCATGGTTGATTCAAAGCTCACACCTACAATTCCTCAATTCTCAAGATCAAGTGTTTCATGAAGAGTCGTGATGTCATGGCAGAATCAATCAGGATCGATGATGCATCCACCAAGTATATCCCCAAGCCGCTCAAGATGATTGGTTTGATACATACATGATAGGAGAACGCTCTAACCCATCTAGAGTTGCACCTTCTAAAGACACCATTCAAGTTGGCTCACCAAGAGAGACCTCATACTCCGTGAACCCTCATGGTCCATCCCAGGATCGACACGATGATCCCGACAACAACCGGCTTCAACAATTTCTACTAACTATGAAACCCCGGATGAAGACTCTACTTCATGCCAATCGATATATGGGTAGCTTCATTAAGTGGTTTTGTGAATGAAGGGAATCACGCCCATCACTCCAAAGGATCTTGAAGGACAAGCTTTTGAAATTGTCAAGGTTTTCACCGATGCCAATCACCCAATATCATGGAAGAATGCCACAAGATGCTAAGTGATCAAGTCAAGGAATGATTAGTGGTTTAATGTAAACATTCCTCTTCCTCTCGTGGTGAACCCGACAAGTGACCATTCAATCAATTCTTCTTCTTTAACCGGATCTGGACTATCTATGTGCTCGCTTCTAACAAAAGAAGACCAGCTTTTATCGATTTCAAAGATGAAATCCGCTACCTACAATGCACTCGTGTCTTGAGCAGATGGTTCCGATCAATTTCGGTCCGACAAAGAACATGTATATGACATCGAGGCCTCATATGGTATTTCTCATTGGTGGTTCAAAAAGAAGCAATTCTACATTGAGAGACATGGAGTCAAAAAAGACGAAAGGTGTTAGATCCAAGCTATGAATTCTAAGTGTTGTCAAGTAGAGATCTTCCCAATCCATGGCTATGATTACCTT
This sequence comes from Chrysanthemum makinoi, assembly GCA_910596185.1. NCBI lineage: Eukaryota > Viridiplantae > Streptophyta > Magnoliopsida > Asterales > Asteraceae > Chrysanthemum > Chrysanthemum makinoi. Next base: position 75,024,127 of record OU343219.1, on the reverse strand, counting down.
AAGAAGATCGTTCAAGAGCGTACTCAAAAAGATCATGTGATTGAATAGAACGACTTCAAGCACTTGATGCCCAATTATTTTGAAGATCTCTACCTTCCAACCTACAAGGACGCCTTAATCATCTTCCTGTTCGTGAGAAGAAGGCTCTCTCGGCCAATCTTTGGATCAGAGGCTTGGTTATAATGAAAAGGGTTGAGGATTTTCAGCTTGGAATGGAAAGCTACCCGACTAGGGTCAACCTTAGGCCGCAATGGAATGCCTCGCAGGTCTTGAATTTCACCACTTAATATAAAGTGATTGACACTCCTAGAGGCATCATATTTACCGACAAATACGGGTCAAGAATGCTAATGAGATTATGCGAGCTATATAAGTTCAGTGATGGTACACTCAGTTGGTTGAACAACAATTGAACTCAAGAGTGAAGGAAATCAAGATTGACATGAAGCCGTGGAACAAAACTAGATTCGGTCGAATCAGACTTGAAGATGTGAAGATTTCATTGTTGCAATTGGTAGAAGATTAAAGACTAGAATGATTTATCGCAGTCTTGAAAGCTTTGTGGGAGGTCGACTTCGTGGAAGGTCACTACATCTTCTCAAAGAACTGAATGAAGACATCTTCCGAAAGTAGTTTATGTGTTGTATTTATGTTGTGTATAATGTGGTGTATGTACTATATAAACAACTATAATGAATGTATTAGTGGTAGGTTATGTAATGTGGCTTCCCTCTTATATAAAAGGGAACTTCGTTGGCCACGCCAAATCTTATAAAACCGCATACACATTTTTCTCCAACAAATGTTTTGATTCAAACATATTTAAATCACTTGAGATACAAAATCTCAAAGGATTTGAAATTTTTGATCGGGGGAGAAAATGTGATATAAATATGAAAGATGATAAAAGATGACCATTTCAAAGTGCATACTGCTCTCTAATATGTGCTAAACGTTCTCGAATCTCGAAATATATATTAAGGGGGAGAATTTTCAAAAGGAAAATAAACTTTCAAGGTACAAAGATGGCGGTATAATCGTAAATATGCTTCTAAGAACTTTTTCCTCCTCGTGCAAAACAATTTCAAATCTCTGGGCACATATTGAGGGGGAGAAATTTTTAAAAACCACATCCTTTCCCATATAAATATCTTTATCAAAGTATGAAAAATGCTAATTTTGATCGGGAAAGTGATGTAGATAACTTTTAGAAATGGTTGATCAAAGAAACGAAGCTTTCATTCTTAAATCTGAGATTTTCAAGCCCTCTTGCCTCCATGTGCTAAAACCATCTCAAATACATGATGCACATGTTGAGGGGGAGCTCTATTTCTAAAATTATCAAAAACGATTCAGATACAAAATACTTTGATAATATATCACAAGTATCTGGACTGATTTTCAAATGGTTTTCGATTGGTTCCAATGGCAGATGAACAATACCAAATAGACCGACCAAATTTACTTTATGTATGGTGATATATGGATGATAAGGTTAGGTATTAGTTCCCACGATCCGCTAGAACCGGAGGGATCTACCCAGGGACAATCCACCGGATAGTGTAGAGTCCTTAGGTATGACGAAAAAAAAGGAGAAAAGTGAGATATGGGAAGAGTGCGGACTGAGATAGAGCTAGAACCTGAATAAACACAACAAGGTTCTAGATATGAAGTCTCGTAAGCATCAAGGGGTTGAAGAATGAAAAGAAATGAATATGAAAAGGGTGAAAAGAAATAGCCCAATAATTCAACCTTAGAGCAAACCGGTTCAATTCATATACTCATGGTGGTTACCAAGGTAACATCGTATTGAAGACAAGATCATGGACTCAAGACGACCACACTTCAACTTTCCAAACCACTCAAGTTCCTCTTAAAAGGACTTGTTTCATTCTCACAGGAACCGACATAATCTATCGACTTTTTCTTAGAGATAGTTGGTATTGAAGAAGGAGACCCTCTCCCTAGTCTCCGGCATAGGAACCAAATATGCACCATTGAGTCTAGAGCCACGAGATCATCAATAAATCTCATTAGGACACTGTCAATGAAGACTCTCTATTTCACACAATGTCGAAAGAGAGAATATACTTTCGAGTCCCATGCATTATCCTTGTGGTATTGCCGTAAAATCGAGTGATATGCAATCATATTCATAATGAAGATGGAAAGCCTTCTAGAGCCAACATCAAACAAGCTCTGGTAGGTGGCATGTGAGATCTATCCAATAGATCAACCATGTGACAACCTAACGAAACAATGGGGCGATTCAATATTTTGAATCAATCCCGTTCAGTTATGGATTGACGGATTTGAAAATCGGTCGTTGTTAAAAACTCTTTTCTTTAGCACATCGACGCGGTACAAATATTTCAAAATAAAAGGTGTTTATGATTGATAATTTATTTTCATTAAAACCTTCGTTGTATTGCAAAAACAATTTCTATTGAACGATACACAATTGTTTTTCAAATCTCTTTTATCAATCGAATCTCAATTTGCTGGTTCAACTGCGGCCGTCTTCTTTGAGACATTCCGGTTTGAGAACAGCTAGTAGAAACCGCGAAACCTCACAAGGAAATTCTTCGAATTTTACCCGATCACAAAGTGACTTGTAACGATCAATGGGGAACCGTGGGTCGGTAATTAATTCAACGAAAGTGATCAAAGACACTTTCGCGCTTTATTGCTAACTGCTTTTATGCAGTACACCGACGCTTGCGTACCGACGAATGAAGCGGCCAATCCATAGCCGCATGCTCAAACAACACATTCATATCTAAAGAAATCATGATTAGTGCATCAATGACTATGATATTTTTCACTCCATGCTTCGCTTACCTGCCAATATCATGAATCAACGAAAGCTTCCGCTATTCTGATAAGAATATTTCATGATCCAGAATGTGAGCATGTCGGTCCAAAAGTCACAATATCACATAATACCAACACCACAAAGGATGAGACAAAGATTTATGTTTGCTGATGATCTCAAAGTTGGCTCAAATAACTCATTATCAAGTGGATCAGCTTTATAACCTCCACGAAAGATACATTGTAGTTGAACAATGATGAAATCACCACGGAAGCACAATGTTCAATTATTTTGAAGTATTTAAGTCTACGAGCTCAAGACTGAAGAAACAATAGATTGATAGTATGCAAATTGTAATTTTGGGGTGACTCCCTTAGGGGAGATTGTTAGGAATTGGAAATTCTATAGTAAAGTATCGGTCACCCCTACATGTAATCTAGCTTAAGTTAGCTCAGACACACGTTTAGTGTGTTATTTGTTAGTTAGTTATTAGTATAGCTTAGTCTAGTGCAACACCGTGGAGGAAGGATGGGTCTTTACCCATCAGATGTTGATCCACACCGTAGAGGGCTGACTTTTGTATAAATAGTCCTCTCCTCACAAGGGAGAGGGTTGGATGTTCATTTGGAATCTAACCTTCCATGAGTTTCTCTTTCTAGAATATCCCACTTTCTCTCTCTAAACCATCTAAATTATACGCCTACTTGTGTGTGTGTTATGATATGATTGTGAAATCCAATATGTTACATCAATCCACCAAACCCATTTCATACCTCCTCATTATCTCAATCCAATCCCTAAATTTGTGCAATGACGACTCTCAGTTTCAAAGGCGATCACAACAAAGTAGCATTCTTAGGGAAAACTAAAGGAAGTGATGTGTTTGATCCAATGATTGATTTCTTGCAACGTTCCAGGCTCAGGTTTGCTTTGACACATTACCCTCCCATTGTTTATGACTCGTTAGTCAGGCAATTCTGGGCCACAGCCTTCGAAAGATCTCTTGAGGGTCAACCCAAAGAGATTGTGGCCACGATTTATGGAATGGAATATGTGATCATGGAGTCCTTTTTAAGGACTCAACTTCAATTAGATGATGAAGGTGAAGTGTTTGAGAATGACAAGCAGGAGATTCTTACTGGCTTGGCTAATCTTGGGTACGCAACTGATGGGAAATTTATCTGGTACAAGAACAAATTTTATCCCAAATGGAGGTTTCTTGTTCACATACTTCTTTAGTGCATCAGTCCCAAGACAGGTGGTTAGGATCACTTCTCAAGTTCTATTGCCTATTGCATCATTTGATATTCTCAGGGAAGACTTTATTACTTTTCTAGGTATATTTTGGAGGAAATGCTTAGGAATGTTAAGGATACCAAGCATAAATTTTTGATGTATCCCAGATTTTTGCAAATGATTTTAGGCATTGAGACCTCTGACCATACACCTAGACCCATGGTAAAGCTAACTGCTAAATTTTTTGCTACCATGAGGACCAATTTTGTTGGGGAACATAAACATTTGATGCCTGCTATGTTGCCCAATGGCAATGTGGATGCTGGTGCAGCTGATGCTGCTGGTGGTAATTTGTCACCTACCCCTGATGCTGCTGGTGCAAATGCATCAGTTGCAACTGATATTGGGTCTTCAGATGCTGCTGGTGCAATTGCATTAGCTGCTCCTGATGTCCAGCCACCACCATCCCCTAAATCTCCCACACTACCATCCCCGAGACCTCCCACACCACCATCCCCTAGGCCTAATGCTCCTGTTGAGCTAGTCCATTCTCCTAGTGCACATGTCCAAATACCTGTTGAACCAGAGGCTACCTCTTTTGACTAACCTTTTGAGTCACCTTTGAGTCCTCCTAGGCAGACCTTTGATACTGACACCAACATTAGTGCAAATTTTTATAATTCTCCTACTAGGTCCAGGGATGGCAACGGGGCAGGGAATGTCGGGGATTGTATTTACCATCCCATACCCGTTTTCACTCTCACTACAACAAAAGTGGCTTTTTAGGACCCTTTGTGTGGGACGGTATGATAATGGAGTCCTAAAAAACTGTTTAATAGGACATATGAGCGTTTAGGGTCCTTTTTAAATATGTGCTACTTAGGCGATGTCCTAAAAAGGTATATAATAGGATGGTCGATGATTTGGGGTCCTATTATCATATAACTTAATATGACACTTAAAATATGGATCCTAATAAATTACCTTTATAAGACGTTTATTCATTATGGTTGTATTATAATAAACCATAATAGGACACTTGAGTATTGAGTCATAAGACACGCTTAGTTAAAACGCTTATTCACAAAAAGTTTTATTATAGCAAAATTTAATAGGACCTTTGACACGTGGTATTATAACGTTAACCTTTATAGGACGCTTATGTACAATGGTTTTATAACATCATTTTTTAAAACGATTATTTGCAAAAGTTTTATTATAACAAAACTTAATAAGACCCTTAAAGGATGCATATTAATTATGGTTTTATTACAATACACCATAATAGGACACTTGATATATAAGTCATAAAACATTAATTATTTCAAACGCTTATTCGCAAAACGTATATTAAAACATAACTTAATATGACAGTTGACACGTGGGTCCCATAGATTGATACACCATCATAAGACACTTGATATTTGAGTCATAAAACATCGGTTTTATGGAACACTTATTCGCAAACGTTTTTTTATAAGAAAAGTGAATAGGACCCTTGACGATAGTGTCTTATAATGTTAACCTTTATAGAACGCTTATTCATAATGGTTTGTTTATGATACACCACAATATGGCACATCTTTTAGAGTCGTAAAACATCCGCTTTTTATAACGCTTATTCAGTTTAATAGAACGCTTAATTGCAAAAGTTTTATGAAAAAAATTAACCGGACCTTGACAACTGTGTCTTTTAACATTAACCTTTATAATGCGCTTTATTTGTTGTGGTTTTATTATCCTACGCCATAATAGAACACTCCTTTATTTGAGTTATAAAACATCGCTTTTTAGAACGCTTATTTACAAAAGTTTTATTTAAACATTAGTTAGTATGACACTTGATACTTGGGTATCAAAACTTGATACACTGATGAGTGCTTATTCACTCATCCTTTTTACCCATCTAAGCCCACAAAAACGTCTAAAAACACGGAAATATAACCAATTATGCTACAGATATCCTTGGAATGTGTTTTGATGTATTTCAGGTACAAAGGATCGAAAACAGGACCAAAATGGACGAAATGAGCTTGATGGAATACGTGCTTTTGCCGACTAAGCGGATTTTCTACATTTTCAGAGTCTGATACCATTTGAAGTGAGCTTGGGAATCGATCAAAATCTATCCCTAAATCCAAATCACCATTTTACCCTTCTACGAACCCAAAATTACCATTTCCCTTCTTTTGCAAAATCCAAAACTTTTAAAACCTCATTTTTATTTTACAACAATTATTTTTTTAAAAAACCAATTTTATTAAAATTATTTTCTTTCTAAAAAAAAAAAAAAAAAAAAAAGTTTTATTTAAAAATACAAAAGTATTTTTCTTAAACATTTTACCTAAACCCTTTTTAATAAAACCCATTTACCCCTAACCCATATACCCATAACCCATTTAAACCTTTTTCTTCCCTGCTTTACCCAAAACAAACCCAAAACAGAAAAAACCCTTCACCCCTGCTCCAAAATGGCGCCAAACCAACCCTCTCAACCCTTGTCTTCTATCTCCTGTCCCTCTCACCACTGGTCCCCAGCTTGCTCCCAACCCAACACACCCACATGGGTGAGATGCCACCTTGGCAATCCTCAAACTCCCCATTGGAGCCCAAAGTGTGGACGGCCTAGATGTGTTTGAGTGGTGCCCAAGATTAGATGGATCGGAGATGATAGCAAAGAAACACAAGTGCATTCTACAAGCCCATTGTCTCAAGAACAAACACAAAGCTCAAGCTTATGTAGACTCAAGACATTTAGTATAAATATTAGTTCATTGTAGCCAAGTTTGGCATTAGGATTTAGTAGTAGTTTTAGTTTTATAATAGTTTCTTAGTTTTAAATTCAAGATTGTAATTCATCTTTTTATTTAATGAAAAAGTCTTTTTCACCTTATTGCTTATTTTACTAATAAGCACTTTAGTGCTTATTAGCTTATTGCCTTTAGTATCAGTTTCAAAAGTTCTCTTTTAAGCTATTAAGTAAAGTTTCATAAAGAAAATCCTAGTTTAGTTTTTAAAAATTCAGTTTTATAAATTTAACACCCGTAGGGTGTTTGGTTTGCTTATTTGAGGTCAAAAAATTAATTTGACTCTCAAAGTCAAAGTGGTTTAAGGTCTAGGTAAGTTTTTTTAAGTTGAGTTTAGCTTAGATAAAGAGTTTGCAAGTTTGGTTTGAAGAAAAAAGGGGTCATATTTGTTCTTGTTTTCTGTCTCAAGACACACAAACAAGAATTTAAAGCTGCTTCACAAATTTTTCCAGCTTATTTTTAGGTCCAAACTTTGTCCATAGTGCTTTTTCTTGCATCCTACATACCCATCTTCATAATTCTTTAGCTTATTTGCTCTTAGGATAGTTTTAGGTTAGCTTAAAATTGCTTTAAAACTGCCAAAACACACATAATAAAGAATCAAGTTTCAAAGGTTCTATCATGCCCTTTTGTTTTGTGCTTATTAGTGCTCCAATTAGCTTATTTAGGTATCCTTAGTGCTTATTAGGTCCTAGAGATTAGGTGAGTTAGTTTTTTAGCTTATCTCTTGCTTATTATATGCTTATTTAGCCCTTTAGATTAGCTAGTATCCATTTAATGCTTATTCCCTTTTAGCTTAGGATTTCCCTTTAACATCCCAACTGCTTATCTGTTTCCCCCCCATACTTAGTTGCTTTTAATGTTCCTAGCTTATTTTAGTTTCATGTTATGCTTAATATATTGTTTCTCCTTTTAAACTGCTTATTCAATTGCTCTTTTGTGCCTTAAAAACTGTAAGAGTGTTGGTTTAGCTTTCCGCTACAATTCGATAGCAAGCAATTGAGAACCTGCTTATTCAAAGTGTTTATAAAAAAATTTTCACAAAAGTTTAGTTTTAGTCTTATAACAAAGTTGCAAAAGAAAATTTGAAAAAATAGTTTGCAAAAGGTGCGTGGGATTCGATTCCCTCGACCTCTTGCTCAAACACACAACATCACGCTCAACACCAACTGCCCTAGGGTCTTTGATCGGTCATTGTTTGCACCATTTAATACTTAACACTCAAAACAGTTTTTAAGCTTGTTTGCTTATTTGCTTTTTATTAGCTTATTTCCTCAAGTAGTACCCAACTTTTTTATTTTTCTTAAAATCAGTTTAGCTTAAAGTATTTTTAGTGAAAATTTCAGATTTTTCTAAAATCATTTAGTATTTTTATAATTAAATTAGATTAAATTAGTTTTTAATTCATAATAAATAATTTAAAAGTCGAAAAATACCCGGCTTTTTCCTAAAATTATTTTTAGTCGTTTAGAACGTAGGAAAATTAGCTTCACATCCTTAGGCCTTAAATTGCATCATTTTCACTTTTTGAGGCTCGGGATTAGCCGGGTTTTCGCGCTTTTGCATATTATCACTCTAGGACTTAGTGTAACTTAATTTTATTGTTCCGTATGCTTAGTAGTAGTTAGATTATCATTTACTTTGTTCCCGTAGCCCTAATTACTTTCCCTTTAGTTAATTTGTAGAAAACGTAATCAAAACCAAAACCGTGAACATCGGAGCATTTTAATAACAAACCTCAAACGAAATTCTCAATCACACCTCGTTAGAAACGACCCGATATCCTTATCCGTATCACTTATCGAATATTTGAGGGTTTTATGCGGTCAACCTTTTTCCTAAAGGGTTGGTTTGTAATTCTCTGTATTCGTATTTGGTATATTTTAACTATCAATATTTGGCGCCGCCGGGAGGTTGTGTCGCGACAATATCGTTACGGTTTGACGATTTGACTCGAGATCCTTCCTTCAGTAAGTTATTGTTTTATAAAAATCAAAAAGTAAAAAATATTTTCCTTTTTATTTTGTATATATATAAAAGATAAAAATACAAAAAGATTTTCCCTTTTGTTTTAAATAAATAGAAGACACAATCAATATAACATTCTCATCTGAGGTGTTATCATTATAAGTCCCAACAAAAGATTAAAACTTGCCTTTGTGTCGCTTGTGGATTTATTTATTTCTATCGGACAAACAAACTGTGGTGTGGTATAAGGACGGCCCGACATTAAATTGCGGTCAGAAAGAAGCGGGTTTTAATAAGCTTCACGTGACCTACAAAGCTTCTCCGCCGCTTGTGCTTCTTGTAGAGGTGATTTATTCACTTGGGATTATTGGTTTAAGTTCACGGTTGTTTTGCCTCGGTCTTGTTTTAATTGAAAGTGTTGTTTTTGGAAGTATGCAGACTCGTTCTTCTAATTCTTCTACCCTCTTGAACTCGCCACAACCCGCTGAAGACGAAATAGACGCCCCCGCCAATAGTCGAACCCAGATTCAGACTAATCCCGACCCCATTCCCGAAATGGCGGATACCAACCATGTCAGTTACTTCAAGCTCCCCGTAGACGGCTACGGTGATGCTATCGTCGTTCCACCAATTGACACCGAAAACTTTGAACTTAAGACTAATTTGATTCAATTGGTTTCATCTAAATCTTTTTGCGGTCTTGATAGGATGAGCCCCATGCCCATATCCGCTGGTTTAATCAAGTGGCTTCCACTATTAACTTTCGGGCGCCCTCATGAGTCGATCAAGTTGATGTTATTCCCGCTTCCATCGAGGGGCGCCCGGATTTGGAGAAAGAACCCCCTCGTTCAATCACAACATGGGAAGACCTCTCTAAGAAATTCGTTAACCAATTTTTCCCTCCATCGAAAACTACAATGTTAAGAAATGAAATAACCAATTTCGACAAGATTCGATGAGAGTTTCGGTGGAGCGGGATAGATTCAAAGAACTTCTACGAAAATGCCCACACCATGGCTTCTCGACCTTCATCGACGATCGTTCTACTAACCCCATCCCACCAAGATTCGCTTAACGCCGCGGTGGTAATATCTTGAGTCGTATGCCCGGAGATATTAGAACGATTATCGAGAACAAATCAAAGGTTCCAACCTCCGAGAACAGAGTAGTTGCTAAAGTCACTACCAATTCTTCTTCATCCGCTGGAGTCAAAATTGGAAGGACTTACCGACGCTATTCATAGCATGATTAAAGAGTTAAAATTCGAAAACGGAACCCGTAAAAGCCGTTACCAAAACTTGTGTTATTTGCGGTGGTCCCCATCCGTATTACAATTGTCAAGCCACCGATGGTGACGCCGAAATGCCACCGTGGCAGCTGCTAATCACAATCACAATCCTAATCCAAATCAAGGATACCTTGCTAATCAAATGGGACCACCCGGTTTTCCTCAACCTAACAACCAAAATAGGTTCAATCAAAATCAAGTGAAAGGGCAAAATGTTCCATATCAAGCCCCGATGAACCAATACCCTCCCCAAAGGGGTAATCTCAATCATGGTTATCAAGCTCCTAATTACCAACCCCCGGTTGGGCCCTCTATTGAACTTTCCAACTACATTAAGTCTAATGAGGTTACAATTAGGGGTTTGCAAAGCCAAATCACTACTTTGAGAAATGAATTCCAAACTTCAATGTCAAAACAAGGTAATGAGTTAAAAATGAATTGAACAAAACAAACAACAAAATTGATCAAAATCAATACAAAATTGAAAATATGTTCAATAGTATCATGTGTCAAATGAATCAAGCTTCAACTTCTAAAACCCATCCAGCTAATACGATTCCAATCCGGGGGAGAGTTGAATGCTATTGCCACCCGAAGTGGTAAGACATATGATGGACCCTCGATGCCTACACCCTCTCCGGTGAGGGAAGTATCACAAGAAACCGAGGTGACAAAGGACAAGGTGCATTCTACAAGCCCAAAGTGTCAAGACACGTCCAACCTCCCAGAGTCCACATACCCATTCGAGCCCGATGTTCCAAGATTAAGCCTTCAATTCCTTATCCTTCAAGGCTTAATGATCAAAAGGCCGCGAAACTAATCAACAAATGGAGAAGCTTATTCAAATCTTTCAAGATACGCACTTCGAGATTAGTTTCGCATGAGGCTCTCCTTCTAATGCCCAAGTTTGGTCCTACGATCAAAAGCTTGTTGGGCAACAAAGAAAAAATTTCCGAGTTGGCTAAAATTTCCTTGAACGAGAATTGTTCGGCGGTTATCCTTAAAAAACTTCCCGAAAAGTTAGGAGACCCCGAAAAGTTCCTCATCCCGTGTGATTTTCAAGGATTAGTTCAATGCTCCGCTTTGGCCGATCTTGGCGCGAGCATTAACTTGATGCCACACTCCGTGTGGAAAAAGCTTTCGTTACCCCCACTCACACCTACATGTATGATCCTCGAGCTTGCCGACCGAACGAATTCTCATCCGTTAGGCATAGCCGAGGATGTCTGTGTGAAAGTAGGAAAATTTCATTTCCCCGCCGACTTTGTTGTCGTCGATTTCGATGCCGATCCCCGAGTGCCCCTCATCCTTGGGAGGTGCTTCTTAAAAACGGGCCGTGCATTGATCGATGTTGATGAAGGGGAAATCACTTTGAGGGTAAACAAAGAAGCCGTAACTTTCAATGTCAACCCAGATTTGAAATCTATGCCTACCATTTGTGGTATTGATAAAGTTGAAAGCCGTGAAACCAAGGTGACAAAGGACCCGGTGCTTCCTACTAATAACGGAAGTACTGAAAACGTCCAACCTAAGGTTATCCAAAATTCTTCATCTAGGATTGATCAAAGTCTTTCACGATTTACGGTTAAGAGATCTTCGAGTAAACGTGTTGAGCTTAAAACGATTACCAAGAAACCGGAGACCATAACGGAAGTGGTGGAAATTGCTAGCTCTAAGAGCACACCACTTGTCCCACCTCCGCATTCGGTTAATCGAATCGATCTTGTTGAACCTTCTTCGAGTGGCAATCCCACTCCCACTTCTGACTCCATTATTTCCGACTCTTCCCCTTCCCTCACTCCGTTTGAGGGAAGTAACTTGAATTTGGAAGAGATCGAAGCTTATTATTTTCCGTCAGGAATTGATGACGATGAATCTGACCCGGAGGGAGACCGTGTTCGTCTTGAACAATTACTTAGTGAAAATGAAGACCCGTTGTCTTCACTCCCTCCGGAAGAAATTGAAATTAAAGAAGTTGAGCTTTTGACTAAAAATCCTTCGAAGCCCGAGCCCGAGGATTCAGCTATTGATTTACTTCTCGAGGAGTTCGCCGATGAACTCGCTCGCCTTGGTCCTCTCCCACCGGAAATTGACAATGAAGTCTTTGACTTTGAAGCCGACTTACGTGAACTTGAGTATTTGCTGTATGGAGATCCTTCACTTGACCCTTCAATTGATAAGAAGGAGTTCTCCGATGAACTCGCTTTCACGGACTCGATTCCATCTAAGAATGAAAATTTGAACGATGATCCTTTGGAAAATTTTGATGATCCATTCTTTCCCAAGAAGGAGAAGAACTTGAAAGTTTCAATTGATGAACTTGTTGATCAAGATGTTCTTCATTCTTTTTTAACCGAGAGTGACTCCCCTTCTCTTGAGGATTTTACCGTGGTTGACACTTTCGATTCATGCCTCTCCGAGGATAAAGTGTTCAAACCCGGTATAATACCTTCCAAGGGAGTTCACTCTAAGAGAACTCAAATGTTTCAAACTCTTCGACCTAACCATGAACTCCTCTTCTCTATGGAGTCATTTGTGACTAAGAGTGTGCTTCTTGATGATCCATCATTCCCTCGTCTTCCCGCTAAACTGCCGGATGATGGATTCATCTTTGGTTTTGAACCCGATACCTATACTTTGATCTCTAAGGCGGTGGGCAAAGATTTTGAACACTATGTTCTCATGCCTAAAATTTTGCCCACCCAACCCACCCGTGTTACCTCATTCGGAAATGAGGATTTCATTTTCGACCCCGGCATCTCCATTCATCATTCTTTTGAGCCGGATATATCTCATCGGAGAGGAACTTTCAGCACATTCAATGTTTATCCAAACCATTTGAATGAAAGTCCGATTGAGATTTTCTCTTCCACTTGCTCCCCCATGGACCAATGAATTTGGGGTCGAGTCAAGCTAGCGACTCGGTTAACAAAAACAGTAGCATTACATGGGTGTCCACCCATGTTTCTATCTTCTTTCTACTTTCTAACACTAAGTGTGGGGGGAATTCCCCCACTGTTGTTTGCTTGTTATGTGTTTGCTCTATGTTTTCAGGATTCCCGTAGATTGTGATGATTGATGCGCCTGTTTTCGATTCAGCCGCCCAATATCCGATCTCTTTGCTAACGATTATCTAGGGATATCTTTATAAAATCCTTTTTGTGAAAAAAGATTTCGCTTCCACACTTGGCTAGTAGTATTACCTTTTTCCGTTCTATAGTTTCGGCTACGGCCGGTACTTTGAATATTGAGGGCAATATTCAATTCTAAGTGTGGGGGGGAATTCTAAACGAATTTTGATCACATATGTACCTTCTAGTACCCTAGCACCCCCGTTTTGACCAAAAATTTAAAAAATTTTATCGCTTTAAGTCAAGTATTTACATTTTCAAGAAGTGCTTTGCACAAAAATAAAGCATTGATGCTTCGGTATTAATGGTAGTTTAGTCTTGATTCGGCTAGAACAAGGGGAATCCCGACTCTGCTAGAGTGTTGATCTAGCTGCTCTCTTAACATTTAGGCTAAGGTTTTACGCGTTGTGCAAATGAAAATGCTAAGCGTGGAGTAGTTGGTTCTCTTTAGAGCTTATATAAGTAATCTATGGCTTTTTCTCCCAGAAGCTAACTAATCGGACTTAAATACGTGTTCGTTGTCAAACTTTTGAACATTCAAATCGTCTAGTTACAATAAAAAGTTTTTAAGCAAAATTGATTTAGAGTCCGAGTTTAACTTTTTATTTAAATTTCCGAGAAAGCATACTTTCTTAAAATCTGAATAATGTGCAAAATGAAAGTATTGAAAAATGCTTGAATGATGCAAAAGTTGCAAGTTTAAAGTTCAAAGTCAAAATGAAAAAAAAAAAAAAAAAAAAAAAAAAAAAAAAAAAAAGAGTGAAAAAGTAAAAAAAAAGTGAAAGAAGTTGAAAAATGGAAAATGGAAAAAAGAAAGAAAAGTTGAAAAATGAAAAATGAAAAATATGAGTTGCGTGAATAAAAGCACTAAGTTGCTTATGAATAAATATGCGAAACTTGCTTTTTCTTAAATTTAAATCGGAAATTGAACTCGTATTCGTCAAAGTTGTCTAAAAGTTTGACGGTAATTTGGAAATCCTTGATTTCAAAGATCCCGAAAGCTCCGATACTATTCTCAAGGGTGAAAACCTAGCCTCCTTAAAAGGACAAGCTGAGAAGAAAGTCGCAACATGGAGTGATCTCACCTTTGAATCTCGAATTTCTAAATTATCGTCGGTTGTAATCCATTTAGGTTTAGTTTTAACTTAACGGTAGCTTCGTAAATCTTTGGAATCGAATTCCCGCTAATTCCGGTACTATTCTCTGTGAGGTGTCAAAAGCCCGGTCACTTAAAACTTATGTTTTGGGATGTACCGAGAAGAAAGCCGCTACATGGAAGAGGCCCTTTCGATCCTTAGACTTTCATCGTTTCCGGTGGGTTAGTACTTTAGTTAAGTGGATAACAACCATAACAAATGTCGATTTTAATGATCAAACTTTTGAAAATGAGCACAATCACTTAAATTGTATAAATTGCGGGAGTAAAAAGTTAAGTCTCGACTTACATAGATTATTTGTATAAGTAGTGTTAGCATTTTACAAAAAACGTTTGCACAATAAGTTTAAGCTTGGTTTGAGAGTATAAAAAAGAGGATGACGATTATAATTCCCCGGAGACACCCATTTTGCGTGAATCCCGTTCTATGATGCCATGTTTTGAAAATCAAGCATGTTATTTATTTACATTCAAGTTTAAATTTCTCGTAGTGAATAAAAAGTCGAGACGGGGTACTCTTGGTATTTTTGATCCTTTCATTACTTCATATGATCGGATTGCTAGGGACTAGCAATTGATAGTGTGGGGGATTTGATGAGTGCTTATTCACTCATCCTTTTTACCCATCTAAGCCCACAAAAACGTCTAAAAACACGGAAATATAACCAATTATGCTACAGATATCCTTGGAATGTGTTTTGATGTATTTCAGGTACAAAGGATCGAAAACAGGACCAAAATGGACAGAAATGAGCTCGGATTGGAATACGTGCTTTGCCGACGGAAGCGGATTTTCTACATTTTCAGAGCCCGGGATACCATTTGGAAGTGAGCTTGGGGAATCAGATCAAAAATCTATCCCTAAATCCAAATCACCATTTTACCCTTCTACCCGAACCCAAAATTACCATTTTACCCTTTTTGCAAAATCCAAAACTTTTAAAACCTCATTTTTATTTTACAACAATTATTTTTTTAAAACCAATTTTATTAAAATTATTTTCTTTCTAAAAAAAAAAAAAAAAAAAAAAAAAAAAAAAAAAAAATGCAAAGTTTTAAAAATACAAAAGTATTTTACTTAAACATTTTTTACCTAAACCCTTTTTTATTAAAAACCCATTTACCCCTAACCCATATACCCATAACCCATTTAAACCTTTTTCTTCCCCGTTTTTACCCAAAACAAACCCAAAACAGAAAAAACCCTTCACCCCTGCTCCAAAATGGCGCCAAACCAACCCTCTCAACCCTTGTCTTCTACCTCCTGTCCCTCTCACCAACTGGTCCCCAAGCTTGTCCCAACCCAACACACCCACATGGGTGAGATGCCACCTTGGCAATCCCCAACACTCCCATTGGAGCTCAAAAAGGGACGGCCTAGATGTGTTTGAGTGGTGCCCAAGATTAGATGGAGGGCTGAGATGATAGCAAAAGAAACACAAGTGCATTCTACAAGCCCATTGTCTCAGTGAACAAACACAAAAGCTCAAGCTTATGTAGACTCCAAGACAGTAGTATAAATACAAGTTCATTGTAGCCAAGTTTGGCATTAGGATTTAGTAGAATTTTAGTTTTAAAATAGTTTCTTAGTTTTAAATTCAGTATTGTAATTCATCTTTTTATTTAATGAAAAAGTCTTTTTCACCTTATTGCTTATTTTACTAATAAGCACTTTAGTGCTTATTAGCTTATTGCCTTTAGTATCAGTTTCAAAAGTTCTCTTTTAAGCTATTAAGTAAAGTTTCATAAAGAAAATCCTAGTTTAGTTTTTAAAAATTCAGTTTTATAAATTTAACACCCCGTAAAAGGGTGTTTGGTTTAAGCTTATTTGAGGTCAAAAAAAAATCAGTTTTACCCACTTTGACTCTCAAAGTCAAAGTGGTTTAAGGTCTAGGTAAGTTTTTTTAAGTTGAGTTTAGCTTAGATAAAGAGTTTGCAAGTTTGGTTTGAAAAAAAAAGGGCTCATATCTGTTCTTGTCTTTCTGTCCTGCACACACAAACAGCAGCCTAGGCTGCTGTTTCACAGCTTTTTCCAGCTTATTTTTAGGTCCAAACTTTGTCCAAAGTGCTTTTTCTTGCATCCTACATACCCATCTTCATAATTCTTTAGCTTATTTGCTCTTAGGATAGTTTTAGGTTAGCTTAAAATTGCTTTAAAATCTGTCAAAAACACACATAACAGCAACTGTTCAGCAGCCTTATTGCAGCCCTTGTTTTGTGCTTATTAGTGCTCCAATTAGCTTATTTAGGTATCCTTAGTGCTTATTAGGTCCTAGAGATTAGGTGAGTTAGTTTTTTAGCTTATCTCTTGCTTATTATATGCTTATTTAGCCCTTTAGATTAGCTAGTATCCATTTAATGCTTATTCCCTTTTAGCTTAGGATTTCCCTTTAACATCCCAACTGCTTATCTGTTCCCCCCCCATACTTAGTTGCTTTTAATGTTCCTAGCTTATTTTAGTTTCATGTTATGCTTAATATATTGTTTCTCCTTTTAAACTGCTTATTCAATTGCTCTTTTGTGCCTTAAAAATCTGGTAAGGAGTGTTGGTTTAGCTTCTGTCACAACTGATGGAAATAAGCAGTTGAGAAACTGCTTATTCAAAGTGTTTGTAAAAAAAGTTTTTCACAAAAAAGTTTAGTTTTAGTCTTATAACAAAGTTGCAAAAAGAAAATTTGAAAAAAAAAATAGTTTGCAAAAAGGTGCAGGGGTGGGATTCGACCCCCTGACCTCTTGCTCAAACACACAACACCACGCTCAACACCAACTGCCCTAGGGTCTTTGATCGGTCATTGTTTGCACCATTTAATACTTAACACTCAAAACAGTTTTTAAGCTTGTTTGCTTATTTGCTTTTTATTAGCTTATTTCCTCAAGTAGTACCCAACTTTTTTATTTTTCTTAAAATCAGTTTAGCTTAAAGTATTTTTAGTGAAAATTTCAGATTTTTCCAAAATCATTTAGTATTTTTTATAATTAAATTAGATTAAATTAGATTTTAATTCATAATAAATAATTTAAAAGTCGAAAAAATACCCGGCTTTTTCCTAAAATTATTTTTAGTCGTTTAGAATGTAGGAAAATTAGCTTCACATCCTTAGGCCTTAAATTGCATCATTTTCACTTTTTGAGGCTCGGGATTAGCCCGGGTTTTCGCGTTTTTGCATATTATCACTCTAGGACTTAGTGTAACTTAATTTTATTGTTCCGTATGCTTAGTAGTAGTTAGATTATCATTTACTTTGTTCCCGTAGCCCTAATTACTTTCCCTTTAGTTAATTTGTAGAAAACGTAATCAAAAACCAAAAAAAAAACCGTAACATCGAGCATTTTAATAACAAACCTCAAACGAAATTCTCAATTCACACCTCGTTGGGAAACGACCCGGATATCCTTATCCGGTATCACTTATCGAATATTTGAGGGTTTTGCGTGTCGACCTTTTTCCTAAAGGGTTGGTTTGTAATTCTCTCGCGTATTCGTATTTGGTATATTTTTAACTATCATACACCATAATAGGACACTTGTTATCTGTCATTGTATTGTTATATGTCTCAATCTTTTGGAAGTTATGTATGGGTTATCTGTCTTTGTATTGTCCTTATCTTTTACACGTTTTCGTCCGTTTTTACACGTTTTCGTCGGTTTTTACACGTTTTCGTCCGTATTTACACGTTTTCGTCCGTTTATACACGTTTTCATCCGTATTTACACGTTTTCATCCGTATTTACACATTTTCGTTCGTATTTACATGTTTTCGTCCATTTTACACGTTTTCATCCGTATTTACACATTTTCGTCCGTTTTTACACGTTTTCATCCGTATTTACACGTCTTCGTCCGTTTTTACACGTTTTCGTCCGTTTTTATACGTTTCATCCGTTTTTACACGTTTTCATCCGTATTTACACGTTTTCATCCGTAACTACACGTTTTCGTCCGTATTTACACATTTTCGTCCGCTTTTACACGTTTTTGTTGGTTTTTACACGTTTTCGTCCGTATTTACACGTTTTCGTCCATTTATACATGTTTTCATCCGTATTTACACGTTTTCATCCATATTTACACGTTTTCGTCCATTTATACATGTTTTCATCCGTATTTACACGTTTTCGTCCATTTATACATGTTTTCATCCGTATTTACACGTTTTCATCCGTATTTACACGTTTTCATCTCTTTTTACACGTTTTCATCCGTATTTACACGTTTTCCTCCAATTTTACACGTTTTTGTCCGTTTTACACGTTTCCGTCAGTTTTTACAGGTTTTCTTCCGTGTTTACACGTTTTTGTCCGTTTTTACACGTTTTCATCCGTATTTACATGTTTTCGTCCATTCATACATAATTTCGTCTGTTTTTACACGTTTTCGGTCATTTTCACATGTTTTGTCTGTTTTTATACATTTTCATCCGTTTATACACGTGCAAATACAGATGAAAACGTGTAAAAATGGATGAAAACGTATAAAAATCGGATGAAATGTGTAAAACAGATGAAAAGATGTAAATACGGATGAAAACGTGTAAAAACATATGAAAACATGTAAAAACGGACGAAAATGTGTAAATACGGATGAAAATGTGTAAAAACGGATGAAAGCATGTAAAATCGGACGAAAACGTGTAAAAACGGACAAAACGTGTAAAAACGGAATAAAACATGTAAAACAGACGAAAACGTGTAAATACGGATGAAAACGTGTAAAAATGGACGAAAACGTGTAAATACGGACGAAAACGTGTAAATACAGATGAAAACATGTAAATACGGATGAAAACGTGTATAAACGGACGAAAACGTGTAAAAACCGATGAAAACGTGTAAAAACGGACGAAAACATGTAAATACGGATGAA
Organism: Chrysanthemum makinoi; assembly: GCA_910596185.1. Classification (NCBI taxonomy): domain Eukaryota; kingdom Viridiplantae; phylum Streptophyta; class Magnoliopsida; order Asterales; family Asteraceae; genus Chrysanthemum; species Chrysanthemum makinoi. The sequence continues at coordinate 75,004,862 of OU343219.1, read as the reverse complement.
AATATGTAAAATGGACGAAAACGTGTAAATACAGATGAAATAGTGTAAAAACATACGAAAACGTGTACAAACGGAAGAATACGTGTAAATACAGATGAAAACGTGTGAAAACAAACGAAAACGTGTAAATGCGGATGAAAACATGTAAATACGGATGAGACCGTGTAAAAACGGATGAAAACGTGTAAATACGGATAAAAACGTGTGAAAACGGATGAAAACGGATGAAAACGTGTGAAAACGGACGAAAACGTGTAAAAACGGACGAAAACGTGTAAATACGGATGAAAATGTGTAAATACGGACGAAAACGTTTACAAACGGACGAAAACGTGTAAATACGGACGAAAACGTGTAAATACGAATGAAAACGTATAAAGGACTAACGGTCGTTACTTAGTTGTCAAAAGATTTGAAAAAGAAGATGACAAGGACATTTTGGTCATTTCATTCGGATATGGACTGGATCCGTAACATATGCAAACCACAGTAACTGAACCAGTCAAAAAAAACTTTAGTGACTGAAAGTGAAAGAATGACCAAACCACTGTGACCATTTATGTAATTAACTCTAATTAGAAATATTGATTCTGATTCAAATTAAGTAAAAGCGCATGCTAGATAGCAATTTGTGACATTGATATCATCGATAAGTTTGAGCTTGTGGATTTCAAACTTTACAAAGTTATCCGTCGCACAGGTTATAAAATATACTTATCGAGTTGTTGCATGGCGGTACATAAAAGTTTGAAATTATAAACTTACATGATGCATGACGCTTCTTCTTAGGAGTGTGCATTGTTTGGGTAATAATTGAATAAGAAGAAAAGATTCAAAATAAGCAGAAACAAACACCCCCTTAAACAAACTGACACCAAATCAAAACTAGTCGTGACAGGCTGGTCCAGTTCTCCCCCAACTTTCACAACACAAACAATCATTCATTCATTCTCCCCTAATTCAAACCATTTTCCTCAAATCCTTCAAATTCAACTAAAAAATGAGTGTAATCGAACTATTAACTCGAATCGACTCAATTTGCAAAAAATACGACAAATACGACGTCGAAAAGCAACAAGATCTAAACATCTCCGGCGATGACACTTTCGCTCATCTCTACGCTTTCGTTGAATCCGATATCGAAACCGCACTTCAGGTGACATCATCATCATTGTTATTATTATTAGATCTGTTTTGACTAGTTAGGGTTTTAGGTTTATGAAAATGATGAGATTTTTGTTGTGATTAGAAAGCGGAGACGGCGAAAATGAGAAGAATAAAGCTTCGGTTGTGGCGATTAATGCCGAGAGTCGGAGGACAAAGGCGAAGTTGATAGAGGAGGTGCCGAGTGAACTAGTGGTTAATTACCTAAGCAGGAAATGAATAAGCTTAACTTGATTAAATTGGTAAAGTATAGTAATATATTTTAGGTTATGTGAATACTTGATAGTTAAATAACTTAAATGTGCGCCCGGTGTTTCTTCTTGATGTTATCTCGTTATTCTATATGAAGTGTCTTATGAAGTACTAATTAAATCGCTCATTTGATCTTGTGAAATAGGATGATATTGAAATACCTGGTACCCGTTAAGCTCTCTATAGAAATCTTACCTAAAAGATCGCTCCTTGAGAAGCATAATCTGGTTGAGGTAGTAGTGCATTACATGCGTTGGCAGCCATTACAAGGGATGAAGGGCTGAAGTTGCTTTCTGTTTTATATAAGGTTCTACATTGATAGATAACCCTTCAAATCATTCTAAATATATTTTTATGATTCTTATTTAATAGTTCTCAAATGACTTGTAGAGACTAGTGGATATGCTAGAGAAGAAGACAAATTTGCCTTCTGTACTACAGTCTTTGGGGTGTATAGCACAAACAACGGTGCCAATTTTTGAAACACAAGAGAGCAAAGTTGAAGGGTTCATAAGAGAAAATATATCAAGGTGCAGTCAGGTATGAGATGACTCAAGTCCACTCACAAACTTATACTTCTTATTTGTTGAAATCTGGACAACGTAAAGTTTTACATTATTATTTTTCAGAAAACAGGAGATAAAGCGAAAGAATCTTGGAAGAGATACTTTTCTTCGCAAGCTCTAACTATTCAGACAAAATGTATCAGAGGTTGAAGACACTCATAATAGGATGGCTTTCCTGGATGGGGGTGTCATATTGAACGTGCCATTATTTTATCTTGAAGGTATGCATTTACAACATGTTAGCGCTCTTTATGTACAATGCCCTTCAATTACAACTCATGGCTAAGACTGTTATCTGCAATCTCATGTGTAGTTTTGTTTCCAGAGGCGACTCTTCCACTCAGAGTAATTCAACCTAATTTTATAGCTGCTGTTGATAGGGCTCTGAGACAAGATGAGGCACCTTACACCATTGGGGTGGTATGTAAATATCTTTTATGTAATAACGTTTTCTAAGCTGTCATGTGATTTTTGATAAGAAATTTTATTGTGGCTGTGCTAACAAGATATTTTAAATTGATTGTGCAGGTTCGTGTTTACATGCCCACGCAAACGCCTGCAATAGAAAGAGAGTAGTGAGTCATTTCTTATGTCATTGACAATGTCTTAAATCAAGAAACCCCATAAAGTTAACCAGACCAATGATGAATACAGTTGCAGAAAAAATAGTCACCATTGACCAAACTTTTAGATGGCATTAGCATCTGCTGCTAAAAGTCACCCAGGTACTGGGAATACACAATCAGATATTCAGATCAATACATTTAAATAGGGAAGTCCGAGCAGGAATTATGGTAAAACGAGATTAATCCACCTCTTTCTCTATGTAAGCCAGTATTTACTAATCAGAAAGTTAGCACCGGAGTTAAATGACACTAATGCATACCAGATAGTTGGATAATTCGCCAGCTATTTTTATCAAGCCAAGTGCAACACTTCAACCATTCGTCCATTGCTTAAATTTACTTAATGACACAATGGGGACTTCCGTAGTTTATAGCTCACCAGTTTTAAAACAAAGAGAACATGTGTATAACTAAACAAGCAATGGTTTATTTTCTATCATTCCTTAGCCATAATTACTTAAGACAACATGTTTTCATGCGCCAATGTGCCATGTTAGGAATAACAGGTCGACATGGGAAAAGTTACTGATACCACAGCTGCTACAGCTCATTTTGATCAGTTACTGGATTAAAATACCTTATGTCGAAATTTTTTAAGTTGATTACCTTAATTTCTATTTCATTAACTTTGAAGCTTTTTTAGGCCTAACAACGTTTTTACACGTTTTCGTCCGTTCAAATGTTAACACATGAGGATTCTAAAATCTTATCACAAACTGGAATGTCAGTTTCTTAACCATTTTATGCTCTCATCATTGCAGGTCCACATGCTTCACAAGGCTGTCCTTCAACAACAAACGGCAATTGAATGGCATTAACGTAGCAATTGGGGTTATGAAGTTTCAGTTTATGAAGGGAATATTGGATACACTACCGCCTAAACTTAAATTCGGAAAAGAAATATAATACCCGCTGCAACGCAGCGGGCTATCATCCTTGTTTTATGAAAATTTGCAAACAGTTACACATGACCTTTTAACAACGCTGGCCCGGCCCATCATACACCGGGATCAACCCTCGTCATCAACATTTCATTTCGTAGGTCAAAAAAATCCTCAAAACAAGATCAAAATAATCAATGGCGTCTGGATGGGGGATAACAGGGAACAAAGGAATATGTTACGAGTTTTTGAATGTCTTCATCACTCCAAAGAGGTACACAAGTCAATTGCTTTTATAACTAACTTAGATCCAACAATATAAAAGTTGTTATGTCAATGATTTTTGTATTTTTGCCTTTTTGATATATCGAAACCAATAAAATGTCCCGAGGGTTTTATAAGAAACTGGATCGCTGTTATTGTGTACTTTTAGTTATTGAAATGTTACTACTTATTAAAAGCTGTTATTGTTACTACTTTTAGTTATTGAAATCTTACTACTTATTAAATGTTATTGAAATAATACTTTTAGTATCATGATTTCAGTTGAGAATTGAGATGATGTTCAGTTGGAAGTTGAAACGAAATCCTTCAGATAAATCAATGTTGTATGGTTATGTTTCTTGTTGAAAAGGTCATTGGTGTACATCTTTCTTGGTTGCGGGTCTACTATAAAGGTTCCTTGGCTTCCGAGGCCTTGAGTACTAGTTCGTTTCATTCTACGTATCTTTTACTTGAACCTCATCATGTTAAATTAGTGGTACGTATTAACGACACATCTAATCCTCATAGAATCTATGCATTCGTTTGTTCACCAATTTTGTTTATTACAACTGCAGCTAATCATCATATTTATAATATAGTTGGTTTCTCGAATCTGAAATAACGGTAGGCCGTTTTTAGCACCAATATTGTCAATGGTAAAGATGAATATATTTATTGTGTCATGAATTTGATGCAATCGGTTGTTGTATATATATAATATAATTCCAAATTATTGGCTCTCTTAAATTTAATTTGTGTTGGTGTCGATGTAATGTAGCTTAACAATGTTTAATAAATTATAGTAACATCTGCAACTTCCTAGGTCTAATGGATGAACTCAAGATCAGCACAAGGAGTAAGTAACTAATATGAATGTCGTCATGTCGAAGAAAAGACCAGCCGCAAATCCACTATGAAAGTTACCAATAGAGAGGTATGGTGCATTTATCTTCTAGAGAAGTATATTGATTATGTGTACATGATTGAAACATGTTCAATGATATGTTGTAATGACTCAAACAACCTTCAGAATGTTGTAATGACTCAAAGTTGTTGAATGATAACAAGCTTATGTGTACATGTTAATACTTGTGCTTGTTTTAATAATCTGTTATAACAATTGTTTTAACAACTGTTACTTGGATGATCAGGTACTTTGGAAATATTTTCATAGCGGTTCAATTCGGTTGCAACTGATATATTAAGAGGAAGGGAGATCGAGCGTGTAGTGCCACCTTCAGCTCTCAATCTTCTGACGTGATCTACCTTTTATGCTCCTATAGCGTGTGCAAGTCCACTCTTGATTTCCCTTCAGTGTTAGTGGCTATCTGTGATTGCTGTACAGACCACTTAATTTTCAAAGAGATTACAAATTTGAAATGGATACTTATCAATGATATATTTTGCTTGGGTTACATCATTACATGATTCACAGGACTGTCTACAATTGCTTATTGACTTAATTGTTTATAGGGGTTGTTTGGGATTGCTCTTTGATTAACTGATTACAAGGGCCATTTGGGATTGCTTAATGAAGTAACTGTTTACATGGCTTTTTGGGATTGCTTTTCAAATTAACTGCTTATAGTGGTTGTTTGGGGTTTCTTATAGAAATTGCTTTTGTTATATTCGGGTTGTTTGTGATTGTTATTGAGACTACATATAAACAACTGTTTGTGATGCTTAAAGCTATTTATAGGAGTTGTTTATAAGCAGTCTGAATAAGCAATACCAAATGACCCAAATATAATATAAGCGGTTTTGATAAGCTATCCCAAACAACCTACCAATTTATATGATAAGCGTCCTAACAATTATCTTTTAAGTACGCTTGTATGTGTATCAAAAGATTAAAATTAGGTAACAACGTTTTACAACATTGTAAAAGTGTCCTAATATGTTGTTATTAGGACGTTATTTGGTTGTTCATAGACATATTATGCGACCATAAATTTGGTTTCATAATCGTATTTGGGATATTAGGACCCTTTTCTTGGTGTTAAAGTAACTATAATGGTATATGATAACCGTCCTAAGAATTAACATTAAAGGACGCTTGTATGTGTATCAAAAGATTAAAAGTAGGTTACTACATGTTAGAACATTGGAAAAGTGTCCTAATATGTTTTTATTAGGACGTTATTTGTGTTGTTTATAGACCTAAAATGCGACCATAAAATTGGTATCATAATCTTATTTGAGTTATTAGTACCCTTTTCTTGGTTGCTAAAATAGCTATGATGTTACATCATAAGCGTCCTAACAATACTTCTAAGGACTTTTTTATGTGTCTCAAAAGATTAAAAGTAGGTAATCACATGTTAAAACATTGTAAAAGTGTCCTAATATGGTTTTATTAGGACGCTATTTGTGTTGTTCATAGACATATAATACGACCATAAAATTGGTTTCATAAGGGTTAGGACGCTTTGGACCTATTACAACCGCCTTACATGAAACGCTTTCATCCTTGGTCCTATTAAATGAAAGGTCCTAAAAAGTACCATTTTATGACGCTTATGGGGGTCCTAAAAAGCCACTTTTCTTGTAGTGTCTCCATCCCCATCCCCGTCTCCATCACCATCGTGGTATTGCTTTACATCCCCATCCCCGCCCCCAATGGGGATCAGGGATCCCTATGGAGATTCAGGGATTTTCAATCCTTATGAACTAACATAAATTTTCCACCAACTCATCGAAAATATAAAGAATTTTAACTCATAAAGTATTTCAAGAAACGCGCGTACATCACACATAGTTGGATTCATTACGATTTCAATTCAAAGTTAAAGCATCCTCAACATTGTAACATCACATATAATATAAAACAATATGTATTATGTGTATATTCAAACATAATAATAAGTAATATGTAGTTGGTGCTTATGTTTCTAATTCTAAAGGTACTTGATTCAATCAATATCGCATATGTATATAAATATACATGTTGATACTCATAAGCATATATACATATACATATACAAGTTAATCGAGTATGGATATAACATTTAAATTCTAAATACTTATACACTAGAAAGATCGGATTCAGGGTCGGGTTCGGGTATTTTTGTTATCCCCATCTCCGCCCCATCCCCGATTTCATGTTTTGGGGATTTCCCATCCCCGTCCCCATCCGCGGTCAACTCGGGGATTCCCCAGTCAAAATCGGGTTTGGGGATCGGGTCCCTATCGGGTACGGATTTTTTTGCCATCCCTAGGTCCAATGAAGCTCCCAATACATCAGGTCAACCTGATGGTGGAGCTGAGGATCCTGATGCTCTCATGAATATGTCCAAATTACTTGTCAGGTATGTGCAAAAAGTTGATGATTTGGAAGCAGAGCTCGAGGATACTAAAAAGACTCTTGGAGGAGCTGTACTTTAACTACTTGGGAGGGTCAATCATCTGGAAGCTCAATTGAAGAAGAAGAAAAGCCAGGGAGTGGTTTCTAATTCTGATGATGAACAAGCTGGGAATAAGAAAGATATTGCTTTTGATGCACTCCATGTGTTGGCTACTGCCTCATTGGCTAGTGCCACTACAGAGGGAGCTGATGTTTCTATGCCTGCTGATGAACCTGTTCTCACTCCCAAGTTCCAAGTTTTCAAAAGGAGAAGCAAAAAGAGGCATTCAAAGGTACCAGTCTTTGAAAAGGGTGAGTCACATGTTGCTACTGGTAGTTCTCTGGTTGCTGCTACTAGTGACACCATTCCTACTACCCAAAATGATGTTGCTACCCAGGATGATGTTGCTGCTGTTAGTGTACATGTTTCTACTGATAATGCCTCAACTGAACTTCCTCCTGATGTTATCCCTGGTCCCACATCTGATCCTGCTGATACTACAACTATTTCTTCTACACATCTGGATAAGGGTAAAGCACCTATGGTTGAAGAGGATCTTGAATCTGACCAAGCAGAAGCTGAACAAGCTAGACTTCTCAAACGTCTAAAAATTGAAAGGAGGGATAAAGAATTGGCAGAGCAGATCCAAGCAAAGTTGAATGCAGATGTTGACAAGCTTAATCAACCAGTTCTCTCAACCTTACCTCCTGAGAGATAAAGAGAGATGGATACTGCCTCTCTACATTTTACTGAGGCTCATTAGGATACAATTCTGGAGCATGTTACGTCAAATACATCTCTTGCTCAGACAATTTTAGGAGATGCTTTTAATGAAGATGATTATGCTGTAAGGATCGTTGAATTGGCTAACCAAAGGAAGAGAGCTGATGCTGAGAGGAGGGCCAAAGCAAAGAGGGATAAACCCATAACCCAAGCACAACAAAGGGAGTTCATGAGAACATTTGTCAAGAGTCAAAGTTCTACTATCTATAATACTGGGTGGACCATGACTTATGTCAAGAAGTTTTCAGATGCTCAGTTAAGGGAAGAATATGATAGAATTCAGAAAGAATTGGAAAGATCTGGAATTCATTCCTTTACACCTTTGAAGAGATCTCAACCTGCTTTGGAAGAACCTGTGTATAAAAGATTGAAGTCTGCTGATCCTGCTGGTTCCTCCAATGATATATATGTTTCTTCTGAAGGTCCACCTAAGGAGCCATCTATTCTCATTGAGGAGATCCCTACATCTAAGGACACCATCCCTAAGGACTATGCACCTATGGACACCCTAAAGGAGTCATCCATTCCTACTGATTCTACACAGGCCATTCCCTCTAATGATGTTCCCTCCTATGCACCAACTTTTGATGTTGCTTCTGATGCCACTAGAGAAGTTTCTCTCTCTGATGTAACAATGTCCAATGTTTCTTCTCCTTCTTCTACTCCTAGAAAAAGGTAGAAGATCAAAGCTAAGAAGAGGGTCTCTAAGCATCTTGATCTACAGGCTGAGGACAATACATTTATCAAGGTTGCCGAGGGTGATGGTTTTGCTGATTAGGAACCTGCTCTTTGGTCTTCTCTTGATAGATGGGAATTGACTTCTTCTGGTCTGGGGCTTGTGAATTCTATTTATAGAAAAGATGGATCTTTTAAGCATTTTACCTTTCTTAGTGGGATTTTACATCTAGTGGATAGACAAGATCTCATCAAGTTATATGGAATGGTGACTGAGTATTTTGAAACTCATTCTGCAACTGGTGCTGGACTATTGCTGCTGGGTGATCTTGATGTGCTTTTTGATTCAGTTTATTAGGATGGTAAAGGGTTCAGTGTTTGGGAAGGTCAGGAAAACTGGAAGGTTTGTCATTGGGAGTTCTATCCTATGTCCAATGTCCATGTGTTGGGAACTCTTTCTGGCACCTATGTGTACATGTTTTCAGATATCCAGTATCCCTTTTCTATGAAGGTCATGGAGCAGATGCTCAAACATCAGTTGGTGATTCCTACTGATACTGTGGGGAGTGATATGACTAATGCACAGCAGCTGATTAGGCTTATCAAGGATAGAATTATTGCTACTAAAACTGCCTCTCAATGACCATGGTACTATGTAACATTCTTGTTGTATATTTCTTTTCTCTCTTTTGTTTATTAAAAAAAAATAAAAACACTTTATATGTTAATGTTGCTTGTGTACTAACTTGTATGTTTGAGAATACTGTCTTCAGGTTTTGTGTGTTGGTTTCTTACCACACATGAAATGGTAATCAACTCACCATGTCTTGGACAAGAAAGAGTTGACTCACCATGAGGGTACGACTCTGGTGTGCTCATCAAATCCGTTCACAATTGCTGGTTTACTCAAAATCAGAGGTTCTCAATGTACCTTGGTCTCACACACCAAAAGATCAAACGGCTCTGGTAAAGAGACATCAAATCCGTTGAAGGATGACAATTTGCCAAAAATTGTATGGTGCTCAACTCACCATGTCTTCACAGATAAAGAGTTCGCTAGCCCACAAGATCATGGCTTGTGGTAAAGGCAGTGGAATACCATGGCTAGTACTTAGTTAAAGGCTGCAGGTAAAGACATTCCAATTCCTTTCATGGCTGTGATGGTTTGCCAAAAATCATTAGGGTTTTCCAACACACCATTGATTCACGTTCTAAGTGTTGGACTAGTTACTAGTTCACCAGGGGTGATGCCATGATTCCACCAAAGGACTAGCTAGCCCAAGATTGAGTGGCTACTTGGTAAAGGCTTATCAAATCTACTCAGGTTGCTGCTGGTTCCTATTGCTGCTGATATAAGAGTTGCTGCTGGTTCCTGTTGCTGCTGATATAGGAGTTGTTGCTTGATCCTTGTCCTTCAAAGATGGTTACTTGTGGCTGCTGATTTTGTTGATGTTGGTTACCATATGTTGTTGCAGTTGCTAAAGTCTCAATCCTCATGTCCTGGACGTTCAAGATCTATCTAGAAACTTGAAGTTAACCTTGTCAAATTCAAGTTTAGGGGAGGATTGTTAGGAATTATTTAATATGTGGAAAACTAGAAGGGGGGTTGAATAGTTTTGCCGATTTTAAATTAGTTTCTAAAAACTTTAGATTTGATGTTATGTGAAATCGTATGGATGATGATAAAGTGTAGATCTAAGAGTAATGAAAGTAAATAAAGTAAAGCAAGGGATAGAAATGACACAGCCGATTTATAGTGGTTCGGCTACAAGGACACCTTCCTTGCCCTACTCTACTCCCCGAGTGTGACAACTCGTACTTTCAGGTCATTTCTCAAAACAATTCATGCCTTACAATTTTAACATTTATCGTAAACTTGGTTTACTTGTTTCAAATTCGCGTAACCTTAAAGGTTTAGCGGCGAATTCATGATCATATCATCACGTACATTTCATATGGACTAAGATTAGTCTACATTTCATATACATCATTTGCATCATATTAGTTCATTCATGACATTTCATTTCACATTTAACGCGTAATTTTTATATTTAATAAACGTTATCGCGTGAGTTATTATTTTTAACATTTAATCCGTTACTTTCAAAAATGATCCCGATGTATTTTTAAACTTACATTTAGTTTATAAAAACTATATTTTGAGTTTACCTAGTGTTTTAAATTTATTCTGTATACAAATCGTTAAAGTTATATTATTACGTCACTTTTCTTAAAAACTACTCGATAATTTTTATATCACTCGAATTTCACAGGGAATGTATTTTTACAATTTTTATTATCTCATTACATTCTATTTTGATCTATTAAAAACTTACTTGTACCAAAAATTACCATTTATCTTTACTTATACATTTAACTACACATAACTTACACTTTTCATAAAATTGTTACAAGTATACATTATACACAAGTTTATAAAAAAAAAAAAAGATATTTTGAGGGACAAAAGCCCCTAAAATCCGGCCCTCTATAGGGTTTGCATTAATTGATGCATGGTTGCTTGATTGTTATTAATGTTTACAATACTTAAAGTCTCACCTCAATTATTTTCTCATTCATTTCATTTGAATCAAGTGTTAGAAAGTTTTCTTTCTCTCTTTTGCTTCTCCTTCAACCGGTTCTACATCAAGAGAAAAAGGGATCAAAAACTTTTCTAGTCCAAGTGTTAATAACAATCTAGTTAATACTCTTTATAAGGTTTTGAAATAAAAACCAAGAGTGTTTAGGTTTAACCTTGTTACTTGCACCTCATCATATTCACTTGTAAGCATGTTTTTATCATTTTTCATGTTTCCTTTTCATTACATATGTATCTTTTCATTTTTGGAGCAAACATGCAAGACATATGTGATTTATACCATTTTTACATGATTTTAGAGTTATATATATATTATGGTCATCCTATAATTATCCCCTTAGTATACTTTGGTCTTGATGATGTCTAGGAACCCATGACACCCTAAGAAGGTGTATGGTAGGATTAGATTAGCTTTGGAGTTGATTTGAAGGGATTAGAATAGGTTTTGTCCGAGAAAAACTATTTTCAATACGTATAAAATAGGTTCTGTCCTTGTTTCATTTTTCTGGAAAAACCGACAGTTGGTACGAAATTTTGGCCTTGATATTTAGAAAATATACTTTAAAACGAATCCGTGGTCGCTTGAACGGAATAAAACGGAGTTATAACGAAGAAGTTATGGATTTTACAAGTTTGACGACGAAAAATATAGTTTTCTGAAATTTCAGCAACATATATTTATCTTGTACGAGTCAAAAACGAGTCCTAAGCTTCACAAATTATTTCGACTTATCAAAAATATATTAGTATACTTTGATACGAAGCTAAGGACGTATTATACGTAGAAAACGGATTTGAAACGACAAAGATATGCACGTTTTCATAAAATTTCCGTAACTATTATTTTCTGAAAAACTATATTATTTTTACGATACAAGTGTTACGGTAGCTGAAACGACCATGTTAGCGGCTGTTTTTAACCATGATGTGGAACTTTTTGGAACGAATTGTCTTCTAATAAAATCAAGATCATCGAGCATATTTTTCAAAACGACCAACCGTTTGTATAGCGGAGTTTTAATAAATTAATTACGGATGCTTAAACTTGGCCGAAACTCATTTTTCTGCACAACAATTAGCCGAAACCACCATCTTTAACCCTTATTATCTTTATGTTCGAGACCTTTTGGACGAAAACTCCTGAACTGAAACTTTTAGATAGCGATACAAACTTTCCAAAACCGTCGAGTTCGTTCTCTAACGATCGACGTACACCGTTTTACGGCTAGTTTTCCAAAGCCATTTTTGTTAAATTCATGAATATTCCGACGACATTGTTTTGCGACGAAAAGTGGAAATTTCACCACAAATCATTATTAAACCATTGTAGGATGACATTTTGACGTAAAAACTTGAAAAGTGATTTTTGATTGGTCAAGACGTCAAACGAGTATTTTTCGACGATAAGTAATATTTTCAAAACTCACAAATGGTATAAATAACATACGAAATGCATGCATAACATTACATTGCAACTCATTACATATCATATCATTCGTAATAGGTCCCGGTTAAAGCATCACATTATACCTCGGTGTACTCACTCTTGTCATCATTCCAGTTTACCAAGTGAGTTTTCATAGCCCCGTCGTATACACTTTTAATTATTTTCAAACCTACGGGGGAGAATACATTGCACAACATTTTTATTACGATACCAAGTACATTAAATTCAATTACATTGCTTAAGTTACCGCATTTGCCAATTGAAAGTCCCCATTACATGAACATGAACCGTTAATCTTTGAAGCGAGGATGAGTGGATAGATCTATCGAGGGTGACGCCTCCATCCGAGTTGGTGAATCCCAACTTGTCATACGGATGCATTTCATTTGATAACATTACGGAGTTGTCTGGCAAACACTCTGCAGGGGCATACATTATGAACAGTCTAGTTTCGGGGTCATGGGCTTATTGCAATTGTAACATTTTTACGTGACTTGAGGGTCATGCCTGATCTATACTTGTGTAGTCGTATAAAACATTTACATAAACCTATGATTTCTCACCAACATTATTGTTGACCGTTTTAGCAATGTATTTTCAGGTAACTGAGGCATTATCATCATGACATGGTTTAGGGACCTACATTTTGAGTCGCGGCGTCGACTTACATATTTGTACATTATGGCACTTTATTTCAAAACATCGTTTGGAATTGTAATATATTTGTATTTCCGCAAACTTTCTAAACCTTTTGGGACCATGTTGTAACTCTGAACGCTTTTGTTAAATATCCAACGATGTGTTTTTAAAACGACACTTTAGGTCGTTCAATATAACTGTGATGTGGTGCTATGACAGTCAATCCCCCAGGAATTCCATTCCGCTGCAAAAACAGGTAAATTGGGGGTGTGACACCGAGTCACCTACTCGAAAGTTCAAGCACTATGTCAAAAAACTCCTTCAACTTGGCGGAGAAGCCTTCACAACGTTGCTTACACCTTTTTCCGGTACAAAGCTAAATACCGAGTCCATAACACGGAGGACCAAACCAACACGACTATTACACAACAACTATGTGAAATTTAAAGTAAAAGATCTTTGCTACAGAAATCTTGTGGAGGAACAAGTTAATCAAGGACCCCTTGCTTGGATGACTTGTAGTAAGCTCGTGATCTCGCCTTAGAAAAGGACCTATATGAGAATCACAATTGAAGAAAGAAGAAAAACTCTCTAGATCAAGTAATCTTTTGTTAGAAGAGAGTAAGAGTATATGAGAGAGTTAGTAACAAGAGGGGTGAAGAGAAATGAAGAAATGGCTCTCTATTTATAGGCAAAAACTTGCCACTGTAGCACGGATCCCACGGATCCCTCCCTTAAGGGATCCGTCTAGTGTAATACCAGGGATCCGTGGGACGCTCCTCTTTGCCCATGGGTTTTTTGGTTATGGGTCATGGGTCATGGGTTATGGGTTGGTCCATGGGTCTTTCATTAGATACAATGTATCTAATAGATGCAATGCATCTAGTCAAATGGATATGGGTCAATACCATGGGTTATGGATATGCTCCATGGGTTTTGATTTTTACCCATCCTAATAAACTATTACAACAAATGATTTATTACAACACTTAGTATTAAATGACTATATGTAAATGCTTTACAAAAATAACATGTATCCTTATAATTTTACTTATGATAACATTATATTTGTTATCAACAAAACATAAAGAGATCGCTCGATATTAATAAATGTTTTTACGGTTTATTTGTATTAACAATCTCCCCCTTTTTGTTGATGACAAAGCATAATGTTATGATGGGTAAAACTTAAGTATAGATGTATGTTTTGAAAGCCTAAGTTTTACTTCTTCTCCCCCTTTTTTTCGAAACAAAAGTTAACCCAATGAAGAAATAAAAGGTGGGAAAATAGTCCACGTATCGCGTACTCCCCCATGACGGTAGCTCCCCCTAGATTGGGGCGTCAAGTGAGAAGAAAACAAAATCCTACAAAGAAAGGGTTAGTAGTAACATGCATAAATAATCTTGTGATTGCCGAGAATCAAGATTGGGAACCAAGGTATGTAAACAAGGCCTTGTAATAAAACAACAAAATGTAGTGGTGTTTATGCCACATGCAAGCATGTAAAAGTAAGAACAAGACTTGTTCTTAAAAATGACTCAAAAGAAAAATACTAAAAATAAGAATAGTAAAAATGATTCCTTCCATTCTTGCATAAGGTTATGGATGGAGGTTTTGATGAGTAATGATATTTATGCGATCAAGAATGAGGTTAAGTATGACTCGCATTTTTGCCCTAATTTCTATTGCAATATCCCTAGTGGATTGGCAATGTTCACAATGTAAGTGATGTGGGTAATGAGTGCTAAAGTTTTCCGGATGACTTTGATTTGTGAGATGCGAAAGCTGTGGTGGAAAAGTTGGAAAATACGGATCAAAGTCCAGAATGTTTGGTAGTGGTGGTGGAAAGGAACCTAGATGTTCTTGTAACATAATGGGAGCTAAAGATGGTGAGGTTTCAAGGTCTTTGAAAAAGGCTAGTTCTTTTTGCTTTGTATGTCGAGATCTTGTTGGAGTCTTAAGGAGTTCCAAAAGAGTGACCTTAGGTGGTGATGTGATGGGTGATGAGATTGGTGTACTTGTTGGTGATGAAGGGGGTGCTATACTGGAAGTATCTTGTGGTGAATGAGTTGTTGATGATGAACCATTTGATGATGGTTTTGCTAAGCAACAAGGACGGATGCTAATCAGTGCGGATTTCTTAGATTTTGATTGTGGTATTTTGGAAGGTGGAGGACAAAGTTTTGGATATCTTGAAAAGGGTTGTTTGCACTAGGTGATTCATCTATGTTGGAAGATCTTTTAAATGACATGATGAAGTGAAGTTGAGATGTGATGAACATGCAAGCATTTTGGGAATCCTATTTATAGAAAAATAATGCATTGTAATGAATGCTTGACCCGAAGTGTGGATTAAAATCTAATGATTAGATATGGATTTAAGGCATGTGATCATGAGAACACAAGCATTAAATAGTATACTCCAAAATAAATAAAAGAAATGATGAACCCCTATTGAAGTTTTCATCCAAGGTGAGAAAAAAATGAAGATAAAATTAGCTTCTGTCTCACGGATCCCACAGATCCTTCCCTTGAGGGATCCGTCCAGCATTAAGGCTAGGATCCGTGGTACTGGTGATTCAGGCAGCTCAAAATTTTCCTTTTTGGAAACATTTGTGCCTAGTGTGTGCCTATATGCAAACCATTTGGAGTTGCGGTTATCTCGACTCCTAAAAAGAAAAGAAAAATAAACTAGAAGTGAAAAAGCACACTATTATGTGAGATAACCCGAGTGCTCCTAATTCATTGTTGCTTAAATGAATGTACCCGAAAACACATATTGGTTATGTGTTCTCTTTAGCATTCAAAAGACATGAGATGCAATGAAAACGGGTTTTTACTTTGTATTAATAATGAAAAAGCGATTTGCCCTAAACGTGAGAAATGACTTTTATGAAAGTGATACGGGAAGAGGTATCATTTTAGAAATAATTTTGAAAAGAGGTTTCTATGTGTGAATAAACCATTTATTCTTTAAAAAAAATGTATGCAATTACGTGTTTGCAAAAAGGTACTTATCTTGAAAACTAAGAGAAAACTATGAGTTATAAGTAAAACATATCTTGGGTTTTGAAAATTCTCGTATTGCTTGTGAGTTGTGCGTGAAATAGAGATCCTAGACTTAGAAAGAAGAAGGCTAGTGTTTACATACCTCGTAGAGTTTAAAAGCTTATTACGACGATTGTTCCATGAGACCAAGACCAAGACGAAGTAGGTTGAATTGTTCCCGCTTCAACGGTTTGGTGAGGATGTCGGCTATGTTGTCTTCGGACGCTACCTTCTCAATAGAGATGTTCCCCTTTTGAACATTGTCTCTTAAGAAGTGATGACGAAACTCTATATGCTTTGTGCGAGAATGCAATACCGGATTCTTGCTTAAATAGATGGCACCTTTGTTGTCACATAGAATGGCTATGTCACTTAGATGAATGTCGTAGTCAACTAACGCTTGTTTCATCCATAGTGCTTGTTGGCATGCTTTGCCGGCGAAGACATATTCGGCTTCGGTTGTTGATATTGCTAATGCTGTTTGCTTCTTTGAGAACCAAGATGTTCAACAACATCCCATAAAATTACATACCCCACTTGTACTTTTTCGGTCAACATAATCACCTGCATGGTCAGAATCTGCATATACAATTGTTTCTACTCCTGTATCCTTAGGACACCATAATCCTAATTGAGTTGTACCCTTAATGTATCTAAATATCCTTTTGACAGCTTCTAGATGTGATGTTTTAGGATCTTCTTGAAACCTAGCACATAGACAAACACTAAACATGATATCCGACCGACTAGCCGTGAGGTAGAGAAGACTACCAATCATGCCACGATATTTTGTGTTATCAACGGATTCGCCGTCTTTATCTTTTGTGAGTTTAGTGTTGGATGACATTGGTGCCTAATTGGTTTTGACTCTTCTAAACCGAATTTCTTTAACATCTCCTTAATGTATTTAGATTGATTAAAGAAGATACCATCTTCTACTTGTTTGATTTGTAGACCAAGAAAGAAATTAAGTTCTCCCATCATACCCATCTCGAACTCGTCATGCCTGATTTTAGAGAAATCATCACGCATGTCTTGACAAGTAGATCCGAATATAATATCATCTACATATATTTTAACAATGATCATATGTGATTCTCTTTTCTTAGTAAAAAGTGTGTTATCAACTAACCCCATGGTGTAGTCGTGTTTGATTAAGAATGACTTGAGTATATCATACCAAGCTTTTGGAGCTTGTTTAAGACCGTAAAGGGCTTTCTTTAGCTTATACACATGTTTAGGTTTTTCAAAATCGATGAAGCCCGGAGGTTGAGCTACATATACTTCTTCATTAATGAAACCATTTAGAAAAGCACTTTTGACATCCATTTGATAAAGCTTAAGATCATTAGCGCAAGCATAAGCAAGAAGTATTCTTACAGCCACGGGGGCATAGGTCTCATCAAAGTCTATTCATTCTTGTTGATTATACCCTTGGGCAACGAGTCTAGCTTTGTTTCTAGACACTACACCGTTTCCATCTAACTTGTTTTTATATACCCATTTGGTTTCTATTATGGTTTGATTACTAGGTGGGGGGACGAATGTCCAAACATCATTAGAAACAAATTGAATTAACTCTTCTTGCATAGCCATTACCCAACTTTCATCTTTTATGGCTTCTTGTGTATTCTTAGGTTATATGGTTGTGTAGGACCTTAAATATATCAACCTTATCACTTTACCAAAGTTACCAAACGAGTATACCACGTAAACAAACCCAAAGCTTATGCGTATAAGAAGAAATAAAGATAAGATGGTGTCTTGAATATGTTAAGGTTATGCATATGTTTTTAGAGAGAAAGATAAGATGAAAAGAGACTTGTATTGCAAATAGAAAACACACACAAACACACTCAAGCACACCCCTCAAATGACCATTTGAGGGGTGTTTATACTTCTTATTCTACATGCCCTAATGGGGTTTCCATGGGCTTGGATTGGATTACAAGTGATAAAAAGCTAGCTTAACATAACATATAGCCATTTAGCTTAGCCTAATCCACGAGCCCGTTGACTATTCTATCACGATATCTAATACACGTCACAAAGTTCCTAAGAGTAAATGACCATCACTTCTATTAAATAATGTTACGGCAAACAATCTCCCCCTAAGGGGTGGTCATTCAAAAGATGCTCCACTCGATTAGGTCTTTACTTTCCTTGAGCTTGAACTTTGTGTGTTGATATAGAGTAGTCTTAATTTTCGTTCCTTCATGCTTTGTGATCAGTTAATGTGGTATTCTGCCATTTGTCAACTTCATTGGTGCAGGTGTCTCCACGTCTTTCTCCACCATGCTCACACTTCTATTTGACTTTTAATTACCAATGATGTAGTTCTCGAGTCTTTAAACTTTGTAGATTCTTTGACATTGACGAAGAATCATCTTTAACTTTATGTTGCCTTTGATTTTGATGAGAACTTTCATGTGTTGTTGGTATGAGCATGTGGAGAATCTGCATGATCCCTTCCTCCCGCGAGCATCCATGAGCAGCAGCTTCTCGGGTACAGTCACGAACACCAATCGATCATTGTAATCTTTTCTTAAAGAAATGATTACTACAATTGTTCTACTGATGAATGTCTTGATTCCATTCACCTTGGTCGGGCGAATCAGCCGTCCTAATCCTATAAGGGACAGTTGGCATTACATTGACTAAATTCAAGTAACGACCCACATCTTCAGGATTCGATTCGTGAAAGGAATCTCCTTAGAGGGATTTCCAGCACTTACAGGTTCGAATGTCGAGGGTGTTAACAACATAGTGTGAAAACACATCTCTAATTCTTACAAAGGCTGTTCCTGAAACTGGAGGCCCTCAAGAAGGCTAACACGACATACCGAAGTACATCTACAGTTCAGGTGAGTCGCTGAAGTACACCGAAGCATCACTTCACGACTGTAGACCGTTTGAGACACACTAAGCGTAATCCATAAGAATTACCGAAGTGACCTGCTGTCAGGGCTGCTTGATGTTGACCCTGGCAGGAATTTCCATTCAATCACTGAGGATCACAATTGTGAAACCTCTCATAAATGTTCTGGCAGATTGCTAAGATCTGCGTAGGACTCTAGAATGTATCACTTGTGTTCTTATTGATGAACAACAAGAGATGAAATGTCAAGTGTTCCTATGAGATCTTTTGATGAATCTCGTGGCTCTAGACTCAATTAGTGCATTTTGGTTTTCCTAAGCGGAGACTAGGGAGAGGATCTCCTTCTTCAATACCAACCATCTCTATGAGAAAGTCGATAGATTATGTAGGGTTCCCAGTAAGAATGAAACAAATCCCTTTTGAGAGGAATTGAGTGGCTAGAAGGTTTAGTGCAGTGCGCCACTAGGTCTATGACTTCTTTGTCTTCAATACTAGTGTCATCTTAGTGACAACCAGTAGCAGATGAATTGAACCCGGTTTCTGCCCTAAGGTTGATTATGGAGGGCTATTTATTTTCACCCTTTTTCATTACATTTCTTTTTAATTCTTCAACCCCTTCTTTCTCCTTTCTCACATTACTCCTTTTTTCAATCATACCTAAGGACTTCTAATACTAACTATGGGTATTATCCTTGGGTGGATCCCTCCGGCTCTGGCGGATCATAGGAAGAATTTCCTATCCTTAGTCACCTTATAACTCCATGACTGTCCCATGTTGCCATAAAACCTTTTCTTGAAAATCTCTCAGAGTGTTTATGATTGAAAACATGATTGAAACACTCCGAGAGTTTTATATTTTCAGAAACACTCCCCCTTCACATGTGCTCATATTGTTTTAACTGAAATCTGCACAGTGAGGGTAGAGTTCGCACTTTTTGAATTGATCGGCTCATGATAGACAATTCCCCACGAGACATGGTTACGTTGCTAAGTTAAAGTGTTCCATTGTCAGTTTTTAGGTGACAACTAGCTCTAATAACCAACTTGAAGTTGTAAACACTCCTTGAAAAGAAGGTTAGACCCATGTAAGTTCATGTTTATCACAAGTTTCTCGAAATGGTACATTTACAGACATTGATTCTTCGTCAATTCAATGGTTCCGTCTTAGTCGAGATCTTATAAGATTCAAACAACGATCATTAAACATTTTTGATCACATTTTAATCACGTATTCTCCCCCTCAAAAATAGCATAATCATGATATTTTTGATATCAACGGATTAAACAACATTATTAGAATCTTTTGGGGAGACAAACGGATTTGATTTAAGCAAGAATTGGAAACATTTTTGTTTTATACTCCCCCTTTAATAAAGCATAATCAATTAAAGGGTTTTAGAGGGAGTTATCTTGAGCACAAAATATTTTGAAAGATTTTGAAAATCTTTTTGAACAATCTTGAAAAAGGTGCTCAAGATGATGATGATTTCTCACCAGTTTTAAATGTAGTGCACTGAAGCGTACACTAGATTTTTCTTTAAAAACACGAGTTTTGATTTGAAAATAATCAAAAGTCATCATTTTTGGTACGGGTTTCGTACTGAAGTATACGAAAGCCATTTTTGAAGAAATTTTAGAGAAACGACATGTTTTGGAAAACATTTAAAGAACTCTCGCTCAAGCATCTGTACATGTCCGTATCAT
Source organism: Chrysanthemum makinoi (assembly GCA_910596185.1). Classification (NCBI taxonomy): domain Eukaryota; kingdom Viridiplantae; phylum Streptophyta; class Magnoliopsida; order Asterales; family Asteraceae; genus Chrysanthemum; species Chrysanthemum makinoi. Next base: position 74,983,991 of record OU343219.1, on the reverse strand, counting down.
TGTTGAATGAAATTTCTAGAAACGTACAGAATATCGATTATGCGAGAGACATGTCGTGAGAAGAATATTTTTGGATTTTTGATTTTATATTGTTTTTGTATTTTTGAAAGTTTTATATTTTTTATATTTTGCTTTTGTTGGTTTTTCAAATTTTGTATTTTGTTTTTCAAAAATATTTACAGCGAAGCTTTTTGGAAAATCAGTTTCAAGAAGATTCGAGAAGACGTTCTAACTCCTCTGGGGTTAGGCTTCACATTCCAATTCGTTGAACTAGATCGTCAAAACTTTCTTTTGGAAGGGCTTTAGTAAATAGATTGGCGAGTTGGTAGTCTGTCTTCACGAAGAATAATTTAACAGTACCTTCTTCCACATGTTCTTTTATGAAGTGATAGCGGACATGAATGTGCTTAGTCTTTGAGTGATGAACAGGATTGCATGATATGGCTATGGCACTTTTCGAGTCACAATACATAGGTATTTTATCGAAAGTAAAGCCATAATCTGTTAGTTGTGTTCTCATCCATAGAACTTGTGCACAACACGCAGATAGAGACACATACTCAGCTTCAGCGGTTGAAAGTGCAGTGCAATCTTGTTTCTTTGAAGACCAGCTTACTAACTTTTCACCCAAAAATTGTGCTCCGCCGGATGTACTTTTTGCTGTAACTTGATCACATGCGTGGTCCGCATCTGAAAAGGCAATAAGATCAAATCCGGATTCCTTCGGATACCAAAGACCCTTGTGAATGGATGTCTTCAGGTACCGAAAGATCCTTTTAACCTCTTTGAGGTGCAGTTCGGTAGGCTTTGCCTGAAACCATGATAATAAGCAAACAACAAAATGAATATTGGGTCGACTAGCAGTAAGGTACATGAGAGAACCAATCATGCTCCGATATTTCTTCGGATCGATAGGTTTCCCAAACAAATCGGCTCTAATTTTTGGTGAAGTTACCATTGGTGTTCCGACCGAATCACAATTATCCATACCATGATTTTTCAAAATCTCAGTTGTATATTTAGCTTGATTAATAAAAATTCCACGTGGGGATTGATGAATTTGTAAACCAAGAAAAAACTTTAGTTCCCCCATCATGGACATTTCAAATTTGCTTTTCATGAGATTTTCAAAATGTTTTGAAAGATTCGGATTAGTGGACCCAAAAATGATGTCGTCCACGTAAATCTGAACAATCAAAATGTCATTTTTGCATTTTTGTGTAAACAAGGTAGGATCAACAGTTCCTTTGGTGAAATTGTTTAGGATAAGGAAAGAAGACAGTTCGTCATACCACGCTCTCGGAGCTTGTTTCAAACCATAGATTGCCTTTTTGAGTTTGTAGACGTAGTCTGGATGTTCCATGTCTATGAAGCGTTCTGGCTGACTCACGTACACTTCTTCTTTCAGAGTTCCATTCAAGAACGCGGTCTTAATGTCCATCTGATATACCGTGATGTTTTTGTGAGCTGCATAGGCTAAGAATATCATGACTGCTTCAAGTCTAGCTACCGGCGCGAATGACTCTTCAAAGTCTATTCCTTCTTCCTGTCTGTATCCTTTGGCCACAAGATGTGCTTTATTGCGAATTACAGTCATCTCTTCATCCCTTTTGTTCTTCCATAACCATTTGAGATCAATGACTCGAATGTCAATTGGTCTTGGAACCATATCCCAAGATTCATGTAGACGGTATTGGAGAAATTCCTCCTGCATCGCATCTATCAATGCTGGTTCGGCCATTGCCTCCCGAATGTTCTTCGGTTCAATATTGCTAATTGAGCAAAGGTAAATGCACAAGTCGCAATCGGTGGCAAGTTGGCATCTCGTCTGAATTGGCCTTGACGGTTCACCAATAACTTGTTCAATCGGATGGTCTTTTGTCCACTTCAGAGTAGAAGGATACCGTAGATTATACGAGTGCGAGTTAGATGGTTCTCGTAAGCTTGAAGATGATTCAGCTGATTCCGTAGCAAACGGGTTTTCAAATAAGTCTTCATCTAACGTTGCATCATTCTGGTTTTGAGTATGTTCTTCTTGAAATGATATGTTTTTGTTTTGCTCATCAACTGCTGGTATAACTTTTTCTAGAATTGGAGTTGCTGGAGTAGATGTAGATGATGTTGATGGAGTTGGTGCATTCGTTTCGACCGTGGTAGATGCATCTTCTGTTGATGGTGGTGGGGGATGATTTTGAGCGGGTGCAGCGGAATGATGGTTTGATGCATTTGTCGAAGTTCCACCATAGTATTCATCGAACATTAACTCGAAGAAATTCTCCCATTCTTTTTCATGAGGTGTGGCAGCAAAAGTTGATGGAGCTCTTTGTTGTATGAGTCCTGAACTGATGTGTCCAGAAGTCTGCGGGTTTGGTGCGGGTTCTAATCTGTTTTGATTAGAAGCCATCGGATTAAGCGCGGGTTCTAGAGCGAGTCTCTCAGAAGCCATTTGTGAAAGTTTGTCAAAATTCACATTCATCGTCTCCATTATCTTCCTAGTTCTTCTGTTATACACCCTGAATGCCCTCGAGTTTTCTGAGTATCCAATGAAGATTCCAATATCACCTTTAGCTTTCAGTTTTCCTAGATCTTCTCTGTCGTTCGTTGGATAGCACAAAGCGCCAAACACGTGAAGGTAAGAGATATCAGGTTTTCTGTTGTTCACTAGCTCATATGGGGTTTTATTGAATCTCGGATGGATTAGGGATCGATTCTGAGTGAAACAAGCAGTGGCAACATCATCAGCCCATAGAAATAACGGTGCACTAGAATAAATTAGCATTGTGCGAGCAACTTCCACAAGAGTGCGATTTCTTCTTTCAACTACCTCATTCTGCTGTGGAGTTCTAACAACTGATGTCTGATGAGTTATTCCAACATCTTCAAAATAAGTTCTTAACTCCTGATTAGTGAATTCTATGCCGTTGTCTGTTCTTACAACCCTTAATGTAGTTTGAAGAAGTACTTAAATACGCTTCAGAAAGGTGATGATGATGCCTGGTGCTTCGTCTTTTGATCTCAGAAACTTAACCCATGTATATCTTGAATAATCATCAACAATGACAAGAATATACTTTTTCCCATTAATGCTTTCAACTCTCATTGGGCCACATAAGTCCAAGTGCAACATATGCAACCTTGCTTCCGAACTAGGTACGGGTTTGCGTTTATATGATGCTCTTTTGCTTTTTCCTTGTTCGCATGATGGACATAGGTGATCCTTGGTGTATTTGTACTTTGGAAGTCCGTTGACGATGTTGTCTTTGGCAAGTTTGTTGATAGTGTCGAAATTGAGATGGGATAATCTTCTATGCCACAACCAGGACTTTGTTCCAGATGCTCGTGTCATAAGACATATTGGTGATGAAGAGGACATTTGGTTAATGTCGATAGCATACAATTTTGTATTACGATTCCCAGTTAAGATATTATTGCCATCCAAGTTTATAACGAAGCAAGCATTTTTCCTAAAAGAAACCTCTAAATCTGCATCACAGAACTGCCCGACTGAAAACAAATTGTGTCCCAACCCTTCAACATAGTAAACCCGAGTGATCAATTAATTTCCAAAAGGTATATCTCCATAACCCATGATAGCTGCTACATGATCATTTCCAAATCGTACAGTTCCCTTGAATTTCCAGATGAAATTGATCAGCAGCTTCAGATTCCCGGTCATGTGCTTGGAGCAACCCGAGTCGACGATCCGAAGACATATTTTGATAACCTGCCAAGAACAGAAGAAGAAGATTTTGGAAACCGTTTTGATTTTGGTTCCTTTGGGTTAGAGGTAAAATCCTGATCACACTCATAGAAGTTATCTACTGGGAAGACATGTTCATCACTCATTCTACCATTCTGGAGTGTGAAAGTTCTACAGGTTGGTTTCCAAATGTCATCCCTAAAGTAAGGACTATGCTTCCTATAAGTATTGTAAGACCTAAATCTTGCAACTAGTCTTCCTATGGGTTTAGCATAAGTTCTTTTAGGAAGGTTCTTCTGAACAAGCTTAACAATCTCATTCTTAGAAACACAATCATCATGAACATTAGTTAAGGATTTCTTGCAAGTTAAACAAACAGATTCAACAGATTCATTAAACTTAGCAGAGTTCATAGGATCATTACATTCAGATGAAATGTCTTTCTTATTACAAAGCGGTAAATTCCTAGGGTGTTCTTCTACTTTCTTCTCTTTATTTAAGCTACTACTCTTAGAGGCATGCGAGACTCTATTGTTCCTTGTATTGCTCTTAGGCTTTAGTCTGCTGCTCCTAGAGGTACTTCCTAGTCCTGTAGAAGGTAAGGCACACTCATTAGGATTCACATTTTTATCTAGAGAAGTGGTTTCAGCTTTCCTAGTCTCTTTAGAGTGCTTTTCTAAACTTATGTCGTTTTTTCTATATGGTTTAGATGTGGAGGCAGACGCATTAGTAGTACTCATCTTAAAAAGGCCAGGAGCTAAAACTTTTGGTTTCTCGATAACCACTTTTTCATTTTCAACATATTGAATAGGCAAGGCAGGTGGAGTGACTTGTTTTGACAAATCATTTTTCTCATTGACTTTTGGAGGAGGTATAGAAATTGACATTTTTGGTTTGAAAACCGGTTTCGAAACATTTTCTTTCTCCTCAGTTAATGGTTTTGCAATCTTAGTATCCACAGCCTTTCCTTTTTGACATTCCAGCTGAGCCCTCAAAAGATCATTTTGCTCTTTCATGTCCTTGTAGGCACGCTCATACGACAGTTTGTCATACTTGCATTCCTCAGTTTTTCGATCAAGTTGTTTAAAATATGATACATTTTCTTTTTCAAGTTTTTCAAGAGCTTTTTCATATTTTGAAACAATTTCGGAGGTCTCAAAATGGAGTCTTTCATGATCTTCAACAGAATATGTTTGTAAAACAATGGACATAATATCGGTACACAGAACATCTTCGAAGAGAGAATCATTTAAATTTTCCAAAACTTTGATGTGTTCAACACTTTCATTAGCTTTCTTTACCAGGGATTTATGGTCCTTGACAAAGTCAACTGTTTCTTTCAAAAATGCTTGTTCAAAATGAATTACCCTTGAATTGATGTTATTCAGCTGAGGGGCAATTTGAGTTTCAAAAAACTTTTTATTTTCATCATCAAAACTAGAAAACCAGATGTTAGTTTTAATATTGGTTTTAGATTTGACAGTCTCTTGAAGTCTCCCAATTCTAGTTTTAACATCTTCTAAAATGCTTCTGGCATCACTTGTGTTGAAAGGATTGTTTGAAGACATTTGTTCCATGTTTGACAATGATTTTGATTCAACTACAGGTTTTGAAACTGGTTTTGAAATAGGTGTTGACTCTTTGTTTGAAATACTTGGTGTGATGGAAAGCTTTGATTTTTCTTTTTGTGAAACAAAAGTAATTCCATTAATTTTGTTTCATTTGTTATAGTCGATTGGTTTTATTTATGGATTCTTTTGTTTCATTTTTGATCTACTCTCGTCAGATAGTTCTAATGTTTCAAGACATTCTGTTCTTTCTGAGCTTTCTGTTTCAAGACATTCTGTTTCAAGACATTATGGGTTCATGCAAAGCTTTTCCATTGTTCAAAACATTCTGTTCTTTCTGAGCTTTCTTGAGGAAACAAAGAGGTGTGTTACCAAGAGCCATTTTTTGTGTTGTATGAAAATACGGATTCGTTTGATTAATTAGTATATTGGTTGATTTGGCTAAATGACCCGTTGTAACAAGCAAATTTTCCAATTTTTTGATTTTTTCATTTTTATCAAGAATTTCATCAAGAAGAGAATCTTCACGTTTTGAAAAATCCGCAATCAATTGTTTCTTCTCTTTTTCAAGATCAGAATAAATTGCTTGTTGTTTAGAAAGTTGGTTTGTAAGATCAGAAATTTCCTTGTTTAAGGATTTTATTTTCTAGTTCAAATTAACATCAAGCGTATTATACTTGATTTGCAATTGTGTTTCTCTTAAAACGGAATCTCGATAACCAATTTCTAATTCTGACACTTTGTTTTTATGAAATTCAAAGGCTTTTGCATTCTCCTTGTACTTCTCAAGCTCAGCGGTCAATTTATCAGTCGCGGCCTTAACATCGCGATTGACCTTTTCAACTTTCTCAATTTCAATGCCACAGTTATTAATTAATGTTTCAAATAAGGCATGTGTTTCATCATCAGTATCAGGATTTTGTGTCACACAGCCTCCACTAGGATCCACATCTGGAGTTTCAGAGTTAATATTGCTACAACTTGGATTGTCCAGGTATGTATCATAAATAGGTGCTGATGTCACATAATGTTGTTCGTCATGAGTAAACACATCAAATATGACATTGTTATAGCATGGATCAATGATTGGTACCTCAGATACTGCATTGGCGTCATAGACAGGAGGTGTGTCAGACTCAGTGTCATACTTAGCTTCCTGAAGATTTGCCATGAAGATGCAGTTTGCATTGATGTCCTCTAGGTCTTCCAAATCATCCATAATAGCAAAAAAGTCATTTTCCTCAGCACTCAACTGCAACCCTGCTTCTGACTTCTGTGCTAACAGCATAGCTTTCTGAAGATACGCAACATTTTTCTTTTTCGGCTTGGTGGGACAATTCCTTGCCATGTGACCCACTCCTTGACAGTTGTAACACGTAACCTGATTACCCTGATTCACATTTCCATAATTCCCAACGACTGGAGCTGCAACATTCCCATTCTGATTACCCACTGCTCTATTCCCAACATTCTGCCCCATCTGATTTCCAACATTCTGACCCAACTGATTACCCTGATACGGAACCGCCTGATTACCCATGTGAAATCCAGTAGCATATCCCTGTTGATTCCCAATAACTCCAACCATTTGTCCTTGATGACCCATATTCACACCTGGCTGTGCAATTTTCCTGTTGCGAGTATTTGATGAAATCCTTTGGTTGTTGTTAGTTGGTGTGGAATAGCGACCTCTGAATGCTTTAGTCAAAAAAGAAAATGCAGTTGACAAAGCTTGTTCTTGTTCAGTTTCAAGATCAGTGATTCCTTGTTCCTGGTATTGTGGATACTGTTGTTGTTGACTGACTTGTTGTTCTTGTGGATAGAATTGTTGTTGAGGGATAACAGCTTGTGGTTGTGGAATGTATTGCTGCAAGTTGTTGTTAGTGGAAGATGATGAAGCTTGTTGTTGTGAGTTCACTGGAGTTGGAGTCTTTGCAATTAGTGCCAAGGGATCATGATTCTTTGCCAATCTTTCTTTCCTAACTTCATTGACTTCAGCTTGGTTTTGTTTCAGAAAATCGTTGAGTTGATCAAAGTTCACCTGATGTAAGTCCTTTGTTTGGTTGACAATAGTGACATATCGTCCCCATTCTTCTGGAAGATTGTTTAGGAATTTGATGTTACTCACGATAGTTCTGGGTGCCAACTTGTTTCTGATAAGCTCATTCATTAAAGTGCAAAACCTTCCATAGTAGGATTCAATGGATTCTCCTGGAGTAGATGTAAACTTCTCCCATGCAGTTAGCAGCTTATTCTCCGTGTCTTGTTGACCAATTTCTGTTCCATAACAAAGCCGTCTAACACGTTCCCATATTTCGTAAGCAGTTTCACAGCTGTCCACAGCAGCAAAGATGTCTCTCGGTAAACCCAGTTGGATAATGTGTATTTCCATGTCATCTGCTTCAACCTGTTTGTTATCCTCGTCCGTGTATTCTGATTCATTTTGAACACGAAGAGATGGTGGGACGGGAGGTGTTGCATCAGGATTTCCAGGGTCTTGGACTGGTCGAGGCTTGAAGGGTCCATTCATAATGGATTGAATCATGAGTTTTCCATTAGGTTTGGTCTTGATGTAGCGGAGCATACGACTTGTCCATTGAAGATATCCACCTTTTTCGAGCATAGGAGGACGGTTTTCGGCACCGGCTGCATGAATGTCTTGTTGAGTAGGCATTGATGAAAGTAATTTGCTGATAAAGTTGATGTAGGATCGATTCAACGATAAAGGAGTTGTGTTTGATGAAGATTAAGCTCAGTTGTTGTAGTGAAAATTTGCTCTAAAAACGCTGAAAACGGAGTTACGGTTCAAAAGTTATGGTCGTTTGAAGTTTTGCTCAAAATCTTACTCGTAAACCTGTTCTTAAGCGTAGGATTTAGTGCTTATGCGTAGACTTCCTTATACGTAGGATTCCTTATGCGTAACCCTCCTTAGGTGTAAGATGATGCTTATGCGTAGACCCAGACTTACGCGTAAACTTAAGGTTAAACGTAAGCTTATGCATAAACTTATACTTAGAAGTAGAGTACCTTACGCGTAAGATTTTAACTTATGCGTAGAGTGCTTACTCGTAAGCTTTATGCTTAGGCGTAAGTTTAGGTTTAAAACCAAAATCCTTCACACTCGTCCAAGCATGAAAGATATCCACAAGTCGAAGTGTTTTTCAAGCTTATCCAAGCAAGGAAAACACTGAGTAACCGTTGTTGCACGAAGATTCGTCATCAAAAGCTTAAGCGTAAACTTCAATTCTTAGGCGTAGACCTTACGCGTAGAAACTAGGGTTTTGACTTTTTCTAACGAGTAGAAACTAGGGTTTTGACTTTCTGTACTTGCACACCTTACGCGTAGAATGCCCAGATTTTCGCAAAAACACGATTTTTCACCCAAAAACACGTTTCCAAATGATTTCTTTTGCACAAACTTCGTCCAAAACACTTAAGGATCAATAAAAACTACAACTTTAAGCTTAACAACACGTAAAAATCAAAACTTTAAAACAAAGGCCCACGTTTTACATAAAAAACGCAACTTTTTAGAAGCTTTAACCAAAAAAAACGTAACACAAACACTCCTAAACCATTGTTAGGCGATTGATACCAATTGTAGGACCTTAAATATATCAACCTTATCACTTTACCAAACTTATCAAACGAGTATACCACGTAAACAAACGCAAAGCTTATGTGTATAAGAAGAAATAAAGATAAGATGGTGACTTGAATATGTTAAGATTATGCGTATGTTTTTAGAGAGAAAGATAAGATGAAAAGAGACTTGTATTGCAAATAGAAAACACACACAAACACGAGGGGTATTTATACTTCTTATTCTACACGCCCTAATGGGCTTTCCATGGGCTTGGATTGGGTTGGATTGGATTACAAGTGATAAAAGGCTAGCTTAACATAACTTATAGCTATTTAGCTTAGTCCAATCCACGAGCCCGTTGACTATTCTATCATGATATCTAACACACGTCACAAAGTTCCTAAGAGTGAATGAACATCACTTCTATTAAATAATGTTACGGCTAACAGGTTGAGACAAAACAAAAAAAGCTACTTTGGTTTTTAACTTAAGATCTTAAGGTTCTTTCGTTTAGCTTTCCTATGACCTTATCTATGGGGTGATCTTTGGACTCTTTAATATTTATGATTTTATCATTTAAAGGCTCTTCTTCTTCGTTTGTCTTTTTCTTTATTACAATAGCTTCACTTTCGACAATCTCGTCATCGACAAGAGGTGGAGTAGGTTTGGGTGGGCTTTCATCAAATTTTACGTTTAATGACTCTTCTACCTTCATTGTTTCTTTATTTAATATGACGTAAGCTTTGCTATTAGGAGAGTAACCTAAAAAGACACCTTCGGTTGATTTAGGATCAAATTTTGTAAGGTAATCTTTAGTGTTAAGTAGAAAACATTTGCTACCAAAGACTCTAAAGTGATCTAACGTAGGCTTTTTGCCTCGAAGTAACTCGTATGGAGTTTTACCTAAAAATGGTCTAATTAAGACTCTATTAAGAATGTATGTTGAAGTATCAACGGCATTGCACCAAAACTTTTGAGGTATAGATTTCTCATTAAGCATGGTGCGACTCATTTCTTGTAGGGTTCTATTCTTTCTTTCAACTACCCCATTCAATTTTGGAGTGCGAGGAGCCGAGAAGTTGTGAGTAATACCATTAGCGTCACAAAAGGCTCCAAATTGCACTTCATTATCGAATTCCCTACCATGATCCATTCTTGTTAGGAATTAGAAATTACATAGTGAAGTGTCGGTCACCCCATATATAATCTAGCATAAGTTAGCTCGTAGACATTACGTTATTTACTAGTTATTTAGTTAGTTATTTAGTTTAGTGCAACACCGTGGAGGACGGACGGGTCTTTACCCACTGTATGCCTGATCCACAGTCCGAAGGAGGACGTTTAGTTTGTAACTATAAATACCCTCTACCTCCCAAGGTAGAGGGTTGGACCTTTCACTCAATCTAACCTTCCATGTTTTCTTTCACTTTCTCTATCTAGAAAGGCTCCCATCCTACTTTCTCTCTCTAAAACCTCTAAACTATACGCCCTAATTTATATGTTATGATGTGTTTATGAAATCCAATATGCTACAATTGGTATCAAGAGCCATGGTTTGATCATCTCTCTTACATATCCTTGGATTTCTAGTGTTTTTAGATGGTTTTTGAGTTTGAAAAAGTTTTGTGGTTTTTGCATCATTTGTATCATTTCTAGTGTTAAAGTTTAAATTTTGGGTGTACTTTTGTGTTAAGAATCATTGTAAGTGCTTGGGTTTTGATTTGGAAAGCTTGAATCACTGTGGTTGAGCTTGTTTTGGATTGAAAAGTGTGTTTTTGAAGTTTTTCTTGCTAGCGACTTGGCTCTCGTAGTGTTTTTCATCGTAGCGACTTGGTTCAGTAAAAGTTAGCGAGTTACAGTGTTAGTTGTTAGCGACTTGAGCCTAGCGACTTGTCTATTGAGACAAGCCGACAAATAGTACAAGTTAGTGGATTCTCCACTACGGCTAGCGACTTGGTGAGGTTAGCGACTTGCTTCAGAAATTGTTAGCGATTTGTAGTGTAAATTGTTAGCGACTTGATACTAGCGACTTGGATCTTAGCGAGTTGCTCTTTAGCGACTTGGCCACTTAGCGACCTGTGTTTAGCGACTTGGTTTATAGCGACTTGTGTTTAGCGACTTGGTTCATAGCGACTTGTGTGTAGCGACTTGGTTCATAGCGACTTGTGTGTAGCGACTTGGTTCATAGCGAGTTGTCTCTAGGAACTTGTAACTAGCGAGTTGTCTTCATAGAGGATTGTTAGAAGCGGTGTAACCATTTCATCAGTGCGTTTTGTTGACTTTTCCCGACAAAACTTCAAACGGCTATAACTTTTGATCCGTAACTCCGTTTTCAGCGTTCTACCCATCAAAACGACCGTGAGAACGAGGAGAATGGCATTCCGAACGAACTAAGTTCATTTGGGTCAACCCTCGAGGCCTAAATCCGCTTCGAACTGAAGTTATTGAGGTTTTTAAGTTTCTAGACTTAAATTTCTCCGTAAAATCATGCATCAACCAACCCAAATCACAACCAAACAACATCTTTGATAATCCTACAAACAATCATAAGACCTAATACATAATTGTATATCATTGTGTCAATCCATCAGTTATCTTAACACGTTCTATTGTTCACTATATCACGGTTTCTTCTTGATTTTGTAAAATCCCGCGAAAGAATCTGTTATGTCCCTTTATCACTTATACCTTATCACAACTCAAGACATAAACACGAATAACAAACAGTTATGCATATAGAAAGATGAAGAAAGAACTTGGTGACTTGATGTATAAATTCGTGTATATGTTTAGAGAGGTAGAGAGAAGAAAGATGAAAACAATAATATGTTATATTGCTTCAAGGGAAAACACACACACACACACTCAAGCACACCCCTCAAATGACATACTTGAGGGGTATATATAGTACAAGTAGAAGATGCCCTAAGGCTTGGCCATGGGCCTTGAGATGGACTTGGATTGGGCTTGGGTTTCACGAACTAGACAAGGCTAGCTTAACATAACTTATGCCCAATTAGCTTAGCCCAATCCACGAGCCCGTTGACTATTCTATCACGATATCTAACACACGTTACAAAGTTCCTAATCGTGAATGACCATCACTTCTAATAAAAACTATTAAGGCTAACAATCTCCCCTAAGGGGTGGTCATTCAAAAGATGCTCCACTTGAATAGGTCTTTAATCTTTTTGAGCTTGAACTTTGTGAGTAGATATAGAATAGTCTTGATTCTTTGTTCCTTCATGCTTTGTGATCAGTTAATGTGGTTGTCTGCCGTTGTCACCTTCGTTGGTTAGGTGTCTCCACGTCATTCTCCACCATGCTCACACTTCTATTTGACTTTGAATTACCAATTATGAAGTTCTCGAGTCTTTACACTTTGTAGATTCTTTGACATTGACGAAGAATCATCTTTAACTTTGATTAGCCTTTGATTGTGATGAGAACTTTCATGTGTTGTTGGTATGAGCATGTGGCGAGTCTGCACGATCCATCCGCTCTGGAGCTTCCATAAGAAGAAAACATAAAACAGGTTAGTAATAAGCGGATTCCGGCACTTACAAGTTTGAATTTCGAGGGTGTTAACAGCATAGTGTGAAAACACGTCTCTAATTCTTACAGAGGCCGTTCCTGAACTGGAGTCCCACAAGTGAGATAACGCGATGTACCGAAATACACCTACAGTTCAGATGAGTCGCTGAGGTACACCAAGCATCACCCCACGACTGTAGACCGTTTGAGACACACTAAGCGTAATCCACGGGAGTTACCGAAGTGACCTGCTGTCAGGGCTGCTTGATGTTGACCCTGGCAGGAGTTTCCATTCAATCATTGAAGATCACAGATGTGAAACTTCTCATAAATGTTCTGGCAAATTGCTAAGATCTGCGTAGGACTTTATAATATATCACTTGTGCCCTTATTGATGAACAACAAGCGATGTCATGTCATGTGTTCCTATGAGATCTTTTGATGAATCTCGTGGCTCTAGACTCAATTAGTGCATTTTGGTTTTCCTAAGCGGAGACTAGGGAGAGGGTCTCCTTCTTCAATATCAACAATCTCTAAGAGAAAGTCGATAGATTATGTAGGGTTCCCAGTGAGAATGAAACAAATCCTTTTAAGAGGAATTGAGTGGCTAGAAGGTTTAGTGCAGTGCGTCACTGGGTCCATGACGTCTTTGTCTTCAATACCATGTCATCTAGTGACAACCAGTAGCATATGTATTGAACCCGGTTTCTCCTTCTCAAGGTTGAATATGGAGGGCTATTTCTTTTCACCCTTTTTCATTACATTTCTTTTAATTCTTCAACCCCTTCTTTCTCCTTTCTCACATTACTCCTTTTTTCAATCATACCTAGGACTTCTAATACTAACTATGGGTATTGTCCTTGGGTAGATCCCTCCGGCTCTGGCGGATCATAGGACGAGTTTCCTATCCTTAGTCACCTTATAACTCCATGACTGTCCCATGTTGCCATAAAACCAATTTCTTTGAAAATCTCTCAAAGTGTTTTTGATAGAAAAACATGTTTGGAACACTTCGAGAGTTTTATATTTTCAGAAACACTCCCCCTTCACATGTGCTTATAAGTTTTGACAGAAATCTGCACATAGAGGGTAGAGTTCGCACTTCTTGAATTGATCGACTTTAAATGAACTAGACCGATTCGAGACACGTTTACATCACTAGAGAACTAGCTTGAAATTATTACCCGTCCTGGTCAAGTCCATAGAAAGTTTCTCGAAATGGTACATTTCCTGACTTTAATTTCTCGTCAATTCATTGGTTTCAACTGAGTCGAGCTCTTTTGAGATTCAAACACCGATCATAAAACATTTTGATCACCTTTTAATCACGTTTCTCCCCTTCAAAAATAGCATATCCATGATGTTTTTTAAACAAAATGATTAAAAGATATGTTTTTCGAAAAGCATTTGGAGAGAAACCGATTTAGCATGAATTTTGGAACAACTTTGTTTAATACTCCCCTTAACGAAAGCATATTTTTCATACAGAAAATTTAGAATCAGTTAAGGGTTTAGAGGGAGTTATCTTGGTACCAAATGTGAGAGATTTTGAAAAATTTTCGAATCAATGGTACGCAAGATGAAGATTTTAAAAATCTTTTGAAGATATTGAAGAAGAATTATCTTCATTTGTTTTAGGATAAGTGCTCGATATTTATGAAAATCGATTTTGAGTAGCACTTTCCGTTCTTTAAAGATCGGGTTGCAAGCGGAAATACTTACAAGCCATTATGTTTTAGGAATAGTGCTTTAAAAAATATTTAAAACCTTTGATTTGGTTAAGCACTTTCCTTTCTTTGAAGCGCGGGTTCTGAACTGATGTGTCCAGAAGCCATTATTTTGAAGTCCGGGTTTCGTACTGAAGTATACGAAAGCCATTATTTTAAGAAATTTTGAGAAACGACATGTTTTAGAAAACATTTAAAGAACTCTCGCTCAAGCATCTGTACATACCCGTATCATTGTTGAATGACATTTCTAGAAACGTACAAAATATCGATTATACGAGAGACATGTCGTGAGAGGAATATTTTTGGATTTTTTGATTTTATAATGTTTTTGTATTTTTGAAAGATTTTCTATTTTTGTATTTTGATTTTGTTGGTTTTTCAAATTTTGTATTTGGTTTTTTTGAAAAAAATATTTACAAAGAAGATTTGAAGAAAGAAGATTAAGTTATGTCATGTAAAAGTGAAGTTAAGAGTGGAATTAGAAAAGGATTTCCACATGCGAAATTGGCATAAAGTTCTTCTTTACCACATGGGGTATATGAATCTTCAACACTTTTACAAGTACCTGCATCCACGAAAAGAATTTTCACAAATAACAGTGTTATAAGTATATGTTTCCTCACGGCGAGGGTGATCACTATCAACGGTTGTAGTGGATTCGACTTCTTTAACATGATGAGTTTCACTATTATCTGTGTTGGTGCAAGTATCAAAAATCTTTCCTGTGGGAATCCATCTAAGACCTATTGAGTTGAAAACTTTGCCCGTGGGTATCCACCTAAGGTAAGATTTTCTAATCGTGAATGACCATCACTTCTAATAAAAACTATTAAGGCTAACAGAATCTATTTCTCGGTTTAAATCATAGACTTGTAAAATCCCGTGTATACTACAACATCATGTCTTACACTACTGACCCAGTAATTTTGGAAGTACTTAAATTGTATGATGTTGTGGATAACAATGATAATGTATGCTACACTGAACGGTTAAAGATGATTGAATCAGTTAATGAGGATGTGATATCTCCGGTTCACTCTGAAATACAATACAGAAATGCACCAGTCAATGTTACAGAATGCTTGTGTAAAGTATAAGGAAAGTTGCATTGAACCTTATCGACAACTTCATCCACACCTCACATTGCTTCTACCTATGGGAAGTAAACGAACAGTTACTGCACTTTTCCGTCAAGAACTATCAACGTTCAAGAGCACATTATTCTTAAACTTAGAACAATTGGAACAACAACTTGATAAAGAAATGGTTCAAAAGGATAGTTCCAGTGCTGCACTTCAAGTGATCTACAACCAATTTCATTCATTCATCAGTGGGGAATTTACATCAGATTATGATCAAGACATGACTGAAATGTCTTTCAAGAAACAAACTGGAATGGAAATTAGCGTGTTCATAGAGACACTTATCCAACTCATGGATAATATGGAGAAGTATATTGAGGAAGTTACTCAGACAGATGAAAAAGTGGATGAGTGTCTGGTGCAGTTGAGAGATAGTTGTGATAAGTTGGGTGTTGGGAATTATGCGAAGTAGGATTTCTACCGTCAATTCTGCCAAAGGATTCTGATGAAGAAGAGATTCTGCTGAAGTATAAAAGCCGTGCCGTGTTTCGTGAAGGGTGGAAGCTGACTAGGATCTGCATGCGCTTTATTAATTGCATGCTAACCCATCATTATTCTTGAACTGCCCGAGGTTAGCATGGGTATTATTGTGCTGCTCAATATTGTTTAATGTTTACTCATAACATGTATGGGTTGAAACAAATGTTTAAATGCATGCTTGCATGCTTAGTCGTTTCAAGTGAAATAGTTTAGGGTTCCTTGTTTATAAAAGGAACTTGATAGTATGTAATAGGAAGGAGGAAGTTTTCAGAAACATAGAGTTTAAGTTAATAAAAGATCCATAGAGGATCTAAGTGTTCTTAGTTATTATAGCTTGTATTTACATTCCGCTAAAGAATACGAGTTGTTGAGAGTTTCTATTAGTTGCTTATTAGCATAGGAAACACTAACGATCTACGAGTGCTAAAGATCTGTCAAGGTCTTTGTGTTTTCGACAAGTGGTATCAGAGCCTCGGGAAAGTCTCTACGATACTAAGAACCATATTTAACCTCACCCCCATACAACCAAAAATACATTCACCATGCCTGGAACTGATAATGAATCCGAAATCACCACCAACAACAACAACAACAACAACACCTCTATGCAACAACTTAGTCTTTCCAACCATAATGCTAAGTTTCCTTATCTAAGAAGGGAAGAGTATGATCTGTGGACAATGAAGATGCAGAACTGGATCTCGAATATTGATTGGAATCTTTGAGAATTGTGAAAATGGTACGTCTGAGAAGACTATCCCGGATCTTGATGGTATATTTACCATTGCTCCTCCCAATCTCTGAAGAGATTCTAGCTGTGCAAAGAGAGCACAAAGTAAGAACCATCCTTCTTCAAGCTATTCCCGAAGATCACTTAGGTGATTTTCACCACATGGTTGATGCAAAGGACATATGGATGGCGCTCAAAGCAAGGTTCGGTGGCAATGAAGAATCTAGGAGAATGAGGAAGTCCATGCTGAGACAACACTTTCAAGAGTTCAATATCTCGGAAGAAGAGGTATCCATAAGGGATACGACAGGTTTCATAAGATTTTGAGTCAACTAAACCAGCTGAATGCAAAACCTGACAATGATGATTGCAATTCAAAGTTCCTACGATCTTTGCCTCCATCATGGTTACATGTAAGTATAGCCCTTAAGGCTAAAGGTGGGTTGGACATACTCACTTTTGATGAGCTGTACTACAAACTCAAATCTCTTGAACCTGATGTCAGAACTCCCTACCGTGCATCCTCTTCTGGTCATATAGCCTTTGTTGGGACATCTCACTCCAATATAATGATACATGCTCCTAGTCCAACTTACTTACCATCATCATCTTACACTCCCACTCCACCATATAACAATCGTCCCACTCCATCATACCCTCAAGCTAAAACTGGTAGTACATTGGAGGATGTTCTTCATTCATTTGTTGGCTGATTATGATACCTCAGCAGCATCTGTCTATGAAGATTTTGGCAGTGGACCCACTTGATATGGAGGAGATGAAACTAAATGGCAGGTGGCCATGCTTTCAGTAGCTATCAAAGGTTTGAGGAGAAGTCAGAAGAAAGTTTGGCTTCAAGGAAAGGATCCAGCTCGTTTTGACAGGAGAGGTCAAGTTTTCTCTTGTCACCAATGGGTCATTTCTCAAGGGAATGCAAAAGATAGGAAGAGTGGAGGGAGCTAACTACAATTCCTATCAGCAAATCAGAAGGAAGCTAGAACTTCAACTTCAGCTCTTGTCACCTTGATGAACAGTCAACTGGGCTTCACATGAACCTGTGAATGAGGAAGCTACTGATATAGAGAAGCTTGGATTGCTGGCAAGATGTACTTTAGAATATAGGCATGATCAATTTGCCTTGATGGGACTTTCTCAGGTACACAACTGTATATTTGGTTGTAGTATATACAATGAACTTAAAGAAGCTTATGATACTATGAAACCTAAATACAATGAATGCTATGTTGATAATGAAGCTTATAAACTTTCGTTAAAAACATTAGAAAGACAAAAGGTTGGTTTCAAAAGAATCAGATAGCTTATGAAGAAAAGATAAAGGGGTTACAATTTGATCTAGATATTGCAAACATTAACTTAAAACGCACTGAAAAGGAAAAGCTGATGCTATTGCTGAGAACCTAGAGCTTAAAGAGAAACTAGCTGAGGAAGTAGCTAGACATAAACAATGGTTAATATCAAGTGACAATCTAGCTAGAGAGATCTATAGTAGTCAACCAGTTGGCCTCTGGAATAGGTTAGGTTTTCAAAGTATGTGATTGAAGCTAGGAATGATGGGCGTAATCTACACCCGCAGCTTAGCAAATTTTGTTAAAGTAGGTGATTTGCATGCTTCCCGGGACCTATTAGAGGTGAATTCATGCCCACTGACCTATCCATTACTGTTGACTTGGATGGATCACGCATCTGTTTTATGGCAAAAAGTCAAAAGACTTACCAGACCCCGATGCTTCATCTAATGACTTTGTCTCTTGCTCTGACAGTGACAATTCATCGGATTAAGGGTCTACTTCTTGTGCCAGATGTGTTTCAAGTGATAAGTCAGACCTTCCCAAGCCCTCACCTAAGCCTACACCCAAGCCTGCACCCAAGTCTATCTACAAGCCTTCTAGGGTAGGCTGCTAGGAATCAACTTCCAACGTTTTCCTCCTCTGAAGACTTGTCCTTTAAATCTTTGCATAATAAGTCTGTTAAAAACAATTCCTTTAAAATTTCTGGTTTAAGTACTCTCGGTAATAGAACATCTTCTTCGTTGAATAAATCTTCCAAAAGGAAGACATGTTTTGTATGTAGAAGTAAATTTCATTTAATCAAGGATTGTGATTTCTATGAGCAAAGATTGGGTGTATGTGCTACTCAGCAGAAGCCTAGACCAGTATGGACCAATGTTAATAATATTCCACCATATGTCCCACAAGCTACTAATACTAATTCTCCTTGGAGGAGATCAATTGATAGACCTTATATGCAACCTACAAGCCCATACTTTAAACATGGTTATTGGCCTGCCATGTGACTCTATTAATAATGGAAAGGATTTTGGGGTTCTGCTGTCAAGACCTCAGCAGGTTGTTCTTGGAATAATAAGGGACCTAAATTTCAATGGAAACCCAAGAACAATGGTGGATCTTTCTCCTCTTAATCCTTAACTGCAAAGTTTAAGGGGAGGCATATGCCTTAGGGGAGGATTTTGTAGTATGTATGTCCAGTCTTTTGTGATGTTTATTTTCTTTGTTTTGTTTGATAGTCATTTCTTAGTTAAAAAAAAAAAAAAAAAAAAAACTCACTTTCTCTTGCAGGTTTGTTGTATATAGTTGATGGTTTTTAACTCACCAGATATACCTTGTGTATATCAAAGAGTTGGCTAGTCCAAAGGGTACAACTTTGGTAAAGACACATCAAATATGTTGATAGCTGTAATGATTTGCTCAAAATCATAGGGTCTGCAACCACCCATGCTTAATTGCTGAGAGTTGTCTGGTCATCAATTCACCATGGTATATTCCTTTTTGGAATCCAAGAATTGGCTAGCCCACAAGTATATGGCTTGTGGTAAGGTAACTGTATCATATTTGTTATCAATTCACCAATTCTAAGAATAGTCCGAGCAAACGCTACAGGTAAAGACACATCAAATCCGTTTATATAGTTGTGCTGATTTGCTAATAAATCAGGTGGTTCAATGTACCATAGTTTTCGAACTTAAACATTTGGCTACTCCAGTAGTGATGGCTATTGGTGAAGAGACATCAAATCCATTATTTTCAATGATTCACCTCTCACAGGAGTTAACACACCTTGATGTGATGAGAATAGTTTGAAACTGATATGTATTGATGTACATTATGTCATTTGTTGCTGCAAAGCCCTGGCGTTTCAAAGTTGGGCATCAATAGAGATGAAATTGTTTCTGGTTCTTTGCCACTGATGTTTGAGAACAATCCTCTAGTACTGCAGTCTCTAAGATCTATCAAGGTTAGGAAACTGGAACTTAACCAAGTCAAATTCCAGTTTAGGGTAGGATTGTTGGGAATTATGCGAAGTAGGATTTCTACCGTCATTCTGCCGAAGATTCTGCTGACGTAGAAAGCAGATCTGCTGAAGAAAAGATTCTTCTGCTGAAGTATAAAAGCCTGCCGTAAATGTTTCTGATGAAGGGTGGAAGCTGACTAGGATCTGTGTCACACCCCAAATTACCTATTTTTACAGCGGGATGGAATTCCTGGGGATTGACTATCATAGCATCATCACAATTACATATTTGAGCGACCTAAAGATGTCGTTTGGAAAATACATCGTTTGATTTAATAAAATAATCAGAGTTTACAAAGTGTAGGTCCCAAATGAAATTAGACATGTGCGGAATTAATTTTGTTACAATCCAAACGATGTTTTAAAATGCATAAATCCCATGTGTGACGCGTCGTCACCACGACTCTATGATAAGTCCACATGCATGCCATGAAGTGAATATGCCTTAGATACCTGAGATAAAACATGCTAAAAAGTGTCAACACAAAGGTTGAGTGAGTTCATAGAGTTTGAGTTGAAGTGTAAAGCCTTTAAAAATCGTTTATGCAGCAAAGGCAATGTAATCCACTCAGTTTCCAAGTTCCGCCCCTAAAAACTTGCACCTGTGTGTTTTACAACCCATTGCCAAAATATGTATAGTTTATGTTTCAAAACGCATAATGTCCAATGAATTCACATAACAGTACATTACTTAATCTATCAATTGATATAACACATATGAGGGGTGTTTTTAAATTCCAAAACCTAGTTCATGATTATACCAGACATTTATTTCAATGATAATGCAAGACATTTAGCTCAATGATATCCCAAGACCAGTTTAGCTCAATGAATACTTCCAAGACATTTAGCTCAATGATAATACCAAGACATTTAGCTCAATGATAATCCAAAGACATTTAGCTCATGATTCTCTATACCAAGACATTTGCTCAAATGTATTTGATGAATAGATATTAGCTATAACATTTCAATTGAGATAAACATATAGTTGCAAATAATCATGAATGTCATAAAAGTTGATGAGCATGTATCTCCCCCAAAAGTAGTATAAAAACAATTGAAAATGGGGCTATGGAACTCACCTGTTGCAATGATTATAATGACAAAAGGGGATACACCGAAATGTAGCATGAATCTCTAAACTTGACCTATTATGAATGATATGATATTTAATAAGTTATGATGTAATGTTATGCATGCAATTCGGATGATATCTATACCACTTATGAATTTTTGAAAATAATATTTCTCATCGAGAAATAATCTCTTAACGTCTTGACCATTTTTAAATTACTCCAAATGTATTTACGTTGAAATGATATACGACGATAATCATTTTAGTGATTTAATAAATTATAACTTTTAAAGTCGTAAAATAATGTCGGTTGAAAATTTTCATGAGAAAGTGACTAAACGGCCTCTAAAAAGCTAATTAAAATTAAATGGTGCACATAGTGTTAAAGAAAGCGAACTCAACGGTTTTGGGAAGCTTGTATCATTGTATCAAAGTTTTAGCGTTTAAGTTTTCATCCTAGAGGTCTCGATCATAGAAAGAGTATAGGTAAAGTATGATACTTGGTGTACAAAATATTGTTTAAGGATGGTTTTAGGCAAAATTTAAGTGACCGTATCTTATTAGATTTATAACTCCGCTTGACAAATGGTTTGACATTTTGAAAAATATGCTTGGCGAACTTACTTTTACTAGAAGACATCACTTTATAAAAAGTACTCCGTCATAGTTAAAAACGACCCTCAACATGGTCCTTCGTGGCCGTTATATTTGTCTATTAGAAAATATATATGTTATACTTGTACTAAAATTTACGGCAACTTGTTTAAAATGTGAATAACTTAGTAGATTATAAGTCCGTTTTCTACGTTCTTTATATCCACGGAATCGTGATAACATATACTAATATATTTTTAATAAATCGACACATTTAACAGCAGCTTAAGACTCATTTTTGACTCGTAAAAAGTCGAGACAGCATGCTGAATTTTCTGGAATTAATAGTTTTTGTCGTCAAACTTCAAAATTCATAACTCTTCGTTATAGCTCCGTTTTAACCCATTAAAGCGGCCACGTTTTCGTTTTAAAGTATATTTTCCAAATATCTAGCCCAAAATATTTTGCTTACTATCGAAAATTCCAGAATTCCAAAATAAGGACAGACCCTAATTAGACTTGTGAAATGAGTTTTTCACGCGTAAAACCTATTCTAATCAATTCAAAACAACTCCGAAGCTATTCTAATCCTACCATACACCTTCTTAGAGTGTCATGGGTTCCTATACATCACCAAAAGTGATATATAACAAAAGTAATTATAGGATGACATAAATATATATAACTCTTAAAACATGTAAAAGTGGTATAAACATCCATGAGACTTGCATGTTTTCTCAAATATGATGAAATGAATATAACAATGAATATGAAATATAAACATAAATATGGATGCTTACTAGTTAACTTAGGAGGTTTATGAGCAAAGGTTTTCCCTAATCACCCAAGGTTTTGTTGCACAACCTTAATCTAGAGTGATACTAGAGTGTAAAAATCTTGTCTAGAAAATTTTTGATGATCTTCTCCTATGTCCTTGGTGTGGCCGGTTGCAAGAGAGAAGAGAGGAAGGAAATGTTTTGATCTTTTCACCTTTGAATTATGAAATGAATGTGTTTGTCTAAGAGTAGATATTAAGTTAGGATATTTAGGAAATTCACATGACTCACCCCCCTTGTGTCGACAAGGGGGTGTTGTCATCTCTTTATATCTCTTTTTTTAAACATTTATAAGTGTGATTTAGTGTAAGTTAATTGAAGATATGTGGTAAGTTGTATACACATTTGAGTATTTAGAGTAGCGTTCGATA
>OU343219.1:74946353-74961212 GCA_910596185.1 Chrysanthemum makinoi | reverse complement strand
TGTATATATTTCTTTCTAAGCATACTCCAAAATATAATGGCTTCCTATTATTTTTATATAGCAACCATGCTCTTCAAAGAGGAAAGTCTTTGCGCTAAACCATTTTCAAATATTTCGGTGCACTTATCCTAAAAAACAAATTTGAGGAAAGTATGTGAGGAAGGGCTAGCGTTCCTACACAAATGTTTTCCGTCTAAAATTCTTAGAAAAAAATATTTCTTTGTATTAAAAAATTGGTGGAAAATGACTTGCTTTCAAAACAATGAATTCAGAGTTTTATAAAATTTGTAATCTCAATCAATGACTTCGCTTTTCAAAAGGATTGAGTCATTAATTGATGGGGATAATATTTTCAAATCTATATCATCTAACGGGCTTTCTTAATTATCCTATATGCTTAATTAAAAATGTGTTAACCTACGTTGAAGGACTAGGTGCCTAGGATATGATTGTTAGGTTTAGATGATTAGAGTTTGATGAACACATTATTCCCATGCCTTTACATGATTTGATTGAGATGTTTCATTGACTTTTATTAGTCGATTCTTTGTTTGGGTGATGTGACCACCATATATCTGTATGTGTGTTCACTAACATTATGCAGTATATTGGTATATAAGAATGTTCCCAATCCGGATCCCACAATTGAAGATGATTGGATCTTTGAAAAGGAAAGGGTAACTACATCTTGGGTTGACAAATGAGGAAGCGAAGCTTAATTTGACTTCTATGGAAAGTTGGCATGATAAAGTGCAACGTAAGAGGTCTCCTTGCATCGTAGATGGTTTTCTTCATATTCAAATGAAGAGCGGAGCTTAATGGACCTCTATGGAGAATTGGCATAACAAATGCAACGTCGAGAGTCCCACGCATCTGCAGACGGTTTTCTTCACCGCCCTTACAGCAACAACAACAAAAGCGACAATCACCTAACGTATCCTGTGGGGATAATAGTGATGATACCATTTTTCTAAAACTTTGAAAAATATTGTTTTTAAAATGGAAAACTATTGTTTTGAAAATAAATCGGATTCAAAGTCTTGAAATCAACCAGACTTTATTTTGTCAAATCATAAGTGATTTCAAATTAAATATTTTCAAACTATATTTCTTCATAAAAGTCCGGTTTGTACAACATAAAGTGGTGATCTAAAGATTTAATGTTATGTCATGGTATGATTTTCTTTAAAACTCAAAGATCTTACAAAATGAAATATTTTCTATTCTTGTTTGATTGTGAAATTGTTTTATTTAATTAAAGATCCCTTAAAAACTATCATACTTGACACAAACAATATTTAATGTCTAAAATTGATCCGTATCAATCATTTTTCTAAATTAAATCAAGCCACATCTTTCCCCAAAATCTTTTAAATGATTTAAATCAATTGGGATCACAAATCTCAAAAGGTTTGAAATTTTTGATCGGGGTAGAGATTGTGATTTAAATCTCAAATTTGTTTAAATGGAATTGGTTTTAGTCCTTTAAAGGAACTCCCGCCTCCATGTGCCAAACGATTTGTAATACATAATGCACATGTTGAGGGGAGCATTTATCAAAAACAAGATGAGTATTTAAACACATACATTTCTCCTATGTTTTTCTAAACCTTATTAAATCACTTGGGATCCAAAATCTCAAAGGGTTTGATATTTTTGATCGGGGAGAATTTGTGATTTAATAATGAAACTTGATTAAAGATGATAATTTTTGGTTCAAATGTGCATACTGCTCTCCCATATGTGCTAAACGCTTTCGAATCTTGAAGCACATATTGAGGGGAGCATTTCAAGAAAACAAACTTTCAAGGTACAAAACAAAATTTCTAAGCTTCAATAAAAGTACCTTGATTGATTTTCTAATGGTTTGATATGGCTATATGATCGTGGATGCTTCTAAGAACTCTTTCCTCTTATGTGCAAAACAATTTCAAAAATCACATGCACAAGTTGAGCAACTTTGAAAACCACATCCTTTCCCATAAAATATCTTTAACAAAGTATGAAAAATACTAACTTTGATCGGGAAAGTGATGGTGATATCTTTTTGAAATTGTTGATCAAAGAATCGAATCTTTCATTCTTAAATATGAGATTTTCAAGTCCTCTTGCCTCCATGAGCTAAAACCATTTCAAATATATGATGCATATGTTGAGGGGGAGCTTTTTCTAAAATTATCAAAAATAATTCAGGTACAAAATGTTTTGATCATGTATCACAAGTACTTGGATTGATTTTCAAATGGTTTTAGATTGGTTCCAATGGAAGAAGAACAATACCAAAAGACCGACCAAATTTACTTTATGCATGGAGTTATAAGGAGGGTGAGGTTAGGTATTAGTTCCCACGATCCGCCAGAACCGGAGGGATCTACCCATGGACAATCCACTAGATAATGTAGAGTCCTTAGGTATGTTGAAAAAAGGAGAAAAATGAGAATATGGGAAGATGCCGACTGAGATAGAGCTAGAACTGGAATAAACCCAACAAGGTTCTAGTAATGAAGTCTCGGTAAGCACTGAAGGGGTTGAAGAATGAAAAAGAAATGAAATGAGAAAAGGGTGAAAAGAAATAACCCTCCAGTAATTCAACCTTAGGGCAGAAACCGGGTTCAATACATATGCTACTGGTGGTCACTAAGGTAACGCTGGTATTGAAGACAAGACGTCATGGACCCAAAGGATGACCTGCACTAAACTTCCCAAGCTACTCAAGTTTCTCTTAAAAGGGCTTGTTTCATTCTCACGGGGAACCTACATAATCTATCGACTTTCTCTTAGAGATAGTTGATATTGAAGAAGGAGACCCTCTCCCTAGTCTCCGGTATAGGAACCAAATGTGCACAATTGAGTCTAGAGCCAAGAGATCATCCACAATATCTCATTAGGACACATAATTAATGAAGACTTGCTGTTTC
The DNA here is from genome assembly GCA_910596185.1 of Chrysanthemum makinoi. NCBI lineage: Eukaryota > Viridiplantae > Streptophyta > Magnoliopsida > Asterales > Asteraceae > Chrysanthemum > Chrysanthemum makinoi. The sequence continues at coordinate 74,958,294 of OU343219.1, read as the reverse complement.
ACACAATGTGGAAAGTAAATATATATAAAGAGTCCTACGCATTATCCTTGTGGTAATTACCAGACATCCGAGTGATATGTGACAATATTCACGATGAAGATGGAAAGCCTTCTAGAGCCAACATCAAAGAAGCTCTTGATAGGTGACATGTAAGATCTTCTCGTAAGATCAAGCTTATGACAACTGGACAGAAAGGATGGGGCGATTCACTGTTGAATCAACCTTGGTCCAGGATTGGAATTGACGAATAATTTTGTAAAAACTGTTCGATGTGCAAACCTTCTTTTCTCTAGCATGTCGAATGTGTACTTATGTTTTCAAACACAAAAAGTATCTCTGATTGAAAAAAATACTTTTGGAAAAACCGTTCGATGTGCAAATTTTTTCTTTTCTCAAGCACATCGAATGTGTACTACTTTCAAATACAAAAAGTATTTTTGATTAAAAATTGATCTTTCTCATAAAAGCTTCGTCGTATTGCAATACTCTTTCTTCAAGCAATACACGATTGTTTTCAAATAAATTTTTCATCAATCAGTGAATCTCAATTCGCTGGTTCACTCACTCCGTGTTGTCTTCTTTGAGACGTTCCGGTTTGAGAAAAGCTAGAGCAGCTACGAAACCCTGTCAAAGAGATTCTTCAGAATCATACCTGATCACAGGCAGTACTTGTACTGATCAACGGGAACCGTAGGCGTGTACCTCAATTCAACGAAAGTGATCAAAGACACGTTCGTGTGTTTTATTGCTAACTGTTGTTTGCAGGTACATTTAGACGGTTGCAGCTGATCTGAATTGAGGAGTCAATCCAAAGCCGAATGCTCACAACATCCACACTTAATTGAAGAAATCATGACTTGTGCATATCTACAGAACCTGGCTCTGATATTCTAATAATATGTTTCCGCTACGCCACTTGCAAATATCATGACGAAAGCTTCCGCTACTCTGATGAAAAGATGTCATGATCCAAAGGTGTGAGCAAGTCGGTCCGAAAGTCACAACATCACATGAAGGCAACACAATAAAGGGTGATCCAGAGATTTATTGTGGCTGATGATCTCAAAGAATGCTCGAAGATCATCAAAGATGTGGATCAGTTAAAGGCCTCCACTAAAAGTACAAAATATAATCGGACTTTGAAGTATCACTGCTAAAGCACAAAAGATGCGGAACTTGAAGAATTAAAGTCTACGAGCTCAAGACTGAAGATTAAATAGAATGCTAGGATTCGAAATGTAAAACATGGGGTGACCTCCCTTAGGGGGAGATTGTTAGGAATTAGAAATTCCATAGTGAAGTGTCGGTCACCGCATATATAATCTAGCATAAGTTAGCTCGTAGACATTACGTTATTTACTAGTTATTTAGTTAGTTATTTAGTTTAGTGCAACACCGTGGAGGACGGACGGGTCTTTACCCACTGTATGCCTGATCCACTATCCGAAGGAGGACGTTTAGTTTGTAACTATAAATACCCTCTACCTCCCAAGGTAGAGGGTTGGACCTTTCACTCAATCTAACCTTCCATGTTTTCTTTCACTTTCTCTCTCTAGAAAGGCTCCCATCCTACTTTCTCTCTCTAAAACCTCTAAACAATACGCCCTAATTTATATGTTATGATGTGTTTATGAAATCCAATATGCTACAATTCTAATAGACACTATAGGACATCCTAGTTGTCTTTGGATTTTCTTACTTAATATTTCAAAGTAGTTGAATTTTTCAGTTTTGTTCTTTAAGAATTTAGTCCATGTGTATCATCCACTATAACCAAAGTGTAGTAGTTGCCTCCCTAATTTTGGATAGCGGATGGTCCAAATAGATCCATGTGTAGTAACTCTAGACACTTAGTTGTAGACACCATGAGCTTTGTGACTAGAATGGACTTGTTTATCTACATTACAAGCATCACAAAAGTGATGTTCTTATTTCAATTTAGGTAGATCTCTTACTAGATCTTTGGATGATAGCGATTGAATAAGTCGCATATTGGCATGACCCAATCTTCGATGCCATAAGTTCGAAGTATCATCCATAGAAGTAAGACAAAGTTTGTCTTTAGGTTCATTACCAATTTTAATGACACAAACTCCATGTTTCCTAATCCCTCTACCTATGGTGATACCGTTTCATAATATCTTACTACCGGTTTTGTTAATAAGTACGTTGCACTTTTTATCACATATTTGTCCTATAATTAAGAGATTAAAGTTTAGGTTTTGTACGTGACACACATCGTTAATGGTTAGGGATTTGTTAGAAATCGTACCTTTACCGATGATTTTGCTTTTGCTATTTCCAAATACCACATTTCCTCCATTAAAGGATTCATATGTGGAGAATAAATCTTTATTGCCGGTCATGTGCCTCGTGCACCCGCTATCCTTGATCCACTCATCCGGATCTAGGTCAACCTTTAAGCACACCTAAGAAAACAATTAACTCAAAAGTTTGGTCCCCATTTGTTCATGGGTCCATTAGTTTTAAACATTCCATTCATGTTAGACATGTATGGATAAGGTGAATATGCGTTCCATGGTGCAAAGTTTTGAAATGGAAAACCATTTTGCATATTTGGATTCCATCCCATTTGATGGTTACTTCTTTGATAAACGTTATTAGGTCTCCTAGATGTGTTTGGTTTAGAAAATGATGGACCTTTGTTTCTTATAAAGGTTTGATTATATCTTGGAGGTGGTTGTCTAATGGTAACATGAGTTGGTTTCTTCTTATTAACAATAACAAAATCAGTTCTAGAAGAGGAAGCTACATTATTACCACTGTTTGATTCAGCAGACCCACGGATCCCTGGCTGTACACTAGCCGGTTCCCTATTTGTGGGATCCGTGGGATCCGCCACAACAGTGGCTTGTTTTTATAGTGCCTTAACGAATTGTGTTTCTTTGTTTTCGCTAGTTGATGCATTAGTTTCCTAAAAACCTAGACCTTTTTGGTTGTTTCCTGTTTTAACACTATCCAATATCATATCTAAAGTATTAGTATTCATTCTAGCAATCTTAGAATCTAGATGATCAACTAGTGTTTGAAGTTGAACGCAAAGTTCACGTTCACCACTTGCTATTTTTGCCTTTTCTAGACGTTTTAATTTTGCCTTTAACTCTATGACTTCCATTTCTAAACGTTGGTTTTGATTTTTCAGAAACTTGTTTTTGTTGATTACTTTTAAACTAATTTTGCAAAGTTTATCGTATTCATTATGCAATGACTCATCATCTAATGATGAGCTACTATAGTATTCGTGACATACCTTGTCATTTGCCATGAGACAAATTTCTTCGTCCTCCTCCTCGCTCATTCCCCTTGAACCGCTCACGAATGCCTTTTGATCATCACGTTTGGGACACTTACTAATAAAGTTGTTTGGGTCCCCACATTTAAAGCAGGCTAGCGATCATCCCTTGGCTTCTCGTCCTCTTTGATTTTCCGGAATCCTTTCTTGTCGTCATACGGTTTTTTAATGTATCTTCCCTTCCTTCTAAAGAACTTTTTGAAGTCCCTTACTGTTAGCCTTAATAGTTTTTATTAGAAGTGATGGTCATTCACGTTTAGGAACTTTGTAACGTGTATTAGATATCGTGATAGAATAGTCAACGGGCTCGTGGATTGGACTAAGCTAAATGGGTATTAGTTTAGTTAAGCTAGCCTTATATCAATCCATGTCCAATCCAATCCATACGAAGCCCATACAAGGCCCATGGCCAAGCCTTAGGGCATCTTCTACTTGTACTATAATGTTGGATATTGGATTTCACAAACACATCAAACCATTAACACAAGTGGGCGTATAAGTGGAATTCTAGAGAGAGAAAGTTAGAGGTTTAGGGAACTTAGTGAGAGAAAGTGAAAGATATTATTATGAGCTCTAACTCTCTACCTTGGGAGGTAGAGAGTATTTATAGTCTTACATAAATCGCCACACAACGGGCTGTGGATCAGGCATACAGTGGGTAAAGACCGTCCGTCCTCCACGGTGTTACTTAACAAAATACTACTTAACTAAATATAACTATGACTACCAGCATTCTAACGATTACATATACTTGAGGTGACCGACTCTTTAATACCGGAATTTCTAATTCCTAACAATCTCCCCATAAGGGAGGTCACCTCAAACATATACTAAAATGACATTGAATACAATCAGATATTACATTAACAATTGATCTTGCATTCTTGATGTAGTACTTTGCTCCGAAGTTCGTAGTCATTGATTCCACTCATTGCATGTTTGGTTAATCCAAGTGGAGGTCTTTTTCTGATCCACGTGATAATAATGTTGAGCCAACTTTTGAGATCATCGGCTAATAGAAAATCTCTGATACATCCATTGTGATGTTGGTATTATGTGATGATGTGACTTTCGGACCGACATGCTCACATTCTGGATCAAGATATCTTCTCATCAGAGTAGCGGAAGTATTAGTTGATTCATGATATTGGCGCAGCGGCGTGAAGAAGCATGGAGTTAGAATATCAGATTCATTGATGCACCAATCATGATATCTTTTGATATGAATGTGTTGTGTGAGCATGCGGCTATGAATTGACCGCTTCATTACGATCACCGCAACCGTCGGGTGTACACGCATAAGATTAGCAATAAAAGCGCCACGAAAGTGTCTTTGATCACTTTCGATGAATTGAGTACACGCCCACGGTTCCCGTTGATCGATACAAGTACGCACGTGATCGGTGTAATTCCGAAGAATTTCCTTTGAGGTTTTAGCGGTATGCTCTAGCTATTCTCAAACCGAAGCGTCTCAAAGAAGACAACACGGTGAGTGAACCAGCGAAATTACGTCCATCGATTGATGAAAAGAGATTTGAAAAACAATAGTGTATTGCTCAATAGAAATTGTTTTTGCAATATAACGAAGGTTTTAATAAAAATCAATTATCAATCATAAAACACCTTTTGATTTGAAAAATTAGTACACGGTCGACGTGCTAATTAAAAGAGTTTTAAAGCACAAAGACCGGTTTCTCAAAGGTATCCGTCAATCCATAACTTTGAACCGGGATTGATTCAAAAGATTGAGAAGCCCCATTGTTTCGTTCTTGTCACATGGTTGATCTATATAATAGATCTCACATGCCACCTACCGGGAGCTTGTTAGATGTTGGCTCCAGAAGGCTTTCCATCTTCACCGTGAATATGTAAACACATCACTCAGATGTTCTGGCAATACCACAAGGATAATGCGTAGGACTCAAGATATAATCTCTCTTTCCACATTGTGTGAAACAGAGAGTCTTCATTGAAAGTGTCCTAATGAGATTTATTGATGATCTCGTGGTTCTAGACTCAATTTGTGCATATTTGGATCCTATATCGGAGACTAGGGAGAGGGTCTCCTCCTTCAATATCAATAATCTCTAAGAGAAAGTCGATAGATAATGTCGGTTCCCCGTGAGAATGAAACAAGTCCTTTTAAGAGGAACTTGAGTGGTTTGGAAAGTTGAAGTGCAGTGCGTCACTGGGTCCATGACGTCTTGTCATCAATACCGATGTTACCATCAGTAGCATATGAATTGAACCCGGTTTCTGCCCTAAGGTTGAATAAATGGAGGGCTATTTGTTTTCACCCTTTTCTCATTCAATTCTTTTTAATTCTTCAACCCCTTCATTGCTTACCGAGACTTCATAGCAAGAACCTTGTTGGGTTTATTCGATTACTAGCTCGATCTTAGTCCGCACTCTTCCCATATCTCATTTTCTCCTTTTATCATCATACCTAAGAACTCTACACTAACTAGTGGATAGTCCCTAGGTAGATCCCTCCGTTCTGGCGGATCATGGGAACACATACCTAACCTTATCGTCCTTATATCACCATACATAATGTAAAGTTGGTCGGTCTTTTTGGTATTGTTCATCTGCCATAGGAACCAATTGAAAACCATTTGAAAATCAATCCAGATAATTATGATATTTTATCAAAGCATTTTGTACCTGAATTGTTTTTGATATTTTTAGAAGAAGAACTCCCCTCAACATGTGAATCAAGTATTTGAAATAGTTTTCCACACGGAGGCAAGAGAAAGAATTAATTTCTTTGATTACCATTTTAAAAAATATCAACATCACTTTCCTAATCGAATCAAGTAGATAAAGCATTTTGGGGAAGGATGAGGTTTTCATGATTTGCTCCCCCTCAATATGTGCCTCGAGATTGAAAAGAGTTTTGCACATACTAGAGGAACTCAAGCACCTTGAGATAAGTTATCACGTTTCAAATCATAGGTTTAAGATAGATGCTCTCCCTCAACATGTGCATGGAAAATTTGAAATCGTTTGTCACATGTGGGAAGGAGAGCTTGTACATCCTTATAAAACCATTTACCGAATTATCAGTTTAAATCCAATTTAAATCACACATTCTCCCCCGATCACAATTATCAAATCATTTGAGATTTGTGATCTCTTATAGATTTAAATTGATTTTGAAAGCTTTTAAGGAGAATTGTGACTTGATTATGAAAGCGTTTTAACTGATAATGATCGGATTTTAAGACTTTAAACTCCATTGATAAAACATGCATGAATATCTTTTGAAAACAATTGAATGCCAAATAACTTTTTAATTTAATTGAAATCATACTCCCCCTCAATCAATGACATAGGTTGTTGATTGAGAGATTGATATTTTGACAAATAAGTCCAGATGATTATCAAAAATAGAGACTGAGTTATTTTTCAAAGCAGTTAGTTTTCATCAGATAAATGTTTAAGAATCGAGCATGGAATTTTGAAAACATGATAAAGTATGGCTCTGTTCTTTCCTTGAAAAGCGGGTTACTCTTTGCTGAAATGACAATAAACCATTTTTTCTCTTTCTCCCAAAAATAATTTTTGATTTTTTTTTTTTTTTTAAAATTCGAACAACATCTAAAGTCCCGTGTCATTCTTTTGAATGACAACATCAGAGCAAAACCGTAGATATTATCGAATTGAGAGAAACATGACAAAAGACACTATTTTTTTGAAGATTTTTCAATTTTTCAAATTTTATGAATTTTGAAAGTTTTATATTTTTCTATTTGATTTTTTTTTTTTGAAGGTTTTATAATTTTGTATTTTGTTTTTAGAATAAATATTTACAAGAGATAAATTAGTTTAAGAGAATGATGAAATGAGTACAGAGATAAAGATATCGTTCAAATTACGTTGTAGAAGAAAGGAATCAACATCTCTTAAACTTTTGCCACCAAAGCATTCGAGGCTTCTAAGAAAATCGTCTAGACATGAGCCTTCTCAATTTGAATCTTTGGTAGCTTCCCCCCAAACCGACAAACATTGAATAAAGACCATTTCCCTAAGAAGTGGAGTTGAATACAAAGCGGTCTCATTGATTGAAGCTCAGCACCCTAAAGAACAAGAGAACACGAGTAACAAGTTGAAACATTGATCGTCTCAGTGGTTATCAAATCGGGATTAACTGATTCTGACCGATCACATGACCCTCTTTGTGCATCCCGATGTACACCTTACTCTTCGAGATTGACCAGTTGTCTATTTAGGGGAACAATATATCAACATCTTCATTTTACCAAGTGCATTCGAGTTATATAACATATAACCAATCAGTACATAATGTACACATGTACCCAACAAGAGTAGAGACGATGACATCCATGTAACATGTTGAGTCACTAATCATCTCTGTGGATGTCAACTCTGAAATAACTGAATTAGCTCGATCAAGTGAACATGTTGTGCATATAACCGGAAGCACTTTATCATAAACCGTATATAAGATGTCGATAGGCAGTATCATCTCACGTTCCAAATATTCTTCTCACATTTCTTCCAACTGAACTGTAACACCCCCAAAAATCGGGTTTTAGCGGAAGCATACAAGTTTTGGGTGCTACTAATCGGTGTCACAACACAAGCATAGAGTAAAAGGTTTTTCTTAAGAAAACTCATTTATTTAATAAATTCAACGTTTACAATAAAATTTAATGCGGAAATAGGCCCGTACTCAAATAGCGGTCCCAAATACAAATATCGAGTCGATCTATGACCATGCCATGCCATTGCCCAAGCACCTCCAAAAGTAAACAATCGCCTCAATACCTGAGAATACATGCTAAAAATGTCAACACGAGGTTGGTGAGTTCATAGGTTTTCATAAAAGTATTGCGAGTTCAAAAGATTATTTTCGATCATTGTGAAGAACCCACAATGTCGCGAAAACAAGGTTTACCTTTAAGCAAAAGAATAGAAAAGTGGACCACAAGGTTTTCAAGTGCAATACAATTCTCATAAACAAGTCAATTATAACCGAGGGCATAACCTTGCCTAATTACTTGATATCAAAATATTTATCCACAAAAATAGTTCATAAACAACCACTTGGACCATATCAAAATCAAACACTACAACGAATATAGTGTCACGCAAGCTTAACTATTACGCAGGTTAAGTCATGAAACCATCACTAGATAGCACGAGTCGTGACTATCTCTAAACATACTAACAATCGACATGTTATACGTCATGGCAAGTTGGTGCATCCACAAATCCAAGTAAAGTCCTTGGCAAGTTGGACAACCAAAGTCCAGACGGGTGGCCATTCCAATAGATCTATCCATAACATTCGCACCATCCTGAGCCAGGATGTAACAATTCATAACAACTCTTGGGTTTCTAACCTTAACCTAGCACGTAATAGCTCACAAAAACATTTTCAGGTCCAATCCAAAACAGTTCAAGCACTTGTGTCCACATAAAACATATTTAAACCATATCACGCATTTCATCAACCCAAGTAACAATCATTTATTCAAATAAATCAAGCATTTGCATTTAATAAAAACGAGCATGTATTCTCCCCCAAAACAGTTTAAAAATAAGTAAAAGTAGGGGCCATGAACTCACCTCGATACGAAGCAACGCAAGAATCACAACTGGCATTAGTGAGCAAAGCACAGCAGTCTCACAGGAAAAGCACAACGTTATCCAAAGGATACAAGCACAACGGTACTACATCGGCACAACCTAATAGCAATTTGCTATCTCAGAATACGTCTAGCAAAGCAAAATAATTTCCGAAGGACAACGTGTCTTAGTTTTCGTGGAATACTCGCATCGTTAATTTCAAAAGTCCATTATCAATGTCTCAAAAAGTTTAGTTTTAACGTTTCGTGTGGTGGTAAGAAAATCAAGACTCGACATACAACTCACGCCAAAAGTATACCAAAATGCAACTCACACCAAAGATATAACTCACGCCAAACCATAATATACATCCCAGTATATTATGAGGAATAGTCAAGAAGTATTGACCAAGACTCAAGTCGAGAAAACAATAACAATGAAGAAGTCGAGGAAGTAACGACACATAACTACGACAAGAAAATAAGTTAATTGGTAAGTTTCGGTGTTTACCCATAATTCCAAATAGTTTGCATAAACCAACTATGTTTTATAATAATGATAAGTTTGAATTTACAATTCAAACCATAAAGGTTTTACTATTTAAAAGAACGCTTGCTTAGATTCTTGTCGGGTTTTATAATCATAAAAGAGATTTGAAAATAAAGGTTTAAGTATAGCATGTTAGATGAATTTTTGCATAACTCGCCCTTTCATACAACATTGCCAAGTCGTCGTGGCTTAAATAAAATAAAGTTTTAAAATAAATTTCCCCGGCAATTTAATAGAAAATCAATACGAGTATTCATTGATTATTAGACAATTTTTCTTTATTGTTCGTTGCGAATCAAATATATTAAATTCATAGTGAGTCTAATATACTGTATTCGTTTCAAGTCCAATAAGTCCAATTTGTCCAATGTTCAATAAATATTCATGTCCAATAGTTATCGATCCAATCAACTCAATATGTCCAATAGTTAATACACATCCAATATTTAATAAATGACCAAGTCCAATAATATTAATCCGCATATTTGCAATCACAATAAGTATCCAAATCCGATTCTTAATCCCAAAATATCGAATACCAAATCCAATTTCTAGTTTCAATTATCCGAAACGTACCACAGTATTAATGTCAAAAATAGTAAAACTCGTTAGTCCGATATTTCAATAACCAAACTGTATTATTACAAGTTAAATAAAATTTAGACAACCTTAATGCATTTAAGTAGTTTAACCCAACACACACTCTAAGTTACAATCCAAGACTGATTTGCCCAAGGCTGTAAACTCAAACAGACATAGAATTGATAGCTCATTTCACAACATAACACAAACCATTACGAGCTCACCCTATGGGTGTCTCGTGACGCAACAGCCCAAACACACCCCACGGTGTGTCTTTTACACCGAAACTAGGCATGACAAAATATACTCTTACGAAGGTCTTGTTGACACGGAAGGATCACAACCTCAAATCCCCCTCGGATATTCCTTTTGTGAACCAGAATCTAGACAAAACACTAAGTTCATAAGTTCATTTTAACACTAGGTGACTCTTGACTCCAACACATTCACAGCCGCAACATTAAACAAAATATTTTGACCCTCAAAACCACCCAATATTTCTTAACAAGAAGCTTTTAAATTCGTCCTTACCAACAAGTCACCACACGAAGCTAATAAGAACTGTAAAAACGTTTTCAACCCATCTTTACCACACAATATCATTTTCGAAACGTTTTTAAATCAGTTTTTCAACTTTCACATGGTTAACTCAACTCAACCGAGTTGACCCAGCCGAGTCAACTCAACTCGCCCGAGTTGAGTTAACTTAGTCCATATTAACGAACGTACACCCTTCTATCAGATTATTATTCCACGACAACTAGACACAGTAAAAAAAAGAAAACGACGGCGAACGTGGTGTTTAGACTTACCGAGGAGAAATAAAAAGAAAACTAAAAGAGAGATACGATGGTGGTGACAAACACGAATCAATAACAACCCTAGCTTGAACCTTCACGCAAACCCGTAACAACGAAACAGCCCTTGGTCTCTTGATGACGGCGGCGAGATATTTACAGCAAGAAATGATGGTGGTGGCGTCGCGCATAGCAGCATGGTGGCGGCAGGTGGAGTAGATGATGGTGACTGATAAGGGTGTTATTGGTGGTGGCGTTTGTGTTGATGGTGATGGTGTGGTCAGGTGGTGTTTCCGGAAAAAGGGGCGGCGCCGGTAAAATGGGCGGCGGCTGCAGCAACCCTAGAGAGGAGGAGGTGGGAAGCAGCTTCTAGGTTTTTGCAAAAATAGAACTCTCATAAGAGTTTCTAAATTTTATATTGCCATAAGGACCAAACATGTAAACTCCTGAATTTAGGGGGGCGGATTTAATATACTCCAGGGACTAAAATTGTAGCTTTAGAATACTTTTGTGAAATATATTTTCGAGTTTCATTTAGACTAGTAATTAATCGATCCAAATTGCGAAAGTTGCGCCATCGCGTTCGAAATAATTTTTTTTTTTTTCCCAGTCAAAACGAGTATTTACATGATTAATTTCTCGAAATTAAAGTAACGAACCATCAATTTAATTAACAGGGCTTACGGTTGTGCCAGTACACGTTGTGTCTAATTTTCACGTTTCGCGAGACAACTTACTCGTTTTCACGTCAAATGAGCTCAGGAACGTTCGTAAATGAAAAACGAACATAATTTCTCGAAAAATGAATATCTGGAAATCTCCGATTGTCACAGACTTCCCTCCTTAACGGAATCGCGTCCTCGCGATTCAATTCGAGTTATCCGTTAGATTTGAAAAGAGATGTAGATACTTTCTCAAGATTCCATTTTCACGTTCTCACGCGAATTCGAGATATTTCTTAGAGTTTCCACCGATCAGTAAAAATAGGAAAACGACTTTGCTCAAGTCATTTGACTTCACGGTTCACGATTTCGATAGGTTCCTCAACACAGCTCAGGCGTTTGTCGATATGCATATCCTCCAGCAAGGACAACAATTTCCTTCA
>OU343219.1:74912538-74946253 GCA_910596185.1 Chrysanthemum makinoi | reverse complement strand
GGTGTTTATGATTGATAATTGATTTTTCTTAAAACCTTCGCTGTATTGCAAAAACACTTTATTGAGCAATACGATTGTTTTCAAATCTCTTTCATCAATTAGTGAATCTCAATTATTTGGTTCACTCACTCCGTGTTGTCTTCTTTGAGGCGTTCGGTTTGAGAACAACTAAAGCGATTGCGAAACCACTGTCAAGGAGATTCTTCGAATTATACGATCACTGAGCGTACTTGCGATCAACGAGAACGTGGGCGTGTACCTCAATTCAACGAAAGTGATCAAAGACACTTTCATGCGCTTTATTGCTAACTGTTGTATGCAAGTACACCCAACGTTTGTAGCTGATCAGAATGGAGAGGTTAATCCATAGCCGCATGCTCACACAACACATTCATTTCCAAAGATATCATGATAGGTGCATCAATGGCTCTGATATTTTCACTCCATGCTTCCTTTCTTCTGCCAAATATCATGAATCATCTAAAGCTTCATTACTCGATAAGAAGAAATCATGATCCAGAATGTGAGCATGTCAGTCTAAAATGTCACAACATCACATAAAACCAACACTACAAAGGAAGAGTCAGATATTTATGGTAGCTGATGATCTCAAAGCTCAAACTCATTATCCGTGGATCAGTTAAAGACCTCCACTAATTATCAAACATGCGGAACATAAGAATCAAATTACTGAGCCTGGAGCAAAAGAACTTAATCAAGAATCCAAGAACAATCTAATGTTATATCTGTTTGTGTTCATTGTAATTTGAATTGTTGACCTCCCTTAGGAGATTGTTAGGATTTAGTAAAATCCCGTTGTTAAAGTCTGTCACCTCAAGTATATATAGAAATATCGTAGTAGTAGTTATTACTTAGTTAAGTAGTATTTAGTTAAGTAACACACCGTGGAGAAGCGGGCAGTCCCAGCACGTATGCCGATCCACAGCCCGTAGGTGGCGTTTTATGTAAGACTATAAATACTCTCTACCTCCCAAGGTAGAGGCTTGGAGCTCATAATAATACTTTCATTTTCTCTTACTAAGTTCCCAAACCTCTAACTATTTCTCTATCTAAAAACCTTATTGTATACACCCCTTGTGAACATGGTTTAGTGTGTTTATGAAATCCAATATGTTACAGAGACTCTGGGAATTTTGAATAGGCTGACAATGTACTCGACGTTGTCTATATGTTCATGGGCATCATCGGTGATGCTTCTAGAAGGGATTTGCGTAATTCTCTCGGAATTGAGGTTTGATTTCGAATTGAGCATCTTCTGCGATAGCGGCCTAACAACCCTGGTCCTTGTTCTTCCCTTGTTAATGCAAAATATTCCTCAAGAGTGAGGTCATCGATGTTAACAACTTCCATGGTACCTGATAACTTGAAATATGATGGTGAAAAAGTAGAAAAAGTTTAAACAAAATGAAAGACTTAATATTAATCCTAATAACTCCCCGGTGGCTAAAAACTTGATGCGGTTTTTCTTGACCGGTTTTAATATTTATAAAGTCTCGTTATACCTATGGTCTACCCTAATGCACTAACGGGCAGTGTACCCGAGTGTGTAGTGTAGTAACCTAGAGCTATGTGTGTTTGGATTATTACTATGTCTAGGTGTCCACGATTAATAATGGTTTTGACAAATTAACTATTTAAACTACTAAAAGCGAGAATAAAGCAAATAAGCAGATAAAAGGTAAATGATAAATATCAATAGGAGAGTGGTGCTAACCAGTTAATCCTCCTAGCTAGTTATGTCTACATCCTTACACTTCGATTACTTGGTGGGGCCAAAGTCGAGGGATATTCATTTGGTCAATTCGCCCTAACCTATCATGAAGATGCCACCACAGGAGAAGTGGTGTCCCCTCATAAGTCCTGTTGTTCTGGTCCCCTAAGCGAGTCATTAAGTACCGCTACATGCTAGATTTATAATAGTGAGTGCCTGGGCGTTAGCAACTTAAACACTCACCCCTAATTCTTAAGTTCATCCAAGCGGTAGGTGATCAGTTGGTCAAATCGCACAAGCAGAAAGGGTCGTCGGTTGGTCATCTTACCCTTCCCGTCTCAGTCGCTTACCTAGGTAAGTTGGTCATATCTCTAGCAATTGGCCTCTACTGCCATTCAAAACAAAAGACCAAAGGTGTACCAATAAACTATGCATGCATACACTTAGAAATAATTGTATGGAGTAATGTAAACATAAACAAAACAATTTAAGGAATCATAACTAGGCCGGCACCAAGGGTGCTTAGCCGCTCATATTAACCATCAAACCAATTTCAATATTCAAAGATACGATACATGAATTGAAAGTAAAAAAATATAAAATGCTAATGCTTATCGTGGGGAGTGATTTAAGCCCTTGGAGACAGCTCCGTATGCTCCCCTAGACCTGCCTTGAGCTTTTTCCCACGTTCTCTAGTTGTTGTATTTAACATCCTGCGATTTTCCAGATATTTATTTTTCGAGGAATTAAGTCACATTTTTTTTTCATTCTGAACTTATCACAGTTTGATTGATCGTGAAAAAGCGAAAAGTTATCTAGGTAAGCTTGAGAAAAAGTTAGAACACAAGCGTCTTGGCACAACCGACACTTTGACGTAATTTTGATATTTTATACAAAAAACTTTTCGTGTAAACACTCGTTTTGACTGGAAAAAAAAAATTATTATTTCGAACGCGATGGCGCAACTTTCGCAATTTGGATCGATTAATTACTAGTCTAAATGAAACTCGAAACTATATTTCACAAAAGTATTCTAAAGCTACAATTTTAGTCCCTGGAGTATATTAAATCCGCCCCCCCTAAATTCAGGAGTTTACATGTTTGGTCCTTATGGCAATATAAAATTTAGAAACTCTTATGAGAGTTCTATTCTTGCAAAAACCTAGAAGCTGCTTCCCACCTCCTCCTCTCTAGGGTGAGTTACCGCAGCCATTTTACCGCCGCGCCTTTTTCCAGAAAACACCACCACCACACCATCATCAACACAAACGCCACCACCAATAACACCCTTATCGGGCCACCATCATCTACTCCAACTGCCGCCACCACCGCTATGCTTAACGCCACCACCATCATTTCTTCAGAATATCTCGCCGCCATCAAGAGACCAAGGGTCGCCTGTTACGGGTCTTGCGGAAGGTTCAAGCTAGGGTTGTTATTGATTCGTGTTTGTCACCACCATCGATCTCTCTTTAGTTTTTATTTCCTCGGTAAGTCTAAACACCACGTCATCGCCGTTTTTTACTGTGTCTAGTTGTCGGAATAATAATAACTGATAGAAGGGTGTATGCTCGTTAATATGGATCGAAGTTAACTCAACTCGGGCGAGTTGAGTTGACTCGGCTGAGTCAACTCGGTTGAGTTGAGTTAACCATGTGAAAGTTGAAAACCTGATTTAAAAACGTTTCGAAAATGATATTGTGTGGTAAAGATGGGTTGAAAACGTTTTTACAGTTCTTATTAGCTTCGTGTGGTGACTTGTTGGTAAGGACGAATTTAAAAGCTTCTTGTTAAGAAATATTGGGTGGTTTTGAGGGTCAAAATATTTTGTTTAATGTTGCGGCTGTGAATGTGTTGGAGTCAAGAGTCACCTAGTGTTAAAATGAACTTATGAACTTAGTGTTTTGTCTAGATTCTGGTTCACAAAAGGAATATCCGAGGGGGATTTGAGGTTGTGATCCTTCCGTGTCAACAAGACCTTCGTAAGAGTATATTTTGTCATGCCTAGTTTCGGTGTAAAAGACACACCGTGGGGTGTGTTTGGGCTGTTGCGTCACGAGACACCCATAGGGTGAGCTCGTAATGGTTTGTGTTATGTTGTGAAATGAGCTATCAATTCTATGTCCGTTGAGTTTACGTTCTTGGGCAAATCGGCTTGGATTGTAACTTGGAGTGTGTGTTGGGTTAAACTACTTAAATGCATTAAGGTTGTCTAAATTTTATTTAACTTGTAATAATACAGTTTGGTTATTGAAATATCGGACTAACGAGTTTTACTATTTTTGACATTAATATCGTGGGTACGTTTCGATAATTGAAACTAGAAACCGGATTTGGTATTCATATTTGGGATTAAGAATCGGATTTGGATACTTATTGTGATTGCAAATATGCGGATTAATATTATTGGACTTGGTCATTTATTAAATATTGGATGTGTATTAACTATTGGACATATTGAGTTGATTGGATCGATAACTATTGGACATGAATATTTATTGAACATTGGACAAATTGGACTTATTGGACTTGGAAATGAATACAAAGTGTTAGACTCATTATGAATATAATATATTTGATTCAAGAACGAACAATAAAGAAAAATTGTCTAATAATCAATGAATACTCGTATTGATTTTCTATTAAATTGTCGGGGAAATTTATTTTAAAACTTTATTTTATTTAAGCCACGACGACTTGGCAAATGTTGTATGAAAGGGCGATTTATGCAAAAATTCATCTAACATGCTATACTTAAACCTTTATTTTCAAATCTCTTTTATGATTATAAAACCCGACAAGAATCTAAGCAAGCGTTCTTTTAAATAGTAAAACCTTTATGGTTTGAATTGTAAATTCAAACTTATCATTATTATAAAACATAGTTGGTTTATGCAAACTATTTGGGATTATGGGTAAACACCTAAACTACCAATTAACTTATTTTCTTGTCGTAGTTATGTGTCGCTACTTCCCACTTCTTCATTGTTATTGTTTTCTCGACTTGAGTCTTGGTCAATACTTGATTATTCCTCATAATATACTGGGATGTATATTATGGTTTGGCGTGAGTTATATCTTTGGTGTGAGTTGCATTTTGGTATACTTTTGGCGTGAGTTGTATGTCGAGTCTTGATTTTCTTACCACCACACCTAAACGTTAAAACTAAACTTTTGAGACATTGATAATGGACTTTGAAATTAACGATGCAGTATTCCACCTAAAACTAAGACACGTTGTCCTTCGGAAATTATTTTGCTTTGCTAGACGTATTCTGAGATAGCAAATTGCTATTAGGTTGTGCCGATGTAGTACCGTTGTGCTTGTATCCTTTGGATATCGTTGTGCTTTTCCGTGACTGCCAGGTTTTGCTCACTAATGCCAGTTGTGATTCTTGCGTTGCTTCTCAGATCGAGGTGAGTTCATGGCCCCTACTTTTACTTACTTTTAAACAATTTTGGGGGAGAATACATGCTCGTTTGTACTAAATGCAAATGATTGATTGATTTGAATACGCTATTGATAACTGATTTTGATGAAATGCGTGATTTGGTCTAAATATATTTTTATGTGGACACAAGTGCTTGAACTGTTTTGGATTGGACTTGAAAATGTTTTGTGAGCGCCGCTAGGTTAAGGTTAGAAACCCAAGCGTTGTTATGAATTGTTACATCCTAGCTCAGGATGGTGCGAATGTTATGGATAGATCTATTGGGAATGGCCACCCCGTCTGGACTTTGGTTGCCCAACTTGCCAAGGACTTTACTTGGATTTGTGGATGCACCAACTTGCCATGACGTATAACATGTCGATTGTTAGTATGATTAGAGATAGTCACGGCTCGTGCTATCTAGTGATGGTTTCATGACTTAACCTACGTAATAGTTAAGCTTGCGTGACACATATTCTGTAGTGTTTGATTTTGATATGGTCCAAGTGGTTGTTTATGAACTATTTTTGTGGATAAATATTTTGATACTGTAATTAGGCAGTGTTATGCCTCGGTTATATTTGACTTGTTTATGAGAATTGTATTGCACTTGAAAACCTTGTGGTCCACTTTTCAATTCTTTTGCTTAAAGGGAACATTGTTTTTCAAGCGACATTGTGGGCCCACAATGATCGAAAGGATCTTTTGAACTCGCAATACTTTTATGAAAACCTATGAACTCACCAACCTCTTGTTGACACTTTTAGCGGTATTCTCGGTATTGAGGCTTGTTTATTTTGGAGGGCTTGGGCAATGGCAAGGCATGGTCATGTGACGACTATATTTGTATTTGGGGACCGCTTATTTATTATGGGCCTATTTCCGTATTAAATTTTATTGTAAACATTGATTTTATTAAATAAATGAGTTTTCTTAAGAAAAACCTTTTATTCTATGCTTGTGTTGTGATACCGATTAGTAGCACCCAAAACTTGTATGCTTCCGCTAAAAACCGATTTTTCCGAGGTGTTACAGATTGTATCGAGCCGATTATAGAGAACTGGGTAAATTTTCAAAACCTAGACTATAACCACTTTTATGAAAAGTTAACCCTATGACCGACACACACGCCAAGCCGATGCCTCACTTTGTGATTTTGATTGCTAATATATTTGATGAGATGTGTGCCTTACTATTGGATGAGTGTATCCATTTATCTTTTACTATCTGTTATAAGTATCTTCGACATACTTACGTTACGCATCGTGATCTGTTGTAGCTTGCCTCTTTCCCTGCACAATCTCATCACTCGTCCTTGCGTGTGGACACTTGCTTTAATCTTTTGAAAATGGATTTTGAAAGTGAAAGACATGAGGCTAGAGTAACTAAGTCAAGTATATCAAAATTTATTGAACCTCGGGTGAATATAGACTGATCACCTATATTCAACCAGGGACAGCTGGGACATAGCCCCGATCACCTATGTCCGACTCGAGGTGAATTTTGCGCATACTGGAGTAGTTATAATAGAATTATGTCCGTTGGTTTTGGTTTATTTTGGGAAATGGAAAGTTTTGGTGTGTGTATACGAGCATGAGATTTTATAAAAGCTTTCCTTCACACACAACACACTGGCATCACAAATTCTTGTTTATCGCGATATCCTTATTTTGTTATGAATCGCTATTTGTCGCCGTCTCATTATTATTTGAATTCGGATTATTTTTGGAATCGTTGAACTGTAAGACCTTGTTTTGCATCGGTCATAGACCCATTGATCACAAGTTTGCATTTGGTTTGCGTGAAGTTGTAATAAGCTCATCGGGCTTCTTGGAATATTTGGATTCGATCTTGGCTACGTTGAATTTAGATTGTTAGATTCTGCGATTTTGGTTCCTATGGTGAAAATGGATTCGCTTATTCTCGTTGTTTTGTTTTGACCTTGTTGTAGACTCTACCCAAGCCTTATCTTCGAACGATGATTATCCCATTGATGCCGTGTTTTTGATGTTGCACCTTGCTCTTATCGATGTGAATGCTTTCAGTAACTTTATGAACTATCGCCGTTCAATTGTATTTAGAATTTAATTTAATACCGATTGGTAGTCAAATTTCTTTTGGAAATTATGACGTTGAATTTGAATGCTGTATCTTTCTAACGCTATATTAAGTGTACTACGGAATCAATCTATTGATTACTAGTAGTAATAATGCCCTCCTTTCAGAAGTAGTAATCAATCTTAACTCTCTTTTCGACGGAGATTCTGCTCCAACAGAAACCTTAAGACTTTAAGGAGTAACTTGAACCGCGATCCTTGGAGTTGACCTAACCCTTCATTCGCCTTTTGAGAATATCAATTATATTACTATCTCCTTATGAAATATTTTAGCCGTGCCACTATAGTCTTGGTGGCGATTTCGATTTTCCTACTAACCATTTTGCGGTCGCCCTACTAAAATGTTTTGTCAGTATCGAGATTTTGACCTTGCCGTTTGTACACAATGGATTGTATTCTTGTTATCCCCGCTATTTCACAAGTCGCTTCATCAAGTTTCTAATAATTACTCCAAGAGCCATGAGAATGGTCTTGGTATGAGTATTGGATACCATCCATAGACTGTTGGCTTGAGTGAAAGAATTATTTAAATGTTAGAGGACATGTTAGATTTACGTTGATCGATTTCAAACTGGTTGGGATAGACACCTCCCAGAATCTCATATAACCATAGCCACGTTGTACGAGGTACTTCATGGTTGAAAATTTTCACTCAACAATTCGTCAGATTTAAGTGGGGGATACCCAACTAGAGATCCTAAAACTGTTCATGAACTGTCGAGAGATTGTTTAGATCGAAAGCATAATGCAAAATGCTCACGATCATGTGAAGAGCTAAGATGGACAGATGACATGAATCTTTGAGACTCCATGATTGGAAACGAAGCTATACTTAAAATCTCACCATGGATTGTGTGATACGTTTAGTAAACGTGGAAAGTTTAATCTTCGTTGTGTTAATCCTTTTTAAGACTCTTGCTAGAGCTGGACTGGTAGCCTAGAGCCTTGAGCTACCGTCAGAGCTTAGTTATTCATGATGTTTACCTATGCGTAATCAGAGGTAATGCCTCACTATTGAAAACAATTATTGTCCTTGCTGGAAGACTTCCATATCGACGAATGCCTAAGCTGCTTTGAGAAACCTATCGAAATCGTGAACCGTGAAGTCAAATTACTTGAGCAAAGTCATTTTCCTATTTTTACTGATCAGTGGAAACTCTAAGAAATATCTCGAATTCGCATTTGGGACGTGAAAATGGAATCTTGAGAAAGTATCCTTAGCTGTTTTCAAATCTAACAGATAACTCAAATTGAATCGCGAGGACGCGATTCCGTTAAGGAGGGAAGTCTTTAACATCCTGCGATTTTCCAGATATTTATTTTTCGAGGAATTAAGTCTGTTTTTCATTTATGAACTTTCCTGAGTTTGATTGACGTGAAAAAGCGAAAGTTATCTCGTGAAACGAGAAAATTAGACACAACGCGTACTGGCACAACCGACACTTTGACGTAATTTTGATATTTTATACAAAAAACTTTTCGTGTAAACACTCGTTTTGACTGGAAAAAAAAAATTATTATTTCGAACGCGATGGCGCAACTTTCGCAATTTGGATCGATTAATTACTAGTTTAAATGAAACCCGAAAATATATTTCACAAAAGTATTCTAAAGCTACAATTTTAGTCCCTGGAGTATATTAAACCCTAAATTCAGGAGTTTACATGTTTGGTCCTTATGGCAATATAAAATTTAGAAACTCTTATGAGAGTTCTATTTTTGCAAAACCTAGAAGCCGCCTTCCCACCTCCTCCTCTCTAGGTGTCAGCACCGCCATTTTACCTGGGCCGCCTCTTTTTCCTAAACACCACTGACCACACCATCACCATCAACACAACGCCACCACCAATAACACCCTTATCGGGCCACCATCATCTACTCCACTGCCGCCACCATCACGCTATGGCGCCACCACCATCATTTCTTGTCAGAATATCTCGCCGCCATCAAGAGACCAAGGGCGCTCGTTGTTACGGGTTTGCGGAAGGTTCAAGCTAGGGTTGTTATTGATTCGGTTTGTCACCACCATCGTATCTCTCTTTAGTTTTCTTTTTATTTCTCCTCGGAAGTCTAAACACCACGCCGGGCCGCTTCTTTTTATCGTGTCTAGTTGTCGGAATAATAATAACTGGATAGAGGGTGTACGCTCGTTAATAGTGGATGAAGTTAACTCAACTTGGCGAGTTGAGTTGACTCGGCTGAGTCAACTCGGTTGAGTTGAGTTAACCATGTGAAAGTTGAAAACCTGATTTAAAAACGTTTCGAAAATGATATTGTGTGGTAAAGATGGGTTGAAAACGTTTTTACAGTTCTTATTAGCTTCGTGTGGTGACTTGTTGGTAAGGACGAATTTAAAAGCTTCTTGTTAAGAAATATTGGGTGGTTTTGAGGGTCAAAATATTTTGTTTAATGTTGCGGCCGTGGAATGTGTTGGAGTCAAGAGTCACCTAGTGTTAAAATGAACTTATGAACTTAGTGTTTTGTCTAGATTCTGGTTCACAAAAGGAATATCCGAGGGGGATTTGAGGTTGTGATCCTTCCGTGTCAACAAGACCTTCGTAAGAGTATATTTTGTCATGCCTAGTTTCGGTGTAAAGGACACACCGTGGGGTGTGTTTGGGCTATTGCGTCACGAGACACCCATAGGGTGAGCTCGTAATGGTTTGTGTTATGTTGTGAAATGAGCTATCAATTCTATGTCTGTTTGAGTTTACAGCCTTGGGCAAATCAGTCTTGGATTGTAACTTGGAGTGTGTGTTGGGTTAAACTACTTAAATGCATTAAGGTTGTCTAAATTTTATTTAACTTGTAATAATACAGTTTGGTTATTGAAATATCGGACTAACGAAGTTTTTACTTTTTGACATTAATATCGTGGTAATGCTTCGGATAATTGAAACTAGAAACTGATTTGGTATTCGGATATTTTGGGATTAAGAATCTGATTTGGATACTTATTGTGATTGCAAATATGCTGATTAATATTATTGACTTGGTCATTTATTAAATATTGGATGTGTATTAACTATTGGACATATTGAGTTGATTGGATCGATAACTATTGGACATGAATATTTATTGAACATTGGACAAATTGGACTTATTGGACTTGAAACTAATACAAGATATTAGACTCACTATGAATTTAATATATTTGATTCAAGAACGAACAATAAAGAAAAATTGTCTAATAATCAATGAATACTCGTATTGATTTTCTATTAAATTGTCGGGGAAATTTATTTTAAAACTTTATTTTATTTAAGCCACGACGACTTGGCAAATGTTGTATGAAAGGGCTTATTTATGCAAAATTCATCTAACATGCTATACTTAAACCTTTATTTTCAAATCTCTTTTATGATTATAAAACCCGACAAGAATCTAAGCAAGCTGCTCTTTAAATAGTAAAACCTTTATGGTTTGAATTGTAAATTCAAACTTATCATTATTATAAAACATAGTTGGTTTATGTGGAATGGGTAAACACCGAAACTTACCAATTAACTTATTTTCTTGTCGTAGTTATGTGTCGCTATTTCCCGACTTCTTCATTGTTATTGTTTTCTCGACTGAGTCTTGGTCAATACTTCTTGATTATTCATAATATACGGGATGTATATTATGGTTTCATGAGTTATATCTTTGGTGTGAGTTACATTTTGGTATGCTTTTGGCGTGAGTTGCATGTCGAGTCATGATTTCTTACCACCACACGAAACGTTAAAAATAAACTTTTTGAGACATTGATAATGGACTTTTGAAATTAACGCATGGTATTCCACCTAAAAACTAAGACACGCTGTCCTTCGAAATTATTTTGCTTTGCTAGACGATTCTCGAGATAGCAAATTGCTATTAGGTTGTGCCGATGTAGTACCGTTGTGCTTGTATCCTTTGGATAACGTTGTGCTTTTCCTGTAGACCGCTTTGCTCACTAATGCCGCTTGTGACTTGCGCTTGCTTCTCAGTATCGAGGTGAGTTCATGGCCCCTACTTTTACTTACTTTTTAAACAATTTTGGGGAGAATACATGCTCGTTTGTACTAAATGCAAATGATTGATTGATTTGAATACGCTATTGATAACTGATTTTGATGGAATGCGTGATTTGGTCCAATATATTTTTATGTGGACACAAGTGCTTGAACTGCTTTGGATTGGACCTCAAAATGTTTTGTGAGCTATTACGCGCTAGGTTAAGGTTAGAAACCCAAGCGTTGTTATGAATTGTTACATCCTAGCTCGTGATGGTGCGAATGTTATGGATAGATCAATGGCCACCTCTGCCTCGACTTTTGTTGCCCAACTTGCCAAGGACTTTACTTGGATTTGTGGATGCACCAACTTGCCATGACGTATAACATGTCGATTGTTAGTATGATTAGAGATAGTCACGGCTCGTGCTATCTAGTGATGGTTTCATGACTTAGCCTGGGTAATAGTTAAGCTTATGCGACACTATATTCGTTGTAGTGTTTGATTTTGATATGGTCCAAGTGGTTGTTTATGAACTATTTTTGTGGATAAATATTTTGATACTGTTAATTAGGCAGGTTATGCCTCGGTTATATTTGACTTGTTTATGAGAATTGTATTGCACTTGAAAACCTTGTGGTCCACTTTTCAATTCTTTTGCTTAAAGTGGAAACATTGTTTTCAAGAACATTGTGGGCGCCCAATGATCGAAAGGATCTTTTGAACTCGCAATACTTTTATGAAAACCTATGAACTCACCAACCTCGTGTTGACATTTTTAGCGTGTATTCTCGTGTATTGGCTATTGTTTACTTTTGAGGCGCTAAGCAATGGCAAGGCATGTCATGTATCGACTCGATATTTGTATTTGGGGACCGCTTATTTATTATGGGCCTATTTCCGTATTAAATTTTATTGTAAACATTGATTTTATTAAATAAATGAGTTTTCTTAAGAAAAACCTTTTATTCTATGCTTGTGTTGTGATACCGATTAGTAGCACCCAAAACTTGTATGCTTCCGCTAAAACCCGATTTTTGAGGGTGTTACATTGTATGTGGAATTGGATGATTAGAAATGCTGGAATTCGTGGGGTATTTATAGATTCGTTACGGCGTAACCATAACAAGAGTTACCGAACCTTTAATTTTGCACTAGATTCTAGTTACAGAACCTTATAATTGGTTATGCCGTAGTCTTCAATAAACTTACGCCAGGTGATGAGATAGTTACGGCTTAAGTATCAGCGGCGTGGAACCTCATTTGACCTAATATAGTTACGTCGTAACCTTTGGGAAGAGTTACGCGGTAACCTTCTGATAAGTTGGTTTTCTGAGTCACGCAATAGTTACGGCGTAATGTGAGAGACGAGTTACACCGTAACTTCTTCAAAATCAGCATACTATGATAGTTCTTTAGATAATTCACCAATTCCGCGTCTCTTTAGCTCCAATGCTCGTAATTTACCTGAAAGTGGAAAACAATGGAAAACAAGCGTAAATCCATATAAATGATATAAATTACAAGCATTATCGGGGGAAATTGACACTTAATATTCAGGACAATTTGTTGTTATCTTCTGACAGCCTTGACAATCTTGGACTTGGCACGTGATGCCCAAGTGTCGGTTGGTTTCTTAACTGATTTGGATGTGGATCTGGTGGTAGCATCTTTGGATGGTGGTGATGATGAATCTGATGAAGATGAGTCATGAGAAGGCTCTGGATCTTTAGGTGGCTTAATTTTGTTCGTGTGTTCGTGATTATCTTGAAGATAATCATCAGCTTCTTTTAGAGCTTTAGCCTCTTCTTCGGCCGTTATCCTAGCCTCTTCTTCAGCTCTCTCCCTAGCTGCTTCCTCTATGTATTCATCAGTTATCTTCTCAATCTTCTCCTTTTCCTCTTCTTCAAAATCAAAAATGATTTCATCCTCTTGTTGCTGTTGCTCTGTTGATTCCTGAGTGGTGGTACCAGTTCCCTTATCGGATTGATTAACCGCATCGAGAACTCGTATGGTAAGTGCACCACCACTGGAACCTCCAGGGCCTCTGGTTTATTGAAGGTTAAATTCTTTAGCATCATGTTGAATCCTCATATCTTTAAGAGTGTTGTGGTACTCTCTTTCTTCATCCTTTGGTTCATCATCCGAGCTTTCTTCTTCTGTTTCAGCAAGGGGTGTCTTCCCTTTGTCTGATTTTGGACTTAGTGGTTTATCATCTGACCTTGTTGAGGTAGTGTCATCTTTAATTGATTCGGAGTGATAAACTACTTCTTCTGTTTTAGCAACGGGTGTCTTCCAGTGCTTTCTACACTTCCAGCACTGCCTGATCTTCTGGTCTTCTTTACTGGAATAGCTGAAGACTTTTCATCCATAATACCGACTTTTCCTTTGTTCACTGCTTCTAGGTATCGTGAATACGACGGAAGACTTTTGATATCAGCAATGAGAAAGGAGTCAAGAAGTACTGCACCTTGTTTCTTTGTTGATGAGTCCTTGAATCTTAAAATGTTTAGTGTGGGCTCATACAACACAGAATGATTGTTGGGGTCGTTAAGTCTCAAGGGAATGTCCTTATTTTTCCCGAGAATGTTCTGGATTAACAACTTCGTGTATCTGATGAAAGGAACCCTTGTGCCAGGCTTCTTGAGGTAAGACATCATGTCTTCCCAGATCAGACTTGCATAGTCGATGTGCATTTTGTTGACCATGCCCCAGAAGATTTGTAGGTGCATTAGTTTAGGACGCTCATGGCCGCTGTCTCTTCCAGAAACAGATTTGGCGATCATGATGTACAAAGTTCTCCAAGGCTGAGGAATTTTCTTTAAATCAACCGAAGAATGCTTGGTAATGATTCCCGCAGCTTTATCATAGCCAATATCGACCATGAATTGTAGTGTAGCCTCTTCAGTTGGAATTGGCACATACTCAGCAGGCTGGAGGAAAGGAAGAATTGCTCAGAATGATGTGATCTCTTATCATTTAGAGTAACCGTGACAGCATCTTGACCATCCACCTTTTTCATTGTATGCCCAAATTGGTGAATGTATATCTCTGGCACAGTTGTAGAGTTTGTAAGCATGTTGTTGTAGGGATGAGACTTAAGAATATCCACTGCAATTCAGCATAAAGACTCTGAGCATGTGAAGTTCTCAAAGTCGACCTTGAGGTTGTTCTTTCCAATCTTCATGCTGTAATCAGTAGGGAATATATCTTCCATCGTGAGCTCATTTGGTGCGTTAACATTTTCCATGGTGATGTCCATATCGTGATCTGAAAGATATTGAGACAAAAGTACCAACATATCGAAAGACATTATGTTAGTCAAAAGTTGATTTTATTATCCAATTATTGAATATGTTATGTTAATGAATGTTACGAGTCCAATGTCACTTGTTGTCCAATAGTCCAAAGTAGTCGTGATAAGTTTCGTGAGTATATTAATTTTGAATTTTAAAGTCCAAATTTTCACTCATTCACACAACATTTTAAACATTATAGCTTATTAGTGAAATTTTGGCCTTGTGACGTTATGAATAACTATTTACAAGTTTGTACGCATAACATTTCATAAGTAAAGTTATAATTATGGCTTAGGCATAGGATTGTAAGCTTATGTGTAAACATTGTGACCATACGCGTAGGACTAAGCTTATGCGTAGGAGTCCATCTTACGCATAAGAAAGCTTAAGCGTAGGAATAAACTCTTGGCATAAAGCTTACGCGTAAGCGTAGGTTGGAAGCTTACGTGTAAGGTTTACTCGTAAGAGCAAGCCTTATGCGTAAGAATCCAAGTTTACGCATATCCTTCACAGGATACGCGTAGTCCCTTTGTAGACCCTTACGCATAAGAGTTATGCGTAAGATTTATCTTACGTGTAACATCTACGCGTAAGGTATTCCTTAAGCGTAGAATCCAATTTTAACCTTGATTCTGAACTTGTACGCGTAGAAGCCTGAAATAATTCAATCATAACATCTCCATTAGCAATTTTATTCAGCCTCTTTCAAGAACACATGGCATATTGAGTTAAATTTTATTTACGCGTAGACTTAGGTTAAGCGCAAGTATAAACCCTAACAATTCAAATCCTATGCCTAAACAATATAACCATGCAAACTCACCCAAAAGTTTACTGGGATGTTTTAGGAGCCACATGAGATGAATGAAGTAATTTTTAACATCTAAAACCTCATGAATCAAAAATACCCAAAGTTACGAATACTTAAATCCTAAATTCAAATTACACCATTTTGTAGTTTTTGGGTTAGATTCAAGAGTTCTTTGGTTAATTAAGCATGTAACAACCATCTTTCAAGCCTCTAATTGTCCTAAAATACACACAATAGAAAACACCCAAATCTCACGCATAAACCTTAATTTTGAAAAGTGAATCATAGCTGTTTCTGGGTTGAATTAGATGTTGGAAACAACTTTAGGATTGATATTTAAAACATTTTAACACATCCATTTCACAAAAAACAACCCAACATGAATTCAAGTTTATATGCGTACGCGTAAAAGCTTGAATCATGCCGAGAGAAAGATCAAACCATTGAATTTGAAAATGGTTAAAGACCTATGTTTGAAATTACTCAAAGAAACTTTAAACACTTACAAATTTGATGTTTATAACACGGATTTGAAGTTGGATTATAGACGTGGGATGAAGGTGGTTGAAGACTTTCATGTTTGAAATAAATGTTAAGTGTATTAGGCGGAAGGGTATTGTAAATTTAAGTTTAGACTTTTGACAAGTATAGCCCCTCCACCTCAACCATTTTCAATCACAGCCCATAACTTCCATTTTGGTCAAGCAAGAAGTGAAAGTTTGGAAAGAAACTTGACGACACTCCCCCTCGACTTTAGAAATAGAGAAATTTTACAAATTTGAGTCCGAGGAGTGTTTTGAAACAAGAAACAAATCCACCATTATCAAAGATACAACCAAAAATGGGAAACATGCAAGTACAAGGTTTTATGAAACAGAAAATATTTACGATCTCCCCCTCAACACTTGACCGTGAAAATATTAAATTGTTTAAAAGAGTAAAGTGTTGACGAAAGATTTGTACTTCCAATGTTGAAAGAATTTTAGATAGAAGAATATTTTTGTATTTTATGAAATTTTATATTTTTTCTATCTTGTTTTTGAGAAAATATTCACAAACGAGGTTTTTGTGTTTGACTGGTTTTAAGATTTTGTTAAAAGTTCATCCAGTTCCTCTGGAGTCAAACACCTCATGCCAATCCGGTGGATCAACTCAGTAAGCCTAGCAGGAGCTAAGGCTTTGGTGAGAAGGTCCGTTGGTGTTCAGTACCTACAAAATATAATTCAACGGTACCCTTTTCCACGTGCTCCTTTATGAAATGATATCGAAGATCGATGTGCTTGGACCTCGAATGTTGGACGGAGTTGCATGAGATTGCAATAGCACTTCGATTGTCGCAGTACATCGGGATTCTGTCAAATACGTAACCGTAATCTTTGAGTTGTGTTCTCATCCAAATGACTTGAGCACAAAACGCCGACATGGCTACATATTCTGCTTCGGTTGAGGACAGCGATGTACAATCCTGCTTCTTCGATTTCCATGATACCAGTTTATCACCAAGAAATTGTAGAGCACCTAAAGTACTTTTCCGAGAATCTAAGCAACCTGCGTGATCAGCGTCTGAAAAAGCTATTAGTTCAAAACAAGAATCCTTCAGATACCAGATCCCCAAATTAATGGTTCTCTTGATGTATCGGAGGATTCTTTTAGCTTCAGAGAGGTGAGTTTCCCAAGTACTTGCGGAATAGTACTTGGGATTGAAATGACAAAGTTGGATGACTCCTCTCTAAGCTCAGGCTAAGTCTGAGCACAACTCTTAGAGCTCACTGAGCTATCTCAGGAACTAAGTTGTATTTGGAGGAGTGAAAAGATGGCTTGCGTGTGTGTGATTTTACAATTCACAAGCTTGATCTTTTGACTCCATCTCTTATCCTATTTATACATGTATGAGATTTAACTCTATCCTAAGTGACAAAACTGACATCATACAGAAGACAAAATACTGACGTATTTTGTCTTTGTTTACAAAGACTATTCTAAGTAAAGGACAAGGTTGCTTTCCATATTTCAGTGATGACACTGAGCTTGTAAGCTAGCCATTCAGGGAAAGTTGACTTATGTTGATAAGGACTTCTTTATCTGATTCAAACTTCTCCTGCCTTGTCCCGCTCTTCTTCGTCTATTTATCCTTCATTTCTTCTTCGTTTGTCTTCTGTAAGTAGTTGAGAGTCTTGGGGATTCAGTGAGTTATTGTCATCACTCACTGAATCCATCATCTTCTTCTTGACTCAGTCTTCACCCTTTAAGTTCCGCCTTACTGAGTGGAGAGACTTCTTATACGCCTCGTACTGAGTGTCCCGAAGATGACTCACTGAGAGGCTATGCACTCAGTGACCTGATAGTGTTTAACGGTAAACACTTGGGCTATTTTCTATTCAAATCCTAGATTAAGGGGTTTGGGTATTTAAAGAACCCAACAGTCTCCCCCTATTTGGATATACAAATAGCCTAAGTTGATCGTGTAGGTGAGCAAATGGCTTCTCCCTCACTGAATTTACTAATGAATACAATAAGGAACACTGAAAGTAAATGACATACATCGTTTATTGATAAGATTACATAGTTCCTATCACTAGTACAAAAGATAAAACAAAATGATGTCAATCCAGATGGATTCCCAATGCTTCAAGCTTGACCTTTGTGGTGATGAGTGTTTCTCTCAGGATGGTCTCTGGCATTTAGGTCTTAGCGTAACCTGATATTTGTTGGGGATTGATCTGAGAGGTGGAATATAGCCGATCATTGCAGCTACACCAGCCTGATCAATATCACTCCATCTTTGAAATGTTGGGTTTCCATAAACATCAATGTGAAATAGCCCTCTTTCAGGCTCTTCAATCACTAGACAATTCACAAATTTAACCCCTTCGTGCTCCCTACTCTAGTCCGGCACTTTAATCTTAGGTTGGAACTCAACTCTTCCTTTTGCCGATGTTTGTGGTTGAGATCCTTGAGGTGCAGTCAAGGTTTGATTCCCAGTTGGGCGGTGCATCCTCAGCCTTTCATATCTTTTGCGAAAGATTCATCACTCTCCTGACCACCTTATTTTGCTTCTTTCCAATGATTGGACCAAGTTCATCAAGTTCATTGATCCCAAAGTCACGAATTTGGGATCATGAACCTCAAAGTGTCTTTTGGCATACCCTCTGTAAACATTCATTGCCAATGGTTTGGTGTTGGGAATAATCTTGACATCAGTGATTTTTTCAGAAGCCTTCGGCGCTCATTGTCCAGTTGTATTCCTCACCTCGCTTTTCGAGAGCTTCAGCTTTTCTTTTTCTTCATATATGCTTCTCATTGCGCCATTTACCTGATCATCCTTGAACTTTTGTCCTGCCTGACCCTTTGGGAGCTTGCTTGCATCTAATCCCATATTCTCAGCTTATTCAGCGACTACCTTGCCGCTGCTTATTCTGTTTTTTCTTCCTAGTTTCAATCTTCTTTCTTCTTTAGCAAGATGTTTACTCACTGTTGAGGTGTGAGGGTATTTAGTGTCACGATTTTATAGGGAATCTTCGAGGCTCAGCAGTCGTCATTATGCCTTTGCCTTTGTTCCGCCTGAAGAAGATGATGCAACCAAGGGTGGTGTTGTTGTGATAACTGCCAGTGTTGTTGATGATGATGGTGGGATGGATGAGATGGGAGTTGCTGTGACTGGTGGTGATGTTGATGTCGGAGCTATAGAGACTAATGATGTTTGCCCTCGTGAAGAGGAGTTTCTTCAGCAATATTCTCCCCCTCAACTGTTGCCGTGGCGTCAGTGAGGGCAAGAGTTGGTGTTGATGCTGAGGGGACGGAGTGCTTGACCCTGAAGGCTTGATAAATTTCAGTGATCATTGCCTTCATGTCTGAGGTGTCGTTTGAATACCGTGACTTTTGCTTCCAAATTAGCTTTGTGAAATTTCAAGAGCAGTCATTCGGGCCCAAGATTCCGTGCCGAGATGAGGATGCCCGAGCCAATGTAGCCACCGCGTATTCAAAGAGTCCAGTGTAGCTTGAAGACTGAACTGAGGATGGAAGACCCTGAACATTTGTAGACTTGAGCATATTGAGCAGTTCAGTGAGGATTGAGGATTGTTTCAGTACGCCTCGCAGTAGCTTCCAAGACTTTAGAGTTGGTTGGTGGGTCTTCTTTGACAAACTCCCTGATTTCATCTATCGTGGTACCTACACCCAGAAGATGCCTGAGGAATTTAGCCATGTTTTCATCTAGTTCGTGAATGTTGTCATACATCAGATCTCTGTGCTCATGAACATTTTCATCGAAGCCCTGTACTTCAGCCTTTAGATCAGCGTAGCTTGCAGCAGCCTCAGTATGTTGTTCCCACAATGTTTTAGTAACCCCTAAGCCAACTGCCTTTCAGTGAGGGGAAGAACATTGTCAAACTCTTTGAATTCATCAGAGCTTGAGGATTCAGAAGTATGATCATCATGTTGGAATGGGGACTCAGTAAGCTCCTTTGGATCAGGCTGAGGCTCTTGTTCAGCTTGAACCTCAGCGTCCATTTCTTCTCCAGCTGATAAGATTTCATCATCAGTCTCAGCGAGCTCATCTTCAGAGAATAATATCCCAGTGACATCAGCAATTGTGAGCAAGGGGTTGGTTATGGGTTCCATATCAGCGGGTGGTTTATATCCCTCTGAGTCTTTGTCCCCCGTTGACCTCTCGTAACGGGGGCGGTTCCCGTGCCTTCACTGGAGTCGATTGGTTGTGGGTTCCGTGATCGGGCGGTTGTTCCTTTCCCTCCAGTCTTTGTCCCCGGGACCCCGAGACACTGGTGGGCGTTTCCGTGCCTTTAGCAGAGTCGTGATAGTTGTATCCCTATCACGGGTTGTTTGAATCCCTCTGAGTCTTTGGGAGAGATCAGGTGCCCCTCGACAAAGGCTTGATTTTCTAATGTCATCATGGGTGTTGTGGAAGGCGCCCTACCAGCGGTTGTATGTTTCCTCTGGATCTTGGGGAGTAGTAGGTGTGACCGGGCACTGACTGTGATGTATCGTGTCCTTCGTTGTCACCGGGTGATTGTTGCCTGGTCACGGGTGTCTTTTTGGTCATGGGCTTTTTGTGCCTCGGTTGCTCCTGAAGCCTCGGGCCCTGAGACTTTGGTATGGTCTTAGTCCCACTGAGACTTTTCTTTTGGGAGCAGGGTTGGAGACACTGATCCACTTAGATTGTTACAGAATCATGTGGGCCGTCAATTCAATGGGAGTGACGAGGGATGGGTTCTTTTGAAAATTTGAAGGGCTCAGGATGCCAGGTAAATTTCCAAATTTTTCATCCTGAATATAATTTGAACCCAAGAACTATCAAGAGAAACCTAGGATACGAAACGATTTCCCCTAGTTTTGCTCTGTAGCTTCGTTACGAGATCACTGTAAATGATCTCCTGTTGACAAAGTGACCCCATTCATCAAGCAGTATGCCATCATCAATGAATAGAGTTAACTTGTTCAAGGATGAGTGGCCGCCGAGGACCTGAATCACAAAGTCATCCTCTAAGCCACGGGAATGAACTTTAGTGACTGGGTCTTGTCCAAAAAAGTTGGATCTAAAACAATTTGTTTTAACCCATCCTTCACTGTGGAGGGTTCAGGATGGGCCACATAAACACCTTTGTTATAATCTAACCCTGTTGTAGTGCAAAAAGTTTTGAAATTCAAGGTGTATTGTTCCCCCCCATTAAGACTGAAACTGATGAGATATTCCCAGGTCTAAGGTCTCAAGAGAAGGTGTCGGGTCAAAGGCTCTAGTGTAGCCGAAAACTCCCTGAGGTAGTTTGGGTACAATATCTGAGGGACATTTTACAAAGGCCGTTTTGAGTGGGCAGTTGAATAAAAACTTTATAATGTCTTTATAGGTTGGGACATTTTCAGGATATTCAAAATTTCCTATGACATTATTTGTTTTAAATTCAACATTAGTAAGATCTCCTACCCACTGAGAAGCAAACTGGAGAGATTGCGTTCTAGTCATTTCCATTAGCAAAGATTTTAGGATATAAGAAAATGTTTTGTAGAACAATCAAAGTATTTAGATCTCTTCAATTTTATGATGAAAAACTTTTGTAAATGTTTACAAGAAGGGTTTTCCAAAAGAGGTTTAAAGAGTTTTGAGCACACAAATGTTTTTTTTAAATGATTTTGACAGAGTTTTGTTGCAGAAAAGATTTGTGTGTGTTTGTTTGTGTTTGAAGAGGGTATTTATAGAGTGATGAGAGGGTGTTTTGTGCACAAATGAGAATATTTAGAGTTGGTTTTGAAAGGCGTTTGAATTTCCACATTTAATGCTACCACTCCATTACCCGCAAGAAATCCCGTTTTTCAAGGAATCAGCTTGCAAGTAAGTGCACTTTGCAGAGATAAAATATCAATTTGATATTTTTGAGAGGCATTAAATGCCGTGGGATGACAGTAGACAAAGAGACATATATTCCTTTATTAAATTGGCATAGTTACCAACCTAGGACATTAAAGTAACTGATATTTGGATCATTTAGTTACTTATTCAATGTTCTTTGTCGTGTCAGGATCTGAATGAGTCTTACCTCATTCAGGAGAGGTTTATTTTGGTGTCCAGGAGGATTAACCATTTCCTGAACTTACTGAGATTGATACTTGACTTTCAATGTCAAGCATTCCCAATTCAGCTTTCACCAAGGTGGGTTCATCCAAGGGTTTGGTGAAGATATCAGCCAGTTGATATTCAATAGGGATGAAATGAAGCTCTATGTCTCCTTTCATTATGTGATCCCTGATGAAGTGATATCTGATATCAATGTGTTTGTTTCTTTGGTGGAGGAGTGGTTGTTGGAGATTGCAATAGCACTAGTGTTATAACAGAAGATGGGTACCATTTTGTAATGGATGTCGAATACCGAAGTTGACTTTTCATCCATAATACATTGGCACAACATCCCTGCAGCTACATATTCAGCTTCACTGAGGACATAGCCACTG
Source organism: Chrysanthemum makinoi (assembly GCA_910596185.1). Taxonomy (NCBI): domain Eukaryota; kingdom Viridiplantae; phylum Streptophyta; class Magnoliopsida; order Asterales; family Asteraceae; genus Chrysanthemum; species Chrysanthemum makinoi. Next base: position 74,923,925 of record OU343219.1, on the reverse strand, counting down.
ATTGGTTTTGCACTCCAACAGACCGTTTCCTCCAAGAAATTGACAGGACCCTGAGGTACTTTTTCGTCCATGCAATCAGAATCGAGTAACCCTTAAGATCAAATCCTGAGCATTTGGATAATAGAGTCCGCTGGGGTTCCCTTCAGGTACCTGAGTATTCTCTTGGCTGCAGTGAGGTGAGATTCTTTGGGATTGGACAGATATCTTGCTATTAAACGCATGAAATTGTATGTCTGGTCTAGTAGCGTTAGATACATCAGTGATCCAACAATTCTCCTGAAATGAGTTTGATTGACTGATTTTCCAGTGAGATCAGGTCCAAGATTGTTAGGTGGGACCATTGGTGTCTTCACTGAGGCATAGTCAAATATCTCATATTTCTTCAAGAGATTTCTGGTGTATTTCTCTTGATTGATGGATATTCCTTTATCAGTTTGCCTGATTTGTAGTCCAAGAAAGTATGTAAGTTCCCCCATCATGCTCATTTCAAACTTTTTTGTCATTAGTTTTTCAAACTGTTTGCAAAGTTTGTAGTTTGTTGAGCCAAAGAGGATATCATCAACATACACTTGGACTAGTATCACATCCTGTTGGGTTCTATAGACAAACAGTGTGTTGTCTATTGATTCGCAGTGAAAAACACGTCAAGCTTACTCACACAAGCTAGCCACTTGTGAATGACTAACCGTAAGAAACTTAAAACGGTTCAGACACTGATTTAAAAACCAATAATAGAAGAGAAGTGTAGTATGTGGGTAACTCAAACGTATTAGGTTTGAGCACCGAGATCGTTCCGAACGAGGGTTGAATGGAATTTCCAACTCACGTCTCGATTATCGGGATTTGAATAAGAGAAAGGGATAATATTGATATTATCTAAACTACGGGATAAGGAAAGTAAATGGGAAGCATATAAAACTCTAAATCTATAATGCAAATGCAAATTACGCAAATCTATACTAAAACGTGAATACGGGATTAAAACGAAACGCGAATAAAAAGCAATTACGTCTACTCTAAATCCTAAAATTAACCTAAAATTACTTTTACTCTAAAAATGATATTTAAAAACTATTTATGAATTAAAACTATTTTTTAGGAATTTTCTTGATTTTATTAGAATTAAAAACTAATTATTAACTATTAAAACTAATTTAAAATACTAGAATTTATGAAAATTAAATGGAAAAATATGAAACTATTTTTATAAAATCTAAAATACCATAAGAGAATTTTCAAAACTATTTTTTGTAATTTTCTGATTATTTTTCTATTTTCTACTAATTTAAAACTATTTAAATCTAATTTAAATTGTGAAAAATACCAAATAAAAGGGGAAAAATAAGGAAAAATATTTTTTATGCTTTTTATATTTATCTTAAACTGGGAAAATTGAAAAATTATTTTTTGGAGCTTTTTCTCAATTAATTGCAATTAAAGCTATTTAAAAATGACTAAAAACTTATTTTAAATCAAGAAAAATAGTAAACAGCAGCTAAAAATTATGAAAAATGCAGGGAAATTCTAAAATGTTAATCTAAATCTATGAAAAATAAGAAATACTATGCTTATGTATGAAATATTGCTGTCTAGCAGTAAATGGATAGCAAATAAGCACTTTAAATAAGCTAATAACAAAATAAGCCACCAAACTATTACAAAAGCTAATTAATACCAAAACTACTCTAAAGCAACTATCTACTGCTACTCCTAACCTCAAATAAGCAGATTACCTATGATTTAAGCTAACTGATTTCTCAAGCAAAACAAGTGAATGGCCCTATGTTTGAGCTACGAACTGCTTATCCAATAAGCTAAAGCTAAAACCAGATATGTGGACTTGAAGACCACCCAGCAAACTATAAATGGACCAAATATGACCCTAACTAGCGTATTGAACCTGGTGAGGTCTGCAAGATCGCACAAAACGGTTCGACATGGTTTTGACTTTTGAAGAACAGTTAAGAAGGTTGACTTAAATGAGATTTAAGATCAAATGCATGACTGATGTAGATGAAATATGATGTAATGCAACTATAGTAAGCTAGTTCTAATGATTTTAAACCTATATGCAATGATTCAAGACCTTGATTCCAACAGAATGCTAACAAGATCGTTACAAAATAAATTTGACTTATGATGAAGACAATCACAAAACAAGGACAGATATGACTGCTAATAACTATAACAAGCCCAGCAAACTGATCTACTTCATTATGTTAACCTCTAGCACAGATTTTAGTACTAAACCAAACACTCCTTAATATGTTCTATTAAGCAAATAAAGCCATCTGATCCTATAATTCTTATGTAGACAATGAAATTAGCAGTAAACTCAGATCCTAAAGCTCTAACAACATGCTAAACACAAACAAACAAGATCAAATTCATGACAATCAAAAGACAGTTTTAGAAAAATAACTTACTTAACATCCAGCTTGAATTGGGAGTAACAAATTCCAATTCAACCAAATCCCATACCAAAATGAATTAAACCAAATAAGCATCATTTCAACCCATTTCCATTTCTGAACCAAGATTAGCAAACAATAGACTTCTCTTGACTTTTCTTAAAGTTGTAGTTGAGATTAATTTAGAGAAATGAGCTCATACAAGCTTTAACAAGCTTATATGAGCTTAAATGAGTAGAGATTGAAAACTGAAAATAGATTGGAGACAAATGAATTCGACAAGGTAATACTTAATTTGCATTAAACCAAAAGCAAACTTGTATTAATTGAAATGAAATTACATTTTAAAATAACAATTACACTATTAAAAACAATTAAAATGACAAGAAATGGAAAGGTCAAAATTCCTCTAATGCTTAAGGAATTGGACAAGATACATTGTGACTGAAATGGGGTATTTAAAGCTGATGAGGAGAGCTTGGAAGGTTCCGGGTCCTTAATCACAGCCTTTGATCATCCATCTCGAATCATCCAATCATTGTAAGCCTTTGGATCAAAATAGTGATGTGTCTTAGCCAATAAGGGTGCTCCATTTGTCCACGTTGGCAAATTGTCGACAATACCGCCATGTCGAGCCTTCGATGGGTGGATAGATGCTTAGTAATTTGTGGGTAAATGGTAATTGGGTAAACGGGGGTAAGTAAATGGGTGTTTGGTTGGGGAAGAAGACAGGGCAAAGGGTAAGGGCGCTTGGTATTTGTTTAATTATTCAAAGGGTGTTGACCGGGTCTAGTGGTTGACTTGGGTATAATGTGTAAACCGGGTAAAAGGGAAAGTATATTGGATATTCGGGTTAATAGTTTAAGGGGTTACCGGGTTGGTTAATTGGGCCGGTAGAGAGATTTGGTCGAGATTTGTAATGGATATTAGACTTAGGATTTTTAGTATAAGGATTATACTTGTAAAGTGTAAACACCAAGGACCAAAAATGTAATTTATGAAAGTGCAAGGGTGACTTGGGTAAATGGATAAATGAGGTGAGGGGTGAAAATGGTAAAATGGGAAAGTGAAGGTAGAATGTAAAATTTGGATAACTTGAGGGTCTATTTGTAAAATTCCCAATGATGATCCAACTCCGAAATGAACTTTGCACATCAAAATCCAATAAATAGCATCCCCGGCATAGGCTTTTTGCACTCTTCTTTCTCTCGTGCTCGGATTTTCGTCTGATTTGGTTCCTTTTTGCGTGTTTTTACATATCCATACCTGCACAAGCACAAACTCAAGAAAACCACAAATATTAGCAATAAACGGCTCTTTCTTGGTTATTTTGGGTCAGTTTTGATATAGAAAAGGTATGTGTTTTAGCACATACCAAAATACCCCAGACGAAACCATTGTCGTGTCCTCACACAATGTAATCAACTCACGCTTCTAAAACCAAGGATTTCAATCTCTTTCTACTAAACCTATGAAGAAGTAGCAAAGATTCCTCAAAAGACATTAAGAACCCTTAATTCTAAAAACGCCCCTTTTACCTTTTAATTCACATGTATAGATATTACGATTAAGCACATTCCTTATGATGATGACGGTTGGTTGAACTTTCATGTCGATTAATAACTCCAACATTTTTCAAACGACACGTTAGGATCACGGAGTAGGAAACACAACACGGCGTGAAGTGACCATACGGATAGAATACATCGTCCCTGATTTTTCACAAGTCCCAAACTAAGCGTAAAACCGAAATCATTGTTAAATACGACTCTAGATGCTAACACTACCCATGGAAGTTACTTATGTAATTACCTTTTGTTCCCATTTTCCTATTTTCCTCTAGATTTTTTTATTTTTGTGAGAAATGAATTTCTTCAAATTTCTCATTTCGATAAGAATTATTCCGATAAAGATACAAAGCTAAGTCGATAATTAGTTATCTGCCTTCTCTCAAGAACCATTGTCCCAAAAATGAGGTCCACATCAAGGAATTTTTATTTACTCATACTTTATTTTTCATTTTCATTCTTTTTTTTTTTTTTTTTTTTGCACTTATACTTTTACTTATATGAGCTATTAACTACGGAGCTTCACGGGGTAATTCCAAGACTATAGGCTTCATAAAATAAGGATCCCGGCTGGCTAGGCTAAGACCTCACTCAATCCCGGCTAAAGATCCAAGGGTCCGATCTCGAGACCGCAGCTCACAACTTTACTTATTACTTTATCACTTATCACTTATTGCTTATTTATTACGGATCCTTGATGTGTACCCCATTTTTAAAACAAAGATTCTTTTAAGAAGATAAAGAACTAACTATCGCCAAAACTCGACATCTCTAATTATTTAGACAGATATGGGGTGAAACAATTTTGTGGGAACGAAAAGCCATAAGTACCTTCGATGGGCTCTAAAGAGAACCAACTACTCCACGCTTACCATCTAAACTCATAAGTAACTCTATCATTTCTCGATCTCTGCAAATTTAAAATCCCAAATAATGAGATCCGCAGATGCTTAGCCGATAATTTTAGATTACCTATGGTTAAGGGAACAAGCTAGGGCTCAACACGCCCGGTCAAGTCAGAATTCCATTCCTACTCTCACTAGTGGAAAGTCAACAAGGTGTCAAAACATATATTAACTTAGCTAATGTCGTTCTAATGAAATCAAGTCATGCATATTTAAAATCACTCAGGGAAACTTGCAAATTCTTGGCCTTGTGAGCTAGAATTCGCATTTTATAGTTTCTTGTCTAAGAGACTAGCAAAACTTTTTCAATCAAAAAGACTTAACAAAAGCTTCAAAAATTTTAAATTTTTCACATTTTTGCACAATTTTTCATTTTCTAAGGAAAACGGGGTTACGAGAGTACACGACAAAAAACAAGCAAGTGCGGTCAAATCAAATCGAAGATTACCCTACCCCAGACTAGAACGAAACATTGTCCTCAATGTTTAAAGCAAGGGTATCACGAAAATCTAAAAGCCGTTTATTAAGTATGCTAGAAGATAAACGTTAGTCGATAAGATTAGGATATCGGATTTCCATCAGCGACGATCATGAAACTCGAGTGGAGAAAAGACAAACTTCGAGCACGAGAGTCTTCATATCGGAAAATCCTGGACAAAAACATCACAAACAACCAAACACGAGAAATCGAAGAGGCTAACCCTTCACGTCACTTATTAGAAAATAGAAAGAAGATAGAGATAAGCATGAGGTACCTCCCACGAAGCGCCATTTTTCTTAAACGAGTCGCTAGCCTGACTCGTCCCCGAATTCATTTGTCCTTGGGGAAGAAAGTGGTAGAGATACCAGGGTCAAAAACGGTGTCCTCATTCCCGAAAGAATGAGACTGGATGGTTTGGGAGGGAAAGAAAATGTCGGGCTCAAGCACATAAGGAATGACTCCTCCCAAACTCACATAAGGCATATGAAAGATCGATCCATCATCCGGTGGTTTTGCGGGCGGACGAAAGGATGAAGGATCGATAAGAAAATACTCCAAAGAAGTCAGGAGCTCATGGTATAGAAAGGTGTTACTCAAAGGCTCATCAACGAAGGCATCCAAGAGAGGATCCTTATCTCGAATAACATTTTTAGCATAAAACTCATATATGTCGAATATCCCGGGGTTGAAAATCTTGTCTTCACATGTGTGCTCAACGGGATAAGTGAGGGTCGACTCAACAAAGGAAAGAGAATCATCATTTAGCAAGCTTTCAAGAAAAAGGATATCTTGATCGAGTCGCAACCGTCACCTCAATACCCGTGGTATTGGATCATCAAGAAATAAGTCGATTTCTTCCATATCAGAATCATAAGGCGGATCATCAAGAATATCGTCGTCACCCACTTTAGTCAATTCATAATCCCATAATATCTTCAATGGCGGATTCATCACTTTTTAACATCACATGACGGGAGAAAGGTCAACACGAGATGGGACAAGTGTGTGCTCTGAGAGCTAGCAATATCCACCACTTCCGTTGTGGTCTCTGAATCGGACTCAAAATCTTTATCGAAAAGAGGATTAACTTCGGAAAAGGTATAGTCATCCTGAATTCAAAAGAGGATTTGAGAAATCCCTGGTAACCTCGAAATGTCAAGAGAATCACACAAAAGCGAATCACAATCACTGTCGATATATCCTCGAATCGGAAAACATCTCATCATGATCATTCGAAATATCAAGAGAAAGCTCATCACAAATATCATCTACAACCTCGGACTCTCTTGGGATTGGGATAAGGCTCTCAACACAAGAAGATTCCGTTTTCGGAATAGTACTAAGAGGCTCGTCCCCCATTATGAGAGAGTCAACGGGTAACTATGTTGTAGAATTATGATTATCGACCTCTTCCAAAACGATGTCACTTCTCTCAACCGGCGTGAGAGAAGGGGAAGGGTCAGAAATGAAAGGCTCGAAACGGGATGGGTTCACCGACAAACTTCATAATATTCTTTCATTTGGATGGAATCCTCATCATCATCATCAATGTAAGTCTCGAGCCATCGGGCACGTCTCTCAAGTGCTTGCTCCTCAATTCGTATTTCTTCAAGACACTTTTCAATCTGAGCTGCTCGTTTTTCTTCTTCGAGTAGTTCTAACATAGGTCTATCGTTGCGAGATGCCTCGATCTTCTACATGTTTATTAACAAATTCTTCGAGTATTTTAAGACATCTTTGAATTTCTGGAGAAATTATCGGAGGTTGTGGTTGAATCTCTTGGTATTGTGGAGGTGTGTCATAAGAATAGTCATAGGAACTTGCTCGAAAAAATTGATTCTGCATTTGACAATCGGAATTAAAGTGCGGACCTCCACAATACTCACAACAAGATGATTTTGTGACGTTTGGGAAGTATATGGATAAGGTTCATAACCAAAGGTCTGATTGTTATATTGAGTTTGGCATTGAAAACCTTGGTGAGGACCTCCACAATACTCACAAGAGTATGACTCGCCTCATGGTGGGGATTGGTTAAGGAAATCGGTCGTTTATCAGGTGGATGTCGGGTCAGACAAACTCGTTTCCGTATTCACAATGCTACAACCGGGACAATTCCCACCATTTTGAGGTCCCCACACCATTGACAACCATAATGGTAAGACGAAGACATCGAGATGAATTATACGAATAAGAGGGTAAAGAGATAAAGAATTGACGGTTCAGAGGGGAAAGAAGAATATTTTGGGTTTGATAAAAGCAACATAAAAGGAAACAAATTTTGAAAAGGAAAATCTTTTGGGTTTTTGGGTTTTGAAAGGAAAATCGTTGTAGTATATGTGGGTATTCTTCACACGCTGGTGACCGGTTCGACGCACCGCAATGCCAAAATTTGATTCGCAGTGAAAAACACGCTGTTTACTTACTCACAAGCTAGCCACTTGGAATGACTAACCGTAAGAAACTTAAACTGTTCGATTAATGATTTAAAACCAATAATGAAGAGAGTGTAGTAGTATGGGTAACTCAAACGTATTAGGTTTGAGCACCGAGATCGTTCCGAACGAGGGTTGAATGGAATTTCCAACTCACGCCTCGATTATCGGGATTTGAATAAGAGAAGGGGATAATATTGATATTATCTAAACTACGGATAAGGGAAAAATGGGAAGCATATAAAACTCTAAATCTATAATGCAAATGCAAATTACGCAAATCTATACTAAAACGTGAATACGGGATTAAAACGAAACGCGAATAAAAAGCAATTACGTCTACTCTAAATCCTAAAATTAACCTAAAATTACTTTTACTCTAAAAATGATATTTAAAAACTATTTATGAATTAAAACTATTTTTTAGGAATTTTCTTGATTTTATTAGAATTAAAAACTAATTATTAACTATTAAAACTAATTTAAAATACTAGAATTTATGAAAATTAAATGGAAAAATATGAAACTATTTTATAAAATCTAAAATACCATAAGAGAATTTTCAAAACTATTTTTTGTAATTTTCTGATTATTTTTCTATTTTCTACTAATTTAAAACTATTTAAATCTAATTTAAATTGTGAAAAATACCAAATAAAAGGGGAAAAATAAGGAAAAAATATTTTTTATGCTTTTTATATTTATCTTAAACTGGGAAAATTGAAAAATTATTTTTTGGAGCTTTTTCTCAATTAATTGCAATTAAAGCTATTTAAAAATGACTAAAAACTTATTTTAAATCAAGAAAAATAGTAAACAGCAGCTAAAAATTATGAAAAATGCAGGGAAATTCTAAAATTTTAATCTAAATCTATGAAAAATAAGAAATACTATGCTTATGTATGAAATATTAAGGTTGCAGTGTAAATGGATAGCAAATAAGCACTTTTAAATAAGCTAAATAACAAAATAAGCCACCAAACTATTACAAAAGCTAATTAATACCAAAAATACTCTAAAGCAACTATTCATGCTACTCCTAACCTCAAATAAGCAGATTACCTATGATTTAAGCTAACTGATTTCTCAAGCAAAACAAAATAACGGCCCTATGTTTGAGCTACGCAACTTATCCAATAAGCTAAAGCTAAAACCATGTGGACTTGAAGACCACCCAAAAACTGTAAATGGACCAAATATGAGACCCTAACTAGTCAGATTGAACCTGGTGCGTGGTCTCGCAAGATCTGCACAAAACTGGTTCGCACATGGTTTTGACTTTGAAGAACAAGTAAGAAGGTTGACTTAAATGAGATTTAAGATCAAATGCGGACCTATGTAGATGAAATATGATGTAATGCAACTATAGTAAGCTAGTTCTAATGATTTTAAACCTATATGCAATGATTCAAAGACCTGATTCCAACAAGAATGCTAACAAGATCAGTTACAAAATAAATTTGACTTATGATGAAGACAATCACAAAACAAGGACAGATATGACTGCTAATAACTATAACAAGCCTCAAGCAACTGATCTACTTCATTATGTTAACCTCTAGCACAGATTTTAGTACTAAACCAAACACTCCTTAATATGTTCTATTAAGCAAATAAAGCCATCTGATCCTATAATTCTTATGTAGACAATGAAATTAGCAAGAACTCCGATCCTAAAGCTCTAACAACATAAACACAAAACAAACAAGATCAAATTCATGACAATCAAAAGATACTTTTTAGAAAATAACTTACTTAACATCCAAATTTTGAATCAAGTGTAACAATTCCAATTCAACCAAATCCCATACCAAACACTGAATTAAACCTAAATAAGCATCATTTCAACCCATTTCCATTTCTGAACCAAGATTAGCAAACAATAGACTTCTCTTGACTTTTGCTTAAAATGAGTTGAGATTAATTAGAGGGAATGAGCTCATACAAGCTTTAACAAGCTTATATGAGCTTAAATGAGTAGAGATTGAAAACCTAAAATAGATTGGAGACAAATGAATTCGACAAGGTAATACTTAATTTGCATTAAACCAAAAGCAAACTTGTATTAATTGAAATGAAATTACATTTTAAAATAACAATTACACTATTAAAAACAATTAAAATGACAAGAAATGGAAAGGTCAAAATTCCTCTAATACTCTAAGGAATTGACAAGATGTACATTGTGACTGAAATGGGGTATTTAAAGCTTCATGAGAGAGAGCTTGGGAAGGTTCTGGGTCCTTAATCACAGCCTCTTTGATCATCCATCTCAATCATCCAATCATTGTAAGCCTTGGATCAAAATAGTGATGTGTCTTAGCTTGAATAAGGGTGCTCCATTTGTCGCGTTGGCAATCTTGTCTTGACAATACTACTGCCATGTCGAGCCTTCTAGATGGTGGATAGATGCTTGATACAGGCTCGAGTGGGTAAATGGTAATTGGAAAGCAAGGGGTAAGTAAATGGGTGTTTGGTTGGGGAAGAAGACAGGGCAAAGGGTAAGGGCGCGTTTGGTATTTGTTTAATGTTATTCAAAGGGTGTTGACCGGGTCTAGTGGTTTGACTCGGGTAATAATAACGGGGTAAACCGGGTAAAAGGTTGGAAATGGGTATATTGGATATTCGGGTTAATAGTTTAAGGGGTTGGCTGGGTTGGTTAATTGGGCCGGGTAGAGAGATTTGGGTCGAGAGTTTGTAATGGATATTGGACTTAGGATTTTTAGTATAAGGATTATACTTGTAAAGTGTAAACACCAAGGACCAAAAAATGTAATTTATGAAAGTGCAAGGGTGACTTGGGTAAATGGGATAAATGAAAAGGAGGGGTGAAAATGGTAAAATGGGAAAGTGAAGGGTAGAATGTGTAAATTTGGATAACTTGAGGGTCTATTTGTAAAATTCCCAATGATGATCCCGAACTCCGTAAAATGAACTTTTGCACATCAAAATCCAATAAATAGCATCCCCGGCATCGGCTTTTTGCACTCTTCTTTCTCTCGTGCCCGGTTTTCTTCTGATTTGGTTCCTTTTTGCGTGTTTTTACATATCCGTACCTGCACAAGCACAAACTCAAGAAAACCACAAATATTAGCAATAAACAGCTCTTTCTTGGTTATTTTGGGTCAGTTTTGATAATGAAAAGGTATGTGTTTTAGCACATACCAAGTAAGTAATTGGTTTAGGGTATAGTTGAGAATTAGGGTTTGTAAATCGTACCTTTTACGAGGGCAGGGATACCCTTTATATATACACGAAATCCTTGTTGGTTTCGTGTTCCTCAAGCTTTGACGTATCCCGCCTAAGTCGGTTATCGGATGCTTATCTCCCAAGATAGGGGATATCCGATATTGTTGGACATACATAACTTTGGGTTGGGCTTCGTGGGCCCAAACCGTTACTGATTTAGCCCATGCGTACTGGCCTAATTGCTAGTAGCGTTATTGGCCGGGTTCATGACCCGAATACGTACTATACGTCATCACTAGCGATCTCGGAATGCATCACAAAACAAGTTCTAGAATCTATTATACTACCGGTACACTCTCTAAGCATTAAAGGAGAATGCTTTATTCCTAAAGATCTAA
>OU343219.1:74828522-74912438 GCA_910596185.1 Chrysanthemum makinoi | reverse complement strand
ACAGCGAGGCATTACCTCAAATTACGCCCATGTAAACGTCATGAATAGCTAAGTTCTGGCGGTAGCTCAAGTCTCTAAGCCACTAGTCTAACTCTAGCAAGAGTCTTAAAAGGATCAACACAACGAAGATTAAACTTTCCACGTTTACTAAACGTATAACACAATTCCATGGTGAGACTTTTAAGCGTAGCTTTGTCTCCAATCATGGAATCTCCAAGATTTCCATCATTTTCAATCACAATCCTTCTGACAACCGCAAACAATTTGCATTCTGCTTTTGATCTAAACAAATTCAGGATAGAAAGTTGGGTATCCCCCAGTTCAATCCAGCCAATCGTTGAGCGGCATTTTCAACCATGAAGTGCCTCGTACAACGTGGCTATGGTTGTAAGAGATTTCGACCAATGGGAGGTGTCTACCCCAACCATTGCCGAAATCGATTACGCGGACACGCAACATGTCCTTAAACGTTTGGATGGTCCTTTCACTCACCCGATGCGGATGATACCCAGTACTCATACCAAGACTTGTTCCTATGGCTATTGAGTGATGACCGAACTTGATGTGAAACGACCTTCACTTTCGAATTGTCAATCGCACGCCACTAAGTACAACAATCTCCTTCACGCACATGCGAGCAAGGTTGTCCATAGTGACTGTTTCTTCGATTAGCAGAGACTGAGCAGGTTTGGTGACTACCAACAACTAGTGAAATAGCTTAGAGGATAACAAGGAAATAATCCTTCGTGTAAGGATGACGACAAGGTCAAGGTTTTTGACAGTAGTAAAACATTTCGTAGAACGACCGCAAAAAATCGATGGGAAACCGAAGTAAGCTTGAAAAGACAATACTTGGCAGGGCTCAATATATCATAAGGAGGTAGCAAGAATAATGATATTCCCAAAGGGGGCGAGAAGGATTTGATGACAACTCCAAGGATCGCGGTTCAAGTTACTCTTTAAAGTCTTAAGGTTTCACTGTTGGAATATGAGAATCTCCGTCGAAAAGAGAGTTAAGCAGATTCAGAGTACAACTCTGAAGGAGAGCATTAATTACTACTAGAAATCAATAGATTGATTCCATAGTGCACTTAATACTTAACGCATAAAGATACAGCATTCAAATCCAACGTCATAATTTCCAAAAGAAATTCGACTACCAATCGATATCAAATCAAATTCTAAATACAATTGAACGACGATGGTTCCAAAAAGTTATGCTAAAAGCATACACATCGATAGAGCGCAAGGTGCAACATCAAAAGAACAACATCAATGGAATAATCATCGATCAAAGATAAGGCATGGTACAACAAGACCCAAAACAAAACCACGAGACCAAAATCGCAGAATCTAACAATCCAAATTCAACATAGCCAAGATCGATTCCAAATATTCCAAGAAGTCCGATGAGCTTATCACAACTTTACGTAACCCAAATGCAAACTTGTGACCAATCGGGTCTAACCTGACCCGATGCGAAACAAGGTATTACAGTTCCAACGATTCCAAAAATAATCCGAAGTCAAATAATGATTATACGGCGATGAATAGCGATTCATAACAAAGGAAGGATATCGCGATAACAAGAATTTGTGATGCCAGTGTGTTGTGTGTGAAGAAAAGATTTTATAAAACTTCATGCTCGTATACACACACCAAAACTTTTCCATTTCCTGAAATCAAACCAAAAACCAACCAGACATAATTCTATTATAACTACTCCAAGTATCGCAAAATTCACCTCTGATTCGGACATAGGTGATCAGGCTATGTCCCACTGTCCCTGGTTGAATATAGGTGATCAGGCTATATTCACCCGAGGTTCAATGAATTTTGATATACTTGACTTAGTTACTCTAGCCTCATGTCTTTCCCTTTCCAAAAATTCATTTTATCATTGACTTAAAACATGTCCACACGCAAGGACGTGTGATGAGATTGTTCAGGGAAAGAAGCATACGCTACAACATATACGATGCGTAAACATAAGTATGTCGAAGATACTTATAACAGATAGCGAAAGATAAATGGATATACTCATCCAATAGTAAGGCACACATCTCATCAAATATATTAGCAATCAAAGTCACAAGTGAGGCATCGGCTTGGCAGCAGCACGTTCGGTCATAGGGTTAAATTTTCATAAAAGTGGTTATAGTCTAGGTTTTGAAAAAATTTACCCGATTTCTCTATAACCTAGGCTCACGATACCGTCTGTAACACCCCCAAAAATCGGGTTTTAGCGGAAGCATACAAGTTTTGAAAGTTTTTTTTGAAAGACACTATTTTTTTGAAGATTTTTCGAATTTTTCAAATTTTTATGAATTTTGAAAGTTTTATATTTTTCTATTTGATTTTTTTGAAGGTTTTATAATTTTGTATTTTGTTTTTCGAATAAATATTTACAAGAGATAAATTAGTTTAAGAGAATGATGAAATGAGTACCGAGATAAAGATATCGTTCCGCACGTTGTAGAAGAAAGGAATCAACATCTCTTAAACTTTCGCCACCAAAGCATTCGAGGCTTCTAAGAAAATCTTCGGACATGAGCCTTCTCAATTTGAATCTTTGGTAGCTTCCCCCCAAACCGACAAACATTGAATAAAGACCATTTCCCTAAGAAGTGGAGTTGAATACAAAGCGGTCTCGTTGATTGAAGCTCAGCACCTCGAAGAACAGAGAACACCGAAGTAACAAGTTGAAACATTGATCGTCTCAGTGGTTATCAAATCGGATTAACGATTACGACCGATCACATGACCTGCTGTGCATCCCGATGTACACCTTACTCTTCGAGATTGACCAATTGTCTATTTAGGGGAACAATATATCAACATCTTCATTTTACCAAGTGCATTCCGGTTATATAACATATAACCAATCAGCACATAATGTACACATGTACCCAACAAGAGTAGAGACGATGACATCCATGTAACATGTTGAGTCACTAATCATCTCCGTGGATGTCAACTCTGAAATAACTGAATTAGCTCGATCAAGTGAACATGTTGTGCATATAACCGGAAGCACTTTATCATAAACCGTATATAAGATGTCGATAGGCAGTATCATCTCACGTTCCAAATATTCTTCTCACATTTCTTCCAACTGAACACTGAAGTAACAAAAACCAAAGGTCTCCAGAGACCACTTCCCCAAATAGTTGGAATAATATATCCTTCCCCAAATGGTTTTGATACCTCGAATCAAGCAAAACATAATATATCCATAAACTTGAAATCTTGTGAGAAGAACTCAAATAGCCCAAATGAATCCTGTGAGAATCAACTGCTACATAAACTCTCTCCGACTATCTTTATCAACCCATATGTAGACAATTTGAAGTGACCACTGTTGAAGAAAAACCCAATATACCAAACTTGAAACTGAAGTCGAATTTCCCGTATTTGTGTCTTAAGCTTGCACTTAAAGATGGAAGAACGGTGTCGAGAATTTATGCACCAAGCAAATCTCTTAAGTACTCAATACTCAATTAAAGTATGAGACATTAACACCTCTTGCGATTATCCACAACGTAATATACGCGTGACACTGAGTAAAACAACGTAACTCCTAATAGTGATAGTTAACCGGGTCTTCAACCATCCACCTCGACTGCTGGTAACTAGATAACCCAAGACTTCAACTCTAATTCTTAAGCTCTAGCAAGTTATCAAATAAGATCACGCCTTTGTGAACGTCAACTTCAACCTCAAATAAGTGATAAAAGAGTAACCTCGAAGTAATCAACTTGTGTCAAATGCCCAACATGTGAATAAACATACAACCGGATGTACATTCACCCACTGAATGAATCAGAACAAATGATGCCTCAACATCAATGTATTCTTCCTAAAAGTATTCATGTAGAGACTGATATGGAGGATACACCAATAACTTCGAGCGGATGAGGTAGACATTTTCCTTGAAGTTCATGTGGTTGATTTATAGCATGCACGATGAGAGGAATAATACTCCATGAAGATTTGGCAAAGGAATACCAAAGAGTGGATCATTATTCATGAGTGCAACTGCAATATTATGATAATCATTATCAACGCCTTGAGGAATAACTGGAGATTGGGACTTTTGAGTAGTCTGAGTTGTACTTCTTTGATGATCATCAAACATATCTTGAACTCATGAATCACATATTCTTTTATGATCATCAAATATTCGCTAGCGGTTGTAAATACTCATCAAACATATCTTGAACCAATGAATCCCAAACAATAAATCCCATTTATCCTTAGTGAGTGAAACATTTGGCGTTGGAGGAGATTCATCAAACTTTAAGTCGTATAACCATTATTCAAACATCCATCATCATTTAGTATATTCACTCTTCTCATAAATCCCATTTATCCTTAGTGAGTGAGAGTCATCAAACTTTAAGTCGTATAACCATTATTCAAACATCCATCATCATTTAGTATATTCACTCTTCTCCCCCTCAAAAATTGCATCCGAAGTTGCCATTTTGATTTAGCAAGTGAATAAGAATATACATTAATGAATGTAGATCCACTTGATGACTGAATGAGCATGGGAGAAACATGAAGCTTGTTGATGAAGAATGTCGATGAGAATGGTCATAAACATGAAGATTTCTCTTCTTCTGAAGATAAAGCGCATTGAAGCGTACACTTTTCTTTTCTTTGAGGAACGGGGCCGGAAGTGTTATCTGCAGACGCCATAATGATGAAGTACGAGGCTAATCGATGTGAACAGAGCGTCATTGTTTAGAGCCCAGTTATATGTTTAGAGCCGCCCTAATCCAAATACCAAGGGACGACTTTGCGACCTACTTTGGACAACAGACGAAGACAGAGAATTGGAAACATTGGATCCCCACGTGCTCATGGGGTCCTTTTGGTTAGTATAAACAATCTTTGAATCGTGAGAAACCCTAGGTGCAATGTCATTGTCACTAGGAGCTAAGCTAGTAGAAGCATCAGACTTAGTCGAGGGACATTTTGTGCTTAATGGGATTATTCTACCGGTTGGCTTCCAAACCTTAACAGGCACTACTCTAGGCATAGTGGATCTAGTTAAGGGGCAAGGTTTGCCATTCGTGAATATTCGACCTGTTGGCTTCCACTAAAATCCTACATTGGTAAAAACCTTCCCTGTAGGTTTCCAGGATTGCTTAATCTGTTTCGCTCTCCAAACTTTCTTAACTGGGTTATGAATCTTAGACCTCAGAAATAACACATCACATTTATCATGATTACCAGAAATTAAACATTTTTTACATGTTTTGCAGATTGCATAAGGCCTCGAATTAATTTTAGTAAGCTTAGAGCTAATACTAGAACTAACATGATTCTTTTGTTCAAAATCAAACTTCTTGTCCCTATGGTGTTCTTTCACTTCCTTATCATGATCACTTTTAGTTTTCGTAATCCTATCCTTCTTTGCATAGCTTCTAGGTTTTGACCCGCTAACTTTAGTGTCAATCTTAACATCTGCAGAAGTAACGATGGGAACATTACATGGCTTCACTACTTTCTGCATTCTGGTCTAGAAGTCTTTGGGATCTGAAATTCTAGGAGGCACATCACAGGTTGCTTGCTTGAATTTAGATATGGAACAAGGCATATCAAGGGTCACATGCTTGGCTTTAGGCATAGAACGGATTTTCTGTTTGGCACTAGGCATAGAACAAGGCTTCACAGCTTTGCCTTTTTCACCTAAGGGTTTTGGACATGTTGCAATTACACATTCAAGCAGCTCTTGAGATCGTTTGGCCTGGAGGCAAGCAAACCTAATTTCACTATCAAGAGGTTTGTTAATGAAATCCTCTTCGACAATCTCACGGAGACATTCTAGACTATCCTTAAGGTGAGCACAATAGTCATGAAAAGCATGTTCATTATTCCTAAGATGAGGAGGAATATATTTAACTGTCACAGTGTATTTGCAATCTGAGGGTGACTTTGAGACAACATTCTTATTGAAAACAAGTGGCAGTTTCCCATTTCCCTGACTTCTCAGATTCTCAATTTCCTTTTGTAAAGACGTTATTTTTTCGTTGTTTTGGTCACGGGTGACTTTCATTGAATCATATAACTCTTTAAAGTGTCGTTTAACTTTTTCATTTTCTTCGAGAAAACTCTCGTTTTCCTTTTGTAATGCATTGACTAAGTTTTGAAGATGAAAAGTTTGAGAGTACTGAGAATCTAAAGGAGGAGGCATTTGGGATCCAGTCACTTCCTTCTTTTCACCTTTCAGTTGTGAGACATGGGTTTTCAATCTTCGATCGTGTTACAATGAGCTCGAATCTGTTCATCACGTTTGCTAATTTCAAAAGCTGCATCAAATTCAGGAGCATCCAAGGATGTCTTGATATTTGAGGTTTTAGCATTTTCTTTTAGATGTTGATATTTTAATTGCAAAGCAAGATGCTCAACTTCCAATTTAGAAAACTGTTTCACCAAGTTATCATGATCATCCTGTTCAATTTTCTCATGCAGTTTAGAGTTAGTTTTTCAAGCTCAATGACACGATCATGGGAGACTTTCAGAGCAACAGATAATTCATGAAATTGAGAAGCATTAATGGAACAATTCGTAGCAGTGTAAAACACATCTTGAGTAATACATTCAGAAATAAGATTCTCATTCAAGGTATGCAAGTTCTTCCTCTCAATCTCATTATATTTTAATTCTCGCTCATAGTTACTAACCTCAACTATCATTGCATCAAATTCCTTTTCCATTTCTTTAATATCTGATTTTATCCCCTTTTAAGACTCTCAAAATGATCTTTTAGTTGTTTAAAGAAAGGCATGACCTCAGCTAGATAGCATTCTTTTGTTTGCTCAAAACCCCTTTCCCCTTCAGTTATCCCGGTGGGTGTGATCCTTTTCTTACAAGTTTTCTCAAAATCGACAAATAGTTGAAGAATAACATATTGACTGATTAAGGTCTTGCTCTTAGTGGCAATAGTTCTAGGAACTAAATGCATTGGTGTATTTGGAGGATACACAGTCGCTTTAGGAATTTCCTACAAGGGGGATTCTTTTCAACAAGATTTTCAGCTTTTTGCAAGTCCATATCCTTTTTCCCGAACACTTGTTCAGGGGTCAATAGAGTCTGAGGCTTAAACATGTTTAAGGATATCCAATTTTCCTTAGTGTAATCATGGGGTTTTATCGTTATCTTGTTCTTTTTACACTCGGGATCTTCTAGCTTCTTATTCATTTTCTCCCTAGTGACTTCATCGATTTCTTATCTTCCTCAGTACACTCAGCGCAACTAGGTTTCTGCCTAGGCTTAAGAATCTCATTTCCATCATACAATACCTTATGAGCTTCTCTAGCCTTTTTACAAGCCTCGGGGTTTGGTTCATCAACTAAGGCAACACTATGTTTGTCACTTAGAACTCTATGCTTAGTGATCATGTGAGCGGTCTGAATGGTGTTTCCTTGTGCGTACAACTTATTTTCAAGCTTGTTTTTCAAGGTTTTTAGATTAGAAAAATCATTCAAAAGTTTTGATTCCTTAGCACTGAATTCTTGCTTAAGCATTTTAACATTTTCTTGAAGTTCTTGTTTTTGCTTAGCAGTTTTAGAAAGCTTTTCTTGCAAGGAGTTTAACTCTTGTTTTAATACTTCTTCTCTAAACCTACTTTTTCTAATAGTTGTACGCATTTGGTCATCCATTTCCTGCTCACGAGTGGTCAACTCAAATTTAGCACGCTGTTCATAAATAGCAACTTGATCCTTATATATGTTAAGCTCATTGGTAAGGGAATCATCGTGCACAAATCGCGTACTCATGCAGTTCATAATCATCATTTTGAATAGAAGATGCACAACTAGGTACAGCAGAAACATCCATGCAACTTACCTGAGCATTGACACGCAGGCGTGTGACGGGTGCATCTCTATCTTGGGTACATCCGAAGCTTCCATGGAGCGTTCCTTGGCATTAACTTGCACAGGTTGTGTCGGTGCACTCTCTCTTGTGAATTTGAGCACGAAGATTCCATTTTTCCATTATCCGACTCATCATTTTTGTTGTCACTGACATTCTGCATTCAGCAACACCCGATTCTTCAACAGTTACATTACCCAACTTATCACAACAATCTTTCAACTGCACCTGACACTCATTTACGTCTTTATTCTTTTGTGCGATTCTTCAATGTACTTTTTCACATTATCCATGAGTTGGATAAATGTCTCAATGAATTCATGAATTTCCATTCCAGTATGTTTTTTGAAGGAAATTCTAGTCAAGTGTTGATCGTAATCTGCTGAATATTCCCAATGATGAATGGTGAAATTGTTTGAAGATTACTTGAAGAGCTGACCTTTGGAACCATCCTTTTGAACCTCTTCATTGGTAATTTGCAACTTTAAATGTTCTAAGTTCAACAGCAAGCTTCTTGTCAATGTAGGTAAGTCTTGGCGGAAAAGAGCACTACATGTTCGATCCCACCTATGGATAACAGTTGTGTGAGGTGCTGATAAAGTAGCTGATATGGCTCAATGCTGCATTCCATTTGCGTGGCATTCTCATTGTACTTTCGTAACATGAAGATCTCACATCCTCATTGTTTAATTCAAACATCTTTAATCGTTCGATCAGTAGCATCCATTATCATTATTATCCACAACATCATACAATTTAAGCACTTCTGAGATCACTGGGTCAGTAGAGTAAGACATGATGTGGTAGAATGCACGGGGATTTTACAAGTCTATGATTTAAACCGAGAAATAGAATCTTTCGCGGATTTTACTAAAATCAAGACCAAACCGTTAAGCAATGACCAATGGAATGTGTTAAGATGACTGATGGATCGACACAATGATAGACAATTGTGTGTTAGGTCTTATGATTGTTTATGGGATAAGCAGAGATGTTGTTTGGTTGTGATTTGGGTTGGTTGTTGCACGATTTTATGGAGAAATTTAGATCTAAAATCTTAAAATCTCAATAACTTCCTTCGGGAGAGGATTTGGGCCTCGAAAATTCGTTTCACGACATCGTGGTGAAACCTCACAATATTCAGTTCCGGTCGATTGTTTGACAGGTATTTCGCTGAAAACGGAGTTACGGATCAAAAGTTATGGCCGTTTGAAGTTTTGACGTAAAAAGTCAACTTTGGTCAAACCTCTTCTTCGTAAAAATCAACCAAATCGCTAAGCACCAAGTCGCTAAGTAGCAACTCACTAAATCACCAAATCGCTAAGCACCAAGTCGCTACACAGTCAAGTCGCTAAAGAGCAACTCGCTAAATCACCAAATCGCTAAGCACCAAGTCGCTAACACCTAATTCGCTACACCCCCAAGTCGCTAAAGTCCCAAGTCGCTAGACAAATGCAAGTCGCTAAGTAGTAACTCGCTAACCCTCAAGTCGCTAGCAAAATTTTGGCAGCAATTCGCTACTCAAGTCGCTAAAACTTCAAGTCGCTAAAGAGCAACTCGCTACAGACCAAGTCGCTACCACCAAGTCGCTACCCGTAGTGGAGAGTCCACTACTTGTACTGTTAATCGCTAGGTCTAAGTCGCTAGCTCCAAAACTGTAACTCGCTACAAAATTGTGAAGCAAGTCGCTACGAAGAAGGGGATCCGTATATCAAGTCGCTAGCAAGAAAAACCACATAAACATCACTTTTCAATCCAAAAACAACCCAACCAAGATGATTCAAGCTTACCAAATGAAAACCTAAACACTTGTGATGATTCTAAACATAAAAGTACTAACAAAATCCAAGATTTAACACAAGAAATCAACCAAATGATGCATAAACCACTAAACTTTTTCAACCTCAAAAACCACCTAAAAACCACTAGAAATCCAAAGATGTGCAAGATATGATATAACCATGGCTCTTGATACCAATTGTTGGATATTGGATTTCACAAACACATCAAACCATTAACACAAGTGGGCGTATAAGTGGAATTCTAGAGAGAGAAAGTTAGAGGTTTAGGGAACTTAGTGAGAGAAAGTGAAAGATATTATTATGAGCTCCAACTCTCTACCTTGGGAGGTAGAGAGTATTTATAGTCTTACAAAAATCGCCACACAACGGGCTGTGGATCAGGCATACAGTGGGTAAAGACCCGTCCGTCCTCCACGGTGTTACTAAACAAAATACTACTTAACTAAATATAACTATGACTACGAGCATTCTAACGATTACATATACTTGAGGTGACCGACTCTTTAATACCGGGAATTTCTAATTCCTAACATATAAATACCCCTCAAGTATGTCATTTGAGGGGTGTGCTTGAAAGTGTGTGTGTGTGTGTTTTCCTTTGAAGCAATATAACAACTTATTGCTTTCATTTTCTTCTCTCTATCTCTCTAAACATACATACGAATTCTATCATTCAAGTCACCAAGTTCTTATCTTCATATTTTCCTTTCCTATTATTCTACGCATAAAGTGTTGGTTTAACGAGGTATACTTGCGTTCGTTAAGTGGGTATTTGTGATAAGGTTGATATATCTTAGGTCCTAACAATTGGTATCAATCGCCTAACAATGGTTTAGGAGTGTTTGTGTTTGTTTTGAAGGTTGGTACTATACGCGTAGCTTCGTTATAAAAGTTGTCACGCTTAAAGCTTTAATTTTTGCACTTAAAATTCAAGATTCTTGTGGTTTAAGGTTTATTTGGTGCTAAAGTTTCAGTTTTTTGCAAAAAGTTCGAAGCTTTACGCGTTTTGGTTAAGTTTTAAACTCGTATTTGGTTCTTTGGTCATTTCTACTCGTAACTTTTCTAAGCACTTTGGGTGAAAAAGGTCAACATATTTGGGTTATTCGAGTTTGTTTTAAGGATATCATTGCAAGAAAAATCGTTTGAATCGTTGGAAATTTTTTACGAGTAGGTCAAAACCCTAGTTCTACTCGTAAGAAAGTCAACTACGCATAAGGTCCTACTCATAACTTTTTGGTGCAGATTCTTCGGGCTTTAACGGTTTTCATTGCTTCTCACTTGGATAAGTGTGTGAACACTTCGACTTGTGGATATCCCTTACGCTGGACATTGTAAAGGATTTTGGTTTTAACCTAAGTTTACGCATAAGCATAAACTCTTACGAGTAGAACTCTACGCATAAAATCACACTTACGCGTGGGTTTTACGACTAAGTTTTTTGTCTACGCATAAGCCTAAGGTTACGCGTAAGATACTTTCTACGCATAAGATCCTACGCCTAAGATCCTACGCATAAGATCCTACGCCTAAGCTTTCTACGCATAAGAATCCTACGCCTAAGATCCTACGCATAATATCCTACGCCTAAGCCATCCTACTCGTAACCATTTCCTACTTGTAACTTCTGTTTCTACGCCTAAGCTCTTTCTACGCATAAAGTTTAAAAAAATTAGGAGACTAAGCGTTCAAGTTTTTGCGCGAAATTCAAATTTTGGTTTAACTGTGAAAATTTTGGTCAAAAATTCAAATTTTTGGGCCTAAATTCAAATTTTTCGGGTCAAATTTGGCGTCAAAATTGTCATAACTCAAGTTTTTCTTACGACCTTAGAATTCATTTTTATAGTGAATTTCAAATTTTGGGCGAAAATTTTTAGAACCAAGGTTACGAAAGTAGACTTTCGAAACATCTCAACCGAGCTTAATCTTCATCAACCACAACTCCTTTATCGTTGAATCGATCCTACATCAACTTTATCATTACATACCTTCATCAATGGCAACTCAGGAAGATCGTCTTATAACTGCTTTCTTAAAAGGATTCTTCAATGAAGTAAACATTAGTCCCACTACACCAAATAACAACAACCAATGGATTTCATCGTATAATCCGATTTGCTCAACCGGTATGCATATGGGTCAAGAAGGACAAATGGTTGATGTTATTGGGAATCAGAATGGATTTGCTACGGGTATACAAATGGGGAATCAGATGCAATATGCAGGACAATATGTTGGACATCAAGGGTCGATTATGAATCGAGAATATGGGATATCAACATGGGAATAACTGTTATATGACTTCGGTTCGAATGCTACCTCCGAACCTCAAAGCCAAAATTCAGGTTATTTTAGTTCCGAATCTAGTGTCAAACGACTGACGAAGCTTGAAAGGCTCCAGTACATGTTGATGTTAGCTCAGAAAGAAGAGTCGGGAATTGAAGTGACTGATGAAGAATACGCATTCATGAATCAAGACGGCGCGATAAAGCAAAAAATCGCAACCTCCAGTCATAGAATCAATCCGCAGGACACAACATCAAGTGGTACTTTTGATACACCTCCAGTCTATGACACTGATCCACTCAATGAGGTACCAAATTATAGTAATGTTGCTAGTCAGTTTACTCATGATGAAACAGCATTCGACATCAGCACCTACTTATGATACATACTTGGACAATCCGAGTTGTAGCAATACGAACTCTGAAACTCCAGATGTGGATCCTAGTGGAGGCGTGGTGGCACAAAATAACTGAGCTGATGAGGAAACTCGCTTATTTTGAAAAATTAATTAATAATTGTGGTATTGAAATCGAGAAAGTTAGTAAGGTCAATCGCGAAGTTAAGGCCGCGAAATGTTAAATTGACCGTGAGCTTGAAGTTACAAGGAGAATGAAAAAGCCTTTGAATTTCAGAAAAACAAAGAATCAGAATTAGAAATTGGTTATCGAAATTTGGTTTCTAAAGAAAAAGAATTGCAAATCAAGTATAACACACTTGATGTGAATTAGAACTTGAAAATTAAATCTTTAAACAAGGAAATTCCAGATCTAAATGACCAACTTTCAAAACAAAAAGCACTATTTTCTGATCTTGGAAAAGAGAAGAAACAGTTGATTGCTGATTTTGCAAAACGAGAAGATTCTCTTCTTGATGAAATTCTCGATAAAACGGAAAAAATCAAGAAATTGGATAATTTACTTCTTACAACGGGTCATTCCGCTAAGACAATCAAGATGCTTTCTAATCAAGTAAATCCACGTTTTCATACTAATAATAGAATGGCACTTGGTAACGACCCTTCCTCGTTCCTCAAGAAAGCTCAGAAATCTCAAAATGTGTTAAACAATGGAAATGTTTTGCATGAACCCATAATTGTTCGTGATTCTCTTAAAACGTTGGAACTATCTGAGGAGAGTAGATCAAAAATGAAACAAAGAATCCAGGATCTTAAACCGATTGATTATAACAAATGGAACAAAATTAATGGAATTACTTTTGTTAATCTAAAAGAACAATCAACGTTTTCCACCACACCAAGTGTTTCAAACAAAGTGTCAACACGGTTTCAAAACGGTTTGAAACAGGTTGTAGTTTCAAAATCCTTTTCGAAAATCGAACAAATGTCTTCAAACAATCCTTTTAACACAAGTGATGCCCGAAGCATTTTAGATGACGTTAAAACTAGAATTGGGTATCTTCAAGAGACTGTCAAATCTAAAACCAATATTACTACTAACATTTGGTTTACTCGTCATGATGACGAAACGAAATTTTTTTTTGAAACTCAAATTGAACCTCCGTTAACTGGCATCAGTGCGAGGGTAATTCATTTCGAACAAGCGTTTTTGAAAGAAACAACTGACTTTTTCAAGGACCATAAATCCCTGGTAAAGCAAGCTAATGAAAGTGTTGAACACATCAAAGTTTTGGAAAATTTGAATGATTCTCTCTTCGAAGATGTTATGACTACCGATATCATGTCCATTATCTTACAAACATATTCTGTTGAAGATCATGAAAGACTCCAGTCTGAGACCTCCGCAATTGTTTCAAAATATGAAAATGCTCTTGCAAAACTTGAAAAAGAAAACGTGTCCTATTTTAAACAACTTGATCGAAAAATCGAGGAATGCAAGTATGACAAACTGTCGTATGAGCGTGCCTACAAGGACATGAAAAAGCAAAATGATCTTTGAGAGCTCACTGGGATGTCAAAAAGGAAAGGCTGTGGATACTAAGATTGCAAAACCATCGACTGAGGAGAAGGCAAATGTTCCCAAACCGGTTTTTAAACCAAAAATGTCTATTTCTCAGCCTCCTCCAAAAGTCAATGAGAAAAATGATTTGTCAAAACAAATACTCCACAGTCCACGCCTATTAAAAAGAGAATTGTCAAAAGTTTTGAAAAAGGAAAAGTAGTTCTTTGAAACACCAAAAGTGATTACACTGCATCTCTAAGAATAGTACGGAATGTGACCAAAAATCCAGTTAAAGAATCTGTTGGTTCTAACGACATGGTCAACAATCACTATCTAGAAGAAGCTAGGAAAAAGGCACAGACTCGAAAAGACGGAATTCTAGGTGCAACATCTAGGGTGATGCATTCTACAGGATTTCAAGGCACTGCTAGTAGTAGTAAACCATTACCTAGGAACAATCTACAAAAGACTAGGGATTGGCTTGCATCTAAGAGTAGTTGCACAAAAGAAAATGCTATGCCCTTAGAAAACAACACTAGGAATTCTAAGTCTTTTTCGAACAAGAATCAATTTTCAAAAGACTGTAGTGACAAAGTTAAAGCTGCTGTTTTAAACAAGAATATTGAATTTGTCTGTACTACATGTAAAAAATGTGTCTTTTCAGCTAATCATGATGCATGTGTCTTACAATATCTCAAGAAAGATAATTCTCGTGCCAAGGCACAATCCACTAAGACACCAAATAGAAACAAACCCGTTGACAAAATGAACATGGAAAAGAAACCTAATAGGTGGATCTCTTTAGGACGTAGTTTTTCCAAAAATGAGTCTTCCGCTGCATCTGATAAGAAAACAACTCCTATATCTTACCTTAGGTGGATACCCACGGGAAAAGTTTTCAACCAAATTGGTCTTAGATGGATTCCCACAGGAAAGATTTTTGATACTTGCTCCAACACAGATAATAGTGACAATCATTCGGATAAGGAAGTACAAACCACTACAACCGTTGATAGTGATCACCCTCGCCGTGAGGAAACATATACTTCTAACACTGTTATTTGTGAAAATTCTTCTTCTGTGGATGCAGGTTCTTGTAAAAGTGTTGAAGGTTCATATACCTCATGTGGTAAAGAAGAACTTTATGCCAATTTCGCATGTGGAAATCCTTTTCTAGTTCCACTCTTAACTCCACTTTTACATGACATGACTTAATCTTCTTTCTTCAAATCTTCTATGTAAATATTTTTGAAAAACCAAATACAAAATTTGAAAAACCATCAAAAGCAAAATACAAAAATACAAAATTTTCAAAAAATTCAAAAACAATATAAAACCAAAAATCCAAAAATATTCTTCTCACGACATGTCTCTTGTATAATCAATATTCTGTACGTTTCTAGAAATGTCATTCAACAATGATACGGGCATGTATAGATGCTTGAGCGAGAGTTCTTTAAATGTTTTCTAAAACATGTCGTTTCTTAAAAATTTCTTCACATAATGGCTTTCGTATACTTCAGTACGAAACCCGGACTTCAACATAATGGCTTTCGTATACTTCAGTACGAAACCCGGACTTCAACATAATGGCTTTCGTAAACTTCAGTATGAAACCCGCGCTTCAAAGAAAGGAAAGTGCTTAACAAAATCAAAGGTTTTAAATATTTTTCAAGCACTATTCCTTAAAACAATGGCTTGCAGTTACTTCAGACTGTAACCCGATCTTTATAGAAAGGAAAGTGCAATGCAAAATCGATTTTCATAAATATCGAGCACTTATCCTAAAACAAATGAAGATAATTCTTCTCTAATTATCTTCAAAAGATTTTCAAAATCTTCATCATCTTGAGTACCATTGATTCAAAAAATTTTCAAAAAGATTTTTCAAAATCTCTCACATTTGGTACCAAGATAACTCCCTCTAAACCCTTAATTGATTCTAAATTTTCTGTATGAAAAATATGCTTTCGTTAAGGGGGAGTATAAAACCAAAATTGTTCCAAAATTCATGCTAAATCAGTTTTTCTCCAAATGCTTTTTGAAACACATATATTTTAATCATTTTGTTTCAAAAACATCATAGATATGCTATTTTTGAGGGGGAGAAGACGTGATAAAAATGTGATCAAAATGTTTAATGATCGTTGTTTGAATCTCAAAAGAGCTCGACTCAGTCGTAACCAATGAATTGACGAGGAATCATGTACCATCTCGAGAAACTTTCTATGGACTTGACCAGGACGGGTAATAATTTCAAGTTAATTCTCTAGTGATGTAGCGTGGCTCGAATCGGTCTAGTTCATTTAAAGTCGATCAATTCAAAAAGTGCAAACTCTACCCTATATGTGCAGATTTCTGTCAAAACTCATAAGCACATGTGAAGGGGGAGTATTTCTGAAAATATAAAACTCTCGGAGTGTCTCAAACATGTTTTCTATCATAAACACTCTGTGAGATTTTTAAGTAAAATGGTTTTATGGCAACAATAGGACAGTCATGGAGTCATAAGGTGACTAAGGATAGGAAATTCGTCCTATGATCCGCCAGAGCCGGAGGGATCTACCCAAGGAAACTACCAATAGTTAGAATTAGAAGTCCTTAGGTATGATTATAAAAAGGAGAAAATGAGAATCGGAGAAAGAAGGAGTTGAAGAATTAAAAAGAAATGTAATGAAAAAGGGTGAAAAGAAATAGCCCTCCATATTCAACCTTAGGGCAGAAACCGGGTTCAATTCATATGCTACTGGTTGTCACTTAGATGACGCTGGTATTGAAGACAAAGACGTCATGGACCAGTGACGCACTGCACCCAACCTTCTAGCCACTCAATTCCTCTTAAAGGGATTTGTTTCATTCTCACTGGGAACCCTACATAATCTATCGACTTTCTCTTAGAGATCGTTGATATTGAAGAAGGAGACCCTCTCCCTAGTCTCCGCTCAGGAAAACCAAAATGCACTTATTGAGTCTAGAGCCACGAGATTCATCAAAAGATCTCATAGGAACACATGACATGACATCGCTTGTTGTTCATCATTAAGGGCACAAGTGATATATTCTAGAGTCCTACGCAGATCTTAGCAATCTGCCAGAACATTTATGAGAAGTTTCACTTCTGTGATCTTCATTGATTGAATGGAAACTCCTGCCAGGGTCAACATCAAGCAGCCACGATACAGTCACTTCGGTAACTCCCGTGGATTACGCTTAGTGTGTCTCAAACGGTCTACATCGTGGTGATGCTTGGTGTACCTCGCGACTCATCTGAACTGTAGGTGTACTTTGGTACATCGCGTTATCTCACTTGTGAGACTCCAGTTCAGAACGGCCCTTGTGAGAATTAGAGACGTGTTTTCACACTATGTTGTTAACACCCTCGAAATTCAAACTTGTAAGTGCCGGAATCCGCTTATTACTAACCTGTTTTATGTTTTCTTCTTATGGAAGCTTCGGAGCGGATGGATCGTGCAGACTTGCCACATGCTCATACCAACGACACATGAAAGTTCTCATCACAATCAAAGGCTACACAAAGTTTAAAGACTCGAGAACTACATCATTGGTAACCAAAAGTCAAATAGAAGTGTGAGCATGGTGGAGAAAGACGTGGAGACACCTAACCAACGAAGTTGACAACGGCAGACAACCACATTAATTGATCACAAAGCATGAAGGAACAAAGAATCAAGACTATTCTATATCTACACACAAAGTTCAAGCTCGAGAAAAGTAAAGACCCTATCAAGTGGAGCATCATTTGAATGACCACCCCTTAGGGGGAGATTGTTAGCCTTAATAGTTTTTATTAGAAGTGATGGTCATTCACGTTTAGGAACTTTGTAACGTGTGTTAGATATCGTGATAGAATAGTCAACGGGCTCGTGGATTGGACTAAGCTAAATGGGTATTAGTTTAGTTAAGCTAGCCTTATATCAATCCATGTCCAATCCAATCCATACGAAGCCCATACAAGGCCCATGGCCAAGCCTTAGGGCATCTTCTACTTGTACTATAAATACCCCTCAAGTATGTCATTTGAGGGGTGTGCTTGAAAGTGTGTGTGTGTGTGTTTTCCTTTGAAGCAATATAACAACTTATTGTTTTCATTTTCTTCTCTCTATCTCTCTAAACATACATACGAATTCTATCATTCAAGTCACCAAGTTCTTATCTTCATCTTTTCCTTTCTTCTATTCATACGCATAACGTATTTGTGTTTGGTTTGTGTGGTACTTGTGATAAAGATAAGGTATAAGTGGTAAAAGGGGATTTACACTTACCGCCATGGCATACTCCTCGTCATCACTATCCGAAGAGGAGTCCTCTTCATCGCTTGGGACCTTCTTGACTTTAAGAGCTAGAGATTTGTGCTTCTCTTTCACTTTTGATGCTTCAGAATCTTTAGCAAGGACAAGCTCATAGACCTTTAAGTTGCATATGAGTTCATCAAGTGTGAGAATTGTCAAATCTTTTGACTCTTCGATTGCCGTCACCTTAGATCTCCACTTGGATGGAAGTGCCCTTAGATATTTCCTAACATGGTTACGGCTAGTATTAAAGTTAGCAAAAAAATGATCTATAGTTTCCTCATCCGATATTGAAAATTGTTCATATTGTTGAACACATAAATCTATTTTATTGTTTTTCACTTGTTGATTACCTTGATGAGTTACAACTAAAGAATTCCAAATTTCTTTAGAGGTTTTAAGCATGGAGATTCTTTCGAATTCCGTTTTGAGTAAAGCATTATACAAAACCATTTTAGCTTCACTATTTTTGGAAAGCTTTTTCTTAAGTTCATCGGTGAGTTTGTGATGAGGCATGTTAACTAAAATTCCATTTTCATCATTTGCAGTGGCTTCAAAATCGCTTTCAACAATGATGTACCAAAGATCAATATCTTTAGACTTCACATACGTTTTGAATCTATTTTTCCAATATATAAAACCATTAGTTTCAAGTAGTGGAGGTCGTTGCATGGATTGCCCTTCCTTGTAATTTTCAGAAACCATAGTGATCGAAAAGTTTTTAAAATACTGTTTACTTTAAAACTTTTATAAACTTAGCTCTTGATGCCAATTGTGGAAAACCAGAAGGGGGGTTGAATAGTTTTGCCGATTTTAAATTAGTTTCTAAAAACTTTATATTCGATGTTATGTGAAATCATATGGATGAAGATAAAGTGTAGATCTAAGAGTAATGAAAGTAAATAAAGTAAAGCAAGGGATAGAAATGACACAACCGATTTATAGTGGTTCGGCTACGAGGACACCTTCCTTGCCCTACTCCACTCCCCGAGTCACCTACTCAAGAGTTCAAGCACTATGTCAACAAACTCCTTCAACTTGGCGGAGAAGCCTTCACAACGTTGCTTACACCTTTTTCCGGTACAAAGTTAAATACCGAGTCCGTAACACGGAGGACCAAACCAACACGACTATTACACAACAACTATGTGAAATATAAAGTACAAGATCTTTGCTACAGAAATATTGTGGAGGAATAAGTCAATCAAGGACCCCTTGCTTGGATGACTTGTAGTAAGCTTGTGATCTCGCCTTAGAGAAGGACCTATATGAGAATCACAATTGAAGAAAGAAGAACAACTCTCTAGATCAAGTGATCTTTTGTTAGAAGAGAGTAAGTGTATATGAGAGAGTTAGTAAGAAGAGGGGTGAATAGAAATGAAGAAATGGCTCTCCATTTATAGGCAAAAACTTGCCACTGTAGCACGGATCCCATGGATCCCTCCCTTAAGGGATCCATCTAGTGTAATACCAGGGATCCGTGGGACGCTCCTCTTTGCCCATGGGTTTTTTGGTTATGGGTCATGGGTTATGGGTTGGTCCATGGGTCTTTCATTAGATACAATGTATCTAATAGATGCAATGCATCTATTCAAATGGATATGGGTCAATACCATTGTTTATGGATATGCTCTATGGGTTGTGATTTTTACCCATCCTAATAAACTATTACAACAAATGATTTATTACAACATTTTGTATTAAATGACTATATCTAAATGCTTTACAAAAATAACATGTATCCTTATAATTTTACTTATGATAACATTATATTTGTTATCAACAAAACATAAAGAGATCGCTCAATATTAATAAATGTTTTTACGGTTTATTTGTATTAACATAATATGTAATAGTTGTTGGTTCCTACTGATGGTTCCTACTGGTACCTTTAGTGGTTCTTGATGATAGTATTATTTCTGCTAATAGTTATGTTCCTGCAGATAGTATAAATCCGTATTATTAGTAGTTTGTTAGACGAATGGATATGCATGAGTTATATTAGGAAGAGATAATGCATATCTTCTTCACACGTTTTCTTGTAATGGGCTGTATTAGGGTTTCATGTAGTATAAAAGAAACTCACGGCCATGAACATTGTACGACCTTAGAAACAATTTCTAGTGATTAATATAGATTGATAGAGGATCAAAGTGTTTATTAGTATTTCGTCTTCTTTAACTCTTGTGTTTACTTTCTGCATAAACATAAGTTTGTTAGAGATTCTCCTATAGTTTGCTTGTGATTACATAAGTATTCTATCCATTACCAAAGGCTCAAAGATCTATCTAGGATTGATCCAACAGTAATGACCAAGTGCCATTTGCTGAGGTACATTTAACTGTTCAACATAATGTCCCTACTAATGAACAACTACATACTGGTCCAGCTGAATCTAGTTATGACACATATCTGTTGGAAAAGGTTGATAGCAACACCACTCCTGATTAAAAAAATATGGATCATAAGGGAGGAGAAATTGATCAGGATGCTGAACATGATCTAGAGAAAAGTTCTTTGCTTGAGGCTGAGCTTTTCAAAACAAATGATATGGTTGAAAAAGAAGTTTATAATGAACTATCAAACATATTCTCATAACTTGAAAAATATTTCATTTCACTTGAAATTGCAATAAAACATAAAGAGGAAAGTCTTCAAACTACCAAACCTTGTAAGAATCCAGAATTTCCTGAATTTCGTGAATTTTTTGAAATAAACACTTTGAAAGCTTAGCTACAAGCCAAAAACTCTACGATCAACGATTTGTAAAAAAATAGATTTTAGATATGCATGAGAAAAGTAATGTAGTCAAGACTAAACATGATATTGATGCAATTGAAACAAGAAAAATCGAATTGGAACTTTACGTGGCTAAATTACTTAAGGAAAATGAGACTTTGAAAAACATCACAAAGACCTGTGTGATTCAATCAAAGAAACAAGTACTAAGACTATAAAACAAACAACCTCTTTGATGGCCAAAAATGATGAACTCAAAGCTCAACTTCAAGGTAAGGGTCTCATAATTACAACATTAAAGAACAAGCTAAGAAAATTAACAGGGAATAGTGTGAATACTAAGTTTGCCAAACCATCAATCTTGGGGAAACCAGTTTTACAAACAATTAGAAATTAATCAGTTGTTAGACAACCGACTGCGTTTAGATCTGAACGACTAAAATCTTCAAAACTATGGTTTGCCTCCCAAGTTGATGAGAAACAATTATTGTCAATACCAGTCACTTCATAGCCTAGACCTAATAATTAGAAAGTGAATGCTCGTGTTAAGGTCCAATATTCTTAGACTAGTAACAACAACAAGTCTTTCCACTGTAAATAAGAAGCTAAACACTCCTAGATCTTGTATTAGGTGGATACCGACAGGTAGAATTTTTGTTTGCTGGACTTAGATGGATACCTACTAGTAAGTTGTTCACTGATTGCAAAACCAAGGTTGACTATGAAACCCCAAATGGTTTGGATGCTGATATCACTAACCCATATAAATACAAACAAACTTGTAATGTTTGTGCATGTAGTCCTTACTTAAGTGTAGGTACATCGATCGCTCCCATTAAGAAAAGAATCAGAGTTTGGTTACCTAAAGAACTGATATTTCCTAATTTAGGGGTTCAGGAAACCCAAAATTGATGTACATGAGATATGAATCCTGAATACTTCAGCTCAGGACTCGTACGTTAACGATCTATCAAAGGAACTATAGTGGTGGTAACTCTTCATGTATCCTTTGGATATATATATTATCATAATACACAAAAATATTTTCCACGTTGTACATATCTTATACCATCATAAACCATAAAAATTAGAAAAATAGTAAATACCAAAAATAGTTTTTCAAGGCATGTCTTCTGGTATCAATAACATTTACGATCCTTGAAATGTCATTCAATAATAACACGGGTCTTTAAATGAAGTTTGAGCAGAAGTTCAAAAAAATTTCAAAAATGCCTATATGGCTTGCTATCATATCAAATATGCAACCTGGTTTTCAAAATGAGGAAAGCATGTCGCCAAAAAGACGGCGGTTCCTAAAAAAATACGTTTCCTTCTATGATTCTTCACGTGAGTATTTGTGTTTCACATAGTGGTAACGTGTTATTTAAAATTCAATCGGACTCAAGCTTTCATAAATTTCTCATACTCAATCAACGACTGCAGCTCTCTAAATAGAAATCGGGTCATTGATTAAGGGAGAGAGTTATTTACAAAATTTATGACAGCTAACGGGAATCTACAACTCTTTGATTTAAATTAGGGTTATGAATTTGAGAGGGGGGGGAGGTTAATCTAATGTTAACTCCAAAAAGGCCATGTGTCTGTTATGTGCTAGTATAGGGACTTATTTTCTATTTACCAATTGATTCCTAGGCTTTCATGAATTAGAGGACCATTCTGCCAAAATATGAAAATTGATCCTTAGGTACATATACCCCTTTGCGGTTTGACCTGGTCAAACCCATCATAATCCAGTCAAACCCCTTTTACTTTTTCTCTCAAACTCTCAAAACACCATACACTACGATCTGATTGATTTTGCTATTTCGTGTGATTTCATGCCTAGGTAATGTTTGTTTCATGTTCCTAATCATCTTAAGAAGCGTTTATTTAATCATCATGGCTTAAATCTCATTAAAATCATGTTATGTTTAGGGCCTCACGTCGAATCATCATCCGCACTTAGGGTTGTGTTTTGATTGTTGGGATTAGCTTTAGTATCATTAGTAGTTGTCTTGTTGAGTGTCTAATTATATCCCTTATCCTAGATTTTTTTCCCTATTGTTTCATTTTTTTTGCGATTGTCTTGGCCAATCGATGTTGTGGCTTGAGTGGTGTTAAATGCCATTGATTAGGATTGGTTAGGTTGCGTATATAGTGTTGATGTTGCTTTGTTCTATCCTGTTATGTATGTTATAAATCTGCGTATAGAATCATTCTTGGTTGCGGTTTGGTTAATGGTTCTTGATTGCATTTTGGAAAGTGTTTCTTGATTGTGTTTTGCATAGACGACTCTTGATTGTGATTTACTTTTGATATTCTTGATTGCGTTTTGCCTTACTGCTCTTGATTGCGTTTTGGTTTAAACGTTCTTGGTTGCGATTTGCTTAGTGCTTCTTGATTGCATTTTGGATAAAGTTTCCTGGTTGCGTTTTGCTTATAATATACCATATTGCCTCTTGTCTGTTCAGTTCCTCATTGCATTTTGATATCGATATTACTAAATCAGGACAAATCGCAATTACTGCGTTTTGTAAATGAAGATTATTTAATTCGTAAAATGTAGGGCCCACTCTGCCAAAATTTTCAAAAAAATGAAGTTTGACTATTTGTGTATATAATATTCCTGCATTTCGCTTGTTGTGGTTTTCCCTTTGCATTATGATTATCTTACAATAAAATAGTCTCTGCGTTTTGTGCATTGTGGTTTGTCTAGCTGCGATTTGTCAGACTGCGTTTTGACTATTGCGGTTTGTGCATTGCGTTTTGTCTTAACTGTGCTTTGTCTGATTACATTTTGATCATTGTGCCTTGGTCACGGGGTTATGTCTTCTCATGGATGAGTTGATTTTCATTGACTCTAACATCACCTTTCTGTATGACCATCACATCAACTAGATCTATGTGTCCCTTTGCCTTGGATTAAGTACATGTATGTCCTAATCTCAAGTTGTAACTCACATCTAACATCACCTTTCTGTATGTATACTTCTTTTTGGATTTTATTGTGCAGTTACAATGGCTGACGTTAATGTTCCTGCTGACCAAGCACCTGCTATTCCACAACCCACTCGCACAGATGATTAGATCCTACCTCATGATAGCTGGGTCCCTATTGGAAAGAGCAACTGTTACTTGGATGTGGATAAGACTCTAAGCAATCCTATCTATAAGATTGTTGTGGACATACTGAAGCAAACCAATTTCTTCATTGCATTCACGGCTTGCTCCATTATTCCAGCCATCTACATTCAGCAGTTCTGGGATACAGTACGATATGACAAAGACATTGCAAGATACAATTTTCAGATTGATGAAAAATGGTTCGATCTCACCAAAGACACAATCAGAGACGCACTTCAGACCACGCCAGTCGTTGAAAACAATCGATTCACTCCCCCACCTGCAGTAGAAGGTCTTATCAACTTTTTCAGCTTTCTGGGCTACCCTAACGATGTCAAAACATTATATGCGGTTGTAAAAAATGAAATGTATCAGCCATGGAGGGAAATCATCACAATCATCAACTTGTGTCTCATAGGAAAGACTTTAGGTATTGAGAGACCAAGAGCTCTAGTGCTGCAGATTCTTTGAGGATCGTTAATTGTGCTAACATTGATTTTGCTGAGAGGATTTGGGAAGAATTCACTCAATCCATCCACTCTTACATTGAAGACAAGATGAATTCACTCAATCCATCCCAAGTTTCAGGTTCACTAAGTTGATAATCCATCATTTTGAAAGAAGCACAAGTTCCACCCAAGATCAGATTCTCCGCTCCACTTGCCATATGAAGAGCATGTCCTTGGGAATCTAAAATTCATGGCAAAGGGAACCAAACAAGAAGTCTTTGGGAAGGCCATACCAGGAGCTCTCATCATAAGTGATATATTTAATGCACCATAATATCAGGAATATTTGGATAAAGTGGCTATGCATCTAAGGTATCTGGCTGGTGAACAAGTTGGTGATGTTGAACCTCTTGCTCCCAAACCGACTAAGTCTACCAAACAACAAAATTCAACCGCATAAAGAAAGCCAAAATCAAAGACCACCAAGCCTACTTATGACACTCAACCCAAGAAGCGTAAGAGGGCATCCACGGCTGAAGATGTTCTTGTTCATGCTAAGAAAACCAAAAAGGGTGATGGGGGAAATAAAAGTGGATCTAAACGAACAAAAAGTTTGGTGGATCAGTTTGTGGATAAAGGTGTTCCCTTAACTGAGCCAACTCTGCAAGATGAAGAGGATGATGACCTTCAAAAGACCCTGGAAATAAGTAGGAAAGAACACGAGGAGTCGCTGGGACACTCTGCTAAAAGCGTGATCATTCGAGAACCAAACACATGGGGACACCAACCACTGCCTGAAGTGAAAGGTAAAGGCAAAGGAATTGCTACTGATGAAAAAGTTGCTCAAACCTTACTGGACATCTCCTCACAGGTGACGAAGACCATTACTACAAAGTTCATTCTAAAGAAACGAACCACAGAGTCATAAAAAGGTACTGAAATCCTGAAGCTGCAAAGGAACAATCACCAAGTGCAGAGCTTAATCTTGACTCAAGAGACACCGACTCAGAGAAACTGACTTCTAAGGATGAAAATGTAATGGTGAATGTATCTGAAGCCCAAACTGAGACACAAGCAGAAGTCGTTGCAGGTTCTGATTCTGGAAAAGCTGAGAAGGAGATCTCACTTCATGATAGTGTCTTCACTTTGGATCCACCACATGATACCATGCATGATGAGTTCGTGTCAAATGCGTACCCAGATGTTTAGGATAACCTTAAGCTACGAACTGATGATCATATTTGCTTGGAGGAACCCAACAGCTCAACGGATACCCTATCATCTTTCAAGACCCTTGACCATGACCTCACCTTTGGAGATCAATTTCTTAAGGATAAACCTGTTGATGCTAATACT
Organism: Chrysanthemum makinoi; assembly: GCA_910596185.1. Lineage (NCBI taxonomy): Eukaryota > Viridiplantae > Streptophyta > Magnoliopsida > Asterales > Asteraceae > Chrysanthemum > Chrysanthemum makinoi. The sequence goes on along the minus strand of OU343219.1, from coordinate 74,886,570 downwards.
GAGAAGACAGACGATGATAAAGAGGTTGTGTCAATGGTAACCGTCACTATTGAACAAGACACGTCAGCAGTCCCAACAATGGCAATTCCAACTCCAACGGCAACCCCAACAACAACAACTCCCTCATCTGCAACAACTACAACCGCACTTCCACCACCTCCATCTACCAACGAAAGCTTAAATTTACGTCTTGAAGAAGCTCTCAAATGCATTGTGGTTCTAGAAAGTCATGATCTACCCAATATTGTCAAACATCACGGTTCGCGATTATCCAAACTTGAGAATCTTAACATTGACGATAAGGTGAAGATTGCTATCGACGAATATGTTGCAGAGGCAATGAATTGGGCAATGGAAGCACCTCTGAGAGCACGTTTCAGAGATCTTCCCACCTCGTATATGAAGGAGATTCTACTGCAACGCATGTTTGAGACATACCTTCACAGAGGGCATGAAGATCACAGACAACTATATGAAGCTCAGGAAAAATCAGTCGATCATGACAACTCTGATCAACTCATGGAGAATATGGCTGAAACCCGAAGAAATAAAAAGAGGAGACAAGATTCACCCAAGATACCCCCTGGGTCTCCACCTCAGCCACCTCCTCTACCACCATCAGGACCATCTGGAGCTGCAGGATCTTCTGGAACTTTTGGATATGTAGCTTAGACACTCTACTGCTCCAAGCTCTTCTAATACCATTGCCTCAACATAATATGCATCTTGGACGACTACTGACACAAGATTCAAGCCCTCAGTCTCATCAATTCCTGAAGATCTTGTCATGAATGAAGGTTCAATTATCGACCAGGAACCTTATTTTGATAATGAAGATATCTCGAACATACATATTCCAAAGGTGAACCTGAGGAGAGATTAGTGGAAGTCCTTCTCAGGGAAAGACATATCTGAAACACCAGACTCAACCTGGTCCATCCCTATAGGTGATATGATGAAATATTGGTGGAAGCCCTTAACTAAGAAAGACAGACCTGCAACCCCAGAACCAACATGGTCCATCCCTTCATTGGGTATGCAAGTTCCTGATAACAACTGAGTAGCTGCTATTGCGTCTAACCATGTGCCTCCACCAGAGAACTTTCTATTTGCTCGAACCGTTGACATGGGAACTTTTATAGACTAGTACTACAAGCAGAAAGGAATCACGAAACTTACACCAAGAGACTTGGAAGGTCCAGCATATGAAGTTGTCAAAGCCTTCCATCCTGATGTGATCCATCTCTAATTCCAGATAGAGGAATGCCATAAGATTTTGATGAATCAGGTGGACGATGGGATCCTCAGATACGATGTCAGTAAACCCCTCCCACTGGGTGGTCCACCAGGTGAAGTCACCATCCATTGAGAATTTTTCTTTAACAAAGATCTAGAATACCTACGTTTTGGCAACAAGGGTAGCAGACATGCGTTGCCAATCACAAAGATGAAAGCTGCATATTATCCTGATGTTGGGTTAGAGAAATGGTTCCTGATCCGATGTGGATTGAAGAGGAGTGCAAGTACAACATTGCTGCCTCATATGGTATATCTCACTAGTGGTTCAACAGACAAGGATTCTACATTGAAAGACACGCAGCTGATGGTAATCGTAGGGATGTACTAACACATATGTGAATCTTAAGTGTTGTCAGAATTGAGATCTTCCCCATGTATGGATATGATTACTTAAAAAAGATAGTCCTTCACAGAGCTGATCTTAAAGAACACATCATTGTGAAAAATGACTTCAAGCACTTGTACCCTAGCTAATTTGAGGTTCTATAGTTGTTAAATCTTCAAGGTCACCTGAACCATTTACCACCACTTGAAAAGAAGACTCTCGCTACTGCAGTCAACTTATGGACCAGCGGCTTAGTTATCAAACAGCGAGTAGAAGAATTTCAGCTTGGAATTGAGAGTTACCAGACTTAGCTCAACCTCACAAAGCCTCATTGGGAATCAAAAGGGTTAGAGTTCAAACACGACTACTCTGTTATCGAGTCTCTAAGAGCTTTCACATTTAGAGACAAGTATGGGGTTCAGATGATCATGCAGTTTAATGAGATCCACAAGTTCAGTGATGGTACTCTATGTCAGATTGATGAGGCATTGGACTACCGGGTAAAAGAATTCACGATCAACAAGATAAATATGGGGTTTAACACTAGGTTTTGGACAGAGAAAGACGTGGAAAAGAGCAAAGCGTTTATGTTTGCTATTCGGAAGAGACTTACAAGGAGGATCTTCCACAACTTGGAAAGCTTTAATGAGATCCACAAGTTCGAGAGGGTGATTACAGACTTCTGTACAGAACCGAATGAGAACATTCTCTCTGTAATAATAAAAACTCTTTTGTGGTGTTATTTTAATATGTTGAAAACTTTGTCATGTTTAAGTAGTGATATGTATGTGGAAAATAACCTCCCTCACTAATTGAAGGGGAGCATTATAAGGTTCCGTAATAGGCTAACATCTAATCTGATCACATTTTTTTTCTTCCCCAAATTTGTTTGTAAACTATTTAAATCACTTGGAATCCTAAATCTCAAAAGATTTGAAAATTTTGATCGGAGGAGAGAATGTTATTTAAATATATAATTCTGATTAAAAGTGTGATTTTAAGTCTCAATATGGTACTCCTTCCTCCGTGTGCTAAAACGTTTTCGATGAACGATGCACATGCTGAGGGGGAGCGTTTCAAAATCTTCAAAACTGTCGAGGTACAAAGGCTTTGATATTTTATCACAAGTACCTTAATTAATTTTCAATTGGTTTTAAGGCAGAGAGAACAGTACCCTATGACCGGCCTTGCATTTACTATTAGATTTATAAGGATGGTAAGGTTAGCTATTCGTTCCCATGATCCCTCCAAAGCCGGAGGGATCTTCCCAGGGACAATCCTCTAAATAGAATAGAAGTCCCTAGGAACGATTAAAAAAGGAGAAAAGTGAGAATAGGGAAGAGTGCCAACTGAGATAGAGCTAGCACTGGAACAAACCCAACAAGGTTCTAGTATTGAAGTCTCGGTAAGCGGCGGGTTGAAGAATGAAAAATAAATATAAAGATAAAGGGTGAAAACAAGTAGCCCTCCAAATATTCAACCTTAGAGCAGAAACCGGGTTCAATTCATATGCTACTGGCTGTTACGAAGATAACATTGGTATTGAAGACAAGACGTCATGGACCCAGTGACACAATGCACTAAACCTTCTAACTACTCAAGTTCTCTTAAAAGGACTTGTTTCATTCTCACGGGGAACCCTGCATGATCTATTGACCGCTCATTACGAGTCATGTTGATATTGAAACTGGAGACACTGCTCCAGTCTCCGACTACTAAAATGAACTATTGAGTCTAGAGCCAAGAGATCATCCATAAATCTTATTAGCACACACTTTCAATATGCTTGCTTTTTCATACACTGTGAAAAGTAAGAAAATATACATTAAGAGTCCTACCCATTATCCTTGTTGTTAGGAATTAGAAAATTCCATAGTAAAGAGTCGGTCACCCCAAATATTATCTAGCATAAGTTAGCTAGTAGACATATCGTTAGTTACGTTATTTACTATTTTATTAGTTAGTTATTAGTCTAGTTTAGCATAGTGAAACTCCGTGGAGTGGGGACGGTCTTTACCCATCGTATACCGATCCACAGGCCGTCGGAGGTCGTTTAGTTTGTAACCTATAAATACCTCTCTACCTTGCAAGGTAGAGGTTGGAAGTTCTAATCTAACCTTTTACACTTTTGTTTATCTCTCTAGAATTCCCTCTCTACTCTCTTTATCTCTCTAACTATGGCATTCATATACTATCATCATCCTAGACCACCCGAATCATCTAAACAACATAATATTCACGATCCTACAATTGGTATCAGAGCCAGGTTTGTGTTGTCTTTGATGATTCGTACGTTTTTGATGCGGTTTTGTATGGTTGTTTGATGCGGTTTGACATGTGTCTTATGGTGTTGTGATGCCTCGAGTAGAATGTTTGCGGATGTTTGGTTATGTGTGGTTGTTAAGTTGGTTTTAAGTAATTGAAATTGTTTTTGAGCAGTTTTTAAGGATTTATGAATCTGGTTCAAAAAGATTTAACGGATTTCTTGGTTGATGATTAAAATCTCTTGCTCGTTGTTTTTTGTTCTTAACTGTTTTTCTTGACCTTTGAATCTGCTGGTGCTACATTGATAAACATGGGTTTGATGCTATTCGTTAAAACTGGTCATATTGGTCATATTCTTGGATGCGAGTTGCAGCATGCTACTTTTAGTTTCTGGGTCTGATTGGTACAGTTTTCTTCTAAGCGAGTTGTGGTATTCTTGGATGCGAGGTACCGCTACTTCTTCACCGATTCATTGTATTTCATAAGCGACTTGTCATTATTTGTGGTCCAGATTCAATGCATCAAGGATGCGAGTTGTCTCATTTTTATGGGTCAAATGCGAGTTGGGTACTAGCATAATGGGTGCGTGTTGACTTTTTAGTCAACTGCAGAAGCTTGCCAGCGACGTGGCGAGTTGGGTTTTCAGTCCAAATTTCTATGAAGTTACTTAACTCGCATATGGTGTAACTATACTTGCATTATTGAATGCGAGTTGCTCAAATGTCTTTGTGTACATGCGAGTTGCTACAGTGGCGTGTTGGTTTGAATAAAGTATGCGAGTTGTCTTTTTGAACTAAGTATGCTAGTTGTTGACCCAAGATTAATACCATAACAATTGAATATCTCTACAACAACATGACCTCTATTTCTACAAACATCACCAGTCCATGGTCATATGAGATGACACAATGTTTTAACAGATCTGATCTAAACCAAAAATAACCAACCACAATCCTAATCTAGACTCATCAAGAACCCTCACTTTCACTCCCTATATCTCATTCAAATAAAAGACTCATACAAATACAAGACTCATATCAAAAACAAAAGATCTTAGCTTGTTGTTTCTCTTTCGTGTATTTCATTCACTTTCGATTCAAGGATACATCATACCATTTAGGTATATACACGAGAAAACTCTTATCATCATAGATCTAATAAGTTGAGAATATACGAAAATAATAAATGATAATAACAAGAGTGTTATCACATCTATCTAATTCGGGTGTATGGAAATACGAATATGAATCGAATGTAATGATCTCAGCTTTGACCCCTTGTGTGCGGTTCATAGAACACATAGACCCTTAAAGATCTATACACAAATGATCTTGTGCCTCACGGATCTAAAATGTTTTCTTTGTTAATGTCCGAAACTAAGTAATGATTTTAACAAATATGTTAACTCATGTACTTGGCTCGTTTGTGACTCATTTACAATAACAAAGCTTCAAGGAAATACCTACCTGAATTTATTCATGCATTAACGAAGCTGTTTCAAGCCTTATGCCATCCTTGTGGCCATCACACATCTCGTACCATCCCTGTGGTATTAATGAAGGACTCTTAGACATCCCTGTGGCGAGGCAATGCGTAAGTTGGTGCTGAGTATTGTAACTATGAAATGGTGAGTGGATTGTACAATGAATTGGAGCTTCTACTGAAAAAATAAAGGAGGCGGATCATCTTGGCTTTTGAATGTTTTGGGTTTCGTAAGATAATGTAAGGTATACGTTTTATTTGGGTGAGAATGATTAGGGATCTTATAAGTTTACTGGGTTTGTGATATTTTCTGAGATGGGAGGCAGACTGATTAAGGAGTGAATTATTAGGGTTTGAAGCAGTTAAGTAGGAGGAGGATATGTGTGAGATTAGGGTATTGTGCTGGTTATGAGAGTGTTTTATACCCCTTAAAATTAGGGATATCTGTAGGTGGATCGGGTGCAATCTATTCAGTAAATGGGCCGAGATTTGATTGTTGTTATATACCGGGTAAATTGAATCGGAATGGGCTGTGCAGTTGTCTTGGGCCCAATGTGTGTAATTACTGGCATGAATTGTACCAAGTCTTCATTTGGTGAATGTGCATATTATTATGGTACGGATATTAGTATTATTTGAATTTTAGGATTATATCCGATTCATTTGATAAGCGTGGGGATCAAATATAATGCTTGGTTAATGGACTTGGGTCGGTAAAATATATTGTTTGATCGAGACTAGAAGTATACTTGAACCGGGTAATATATCACTTATCTTTTGAATCAGGGCAACATGAAATTGATTATTTAGGTCGGTTGGTGATTATTCTTAGATCTGAGACATGCGAGTTGAAAGGGTGATGATGAGATCTGTTGAATTAATTTATCAATGAGAGTGATTGAAGAGATTTTTTGAAATGATGAGATTTGTTACCAACACTTGTCTAGGTATAAGATTTGATGTTTTGAGGTGTTGTTGTGTTGTGCGGGCAATACTTTGGTTTATGCATTTTCACAAGAGGTAATATGTCACGGCTTGGATTGTTATTGGAACTAGGTTGACTACGGGGTTGTTTGTACGATATTTCTTATTTGGATCTGAAGTGAGGTTCTCCAGGCGCGTTTACTTATTTTCGTCTTCTTTCCTTCTACCCTTCCGCGAAGATGACTTGTTTGGGAATTGATAGAGTGTGATAAAGGCTTGACTATTTAGTTACGTTTGTGATTCTCTCTTGCTTAACCCACTATGTAGCTATCACTTCGGTGTCTCATGCAGTTGAGGATATGTCAAGAGGTTTTGTACATTTGGTACACCGTTTCTTTTTCACAAGGATTAGTACAAGCTTAAGTAACAAATCTGGGGAATTCTACTTCATGTTCAAACTTGGTATATCGGGTTTACTTCTCCATATGGTCACTACTATAGCCGACATAATTTGTGAATGATGTGTTTACCGAAGTGTTTATGGGATGGTTGATGATGTTGGATAATGAACCGTTGATGAACCGCTACATGTTCCCCTAAAACAGATATTTACCGAAACCAAATTTGTCATAACACCTTCAAGCTAACATTGTTTACGGTTTTGTCTTGATTTTGTAAAATCCCGCAAAAGAACCTATTTCTCGGTTTAAATCATAGACTTGTAAAATCCCGTGACAATGGAAACATCCTAGTAATTGTAAAGTGCATTCCGATCTATCTTACTTATTCTTGGTTTTGTAAAATCCTTTGAAAGAAACTATTTCTCGGTTTAAACCATAGAATTGTAAAATCCCGTGATGATAAATCCATCCCGAGAGAGGAAAAGTGTATTTCGAATCCTTTCCGATGCGGTGCTATGGTTTCTACTTCGAAGAAGAGATAAAAGGGTGTACTTCATGAATTGGATGTGTGTTTGGATATTCGTCATGGCAGTTGGTTATTACATGGTTTTACGGGGTTACGTGCTTTTAACGATGGTCGGGATGAAACCATTATCATAGTTCACTTAAAATTTCAAAGAAGGATAGATTTGAGCTTTTAATCAGAAGATGTGACAACGGGGTTAATTCACTATTATTTATTTGAGGTTGAAGTGAAATATCACGGGTAAGTGTACTTAGTATCTGAAGGTATTGGGGATGGATGGATGAAGATTGTTCAAGATCCTTGCTCGAGCTTATTATCAAAAACAAAGACTTGGAAATCTAGTTATTGTTGGGTGTCTTTTACCTTTTCTTTTACCACTTGGGGGAATTGGGCTCTTACCACTACAAAATAACTATCACTTTAAGGAGTTACATTGTAGTGCTCAGTGTCACATTCAATTGTGGATTTTCAAGAGGTAATGTACGCCTATTACTTGATGGTTGGTTGGTTGAAGAGTATAGAGTACTTAGAGATTCAAATGGGCATGAATTCTCCGCTCTTTGTTACATATGTGCAAGTTTAAGTCACGAAGTTCGGTTAGTTTACTTCATGGTCAAATTCATCATATTGGTTTTTCTCCATCACCGTCACAACAAAGAGCCTACTGAATGATAATGGGGTGATTACATGTTTTGCCAAGAGATGATGAAAAGAGAGAGATTATGACGTATGAACACAGCAGTTCATGCCTCGTAATTTAAAGAAAAGAAAAGTGTACGTTTCAGTGCGCTTTATCTTCTAAAGAAGAGAAATCTTCTTATGACGTATGTTCACATCAGTTTAGGCCTCGTACTCTAAAGAAAAGAAATGTGTATGATTCAGTGCGCATTATCTTCCGAAGAAGAGAAATCTTCTCACTAATGACCATTCTCATCAACATGCTTCATGCTTTTTCCACGCGCTTTCAGTTATCAAGTGAACCGGACTACCGATGATTGTTTTCTTATTCCACTTGCTCAACTATAATGAAGATGGAGACATACTATGCTAATTTTGCGGGGGAGAAGTGTGAATTGACTACATTTGGATAATTTTCACTTATTTAGTCAAGAATGGCAACTTCGTCTACAATTCTTGAGGGGGAGAAGAAGTGTGATAATACTGCATGATTGATTTATATCTGAGAATATATGGTCAAACGGCTCCTAACTCATGTAAGAACCGAGCTTCTTCTTATCGGGTCATCTTCACATGGAGTTTCTTTTAAGAGTCGTTGGTTGACATCTTCACTCGGATTGATGAGTTTATCGACAAAGTGCTTCCGGTTAATGCTTCACGTATACATCAACATGATGATTCTTAACAATCTCTCTGTTCTTGTTTGATGTGATTGGTAGTTTGTGTTTCCATCTTGTGTGTTCGCGGCCCATCCGATTTCCTTGATGAACATCTTTCTGTTCTTGTTTGATTGGGAGGGATTTTAGTTAAGGGGATTTGCAAGTTGTAAGTTAATTGGGATGCTTTTGTGTGAGTTGAAGATGTTAACACTCTTCCCCTAACTGAACAATCTTGAAGAAGGTTGAGTCTACAGTCGGTTCTACATTCTCTGCTACATGTTAGAAGACTTAAGACGAGTTGCATTTGACTATTTAAAGACTTCTTCTTAATTCATGCATTCATCATAAAGATTGTCGGTTTAGGGGAGAGCACTAATTGGGTGAGAGTGAAATGTCTGATTTAATCCCCAATTAGACTTGCTCATATTCTTCAGCAAGTTGATTCTCACTAGAGTTCAAGTATTCTTCTCATAAAGATTTCAAGTATTTGGGTCGATAAGATGTTGTTGATTCAAGTGTCAAAACCAAAGAAGGGGAAGACACACATCTAAACACAAAGCGAGTAAACTTGATGAACTTAATAAGTGATTGAAGATATCCCGAAGACAAATGTTATTACGAAGAGAAACTCAAGGTTTGACTCATGGGGAGTAAACTTGATGAACTTAATACTTCTAAGTGATTGAAGATATCCCGGGAAAACAAATGTCATGACCGCAGAGAATCTCAAGGCTTTACTCATTAAGGCTTTTAGTGTTATTATTCCAACGATGTGGGGGAAGTGATGTAATAGTAAGTTTCTGAAGATAAAAAGAGGTACACTGGTGTGTGATGATCTCGATGTTATCGCAATCATCGTGGAGAGAATTGTGTACGAGGGCGCCACTGTCTCACTTGAGGGCTTAATCATCTGTGAGATATAATCACTTATTCCGAATTGACATCTGCAGAGATTGTCATCCACAGTAGATAATGATTCGGCCTGCTTCTTCAATGTTATCGGTTTCGGGGAATGTGTGTACTTCGGGTCCTTGAGCTTCATACACGATCATCAGGGAAGAAAGCCATTTTTACCACAAACATTGGGGAGGTGTTTTCTCTCCCGCATGATGTGTATTCGGGAGAGTTCTTGGATATTGGTGTACTTCGGGTTCTTGAGCTTCATACACGTTCATCATGGAAGAAAAATGTGAACATGGGAAGGTGTTCTTCATTCCCCTCATGAAGTGTATTCGGAGAGTTCTTGAGCATTATACAAAGAGACCGACTGCATCAATTCAACTACTCGGGGGAAGTGGTCTCTTCACACCTGTTGGAATGGATTGCGTCGGACTTCAGTGGTAATGAAATTTGAGAAGAGTTATTTATGTGTGGGATGATACGCTGTCGTTTTGTTGATGATATAACCTCGAACGAAGAATCACGGTGATTATTCTTGAAAGGAGCAATGGATTTATGATAATGGTGTGCTTCTTTGTGCACCGCTAAGTCAAGCTTGAAATAGAGCTTCAACTGCCTCAGCTAAAGGATTTTCGGTTTGGGGGAAGCTGCCAAAGTCTCACTTTCGGATGGTTCAATTTCTTTCTTCGATCAAGAGCCCCGAAGCTTTGGTGGTGAATGTTTAAGAGTTGATGACTTCTATCTTCTACGACATGCTGCTCGATATCCTTATCTCTACATCAGATCATCATCTTCTTTAACTATATCATCTTCTATATCTTTGTATATATTTATTAAAAACCAAATACAAAAATATAAAACCAACAAAAAGAAAATAGAAAAATATAAAATCCTATAAAATCCATAAAAATCATAAAATTTCAAAAATACCAAAAATATGTTTTCTCTAGACATGTCTTCTGATATCGATAACATCTGCGGTCTTAGAAATTTCATTCAATAATGGCACGGGACCATAGATGAAGTTCGAGCAGAAGGTGTAAATATTTCTTTTCAAAACATGTCACAAATCCTTGGCTTACAGTTATTTCAGACTATGACCCGTGCTTAAACCATGGCTTGCTATTATTTCAGATAGCAACCCGCTCTTTTAAAGAAAGGAATGTGCTGCGCTAAACAAAATTTCAAAAATATCGTGCACCTATCCTAAAACAATTTGAGGAAAGTATGTCAAGGATCTGTTGCTCCTACACAAATGTTTTTCCGCTCTAAAATTTTAGAAAATATTTGTTGTGTTTCTAAATGGTGGAAAATGAGTTGCTTGAAAAATCAATCAATCGAGTTTTCAGATATTTTGAAAACTCAATCAATGACTTCAGCGCTTTTGAACCTTTTAGAAAATGAGTCATTGATTGAGGGGGAGAATGTTTTCAAATTTACATCATCTAACGGACTTTCTTATTCATCCTACGTGATTCTGAAAATATAATTGCCTATGTTGAAGGACTAGGTTTTTAGGATGTGATTGTTAGGATTAGATGATTATAGTTTGAGTAACACATTATTCCCATACCTTATAGGATCTGATTAATATGTTGAATTGACTGTTATTAGTCGATTGCTGTTTGGGTGATGTCGACCACCATATATCTGTATGTGTGTTCACTAACGCATGCATGTATATTGGTTATAAGAATGTTCCCGATCCGGATCCCACAATTGAAGATGATTGGATGCCGAAGGAAAGGGTAACTATATCTTGGGTTGACAAATGAAGAAACAGAGCTTAATTGGACTTCTATGGAGAGTTGGCATAAATGCAACATAAGAGGTCGCGACTGCATCGCCAGATGGTTTTCTTCTAAGTGATTGAAGAAACGGAGCTTAATTTGACCTCGCTTGGCATTCAAATGCAACGTAAGAAGAAGTCCACCGTGACCGCAGAGCTTTTCTTCCAAGCCCTACAGAACAACAACAAAAGCGGCTCATCCACCTAACGTATTCTTTGTGCAGATAACATTTTTTAAACAATATTGTTTTGAAAAATGGAAAAATATTGGTTTTGAAAATTAATTGGACTAAACTTTGAAAATCACCGGACTTCATTTTTATCAAAACCTAAGTCACTCAATCAATGACTACGGTCCTCGATTGAGGGGGAGAGTGATTTAATTTAAAATATTTTCAAACAATATTTCATCAATCAAGTCCGTTTGTACGTTAAAAAAGTGGTGATCTAAAGATTTAATGTTATGTCATGGTATGATTTTTCTTTTGAATCAAGGTCTTTCAAAATGAAATTTTTTCTGTTTTGTTTGATTGTGAAATTGTTTTATTTTACTTAAAGATCTCTTAAAACTATCATACCTGACACTAACAATCTTTAATGTCTTAAAATGGCCCTATTATGTCATTTTTCAAAAATTAAATCTTGCCACGTCTTTCCTCAAAACCTTTTAAATGATTTAAATCAATTGGGATCACAAATCTCAAAAGGTTTGAAATTTTGATCGGGGTAGAGATCGTGATTTAAATCTCTTTCTGCTTTAAATGGAATTGGTTTTAGTCCTTTATAGGCACTCCTGCCTCCATGTACCAAACGATTTCAAATATACAATGCACATGTTGAGGAGGAGGATTTATCCAAAAACAAGATGAGTATTTAAACCAGGCACATATTCTCCCATGTTTTATAAACCTAATTAAATCACTTTAGATCCAAAATCTCAAAGGGTTTGATATTTTTGATCGGGGAGAATTTGTGATTTAATAATGAAATTTGATAAATGATGATCGATTTGATGAAAATGTGCAGGCTGCTCTCTCATATGTGTTAAACGCTTTCAAATCTCCAAGCACATATTGAGGGGGAGAAAATGGTTTTCTTAATGGCTTTTGTGATCGTGGATGTGCTTCAAAAGAAATCTTGCCTCTATGTGATAAAATGATTTCAAATATCCTATGCACATATTGAGGGGGAGAATTTTACCAAAGAAATTCAAATGGCTTTTTCTAAGGAAATTGTGATGAAGAAATTATTTCAAAAAAATTATTTCAAAGAACTCTTGCCTCCATGTGCCAAACAATTTTAAATCATATGCACATGTTGAGGGGGAGCATTTCTAAATTGATCAAAACTATTAACGACAAAATTTTTGATCTCGCCTCACAAGTACCTTGATTGTTTTTCCAAATGATTTTTCGATTGGTTTCATGAAGGAAACAACAATACCAAAAGACCAACCAATTTACTTTATGCATGGAGTTATAAGGATGGTTAGGTTAGGTATTCGTTCCCACAATCCGCCAGAACCGGAGGGATCTACCCAAGGATAATCCCCTAGATAGTGTAGAGTCCTTAGGTATATTGAAAAAGGAGAAAAATGAGAAATGGGAAGAGTGCGGACCGAGACAGAGCTAGTACTGGAATAAACCCAACAAGGTTCTAGTAATGAAGTCTTGGTAAGCAGCGAAGGGTTGAAGAATGAAAAAGAATTGAATGTGAAAAGGGTGAAAAGAAATATCCATCCAATAATTCAACCTCGAGGCGAAGGGTTCAATACATATACTACGGGTTGTTACCAAGGTAACACCGGTATTGAAGACAAGACGTCACGGACCCAGTGACGCACTGCACTAAACTTCCCAAGCTATTCAAGTTCCTCTTAAAAGGGCTTGTTTCATTCTCACGGGGAACCTACATAATCTATCGACTTTCTCTTAGAGATTGTTGATATTGAAGAAGGAGACCCTCTCCCTAGTCTCTGGCATAGGAACCAAATGTGCACTATTGATTCAAAAGCCAAGAGATCATCCACAATATCTCATTAGGACACAAAATTAATGAAGACTTGCTGTTTCACACAATGTGGAAAGTAAGAATATATTTAGAGTCCTACGCATTATCCTTGTGGTATTGCCAGAACATCCGAGTGATATGTAAATATTCACGATGAAGATGGAAAGCCTTGTGGAGCCAACATCAAACAAGCTCTTGGTAGGTCACATGTGAGATATTTTCTAAAGATCAAACTTGTAACAACTGGATAGAAACGATGGGGCGATTCACTTGTGAATCAACCTTGGTCCAGGAAATGAATTGACGAATACTTTTGGAAAAACCGTTCGATGTGTAAATCTTCTTTTCTCTAGCGCATCGAATATGTATTCATATTTCAAATTCAAAAAGTATCTCTGATTGAAAAAATACTTTTGGAAAAACGTTCGATGTGCGAATCTCTTCTTTTCTCTAGCACGTCGAATGTGTACTATTTTCAAATACAAAAAGTGTTTTGATTGAAAATTGATCTTTCTCATAAAACCTTTGTCGTATTGCAAAACTCTTTCTTCTAAGCAATACGCGATAGTTTTCAAATCATTTTTCATCAATCAGTGAATCTCAATTATTTGGTTCACTCACTCCGTGTTGTATTCTTTGAGACGTTCGGTTTGAGAACAGCTAGGCATTGCGAAACCTGTCAAGGAGATTCTTAGGAATCCTACGATCACAGCGAGTACTTTATGCTTGATCAACGGGGGCCGGTGGGCGTGTACCTCAATTCACGAAAGTGATCAAAGACACTTTCGTGTGTTTTATTGCTAACTGTTGTTTGCAGGTACATTTGACGGTTGCGGTACCGATCGAATTGAGGAGTCAATCCAAAGCCGCATGCTCACGGCATCCACACTTAATTGAAGAAATCATGACTTGTGCATATCTACATAACACGGCTCGATATTTCTATACTATGCTTACCTTTCTGCGAAAATATCATGAACCAAGAAAGCTTCGCTACTCGATGAAAGATGTCATGATCCAAAAGTGTGAGCATGTCGGTCCAAAAGTCACAACATCACATGATGGCAACACAATAAAGGGTGATCCATAGATTTACTGTGGCTGATGATCTCAATGAAAGCTCGAAGATCATCAAGATGTGGATCAGTTCAAAGACCTCCACTGAAAGTACAAAATAATCGGACTATGCAGAGTCACTACATAAGCACAAAGATTGCGGAATTGAAGAATTGAAGTCTACGAGCTCAAGAACAAAGTCAAGAATAGAATGATAGGATTACGCGTATCCTGTGAAGGATATGCGTAAACTTGAGTCTTACGCATAAGGTCCACTCTTACGAGTAAACCTTACGCATAAGCTCCAACATACGCTTCTGCAGCGTAAGCCTTATGCCAAGTCCTTTTCCTACGCGTAAGATTTCTTACGCGTAAGAGGAGTTCCTACGCATAAGCTTATGACTACGCGTATGGTCACAATCATACGCATAAGCTTGTAACTTTTCGCTTGCTTAAGCCTTATTTTTAACCATAATTATGAATTGTTACGTGTACAAACTTGTAAATAAATAACTCATAACGTCACAAAACCAAAATGTCACTAATAAGCTATAATGGTTAATATGTTATGTGAATGAGTGAAAATTTGGACTTTAAAATTCAAAATTAATAAACTCACGAAACTTATCACGACTACTTTGGACTATTGGACAAACAAGTGACGTTGGACTCGTAACATTCATTAACATAACATATTCAATAATTGGACAATAAAATTAACTTTTGACTAACGTAATGTCTTTCGATATGTTGGTTCTTTTGGCTCAATATCTTTCAGATCACAATATGGACATCACGATGGAAAACGTTAACGCACCAAATGTACTCACAAGGAAGACATTTTTCCTACCGGTTACAAGATGAAGATTGGAAAGAACAATCTCAAAGTGGACTTTGATAACTTCACGTGCTCAGAGTCTTCATGTCATATTCTTGTGGATTTTCGAAGACTCATCCATACAAGAACATGTTCACAAATTCTCGCAATGCAGGAGATCTATATTCATCAGTTCTGGCACACTATGAAGAAGGCCGATAGTCAAGATGTTGTTACGGTGACACTCAACAACAAACAAGTCACCATAATGCATTTGATTTAAGGGCAATTCTCCTTCTCCACCATCCAACCCTGCTGATTATGTTGCTACTCCTTCGGAAGAGGCTACTCTCCAATTTATGGTCAACATTGGCTATGATGAAGCTGCTGGGATCATCACTAAACATTCTTCTATTGATTTAAAGAACATCCCTCAGCCGTGGAGAACATTATACATTATGATTGCCAAATCTGTTTCTCAACGTGATAGCGGTTATGAGCATCCTAAGCTCATGGAACTACAGATATTCTGGGGCATGGTCAACAAGATGCATATTGACTTTGCAAATCTGATTTGGGAAGACATGATGTCTTACCTCAAGAAGCCGGGCACCAAAGTCCCCTACATTAGATATACTAAAATGTTGATCAAAAGAATACTCGGGAATAATCTGGAAATTCCCTTGAGACTTGATGACCCCAAACATCACTCTGCGTTGTTTAAGCCTACTCTAAATGTTGTTAGATTCAAAGACTCAACAATAAAGAAACAAGGTGCAGTTTTTCCTGACTGCCTTCTCACTGATGATATCAATCAACTTCAATCATACTCACGATATCAAGAAGCAGTAGCATCAGGAAAAGTTGGCTTCATTGATGAAAAATCTTTCGCTATACCAGTCAAAAAGACCAGGAGAGGCAGTGCTGGAAGTGCAGCAAGCACTGGGTGTACCGTAAGTATCCAAAGTGAACTCATACCCTCAAAAGGAAAGTTCCATCTAAGGTTGCTATTCTTAATCCTCAACAGGAACCAAAATTATAGAACGAGGACTCCGAGGATACTGACACGGATGAAGAGGTTCACTACTCGGAAGCTCATCACGGATGATACGACAAGTGTATAAAACCTCTTAGTCCTAAAGGCGCTAAGGGTAAGACTCCTTTGGAAGAGCGAGGAAGAAGAAGAGAGTTCGGATGAAGAACCAAAGGATGAGGATAAAGACTACAGAAAAAAATCGAAGAATCTCAGGCTACAACATGTGCGCTAGGAATTTAACCTTCAACAAACTCGTGGCCCTAGAGGTTCAAGTGGTGGTGCACTAACAACACCAGTTCTCGATGCGGTTTATCAACCCGATAAGGGAACTGGTACCACCACTCACGGTCAAAGATATGGTCGAACTAATATGAAAAAAGACCAACCACTACAAATGGTAAAATAAGAACGGAGCAAATAAAAATGTCATGTATGAAAAATACAAGTGTGTAAAATATATTACACACTATCTTCATTGATGTTAGAATCTATGTTAATAGATTGTGAGATATACATGAATGCTCCGTACAAGAGAATATAAAATTGTCGTGAGGAACAAAGTTTAATACTAAGAATGTATTATATTCTTTTGCATCTTCCTCGACATGCAATATACATATATTGTGGAAGATAATCACTAGCCATAACATAAGTTTATGAGCCACAATTATAATATTTTTGGCATGAACGGTTATACCATCCCGATTAGTAATGTTAATGATGAAAACTATAATAGTAAGATTCTTCAATCTTATGTTGTTTTTCTCTCAAAGAAAGTTGATTATTCAACCATCAACTATATTGGGGACTCAATCTCTCAATATTCTGGAAAGAAAACTAATGGATGCATGTAGGCATACACATCCATTGGATGAACCATTTAGAGTTTAAAATCGATGCATCGTCTAAATGGTAATCAAAATCGCAACTTCAAGTTTGCATGATTAATAGCTCGACCAAATAAAATGCGAGCATAACATTCCAGAGTAAGTATTTTATCATAAAAATGCGATGAATTACTTCTAAATTATCAAATGAAATTGAGAGAAAAACTTGTGTTGTTGTATGGGGCCATATTATAATTTGCACAACAACAAAATTAGCATCATGCCAACATGTTATTATAAAGCCTCCCTTTATAATTGGTTTTTGGTTAGAAACCAAGTATCTCCCGTTAAATTTCTTTTGTGCAATACATGCTCAAATTATTCCACCTAAATGCACATATGGGATATAGAAGAAGGATAATTCCTTCAGGAGGAGACAAGAAGTAGCTGAAAATTCAGAATGAATTATCATATTCTATTGATCCTAAAAAAAGAAATTTATGAATTTAGATTCAATGAATAATCAAATAGCCATACATATACTTTGGCCAAAAAATAAAATTTGAGCTACTCATGCTCCAAGTTATACTTTGTCCCTCAAGGACATTGTTTGTTATGACATGCCTCAAGCATGATAGACTAATCGATTCCAAATAAAATCCTCGATGAAAAATATGGAGCATGAAAATAAGATGGTTAATCGAGGTATAAAAGACCCCATGATAATCTCATAAAGAGACACTAGACATGAAGGTTTCAAACGAACCTCAAATAGCTAATGAGATCTCAATAATTCTATGATGTTTAAAATCATATGGAATCAAAATAAAAACGACGTTGATAAATTTTTTTACATACAATATAGCGCTTGCTATTATGCATAATGAGGATCATAAATCAAATGTTATTCAATGAAACGATTGGCCAACGTAAAAAGGGGCGATCTCATGAAAATACGAGAAGTCTTGGGACATGAAGTACGTACACATAAATGTGTAAAATCTATCGGATATACATCGGTCTTTGTGTGAAACCAAAATAAGAGTTCTAAAGTTATCTGCTTTAAGAGATGAATTGTTGAATAAATATATTCATAAAATTGATTATTAAGAGGCAAATTGTCTCGAGGTGGATGTAAATATCTTATTGATATTTTATAAGACAAATAAATCTATAAGTGTTTAATTCACTCTAAGTGAGTTTTAGATAAAACTCCCATATTCTAAGAAGGATCTATAATGCTTTAAGCCCTCAAGCATGTCTAGCAACTTCAATTTTTAGAAGCAATTAATAAAGTTTTCAAGAAGTCTATTTGATCAAACTGAATGAATCTTTATATGAATCAAAATCATTCTTGATGCATATTATATAAATTAATTTTGCACATGTTTCTATAAAATGATTGGTACTCAAGTACTATACATAAGTGCAACTGAGGCTTTAATAATTAATATGCATCATGAGAATATATTTTTCTATTTTAATATTTGTATTGGCACTATATGTTTTCTAACCAATGCATTTGATGTTAGAAGCTACACATATATTTGATCATCTTTGCAGGATATTTTCTTAACATCAATTATTCGGTGGACTTTATTACAAAGTCTTTGCTGTAAAATGTTAGAGCAACTACTTCGGAAGATTAACATTCTAAGTTTGAAAGATATACATTAAATTGAGGAGGAGCATTATGCGCTACTGCACTCTTTTCCCTTTCATCATGTTTTTTATCCCACTGGGTTTTTCTTGATAAGGTTTTTAATGAGGCGGTCTATAGCGTATAATAAACGGTGAATATCCAAGGAAGAGTGTTGTAAATATTAATGGGCTTATGTCTATTCACTCTTAGCTTACTATCCCGACTCATTAGGGTTTACATGTAATCATCAACCCTATAAGTAGATACACTCTTGTAACTTTTTGGATTGCAACTCAATGATAATTCTCTCTTATTCTTCTCTCACTCTTGTATTCTTGCTTATTATTTTACAACGGTAAGGTTAATATTAAACGTAATTTGACTAACGTTAGCAAGTGAAACAATATATATCTAATATAATAAATAAGAGTTTTGTACCACCCTTTAAAGCACATAATGCAATTAATATTCTGATGTTTCAAGACTGTGATTGGTTAATAAAAAAAGAATGTACAACACACCCTTAACACAAACCTTTTAAAGCATTTAGTCAATTTTAATACAACTTAGTCAATTTTAATACATGTAATTCAATTTGACTTTTTCCGGTAAATACAATTTGAGGGGAGTTATTTTACATACCAAACTTTTTTTACATACCAAGGGACTCATCTCCACCATTCATTTAAAAAGAAATCAATGGCTGAGATTAAAAGCATTTTATTATTTCACCTATTTTTTATAATTTAAATATCTCTTAAACCGTTAATCGTTAGGCAAAAATAATTACACCATCGCGACGAGCATTTAATTACTATAGACGGGCACGCTGATATACTTTCGGAAAAAGAAAAAAAAATCATTTTTTTCACGTTTTTTCGTCTTTTTTATGTTACTTGAAATTTGCATGAAAAGAATCATATATGATTAAACACTAGTTTTAATATCACATGTGATATTAGTGTTAAATCATATATGATATGTGATGTATATCACATGTGATATATTACATGTGATATTACACTAATATCACATGTGATATTCAAATTAGTGTTTAATCATATATGATTTTTTTAATTCAAATTTCAGTAACGTAAAAAAAGGAAAAAAAAAACTTAAAAAAAACGTGAAAAATACGTAGAAATTTTTTTTTGTCAAAAGTATATCAAAGTGCCTATCTATAGAAAGATAATTAAATGCTCGTCGCAATGATATTTGTTCTCGCTTAACGATTAACGGTTTGAAAGTTATTAATATTTGAAAAAAGAGGATGAAAGTAGGTTTTTTAAATTGTTGTGATTAATCTTATCCTTTAGGTCAAATAAAAATGTATGGTGGAGATTGATCCTTTGGTATGTAAATAATCTTTTGTCCTTAAATGATCTTAAATCATACAATTTAGTCAAACACTTTTAATACAATTTAAGATTTAAGATCATTTGATGACAAAAACTTCTTTACATACTAAGGGATCGATCTTTACCCTTAATTTTTGTTAGATCCAATGGATGAGATTAATCCCAATAATTAAAAAAAAAAACCCACTTTCATCCTTTTTTTCAAATATAAATATCTTTCAAACCGTTAATCGTCAAGCGAAAAAAATATATAGATAGGCACTTTGATATACTTTCGACAAAAAAAATTCGTGTCTTTCACGTTTTTTTTTTAAGTGTTTTTCGTTTTTTTACGTTACTAAAATTTGTATGAAAAAATCATGTATGATTTAACACTAATTTGAATATCACCAGTTTCGAAGAAAAACAAAAAAAAAAGACAAAAAAACGTGAAAGAAAACGATTTTATTTTCTTTTTTCGAAAGTATATCAAAGTGCCCGTCTACAGAAAGATAATTAAAAGCTCGTCGCGGTTGTGTAATTATTTTTGCTTAACGATTAACGGTTTAAGAGATCTTTAAATTATAAAAAAATATGTGAAATAATAAAATGTTTTTAATCTCAGCCATTGATTTATTTTTAGATGGATGGTGGAGATGAGTTCCTTGGTATGTAAGAAAATTTTGATATATAAAATTAACCTATTAAATCATTTACTCAATTGTCGGTTACAACAAAGACTTTAAAGCATTTTAACCTATTGAATCAATTTAGTCAATTTCAAAACTAATTCCGAAAATAAACCCTAAACTTATTCTGATTTATGTTATTGATTGATTGATGATTCATATGATTGAAACGTATTGAATCAATTTAGTCAATTTCAAAGCAATTTCCGAAAATAAACCCTAAACTTATTCTTATTTATGTTATTGATTGATTGATGATTCATATGATTGAAACCTATTGAATCAATTTAGTCAATTACAAAAATTATTCCAAAAATAATAATCATAGTAGGGGATTGTTGTCATCTTCTATCTAATATGGCAATGATTGTGTAATTCCAGAATTAGTGCAGAAAGTTTATACAATTGTTCGAAAAATTGTAAGTTTTTTTTTTATAATTGTTATTTTTATATTGTTTGATAACTGTTGGAGCTATTATATTATTATGTTTCGTATAATCATAGTAGGGGATTCTAATTGTTATTGTTATGTTTCGTATGGTTGTTTCTTACTTCCAAAAATAATTTATATGTTTTGAAGATAGGAATCAGTTTCCTCAATTACAATAGGAGAATCGACAATTGTTTTAACTATTTTTGGGAAATGATTGTGTAATTGAATAAAACTTATAAATCATGCATCATAATTGTATGAATCATAATATTAAATACCGACAAGTTGTTATTGAACTATATTTAGTAACTTTTGTACTATATAATGAAGATAGCCATGACTCAGAATGTACAAATCAAACTCTATTCTCACTGTCAAATACTAAAAAACTGGCTACCTACGTATCTGGTTATATCCAAGATCTGAGTGCCGTGAAAGACAACATAAAGTTGCGTGTTCGAATTCTACGAACTTGGATGCAGCCTGTCTATGGCAAACCACATGTTATCAACATGGAGATGATAATCATGGATGAACAAGTAAGTACAGCTTACATTCTATGTTTAACTTTGCATCTACATTCGTAAAAATTGATTTTTGTAAAATGTAATGTGGGTACATGGTTTGTGCAGAATAATAAGATGCAAGCAACAATACGGATGGCTTTGATAAATTGGTTTAAACATCAGCTGGAAGAAGGGAACGCTGTAACTTTACAACGTTACAGTCTTGGAGAGATAAAGCCTCAGTATCGAATAGCCATACAAGGACTCCGTCTTTGTTTTCTGTCCAACACTTTAGTGGAAAAATGAGCCGACTTTATATGGATCAGTACATGGCTTTGAATTCCGTCCGTTTAAAACAATAACTGATTTACTTGATGAAGAAGTGGGACAATTTGGTATGTGTCTTGATTTTGCATTGAAATATGTTATTTATCCTGATGGATGTAGTACATATCTAATGGTCAAATAACGAATCTTTGATGTGTGTAGGTGCTATAGGCCAAGTGGTTGCCTGTGGTGAACTTGAAAACTATGAAAAGAACGGAAAACCTGGTAAGAAGAAACCGGTGTTGAGTAAGTACTTTGACTTTCTATTTATTTTGTTTACCGTCGAAAGCTAAACATATTATGTTAGTCCTTTAAGTAACTTTGAGATCTCTTTAAAGGGGTACCGAACTGAATGCAACTTTGTGGGGCTCTGATGCGGAACAATTTTCTGAGTTTCTTACCTCATCCACTGATCATGGTAAAATAATTACCGTTATTCAGCTGGCAATGATGAAATTGTGGGATAGTAAGTCTTACATTCTATTACTAACGATAAATCTTTATAAAGTTTATGCTACTTAACTTTCCTCATATACACCCAGTAGGATATTAATGCATAGTTTCATTATTTATGTAGAGAAAATGTATGTGCAAAATGCATATTGGGGAACAAAGTTGTTTCTTCTAAATGGCACCGATGCTATTTCATCACCTGAGTTCAAAGACATTGAAGATTTTCGGAAAAGGTATTTACACAAAATAATATAGCTGATCCATCATACTTTCAAGAAAAAGCAATTCTTGCTCCGACAAATGAGGTCGTGGACACTATAAATGATCATTTGCTACAGACATTTCCCGGTGAAGAAATGGTTTATCTAAGTTGTGACAGCGTTGATAAATCGATCGTGGCTCGACCATAGATGAATCTGTTTTCTCACCAGAATTTATCAACGGATTGAAGTTTTCATGTGTTCCAAACCACAAACTTGTGTTGAAAGTAGGTGTCCCGGTAATGTTGTTGAGGAATATAGATCAATCAAATGGATTATGTAACGGGACAAGACTTCAAGTTACTCGATTATCAAGAACTTCTATTCAGGCACAGATAATTAACGGCACACATTTTGGAAACAAGGTTATCATATCGAGGTTGAGAATTACTCCGTCTGATAAACGTCTACCGCTAAAGATCGTGAGGAAACAGTATCCTTTTTTAGTGTCATTTGCTATGACAATAAATAAGAGCCAAGGATAATCACTTTCAAAAGTTGGATTGTACCTGCCACGTCCTGTGTTCACACACGATCAACTATATGTAGCTGTTTCACGTGTGAAAAGCAACGAGGTTTGAAGGTTGTCATTTGTGATGCTGATGGTAATCTATCAAACACCACTACAAATGTTGTCTACAAAGAAGTGCTCCAAGGTCTTTGATCAAGATTCAAGAGGTATCTACAATATACATATGGTATTATTTACGTTATTTCTTAAGTTCATCCTTTGATTATAAATCACAAAATCCTTTTACTTACACTTTTAATATATTTTGTAACTTATTAGGTTCACACGGAATGGACACTGCCTTATCACTTCATTCACGTTCACTACATACATTTGCTTGTGAAGCACATCAATTTTATAGGCAAGGATTCATGGACGTTTATTATATCGGAACATGTTTACATTTGATGGTTTTTATTACTTTATCCGTACACTAAACATCAATTTTATACGCGATGATTCATGGACGTTTATTATATTCGAACATGTTTACTTTTATTGTTGTTTATTACTTTATCCGCACACTTAACATCTTAATTCATAATTTCTTTTAAAACCCCGTGAATCCACGGGTCTATAAGCTAGTTGAGTTATATGTTATAGAGTTATATGTTATAGATGCAAGCTTTATTGTCTAATACTTAAAGTTCTCCTTTAATAGATCATAGATGATGTCGATCGTGGTGATAATAATTCAAGTAACATAAGATCTAGATTCCAAAGTAAATATAACCAAATCAAAAAATTTAGATGCCAACTAAAATTAATATACATAAAACAAAGACCCTCATTTAAAACCTTAAATTTATTTGACAAAACATTAATCATTGGAAGAGGTGATGTAGTATATAATACTAATGATCTGTAACGACTTTTCTTTTTCAAATACGGGGTGATACTCATACCACATCTTTTGATGCATGTATCATAATTTATGCATTACAGTATTGTTCGATACAAACTGTAATGCACAAATTGTGGTACATGCATCAAAAGATATAGTGTAAGTATCAATTCCCTTTTCAAATACCATTACATACATACATAATAACTTATTAACTAATAAGGTACTCGAATTAATATGTCAGCAAGTAATCACTAAAATAATAAAATAAAAATAAACCCATGCTAATATGTTATAGGACAATAACAGGTTTGCTGTTTCTATAACCATATACAAACTTACATCAAAAGTGTTAGCTTACAACCAAATTAAATACCTGTTCCCATTCTTCCATGTCTAGATAGGCAATCAGGGACCATATCAGTTATTGCATAATGAGCCATGCTTTTTCCTATTTGCTTATACTGAAATCCTATTTGCTTATACTGGACCCACTAACATATCAGGAATACGGTTAATACCCTATCATATCAGCAGTAACTAGGTGATAACACAACAATCTCAACATTTTGTCTTAACGGATATGAACTCGAATCATAACAGTTCTTCAAACAATCGATTTTTAAACAGCATACTAACCGATGTTAACATTCAGATTGTGTTTTACCGTCTACCATATAATCTGTTTTACTAACATTTTACTATAAATTTGTTGCAGATCTCGAGCTAACAGACACACAAAGGAAAAACATATGCCTATCATATATAGAAGACATGTTGCTTTCTAACAATCGATCCTTAAAGAATATTTGAACATGCCGATCCGGATCCGAGCATACCATGGATAGTTACAAATGGCTTGTGTATGACGAGATGGCATATAACAAGGATGACCTAAGACAATACTTTCAAACGGCTTACCCAACGTTGACAGATGAGCAGAAATGTATTTTTGCAACTGTGATGGATGCTGTCGACAACGACAAAGGAGGTATGTTTTTTGTGTATGGTTATGGTGGCACCGGAAAGACGTATCTCTACAAAACAATAACAACGCAATAAGATCAAGGTGGAATTGTTTTGAATGTTGCATCAAGTGGGATTGCGGTACTTTTGTTAGACGGAGGTAGGACCGCGCACTCTCGGTTTGCGCTACCCATAAATGTGTTTGAAGATTCTATGTGTTCGATTAGCTACATACAGTGATTTGGCGGACTTGATCAGAAAAACAAAAGTAATTATATGGGATGAGGCACCTATGATTCACGTGCATTTTTCGAAGCTCTTGAGAGGACCATGACCGATATATGCGAAACGCGGATGGAGCACAATCTGATAATGTATTTGATGGGAAAGTTGTTGTATTCGGTGGTGATTTTAGACGGATACTACCAATCATACCGTGTGGTTCAAGACAAGATGTTGTGCATGCATCCATCAACTCATCACATCTTTGGCGCCATTGTATGCGTTATGCGTTTAAAGTCAACATGAGGCTTGGCTTAGGTGCCACTTTAGTTGAAAAGCGAAATAAAAGAATTCGCCGATTGGATATTAGATATTGGCGACGGTAAATTAGGTGGTAGGAATGATGGCGAGGCTGTTGTGGAATTTCGGATGACGTGCTTATACCAGATTCTAACGATCATGTTGCATCAATAGTTGAAGAAACATACCCGGAACTATTACCAAACCTTTGGAACCCAAGCTTCTTTCAAGAAAGAGCTATCCTTGCTCGACACACGAAGGTTGATGTTGTCAACAATCACATGATAACTATGATACCGGAGATGAGAAGACTTACCATAGTTCGGACACGGTATCCGCATGTGACGATGATGCCGGTTCGATGAGTCGGTTTACACTACGAACTTTCTCAATAGCATCAAAATGTCAGGTTTACCTCACCATGAGTTATGTTTAAAGATTGGTGCACCTATAATGTGCATGCGAACATCGACCGTAAAGCCGGTTTGTGCAATGGAACACGGTTTGGTCCTTAGGATGGGAGTGAATATAATAGAAGCAAAAATAATATCCGGAGGTAAGATTGGTAACATATGTGCAATACCCAGAATGCAAATTACGCCTTCCGACTCAAAGATGCCTTTTAGGATTAACGTAAGGCGTTTCGGTTTTCGTATGTTTTGCTATGACAATTAATAAAAGCCAAGGACAAACGCTATCCAAGGTTGGTTTATTTTTACACGTCCCGGTTTCTCACACGGACAACTCTATGTAGCGGTATCAAGAGTTAAAAGCGGGGAAAGGATTGAAGGTGCTTTGTTGTGACGAAGACGGTTCATACACCAACAAAACAACAAACGTAGTTTATAAAGAAGTTCTACGTAGGATTTGAAACTATCGATGTTTTATTTTCATTTTTGTTCTTCATACATTTGTTCAACCAAATTCTTAATATTTAAGTTATTCACTTTTCTTTTTAAATTTGTTGTTCACCACTCTCTATGTCTTTAAACTGTTTCTACTAACGAATATTATGAAAGTAGCCTGCCCATCGGGCGGGTTAAGCAACTAGTTAACTAATAAGGTACTCGAATTAATATGTCAGCAAGTAATCACTAAAATAATAAAATAAAAATAAACCCATGCTAATATGTTAATCTAAGAGACGTACCTTTTTACATCTATTCCTTAACACCAACAAACTAAACACCCAATGATTTTCTCAACTATCGTCAGTGGTCTTATTTTACTTCTTCTTTCTCACGAGACAATCATTATGATAACGTATTGTAAATATATATAGAGCAATGATAAGAATAACAAGAACAAGATAAAGAAAGCCAAAAAAAAATAGTTCTTATTAAGTGATGATTCAAAAGGTTACAAACTTTAATAAGATATAAGGAATAGATATCACACATAAATCCATACGAGGCTACATAAACCCGTGCGTTGCACCGATTGGGTAAGGGTTGAATGTATACGTTTTTTTACGTAATATTGTATGCAAGTAGTTACATATAAGATATTGCAATTGATGTTATCATAAGATTTGTAATCGTAGGTCGGAGGTAAATTCTTGTTGCGTAATGTTGTTGTAACCTTGTCGAGTAATGTTTACGTGGGTTTCGTTTTGCAAATTTGCATGGTTTGCAAATTAATAACCACCGCATTCATTGTCTGCCAAAGTTGCTTCTTCAATTCTAATGTAGATGACTACATAATAATGATGACTAATTTTTATTTTGGTCAATGTCCTACATTGTAAAGATGACTACATTTGTTTTTTGTACCATGGCATATTATTGAACAATTAACCTTATAAGAGTATATGTGAAGATGTTTATGTTAATATGTTATATTTAAAAGAGACCTTTCATATGTAACACTTTAATATTAGTATGTTACATAAATAATGTTTGGCCTATTTATTTGGTGCGTGTTTCATAATGAATTATAGGACCATTTGTTTTTTTTTATATTTTATTTTCAATGGTAAATTTAGAGTTGATAGGTAATTTATCGAATGTTGCTGGTTCTTCAAAATTGCATAATTGCATGCGCTTGTGGTTTGTGCAACACGCAAGTGAAGATGATGCATTATCCAAAATGTTAT
Source organism: Chrysanthemum makinoi (assembly GCA_910596185.1). NCBI lineage: Eukaryota > Viridiplantae > Streptophyta > Magnoliopsida > Asterales > Asteraceae > Chrysanthemum > Chrysanthemum makinoi. The sequence goes on along the minus strand of OU343219.1, from coordinate 74,858,991 downwards.
TTGGTTGTTGCCAACATTTGAGGCGGGTAATAGCGAAGAACCATACCATGATGGCAAACATGGAAGCTTATGGTGCTAACGGGGTAGCTTTGGAGTCACTTGAAGCTTTAAGAAAAACCCAAGATAGGCATCGGTTATTGTTTGCAGAGTTAAACTATTTGTTAGATGAAGCGAAAGTGGGTGCCCGTGAGGAAGAAGCTAATGCTATTAAGATGAATGAGTTTAAGTAGTTGTTTGAATTTAGGTATTTTTGTTGGTTCTAATAATTTGAATGTTTTGTTTGTTTTTGGGATGATAATATGTCAAAGAAATATATATTTATTTCATGGCAAATGATAAACTTGGTGTATTTAAATTAGCTTAATTTTATTTAAAGTTTCAATGAACACAAACTGGAATTGTTAGTATATAAATATAAAGATAATTTATAAGTTATTATTATTATTTTTTTGTTTTAAGATTAGGATGTTAATGCTAAAGCATTGTGTATATAGGGGCTGGTTTAGATCCAATGAAAAAATGAAGGGTTTAAATTGCAATATTATATATCTTCCTAAATACTGCATATCACATTTATGCATGAAGAATATGAAATGGCTACAAGAAACCCAAATTAAATTTTCCAATGCCTGTTGAGTGTTTTTTTTTGTGATTATTTATGCAAATTGTGAGTTAGTACATTGTAATTACTTATACTTACCTAACCATAAACACAACTATCCATAACTTAACCCTAATCGTAAAATTTCTTCCACGCCTAACATCGATGAAATGAAAGTGCCACATGAATCCGGCAAGCTCAGCGATGCTTTCAGGTTGTTGATATTGCAAGACATAGCAAAGGAGAAAAAGTTTATCGAAGGATGGGAGAAGAGAGCAAGATCGAGGGAAGTTGTTGCCAAAAAGAAACGCAGACAATCGATGAGGCCGGTAGATTGTTTATTCGTTTCAATGCCGCAAAGAATTGGTGACTTTGCCCTTCGTGAGATACAGTTGAAGGATCGAAGGAAGATTGACTTGCTGGCTCAGCTTTTGGTGCTATGTCGTCGGAGTTTGGCGGAGAAGGAGGAGTTCTTGGAAGACTTGGATGAGGTTGATGAGTTCGAAGATGAAGAATAGGAAGATTTGGAAGTTTTTTTTGTGTTTTGATGTAAATTTGATGGTTGTATGTAAGCTTTTTTGACTGCTACTCTGTTATTATAACTATAACAATATATTGCTAATGGATTAAACTGATCAATGATCAATTTAATGGTTTTAGGTTTAATGCTTTATTACCTTGAAGAAAGTAATTATTTTTATTTATTTATTTACTTTTATTAGAAAATGGTCAAGTAGTGTGTGTTTGACTTTCAGTATTTCACACATCTATCTCACTTACACTCGGTCAAAACACACAGTTACATTCAAACATCCGATTTAGGGTTTTCAATCAAACGCAAAATCAATCAAAATAAATATTAAGCAATCAAATATTATTGAGGGCTATTATAAAGTGCTTGATTCTCTGCTGATTGAGCCTAATATCTCAGGTATTCGATTTGAATATGATAGATTGAAAGGGCGAATGTTAAAATGTTATAATTTATTGCAAGTTTGTTACTTTAGGATGTTTGTTGATTTATAAATGATATTGTGTTATGCTAGTTTCGATTCAATCTTGAAAATCAAGTATATGTTTTAAATATCATATTAAATTTGGAAGATGTTTGAAGATTTTTATAATAGTTGTTAGAATGTTTCAATTGTTAATGATAATTTGATCAGGGTTTATCAATTTTGCATTCTAAAGCTTGAATCTTTTTGTTGTTTTTATGTTCAGATTGGTAATCATTGAATTGGGTTTGAATAAGTGTAAGCTAAAGTTTGTTTTTGTAGTGATAATCCAGTTAGGGGTTTGAGCTTTTTTGGGGTTCAATGATTTTACATTATAAAGTTTAGTTCCTGCTAGGTGCGAACAATCTTGAAGTGGCCCTCATCAAGTTCATCCACCAAACCATCTAATCTACATCTAATCACAACTCAAAAACTCATCTCATCTCATTATTCATCATCATCTAACGCACTCTATGAATCAGACATCACAAACATTAACTCACAACCGTACCTTTACCTAGTTTGTCATTTGCAGCATAGTCTATCAACAAAGAACCTTTATTGCTTCAAGATCCTTTGGAGGGTCTCATGTAGGTTTCTACGTGTGTTATTGTTTTGTTTATGATTAAACCGAATGAAAGGGAGGTTAAAAAGTTATGTTTTGATCTTTCCCTTTAATTTTTCGGATATATATAGAAGCTAAGCCGATAAAGATTGATGATGTCTCAGTAGGTGAAGGTTTTTGTTTTGTTTCGTTTTGTTTTTGTAAAAAAGCTTGACTTCTTATAGATCTATGATGTTATGAGTTCAAGAACATGAGATCTTTTTAGATCCTTAAATATTTAAATGTGTGTTGAACAAAACTGAGATCTTCTTTTATTTTCCTTTTGTTTTGAATCTTGTTCTTGGTTTAGATATAGATAAGAGATGATTGAATAATGGTGAGCCGCGACAAATTGTATTTAGCTTAAGTCATGCCAATATTGGTTTTTAGTCAGGGTATTAGTCACTTGCATAGGAAAGCGTAGTTGTTTGCTGATTCATGGCTCATTAGTTGAGCTAATAACGATTACGTGTTATACATGCAGTGGGTAGGTGAATATCGATGTGCCTTTAGCTGATGCAAAAGATGGGGGCGTTGAGGATATTGCGATGATATGAGAGTTGGTGAGTAAGATGAATGGGAGATTTGCTCATATTGTCAGGGCTAGTGAATGCAGCACAAATTATAATGATGTTTTAGGCTTGATGGGTGTTTCGCTTAGTATACGAATAATGAGATTATTCGTCAATGAGACATGAGCAAACAAGCTGATCTTGCTGATCGCATAATAGTCAATAAGGTATGCAGTTTATTAATTATTGAATTTTCAAATTTTATGCTGATTTAATTGGTATTATGATAACAACAGTTGGGGTATGATTTATTAAAGCTGACCAAACAACATAGGATGCAACTTGTTGTTTACGCATTATTCATTTTATAAACTTAGAGAATAACATACCACACTTCAAGAAAGAAATCTAGGAAAAAAACTTGTTAAAAAAACTACTTGAACACTTGGGTTTAGGTATCAATAAGCTTTCCATTATTATTGCTCTTCATAGTCGCTGTCATAAGAGAACTCTATATGTTCATAGCTTGCATGATTATTAGGATATATAACCTGCAACGGTTCCACATCTGCTACTATTGGTGGTGCTAACGACAGTTCCAAATTGATGTGTTTTTTTTTTCTGTAGGTAGCTTTGAAAAACCGTCGTCTCAATTTTTTCATGTTATTTGTAATTGCTAATTATGGATTTTCCTTTATCCGTCTTTTTTCTTCCTGCAGTTTTGTAATTATCTCTTGCATATTTTCATTAGTATTTGAATCACCATCCTTGCCCTATAATAAAAACAAACTTGGATATCACAATATAGAAAACATATGAATGTGTACTATAAAAATCATAGCTAAATGTTAATGTTTGTGACTTAAAATATGTATATATTAGCAAATAGGGAAAACCATTACTGTAATATTGAAATCATTCTTTTATTTGGAAATATTGAAACTTGCAGATCAACGTTTTCCTCTTAAATCAGGTTTGTCGTATGAAAATCAGAATCAAAAGTTAGGGTCAATTCATTGCTAACCTGAAAATAGTTAATCAACTTTTCTAAACTGAGGAGTTTTCGATATGGCCAAGATTTAATTCCAACCGATCGACAATGCACTTTAAAAAGAGACGAACCAACATTAAAGCATTTTGCAGCTCGGTGTAAGGGCATATGAAAGTAGTGTGAGATGACATCCCTGCTGAATGACATAGTTTTAGGACTGCGATAGCTGATTTATGTATGATAATAAAGGAGTTGATATGTCTATATTACTAAGAAAAGTTGGTTTTTAAATGTCTCATCAAGCTTTTGAAATGACTTAAAGTTAATAAAGGATATGTAACTGCTAATCAACCATAAAATCAATTTATTATATATTTATGTGAACATTTGTGCATACTATTAATATTGTCTGCAATAATAGCACTTGATGAGTATGCAGTTAGGTTTTGAGGTTATTTCATAAATCAGAAAACAATGCTCTATGAATAAGTATTGGTGGTCACAATTTATTATGTGTCTTTTAACATGGGAATACAGATAATGGACACCTGTTAAGAATTGGAGCAATATTATAAAGTTTAGGAGTGTTTGTGGCAAGTAATCAAGTAATAATAAATAAATGTGTTGAACTATGCATAGGTGTTGGCGTTCAAATTTTATTACGTGTATCTGAATATGGAAACACAAATAATGTATATCTAAAATAAAATGTACCACTTTATTATATTTAATATTTGAACATTACATAGATATGCTAAGACAGGCTACTGAAAGCTTCTTTGAAAACAATGTTACGTTAATGCAGATGCTTAAGTCTAGGGTCTTTGTCTTCAATCATTAGTATCTTAAGGCCGTCAGGAGTGGTAACTCTAGATAGCGCCACATAAAGTTGTCCATGTGTAAACACAGGAGTAGGCAAATAGAGGCCAACGTAAGTAAGTGATTGGCCCTGACTTTTGTTGATAGTCATCGCATAACAAGCCCTTACAGGGAATTGTCGCCGTTTTAGGATAAATGGCCATCTGGATTGCGTTGATGTTAGTATAATCCTGTGTATAATGACATTGTCTCCTATATTTGAACCTATAAGGATCTTTGCGTGAATAACAAATTGGCCTAAATCTGTGATGAGCAATCTTGTTCCATTACACAGACCTTTGCTTGGATTGATGTTACGCACTAGCATAATGGGTAGTTCCTTTTTTAATTGAAGTTCATGTGGGGGCATCCCAGGAAAATTTAAGGAATTTAGAAATTCAATCGGGTACATGTCATGTTGATCTAGATTGTCTGTAGATGCCTTGCAAACTTCATCCGCGCTATTGTATGTAACGAGTCCCTTTTAATTGTTTAAACATATAGTCATTGATAGTATCAGCATCATCATTCCGAGGAGTTAGGATTGCCCTTTCTTTGAGATACACATCGTCAGTCTGACTTGTTGTAAAATTAGGGTATGTCTCGGCTACAATTTTCTCGATTGAACAATCCCATGATTCGATTAGGAAACTTTCAGGAATTTCGATCCAAGATGGCTCGTCCTCATCTTCTTTGCATTTTGCTGGCAAATTGCCATCCCCACGCCAATACCCATGTATTGAAATCCTTTTCGGTATCAAGCGGTCCATTTTCACTATACTCATTGACACGCATACTCCGTGTAAGGGTAAATACCTTGCAATGCTCCCACAACTCAGACTGGTTTATACATGATTGAACAATGACTGGCCTGCTTGCTTTTGGTATAAGCTGGCAGCACTTGACGAAAGTCGCCTCCTAGCAAGACCGTCACGCCCCAAATATTCGATCTCTCTGTCAAGGTCATGATATCCTAAGATATCTCTCGCCTTGTCCAACTCCTCAAAAGCATATTTTGGGTCATTGGAGCTTCATCCCAGATAATTAGTTTCACTTGCTGCATGAGTTCTGACATATGCGTGTTTTGTTTTATGTCGCATGTGCTATTTTCTAATAATTCAAGTGGTATAACAAAACGGCTATGTGCGTTCTCTCCCCTGGTAGCAACAATGAAGCAATCCCTATACAATTTAAGGATACTAATCAATTGCGTATTTGTTTAAATGTGCAAGTTAGTTGTTTATTTAAGTTTAGTATAAATATATACCTGAAGATGCAACGGCAAGCACTATTTTATGTTCTGATCTCAACCTTGAGATGATAGTCTTGTATAAAAATGTCTTTTCGGTTCCTCCTGGTCCGTACACAAAGTAAAATTTCCCTTTGTTACCATTTACAGATTCAATAACCTCCTCATAGATTAGACGCTGTTGGGGATTTAACAATGAATGGAGTTGTTGATGTTGAATCTTACTTTCCTTCATATCATAAGCCAACGCTTCTCTTATGAGATGATTGTCCATGTTGGTTAGCAACATTGGGTCTGGTAGTGGTAGATCTTGAAAATCTCCTAAAGATCTTCCACAACTATTTAACAACTCTTGTATTTCAAGCAAACAATAGTTCCGAAGTTGTTCATCTGTCAATTCCAAGTTAGGGTAATCGAACATTTTCCTTTTCTTGTGTAGGATATCCTCCGCTAAAAAATGCCAGTTTTCTTCCTATAATTTTAAAGGAATAGAATTGTCACAAACATGTCACGTAGCTGTGGTCCGAACATCCATACACTTGCTTCAGAAATAGCATGCGTCCATTCTGTGTCATCATTTAAAAGGCCATATGCAAAACAGGCTTCTTTGAACGTGAAACATAATCTGTCGCATTAAATCATGAGTTTCTCAAAGGAGCGAGGTCCTCTGACAATGTTCAACAACATTCGAAGATAGTATCGTTCTCCAGAGGTCGGATGCGAGTAAACAATCCTCCCAATGCATTTATGCTTCTTTCGTTCTTTCCACATTTTGTCTTTCCCATGCCACACATAATGGGGTATCTCGAATACGTGTATTTATTCGCTTCTATATCACGCTTGTTTAATTCAAACCAATCAGTGAACATGGTTATATCGATGCCTTCCCTTTGAATTTGGGCTGGTAAGCTTTACGAGTCACGAAGTGTGATTGCATGCTGATTTGGCAGGTGGTAGTTGAGTTTAATGACTGATGGATCTGAGTAATGGATGTCATAGGAAAACAAACGCCATACCGCCTCACATGGAGCTAAAAACGACAATTCAAATAATTCTTTATTTCGTCCACCTCCAAAATCTGGACATCTACCTGACCACCATTGTTTTTTACATTTTCTTGTATAACAATTGTGGCTCTATCATGACCTTTATTCAAGTACTTGAATAAGTACTTAATACCTTTGATCTGTTGCACCATTCTACGTTGATGTGAGCTTGGTATTTCGAAGGAGATAACGGTTGTGAGGAACCACATATCTGTTGTCATATTTGAATTTGCCTTTTATATGGTAAGCTTTATTATCCCTCCGACGATAAATAGCATAACCACCACTATCGACCATTGTTTCGACAACGAAACGTTTAGGAAATGTTTTGAGCATTTACCCTCGGATGTACATGGTGCGTGTATTTAGCATCTTTACCGCAAGGACGATGTAACATAAATTCAGTTACCACTTTATACCCGTCTGGATCATTTTCTCGACATGGTATTTCACGTAATTATATCATTTATCTAGGACGGGGTTTTGCATTTTAATTCTTCTTCTAGCCATAGTAGGATGTAAGCATGAGGTAGGCCACGTTTTTGAAATTCTATTACATATACAAGCTGAAGAAAATTGAGAAACAAATAAGATAATACATAAATTTGTTATAAAAGAGTAGACATATTGCCATTATTAGGTAAGGTGCATTACCTCCCCGGGACTTGCCAAAAATATGGTGTTTTGTAAGATCATTTAACATTTCAGTAAGCTTAAGCTTGAAAAGCGTGGACACTTCGGACGGTCATGTGCTTTTTGGCCCGGAATGTGCTTTAACATTTCTGAAATTTCAGGCCACTTTGTATTAGCAGTGAAAGTGATGAACAGGTATGGGTTTCCATATGTTCGACAGATAGCCATTGGTCTGGTAGTTTTGCATCATATATCTTGGGCGCCTATAAATCTTTTGGTAGGACGATTCGCTTTCCCAACCTGCTGCATTTGTATCACCTCTTGTTACAGTCGCACACGTTGTGATATAAATCCACACGTAATGTATCTTGATTTTTCCTATTCCATGTAAGCCTTTGCTCTCGGCAGCCGCATATCGTCAACCAAAAACTGTTGCAATAATCGGCCACCTCTAAGCAATGTAGTGCCTTGGTTATTTCGATGTTGTATGATGTATGAGTAGTACTCTTTCATTGTAACAAAAGGCCTTTTGGTTTTGCGCACACCTTTGTTGTTGTGATACGATATCTTTTCATGATACCCGTCCTCTCCATATGGAAATAATAATGGATATTGGAGGGCCATGTATTCGGATGCAGCTCGAGATCGTTTCAGCCCTTCCTCCTTGTTTCTTACAACAATATATCTCGTGGGAATACCATCACCAAAATCTGCTGATGTCAATCAGAGCTGCAATCTCCGGTACAGTTAGGACGTTATATTGCCGAGATGCACCTCGACCACTTAGCAGACGTAGTTCAAAGTGGGCTGAATTATGGGACTCAGACCAATCCCTTGCCATTCTAAATGCCTTGGTTATTGGATTTGTTTGATTGAACATCTGCATAAGGCTTGCTACTATATTTGCATCCACGCCCTCTCCACTATCTTTTCTAACAAAAGCTCCCATTCGGTTCTTAAGTTCATTTCCAGTGTCAAAAAGTATAGTAGCAAATTTAGGCCGAGTGCCCCGTTTAGGAAGCAGAGAACCTATTCGATGATAGTTTTGGCCATTATCTCTAAAGGTATATGGACCCATGCCTGTGTTAATTGAATGGTCTATTCTTGCTCCAAAAGATGTGTAACAAAACATACCATTATATACCCGATACATTCTTTAAAACTTGAATTTGCAGGAGTCTTTGTAGTCCATTAGCTCATTAAGAGGCGAAGGTGTTTCATTATATATCGGAAGAAGCACTTTTCCCCTTGGCGTAACAGAGAGAAAATTGGGTTGACAACGGTTTTGTTACGTTAGTTCTTTCACGGTACCACATATGACCTTGCAATTTTGACATTCAAATGTTGGAGGGCCAATATCATGGTACACCACATGAATACCTTGCAAATAAAGGTAAATATCATGGATAAGAACAACATTATAATAAGTTAACTAATAGGATGCAAGACTTATAAAATGTTTAATTACAGATGCATGTGCGACTCCATGTGGGATTTTTAGCTACACGATGAGAAAGTGTTCCTATAGGAATAACCATTATGGTAATATTCAATATTATGAAATCGATAAACTCGCAACTTTAGTACTAATTACCTGCTGATCTTTTTTTTATAAACAAAGGGATCTTTGGAGGTCGAAGCTATTTGGTTCAGTGGCAGTCATCAAAGTGCCTACCGAGTGTAATTCTTGTCCTAACAAAGTATGTTGATAAGGCAAAAGTAGGTATGCATTATTGCAGATTTGTTGTAATTGCATAATGTAAGTCAAGTCTTATAAATGAGACGAACACGTAAATGGTCCAACATTTTGTGTCATCCGTAAACCACAGAAACTCTGCATCTTTCCACTACCATTGATAATTGTTCTTGAATGAATAAACAAAGTTTTGTTCAATATGTGCGACAGGGATGGAGTTTGAGAATGTTCAGTGTGACCACTGCAACTCAAAGACAAATCTGACTTTAATCACATACATAATCGCCAGGTATGTAAACTTGTAAAATTCAAATGTACCTGTATCCATTTAATACTTGAAGGACCTGATTAACCTTTGCAACATATCTTATTGCAGATTTGGCAAGATAATGAATGAATAAGTTTAGTATATCACCTATTGGGATTCTACTGCTTAACTGATGCAATAAGTGTGGTGTACAACGAAAAGGCAAATACTTATAGTTCATGGTAAGTCTCTATATGTATTATAGATTCTTATTGAGTTTTAATAATGATACTGAGCTTTATGAAATAATTTGGTTAAAAAGCCTAGTATGAGTGTGTTTTAGTCTACTTTCAAAAAACATAACTCAACTTCATTTGGTCATATCTCATTGGTTACTTAGACTCACAACTTGATTCAAACTGCTATATTTAAATTAAAGTATCGTCTACATGAATTTCAAAAGTGCCGATTTACAAAACTACTCTTAATATGGTGATTTATACGATTGGAATTTGGAAGTCAGTTTGTGGTCGGTTTTGACAACCAATTGGCGGAAAACATTTTTAGACATGTATTAAAGTGTGGGTGAAATGGCCGTGAGCAGATAATTTTATAAAGTTGAGTTATATAATGATTACACCATAATACATTATATTTACAAATTATCTGAACACATAATACTCTTCACTGTTATAACGCAATTATTTATAAGACAACTGTTATGGTTAAAGGAAATAATTTACACGGAAATTAAAAAGATGTATCATAGGACATAAAAACATATAAATAGAAAGAGTTTTGGAAACCCATATAATTAATAATAAATGGCGATGAAATATCATATCTAAACATTCACAATTTTTTGTTTGCCAACCCCAATCATAACCTAACACTGGTAATTACTTAAGATACCATAACCACAAAGCTTTACATATCATAATCTAGCATGTAATGTCTAGTTTGTTGAGGATGGTACAAAGACAATTTCAGACAATCTTGTTCAATGTAGTAAGTAGCATAAACATCTTCAATATCTTGATCATCCAAGTTATTTTTATAATATGGATTATGCGGGATTACGATGCTTTTGTAGTATGTGAGTTTGTGGTCGGTTTTGACAACCAATTGCATATTGTTTGTTAAAAATAATAAATTAACTCCAAAAAATAAGAAATTCAACGGAAAACATTTTTAGACATGTATTAAAGTGTAGGTGAAATGGTCGTGAGCAGATAATTTTATAAATTTGAGTTATATAATAATTACACCATAATACATTATATTTACAAATTATCTGAACACAGAATACTCTTCACTGTTATAACGCAATTATTTATAAGACAACTGTTATGCTTAAAGGAAATAATTTACATGGAAATTAAACAGATGTATCATATGACATAAAACCGTACAAATAGAAAGAGTTTTGGAAACCCATATAATTAATAATAAATGACGATGAAATATCATATCCAAACATTCACAATTTTTTGTTTGCCAACCCCAATCATAACCTAACACTGGTAATTACTTAAGATACCATATTGAACTGTTGTTATCATAATACCAAGTTGAACCCCATGTGTTTAATTATGAATATGGAAATAAGATATTGTTGGACTTTTAAAGGCAATGGTAACCAATGGTATTCCATATAATTCATCAATTTTTGTAATAGTTATTTGCCTAAATTCTGTTTTTTTGACAATAATTGTTAACAGGCATTTTCATTTGGTATTTTGTGGAAAGTGTCCATATCACAGCCGGTTCATATTGGATGTACCTGAAACCAAATCAAGCAGAAAAGAAACAATATTTTCCATGACAGAAATGTAAAATAAATTATCAAAGCAAAATAAAATCTGATGCAACAAAACATAACAGTTCTGTGCCTTTCAAACAGAAAAAACGAAGGATCCCAAAATCAGTTTTAATCCAGTCTATTATTCACGTCATAATTGTTTATTTTGATAAGGTTTATTCGGGTACAGCCGGCTCAGGGTCACTCTGAATCTTCCATGACAAACCTGACCACAAAATATAGAAAGAGGGTTGTATTAATATGTGGGCAGATATAAAACCATAGCTGACAAAATATGATATACAACATGGGCTTACCGTCTCATTTTCTTCTTGTCAGTTGTGGTGTCGTCCTCACCATCCTGGTCACCATCTACAGATATAAGTTCAATATCCACGTCTGGATGTTCAATATCCACCCTGAAAATATTTGAACAATGTTTGTCATGTTAGCTCTGTTTCGTAAGTAATAGGTTTAAGGTAAAACCGTTAAATGTTTGGTATTTATGTCGTCACAAAATGGCATATGTCGTGATGACCTCTTTTTTTTCTTATCATCTGCAGTGGTAGACTTGAGCATCCGTGTGAACGATGAGGCCGATGGCGCAATCGGTGTGCTATTTGCATTGATAGTACCCGTATCTTGCCCAGCAGCCAAAGGCATAAGCTCATCATCAACGTCTGAATCTTCAGGGTCCACTCTGAAAATAACAAAACCATGCTTATCAGGTATGTTTTTTTGTGCATCAGCAAAAGTTCTAAAGGAACGAACATTATTATTATAGGACATTTTTGGGAGACAAATATTACAGCCTTTGATTACCTATTTTTCTTCTTATCCTCTGTAGGTTTGGACGGTGTAACGACAGATGGAGCTGGGGTTAATGTCTTGGATGATGCAACTGGTCCAACAGTTTCATTATCAAGGGTGCTTGAGCTTTCAGTTTCAATGGATGGCTGAGGTGAGTCCACCGCCCAACACGTAAAACTCTCAAACTTCCCATACTCATAATAGGTATGACTTTTGATTTCAAATAGGTGTGTTGTGCCAATGAGATCGAGTATGGGAGAAGGCAAGTTGGCGTGATCATCGAAACTATGCATATCAAGTCATGAGTAATGGGGCACGGGAGTAGGGGTGCAAATAAACACTAAAATTTTAGATGTACCTCTTTATCGTCCGTCAATAATGCCGTTGGAAAATTTATCAAGTTAACCGAGGCCTCATCAAAAGGACCACCACGTACGGCCGGTATCATCCGAGATACCAAGCTCAAGGCGGTACCTGCAAAGAGCATGTAGCGGATAGTAAGTATAAATGTCAATAATTATATATATTGTATACAAATGTCTAACATATGAGTCACAAACATAATAGTACCTTATCACAGGGTATTCAACCGGCCTTTCACATGAATCATACCAAAAACGGCCACCCTTCCTAGTAGCTCCTTTCATGCAGCTGTCACCTCCCATGACGGAAAATTTCATCCCTTTCTAGTACGCACATCATCAATATTGGCTTTACATAGGAAAGTCGCGGACTGCATAAATAAAATATATCAATATCATGCAGTTTAAGGAGGCTACATAGCGATGGGGAAAAAGAAGACATCACTTTTTCCGATTGCGGGCCCATAGCGATTCTCTATTGTCCCATCTTTGGGTTCAGAGATGTGTGCACCCAAATATGTTGTTGAAGACGCAACACTTCTAACAAACAGGTAAACGATCTTGGTAAGTTGATAATAGTTTAGATCGTATCAATTATAAATTTTATATTCAAACAATTTTCTACCTGACATCTTTTTTCAATACGTTGATTGCAGGGATGTCAAAAGAATCTAGTATTTGTGTGGCTAAACTACTCGATAAATAGAGCTTATCTGAGAGGTAAAATTAAAAACCAAATTAGCATGATAAAGGTGTCTACTATGGAAAAGGTAAATAGCCCAAGCCGACTCACTGTTATAATGCTTTGCAGATGTGGACGTTACCACAACACATGCCTGCTCTGTTTTGATTTCTTTTCAATCAACATATCAGCGAGCACTCCCCATACAGTCACACGTATTGATTGACCTTTGATGTCATGGGGAAAAAATAAATAAACGGTTAGTTTCTTAACACATATTGGCCAAAGAGAAGTTATAAATTTGTCAGCATCAAATGCAAATAACATAAATACGAACTTTTGATTGGTCAGGTAGAAATAAATGTTTTTTTAGCCTGCTTTCATATGATTCATCCTTCCAACATTCGTCGCATAACCTGCGACATCTAAGAGGTAACAATTTTTATGGCAACAATATTTAAGAGAAATTTAATTGAACAAACATATAAAATAGTAAATTACCAATGAGATATTTGTTATCCGTAGGCTTGATTTGATCTAAATCTACCAGCTGAAAAGGATGTCTGACAAACCCTTCAGATACAACCAAGCATTTTCTTATTGACGTTGATCCATCAAACTCTATCATAAAGGTATCATCCTTCCTAACTCTAAAGTCTTCCTTGTTATGCATGACAACAAAATTTTTAACAGTGTAAACACCCCCCTCTTTTAACCTCAAGAAATTGTGAGCCACGGTTGCCTTGGCGGTACAATGTTAAAAGTTGTTGTTAAATAATACTTACATCTTTTTATCCTTTATTATCTATTCTTATAACTCAGGTATTGGGGAGGTATATATGCATATACCTTTGCATCAGACACCAAGAAATCGGTGCTCAAGTAGGCCATTCAGCATTTACATCCCACATTCTACACAACAACACCACAATGGTACCAGTTGATTCAAGATTCAATTCGTTTAGGAACAACTCACCATTTAAGCATCCAACTTGTACCATGATAACACACGTAATGGACCTTGTTGGTTTTATTCCTATTGGTCTTCATGCCTCATTTATGGAGTCTCCATTTAAGAGATATGTAATTGATAAGTGATTCGGCTTCTTTAAGGGCGCATAACTGCAGCCCTTTTGTGTTCCAATGCATATGTTGTACCAAATCATGTATTCATGTAACCACCAATAAGATTGTTGAGCTTCTGCATTCATGGCATCATCGATTTCTATCCTTTGAACTTAGGATTTTGGGAACTTTTCGTCTCCTAAAGCTAGACTCCTTCATAGAAGTTTACATATTTCAATACTCGACATTCAATCATATGGCTTTACACCAATTGTACCGTACAAATTATTGTGCACAAACACTCTTGCACATTAAATTAAGGGGTTCAACTTTATAGTAGTATAGATTTATTATATTATTTATTTACTTATATTTTCGTATTTCAATATCTTTGGGGGGCTTTTGCATATATATCCTCCCGAAAATGCAAAATTGCATATATATCCAAAGCATGCATAAAAACCATTGTAAAATGTGCTTAAAAAATTTGTACAAAAGATACATATGCAATTATTCACTTTGGGAGGGATATATATATATGCATTTTTTCTATATCTTTTGGTGCCAACCCATCTATGACAACACCACAAATCTGTTTTCACGCAAACTAGCAAAGACTTTCTAGACTTACAAAGAACATCAACATGTAGCAAGCTTTTTTTTTTTTTTTTTTTTTGTCGTCGTGTTTTAAAACTCAAGTGACTCTTTGAATTATCTTATTCATCAAGGATTTCATGTATTCTAAGACACACGTCGTCAAAATACAACTAATACCCAATGGTATACACGTGATTAAAAAGTACACATTATGTCCTAAATTATATGTTCATCTTTATGTTTTAGTTTGTCTTTAAAAAATGTGTATTTTCAAAATTTAATCAATTAAAATAGTTTTCATAAGTTAATACGGAATTTTAAAATGCACAAAATAACAATTTAACTTTTTCAAACTGAGTATTATTTGAAAGCGAAAATATTTATGCTACACATAGTCTCTACTACATATAAAACAAATGAAAGGTTTTATGGATATTTAAATAATAGTATGTCCGGATTCGAACTCGAGACTTTGGGATTGCACACATTACGTATGAGAATTGATGTAAATAATTAATATAAATAAAACGTTATTATTATTAATTATTAGTCACGAAATAAAACATAACGATAGTTAAATAATTAACGAGGTTTGGTTAACGGTCGTTAAATATTAACTATAAGGACTAGAGATGAAATTACAAAGTCGGGAAAGTTCTAGAATCCCCTTTGGGGGCTTTGGCCGATCGGTTGGGTTCCCAAACCCATACCCTCTCAAACTTGGTCACCAAGTTAAGTTAACTATAAATACAATCCTTTGTATTCATTCTTAAACTAATCTTGGATCACCAATAACCTAATTTCTCTCCTCCTCTCTCCCTCTTTGTGTGGCGGGTGAAACTCCCTCACCCAAGGGTTTTCGATTTTGCTTAACAAAAGATACAAGTGTTGGTTTATATGTGATTCAAGGAACTAGCTTTTCCACATCAAATCGCTATTAGTACGTGTGTACAAGAACGAAGAGCAAGCACGCTTGAGCTTGTGTATTCCTTGGTGGTCGATTCTATTGGGTCGAATTGATTAAACCCTTAATTAGGGTTTTGGGTTTTAGTTCTTGTTATATCAACGTTTGATTCTTGAATTGCTAAAGGTAGCGTTTCTTGTTTGGTTAATTAATTATATATATTATTCCTATTTGCTTCCACATTTGCATGCTTTGATGATGTTATTTGTTTTATATATAATTGTTATGAGTATAAAATTCCAAAGATGGCATCACGAGCCGTTAATATGATGTAATTAATTACCGAAACACATAAAAATTGAATCTTTATGATTATTTGTATGCTTTTGATGGTTTCTAGGGTTTTGAATTGAAACCTAATTTTTTATGTATAGGTCGATTACAACCTTTATTTATTTAATTAGGTTTTAATTTTGTAAAACTTGTAGAAACCCTAGGATTGCATGTTAATTTTATGTGGTTAATTAATGAATAATTGTTATGTGCCATGTAATATGCGTATCTTGGGTGATAATTGTTATGCGGAATCCATGGTGGAACATGCATGTTTTGCCATGGAGTATTGTTTATTGTTATGCTATATATTGTTTAGTTGATACACATGTTTTATTTATTTAATAATTATCAAATTGGGGAAGACCTCAATTATAACTAATAAAAATTAGTTATGTGCTAATTGGTATATTATTAACTTTGAAACTACGCAATCGACTTGTCGATGTATGTGGCTCATCTACCTTGTAGGTGAAAGCCCTAGTTAGTATATGCATTATTTACTAGAATTGTTTATTAGAGTTTATTGAAATAATTATGCATGTGGCTAATTGTTTTTACATATGTTAAATTGTTTAGTTATATGTTTATATTATTTGAGTGTGTTTAATTTTTATTAAAGTGCTTTTTGTTTATAAATTGTTGGACATGTTAGTAAGCAAAAGGGTTTTTTAATAGAAAATTAAATGGACTAAATAATGGCGAAATTGATTTGTTATCTAAGAATAATTCTTGAAATTTTAATCGATTGATCGTACTAAATGGTTAGAACGGCTCACCCACTAGAACAAACTAAAAAGGGGTTATTTAAGAAGTGAGCTGATACCTCCGAAAGGATGTCTAAGGTTATGCTTTAGCTTACTCGGTCCTCGCCTCTCTCTGTGAGTTCGATTGGAGCTACCTAGTATAACCATTCAATGTACGAAGCATCTTAGTGCAAAGTTGTAAGTTTTCAACGCATCGATTAAAACTTTGTAGAATTTAATCTTAGCAATTAAAATCTGAATGTAAGTTTTTTTGAAAATTTTATGTCATAAAGTTGTATGCATGCTTCTTTATACATAAGTTTTGATTACATGTCAAAAATTGTACCCTTTAAATTTAAGTTTATGCCATCTAATGATATGAAACACTTGAAGTTGTAATTTAGTTATGTGAGACCTTAATCTAGATTACAATAACGAGGTGAATTATTTAGTTGTGTGAGACCTCACTTTATGATTTGCGTTTCTAAATTAGACAACTTAATTAAGTTAGTTAGTGAGACCTATGACTTAAGGCATGAGATGGGATGAAACATGCTTACGTTTTGCATTAATTGTTTTGGCAAAATTGTAAATCCCATAACTTTTGGAATTGAAAACTTGTTTGTCAATTATCGTTTTCAATGATTACCTATTCTATACTTTCACCACTAGCGAGATCAAGCGATGTGGTGAAACTATGATAATGAGGATCCAAAATTCAAGGAAAATTCTATGGTTAATATGAATATTGACCAAAGGGTATTTTATTTTCTTGAATGTTTACTTATCGAAAGTACTAAACTTTGAACTTTTATTTCTCAGAAATGGCTCAGTGAATCTCGCACTAGCCTCGTCGCTTCAAATCTATGTTTGATCGAGAGAAATTGACCGTTATTGTAGCAATTTCAATGATTGGTATCGGCAACTAAGAATTGTCTTGAGGGTTGCCAAAAGACTCAATTATTTGACTACGCTTTGTCCTCCTGAACCTCGCATGATGCTATCGGGCCAAGCATTTAGCGGTACGCATGGCAACTGAGTATGACAAGTATAATGAGGTCGCTGTATTATGCTGGGAGTATGAACTCAAGCTTGCAAAAGCAATTTGAGAATTACTTCCCTAATCTCATGCTTGAAGAATTGCAAAGGTTGTTTGAAAAGCCATTGGATGTAGAAGTCAGATGATTTGATAGGTGCTCTTCATAGTTGCAAGCAAGGAGAAGGAAACACTGTAAGTGCCCACCGCCTGAAATGATGAGTTACATGGACGGTTAGGCGTCTTAACTATGTCTACCCCAATGACATACAAATTGGCCTTATCAACAGATCCCTTAACATGGAGTTTGATGGTTTTCGGGGCGTCGATCCGCGAGAGCAGTCAAGCTAAATCACACAAGCCCACCACTTGTGAATGACGGACCGTAACCAGCTTAAAACTGCTTAAGCACGAATGCAATGAAGATCAGGGGAGTATAGTGTTTCCCCGGTCGTTATGTCCCAGCGAGCTATGCAATGGATTATCAAACGTTTAGTGATCGCGGGATTTGAACGGAAAAAGGATTTGATGATTATTATAACTACAGGGAAAAGCCAACAAATAAAAACGGCTTAAATGCAAATTAAAGGAAATTAAAAGATAAAATCTATTAAATAAACGCTATCACTATATTTAAAATGATGAGCGTTTAAAACTTAAAACTTAAAACTTACGTTTAAAATAAAATTACGTAATCGTACAAAATAAAAAGTGAAACTTACACAATATTAAGCCTAAAAATATGAAAAATACATTTTTACAAACCTAATGATAAAAGAAACTTTATAGAAAAAGAAAATTATTTTTATAACTAATTATCTAATTATTATTAATTAAAAACTATTTTTAACTATTTAATAATTACCTAAAATACAAGAAATTAGGAAATAAAGCTAGAAAAATAAAATTATGAAATGGAAAAGTCTAAAATAACAAACTAGAATTTTCAAAGCTATTTTTGTATTTTTTCGATTATTTTTCTATTTTTTAGGAATTTTAAACTATTAAAAACTAATTAAATTACTAAAAATTACCAAATAAACTATGAAAAATCTGGAAAATTACTTTTTCACTTTTTATATTTATCTAAACCTAAGAAAATTGAAAAATTATTTTTTTGAACCTTTTCTTAATTTTTGGTATTTAAAGCTAATTAAAATACTTAAAACTAAATAAAATCAAGAAAAATAGCAAAACAACTTGGAAAAATCTGAAAATTTCAGGAAAAGTCTAAAATTATATAAGGAATAAAGGAAAAATAGAAAAACAGGTGCTTATGTGTGGAATTATGGGCCGATGACCAAGTGCTTATTGAAATAAGCACTTTGATAAGCAAATAAAGTCCAAAAGCTACCAAACTAAAACAGAACTCAAATATGCTAGAAGTGACTAAATTCAACTAAAATCAACAAGTCTAAACCACAGAATCACAAGCTAGTATAGATTTGATGTTAAGAACTTATAAGCTAAAATCGATTTAGGTACCCACTTATGATACAAGCACAAGCTTCAAATTAAGCTCAAAATGAAAATCACCAATTGGGACTTAAAGAAGACCTAGGTGAGACCTCACAAACCCAAACTCAGACCTTGATAAGCTCTAATAAACCACATTGCCTAGGCTGCAATATCGAGAAAAATTCTCGAGTCTTTGAAACTTGATGGAGCAGGAACTGGGTCCAATTAGACAAGCCTGTTTAGAGCTTTTAAAGATTTGGTAAAATTCTACAAAAATGGCTAAAAGAAAGAGGACCAGTTGAAGTTTTATAACCAACAAGTTTTACTGATTTTGACTTAGGAATGAATCCTAGAAAAATCTTTCCATTTGGCTCAAAACATGATTTTCTGGATTTTTGACTTTTGATGAAATGATGAACTTTGACTTTATCCAACTTTGGATCCAATTTTATCACTGATCTAGGTGTTATATGATGTTATAAACCTAATGCAAGCAATATTGATGATTTCTAAACACAAATTAATGAGTTGCAATTTTAAAACTCCAACAGTAAGACAGATAGACAGATTCAAAGGAACTATTGACTTTTGTGGTGTTGCAGACTTAAACTAAGACTGAAATGTGCTCAAATGAACTAATCAAGCATAAACTAACAACAAGTGTTCACTGAATAAGCCTCAAGGGCAGTGTAAGCTTATGAACCAAACACCTATAATTGATTGTTTTAACAATTAAATGAGACAAACACTTTTTAAACTTGCATCAATGATCAAACTCACTTTAAATAACTAAAATATCGCTATGAGAACAAGTTTCAACAGATTATAACTACAAATGCCTTACATGCAAGAATTTGAGAAATTCACTTACAAAGGTCCAAACCACAATGGCTAGCTATTACTGAAACAGAGAACCACTACCTAATACAAACCAATCCAAATGACTATAATTCACCCCATTCTCATGTCTGAACCAAACCATTCCAAATCGCAACATATTTGCCTGTTTGACTTCATTGACCGGGAATCAAAATGAATGTAAACTTGAATTTGAGCTTGTAAAAAGCTATGCTAAGCTTATTTAAGCTCAATGGGGAACCGAGAAACAAGTATTATGAGGCTTTTGAGTGTGATTTGGAAATGGAAAATTTCAACAAGGGGATGCTAAGATCAAATGTAAACATAAACTGAAATTGGTGCTTGAATTAAGTCTCAATACACTTTAACACTTTAACTTGATACAATTTAACAAGAAATTACAAGTCTTACTCTAATTTGAAAGTTTTAACATAAAAACGACATAAGTAAAAAAGTAAAAACTAGTAGACTCTCTTTCTTGCTTCCTTTTGCCTTTCTTTTATATCCAAACTCATCTTCTCTCACTTCTGAATGTATCCCACCATTCTAAGCCATTGGATGGCCTTGAATTAATCTTGGCCCTTCAAATCAGTTTTGGCGCCAAATCTTCCTTTTGACAATTGAGGTTGAGTGAGGAGGGGGGAGATGCAATAAATGAACCTTGGATGTTAGTTGTGGAGTGGGGAACATATTTCAGTGGAAATGGAGGAGGGGGGATGGGAGTTGGCTGAGTTGCAGGGAGAGCAGTTGAGATGGTGAGACTTTGGCGGGGTGGAGTGTTTTGACCAAGCTTTTGACCAGAGTTAATAATAGAAGGGGGTTCACAATTCATTATGACAGGGGGTCACATGGTGTCAAGGGTCCAAAATTGGTTTGACAAGGGTTTAAATGACAAGGGACCTTGGAGTAAATTCTGAAAATTGAGGGGTTACTAGCCAATTATGCAAAGTTATTCCAAGGGACCACAAGTGACAACCTTCAAAAGTATAAGGACCAAACTTGCCATTTTGCAATTTTTCAAGGGCCATTTCTGCCAATTTTCAAAGTTGAAGGACTAAACTTGTAATTTTCTCAAACTTTTGACATTTTTCACCAAAGGACTAAATTTGACAACTTATGATTTTAAAAGGACCTTTGGTGATTTTTTCTTTTGAAATTTTGTGCTCAGGGACTGTTTTTGACAATTTTTGAAACTTGGGGACTAAAAGCGCAATTTTTGCAAATTTGATATGTTTTTCATCCGATTTTGATATTTTTGCATTTAAAACACATAAAACACTGATTTGTGATATTTTTATTATTTTGATGTGTTTTTCGGCGTTTTGAGATGATTTTGCGTTTATATTGTACAAAAATGATGAGTATTTTCACACTCATCAATCCCCCACACTAAGATATTGCTAGTCCCTAGCAATGATTTGAGAAAACATAATGGATTTTAATCTCTTTACCAAAAGCCATTACTTCTGGAGTAGCCAAATGTTTGAGTTCAAGTAAGAACCATGGTACACCGATAACCATGTGATTTTGAGCAAACCACCGGCTTTCAACGGATTTGATTTTGTCTTTACCGTAGCCGTACCCTTACGGACTAGCCAACTCTTAGATAAATTATCAATATTATCTTTGGTGAGCTGATTACCAATTATGGATTTTCCATTGCCTTTACCACAAGCCATAACCTTGCGGGCTAGCCAACTCTTCACTTTTAGGATATGGTGAGTTGAGAACCATACAATTTTGGGCAAATTGCAAAGCCATATAAACGGATTTGAGAAATCTTTACCAAGAGCCGTTTGCTCCAGGATTAGCCAATCCTTTAGTTTATTAGACAAGGCGGTTCGATAACCAATTGAGTAAGTGTAAAACACTTACTCCAAAAAAATTTTGGCCAAAAACGGGGGAATTGGGTGGATAATATATGATAAAATTCGTGAGAATTTCCCCCCACACTTAGAAATGAATATTGCCCTCAATATTCAAAGTACCGCGGTTATGCGAAACAAAGAACGAAAAAGGGAAATATCTGCGGCCATTATTTGGAATTTTTTTTTGAAAACATGTGGGTAACCCCCACACTAGGGTGGTAGAAAGTAGAAAGAAGTCAGAAATATGGGTGAAAACCCATATGGTGTACTACTGTTTTTGATTACCAAGTCGCTAGCTTGACTCGATCCCCGCATTCATTGGTTCATGGGGAATGTTTGTAAATCCGGGACAACCACAGGGGGAATGTCCTCTCCAAAATAGTGCTTCAATCTATGTCCATTCACTTTGAAGTTTGGCTCGTCTATTTGAGATAATTCGACGGTGCCATATGGAAACACTTTGGTAATGGTGAATGGACGAT
Source organism: Chrysanthemum makinoi (assembly GCA_910596185.1). Lineage (NCBI taxonomy): Eukaryota > Viridiplantae > Streptophyta > Magnoliopsida > Asterales > Asteraceae > Chrysanthemum > Chrysanthemum makinoi. Next base: position 74,836,557 of record OU343219.1, on the reverse strand, counting down.
CCAACGGGTCTTAAGTTTCCCCGAGAAGATCTTCAATCTAGAATTAAAAAGAAGGACTCGGTCACCAGCGTTGAAAACGCGGTTCTTAATCTTTGAGTCATGGATCTTCTTTGTCTTTTCTTTGTGGATCAAAGAGTTCTCGTGAGGCTTGATCACGAGTTCATTTAATTCGTTGAGTTGAACTTTCCGATGATCACCCGAAGACTTGAGGTCGAAATTTGCCCGCTTCAAGGCCCAATAGGCTTTGTGCTCAAGCTCGATCGGGAGATGACACACCTTTCCATACACGAGCTAAGGAGTACACGATGGGTGTTTTATAAGCGATGCGGAAGGCCCAAAGTGCATCTTCTAATTTGTCCGACCAAGAGGCACGATTTTAGCCACGGTCCTCTCCAAGATTCTTTTCAAACCACGGTTCGAAACTTCCACTTGCCCACTAGTTTGTGGGTGATACGCAGTGGAGAGGCGATGGGTGACACCGTACTTAAGCATTACTTTTGCGAATTGGTCATTGCAAAGTGTGTGCGCGATCACTAATGATATACGAGGAGTTCCAAAGCGGGCAGAGACTTTAAAACTTCACAACTACTGGCGTCGTTGGTAGGTAGCGCCGCCTCCACCCATTTAGACAAGTAATCGACCGCCAGTATATACTTGTTCCCTCGAGAAGGCGGAACGGCCCCATAAAGTCAATGCCCCATACGTCAAATATCTCGCACACTTGAATGGCATTTTGAGGCATTTCATCTCTTTTAGAGATGTTACCATGACGTTGGCAAGAGTCGCAAGATTTGACGAGGTCATGGGCATCTTTGTAAATTGTGGGCCAATAGAAACCAGAATCAAACACCTTCTTGGCGGTGTAGTTCGGGCCATTATGTCCCCCTGTGGGTCCATGATGACAAGCCTTGAGAATTTCATCGGCTTCTTGGGCGTGAACACACCGTCGGATGACTTGATCCGCACAAACCTTAAACAAGTAGGGTGAGATCCCGAAGTAATGCTTAACATCTTTAAAGAATTTGTTTTTCTCGTTGGGACGACATCCCTTTCACAACAAAGTTACCCGCATGATAGTTTGCAAAGTCGGAAAACCATGGGGTACTAGAATCTCCACGATGAGATACCACATTAAGTGTCTCGAGGAAAGCTTCGTTTATCTCCTTTTTATCGAGCACACCTTGATGAGGATTTTCAAGACGGGAAAGATGATCAGCCGCTAGGTTCTCCGCTCCTCTTTTATCACGGATGGTGATATCAAATTCTTGTAGGAGGAGAACCCATCGGATCAATCTCGGCTTTGCATCTTGCTTAGCAAAGAGATATTTGAGGGCGAGTGATCCGTATACACTATGCTTTTGGACAAGATCAAGTATGGCCGAAACTTCTCGAAAGCATACACCACGGCTAGTAACTCTTTCTCCGTAGTGGTGTAATGTGCTTGAGCTTCGGTCAAAGTTTTGCTAGCATAGTGTATAGGTACTGGAAATGTTTGATTTTCGTTGCCCCAAAGCTGCACCTATGGCGAAATCACTTGCATGCATTATAAGCTCAAATGGTAGGTCCCAATCAGGGGCAACTAGAATTGGTGCTTCCGTGAGCTTCTTCTTAAGAGTTTGAAAAGCTTCAACGACTCACTAGAAGATGAAAGGAGTGTCTTTTCAAGAAGTCGGGTCATAGGCGGGATATTTTGAAAAGTCATGAATGAAACGACGATAGAAACCGCATGACCAAAGAAACTTCTAACCTTTGGCGGTAGTGGGAGAGGTAGCTTTGAAATAACATCAACTTTGGCTTTGTCCACCTCAATCCCTTTCTTAGAGATTTTATGGCCGAGGACAATTCCTTCTTTGACCATAAAGTGACATTTTTCCCAATTTAGACAAAGGTTAGGTGTTTTCACAGCGTTCAAGCATCTTGTCCAAATGGGAGAGACATGTTTGGAAAGAATCCCCAAAGACCGAAAAATCATCCATGAAGACTTCCATAGTCTTTTCGATCATGTCATGGAAAATGGCCATCATACACCTTTGGAATGTACTGGGAGCATTGCATAAGCCAAAAGGCATGCGTCGGTAAGCAAATGTTCCATAAGGACATGTGAATGTGGTCTTTTCTTGATCTTGGGGGTCAATGGGAATTTGAAGTAACCGAGAAACCATCGAGAAAGCAATAGTATTCGTTTCCGCTAATCTCTCAAGCATCCGGTCCATGAAGGGTAAGGAAAGTGGTCTTACTGGTGGCTTCATTTAACTTTCGATAGTCAATGCAAACACGCCATCCGTAACCAATCGAGTAGGAATCAACTCGTTTTCATCATTTTCAACAACGGTTATACCACCCTTTTTGGGTACACAATGAACGGGGCTCACCCAAGGACTATCTGAGATAGGGTAAATCAATCACGCATCAAGAAGTTTGAGAACCTCTTGTTTGATAACATCATGGATTTTGGATTCACTCGTCTGCTGTTGAGCTGCTGGTTTAAAGTCATCCTCCATTAAGATTTTGTGAGTACAAAACTCCGGGTTGATACCCTTAATGTCGGAGAGTTTCCAAGCAATTGCTTGCTTGTGTGTCTTCAAGACCTTTATGAGCAAATCTTTTCATCCTTACTCAAATCTCGAGCAATAATGACGGGTAATTTATCATCACCCTCAAGAAATGCATACTCGAGATGCGGTGGTAAGTCCTTAAGTTCAACCTCAGAAATTCTTCGGTTTTCTCAAGCTGACTTGACTTCCTTGTTATGAAGCTCGATGGGAGGGAGTGATAATGGATCATTATTAAGCAACTTCTCAATGAGAAGAATATCTCCCTCGATGTCAATTGGAGCGTGATCAATTTCCCATGGAACCGAATCACTAGACAAGTATGCTTCAATCTCTTCCAAGATGAAATCACTTTCCTCAAGCGGAGTAAGAGGGTGGAAGAGTTAGAATTAATAAGACTAGGAGATGATGGATCATTTTTGAGAAATTCTTTAATGGGAAGAATGTCTCCCATTGGATCACAATCATCATCATCCACCGGATGGCGAAGAGTTTGGTTTCATCCACGAGTTAACAAACTCGATGCGACAAAGCGATTCGGAGGTGGGACAAGTGGTGTGCTCTTAGAGCTAGCTGTTTCCACCACTTCCGATGAAGTCTCCGATTCTAGATCATCATCATCATCATCAAGAACACTCTTGACTTCCCTGGTACAACTTTCAAACCATTTGTTTGAACCAGGGGTAATTTTCAAAGCTTTGAGCTCAGCACGGTTTTGGTGAACACTCTTAACCGTGAAATTTGAGAGTGTTGCATTGATTCTTACAGATTTTTGATCAATTGTGGCAACACTCTGTTTGTATAGAGGTTTGAGATCCTGGTTGATATTTAACGTGAGCTCTTCGTTGTCAACCCGTATGGTCAACTCTTGACAAACACATCAATCGAGCACGACTCGTTTCTCAAGCTCTCCCTAAGATGAGGGGAACTCTAGGATCTGCATCGAAGTCTACTACAACAAAGTCGGTATGAAAGTGAAACTTTCCCACTTTCATCACGACATCCTCGGCTATCCCAGTGGGCGAGTTCTGTGCAGTCCGCTAGCTCGAGTGTCATACAGTGGATGAAAGTTAGGAAGAGACAGTTTCTTCCATCTTGAGTGGCATGAGGTTAATGCTAGCGCCAAGATCGGCAAGAGAGCATTGAAACATCCCAAGAAATCACACGGGATTAAAAACCGGCGGGGGTCTTCAAGCTTTTCGGGAAGCTTATTAAGAATGGCCGTTGAGCATTGCTCATTTAGAGGGGTTTTAGCCATCTCTGATAGCTTGTCTTTGTTGGTGAGTAAGCCTTTAAGCGTGGATGCAAATTTAGGCATTAGAACGAGAGCATCAACGAAGCTTATATCAAAGTGAAGCTCATTGAAGATTTGGAAAAATTTTTCCATTTGCTCTTTGTTTTTGTCTTTGAGCTTCTCATCATGCATTCTTGATGGGTAGGAAGGCTGACTAGACTTTTGAGTCGGGATGGAAGTGTTTCCTGACTCAGGATTTTTCCTCGGAACATCGGGTTCCGGACTTAAAGCTTGGACTACCAAGGTGGGGCGTGTCGCGTACCGTGGGCTTGAATAATGCACCTTGTCCGTTGTCTCCTTGGTAACTTGACTCAATGCCCGGAGGAGGAGGGCATAGAGTCGTAAGGTCCATTGTGCGTCTTACCACTACAGTGGTGCGGCTTTCAACTCGGCATTTGGATTGGGAATAGTATTGCTTGGAGTCCTCCGAAGATGATGAGGCTTTGTTCATATTCATGTTCATGAAACTGCTCATCATATTCTTTAACTCATTTGTCTGCTGAGATAATGTGGTATCAATTTCCCTTTTTAGCTCACCTCTCATGTTATTGTTCTGAGTTTGCATTGAGCATATGTTTGACTCGATCATTTTCATGAAGTCATTTGGTATGGGAGCTTGAGGAGGTTGTTGATAACTTTGATGATTAGGAGCTTGATATGGTTGGTTGAAATTGTTTCGGTTTTGATTGAAATTTTGAGAGTTATTGAAGTTGTGTCCTTGATTCGGAACAAAGCGATTTTGATTGCCATGGTTTTGATTTCCATGGTTTTGCACGGAGGAAAACCGGTGGTGTCATACGCTAGGTGCGGTAGTGAAGATCGACTTGTGGTCGGTATTGATTGTGGTTTCTGCCGCTACGGGAGCTTGGTAAAAAGAAGCATCGGTTGCTTGACAATCATAATACGCGTGTGGACCACTACAAATTTCCCACACCTTGTTTATGGCTTTGATTGGTTCCGGCTTATGAATTTCGCTTTTGATTTCCTTTACCTCTTTTATCATACAAGGGATCATGTCCGTTAGGCGGCTATTGGGCTGCTAACTCGAAGAGTTCTGGATGTAGAAGCGGGAGTGTTGGAACATTGACTTTGTTTCGGAAATAGGAACTTTGATTTACTCTCAAATTTCAAGCACATCTTTAGGTCTACGATTCAAGATATTGCCACCCGCGGATGCGTTCAAAGAATCTTGATCGTTACCGTTCAACCCATTATAAAAGATATTGACTTGTTGAAGCTCAGTGAATTCATGATGGGGGCATTTCCTGAGGAGATCTTTGAATCTCTCCCACCTCTCAAAGTTTTCATCAAAATTTTGACGAAATCCAGAAATTTCATTTTTAAGATTAGTCGTCTTTGATGGAGGGAAGAAGTAATTAACAAACTTTTGAACAAGATCCTCCCAAGTCTCGATGGATCGAGGGTTCTTTCCACCCAATCCGGTGCCCCTCAAGTGAGAATGGAAATAGCATCAACTTGATCACTTTTGTGCACATCCTTGAAATTGATAGTTGCGGTCAACTTGTTAAACCAACGGATGTGTGCATACGGGTCTTCACGATCGGACCGCGGAATTGATTTGTAGACACAAGTTGGATCAAATGTGTCTTCAATTCGAAGTGATCGGAATTGATAACGGTAAAACGATGGCATCTCCATAACCCTCGGTGGGTTCTTGGAGCATTTCCGCCATAGTACGTTCGTACGCCATATTGTTGTTAGAAATAGTGCGAATCTCGGGTTCGACTATTGGGCAGACACGCCTCGAAGCGTCTTCTAGGAATTTCGCTAGATCACGAGGACTCAATGATCTAGAAGAGCGAGTGCGCATGCACTAGAGTTAACTCTAAGGACTCGAGTTAAGGAGAAATGGAATTATGAAGATATTTCGGATGAGAGCGAGAATTATGAAGGCGTTTTATAAAATGGGGTGAGAAGAATCTTTATGGGTTTTACGGTTCGAAACGTCGATATCACAACAAAATCAATTAACACAAAATCGAGGCAAAACAACGGTGAACTTAACCAATAATCCAAGATGAATGGCTTCTTTGAAAAAGGTACACCAATCACAAGGACACAAAGGCAAGTTTTAAATCTTTAGTTCGGGAACTTATTATGGTCGCACCCCCAGTTAGGTAGTGCATTGCCTTGGTTTGCGGTGGTAATCTTTTAAGTTGTTATTATTAAGAAAACGACGAATCTTTTTGTATTTTTTTATATTTGATACATATATAGAAACAAAAGGAAAAATATTTTTGTGTTTTATCGTTTTGCTTGTTTTGGGTTTTGGATTTTTAAATAAAAATATGGATATATATATATAGATAGATGGATGATATGAACAAATGAGTGAGTATTCAAACAACTAATTTGCTAGACGGAAGACAATTAGCCAGCGGCTCGGGTCACCGTGTGGCGAGAACCAAAAATTTGTCCATGAGCAGTCAGCTAAATCACACAAAGCCACTTGTGAATGGCGGACCGTAACGACTTAAAACTGCTATACGAATGCAATGAATCAAGGGGAGTATAGTGTTTCCCAGGGTCGTTATGTCGGCGAGCTATGCAATGGATTATCAAACGTTAGTGATGCGAGATTTGAGCGGAAAGGATTTGATGATTATTATAACTACTGAGGAAAAGCCAACAAAATAAGCGGCTTAAATGCAAATTAAATTAAAAAGATAAAATCTATTAAATAAACGCTATCACTATATTTAAAATGATGAGCGTTTAAAACTTAAAACTTAAAACTTACGTTTAAAATAAAATTACGTGTCGTACAAAAATAAAGTGAAACTTACACAATATTAAGCCTAAAAATATGAAAAATACATTTTTACAAACCTAATGATAAAAGAAACTTTATAGAAAAGAAAATTATTTTTATAACTAATTATCTAATTATTATTAATTAAAAACTATTTTTAACTATTTAATAATTACCTAAAATACAAGAAATTAGGAAATAAAGCTAGAAAAATAAAATTATGAAATGGAAAAGTCTAAAATAACAAACTAGAATTTTCAAAACTATTTTTGTATTTTCTGATTATTTTTCTATTTTTTATGGATTTTAAACTATTAAAAACTAATTAAATTACTAAAATTACCAAATAAACTATGAAAAATCTGGAAAATTACTTTTTTCACTTTTTATATTTATCTAAACCTAAGAAAATTGAAAAATTATTTTTTGAACCTTTTCTTAATTATTTGTATTTAAAGCTAATTAAAAATGCTTAAAACTAATTTAAATTAAGAAAAATAGCAAAACAACTTGGAAAAATCTGAAAATTTCAGGAAAAGTCTAAAATTATATAAGAATAGGATAGAAAAACAGGTGCTTATGTGGAATTATGGGCCCATGACCAAGTGCTTATTGAAATAAGCTTTGATAAATAAATAAAGTCAAAAAGCTACCAAAAGCAGGGAACTCAAATATGCTAGAAGTGACTAAATTCAACTAAAATCAACAAGTCTAAACCACGGAATCACAAGCTAAATGCATTTGATGTTAAGAACTTATAAGCTAAAATTGATTTAGGTACCACAACATGATACAAGCACAAGCTTCAAATTAAGCTCAAAATGAAAATCACCAATTGGGACTTAAAGAAGACCTAGGTGAGACCTCACAAACCCAAACTCAGACCTTGATAAGCTCTAATAAACCACATTGCCTAGGTACATGATATCAGAGAAAAATTCTCAGTCTTTGAAAGCAGTGGGCTTGAGAGGCTCAGGTCCAATTAGACAAACTGTTTAGAGCTTTTAAAGATTTGGTAAAATTCTACAAAAATGGCTAAAAGAAGAGGACCAGTTGAAGTTTTATAACCAACAAGTTTTACTGATTTTGACTTAGGAATGAATCCTAGAAAAATCTTTCCATTTGAAACAAAACATGATTCTTGGATTTTTTGACTTTTGATGAAATGATGAACTTTGACTTTATCAACTTTGGATCAATTTTATCAGCGATCTAGGTGTTATATGATGTTATAAACCTAACAAGCAATATTGATTTCTAAACACAAATTAATGAGTTGCAATTTTAAAACTCAACGACAAGGCAGAGATAAACTGATTCAAAGGAACTATTGACTTTTTGTGGTGTTGGAACTTAAACTAAAGGCTGAAATGTGCTCAAATGAACTAATCAAGCATAAACTAACAACAAGTGTTT
>OU343219.1:74630516-74828422 GCA_910596185.1 Chrysanthemum makinoi | reverse complement strand
GTCCGAGGTAAGCAATTGCGTTGGCTCAAGCATACCGCTTGTTATTTCATGGCTCATGTGATCAAGTTAATCGTGACGACGAGGCAAAATTTCGACTACAACGGATATAATACTTGAATTTCAAAATTATATCCGTTATTAAACGGATATTTTCTTTATTTTTTTTTGAAAAAAAAAAAAAAAAAAAAAAAACTTACCACCCCTATAAACATATCATAATCGCCATTTTATCATCTTCTATCTCCTCCATCTTCAATCAAAATACTAAACCATTTCAATCAAAATAAACACACTTTTACACACTATAAAATCTCACGATATAAACATGAGTGACATAAATGAATCATCTTTTCGGGTGAAAGTGGACATTGAAGAGTTGCGGACCTAGAAATGTTTATTCAAGAGTTTGAGTGCAGCAAACGTATAAGAACAAGAAGCCGGTCCTTAAAAACCAACGTATTCGCCCCCGTGAACGCGGAAGTTGCCGGCACGCCTACTTGCCGACTATTTTGGTGACAACCCAAAATATATACGGATGATAATTTTAGGGCGCCGCTTTGTATGAGCCGTAGTCTATTTTTACAAATAGTACAAGGTATTGAAACATATATTGAAACTCATCATCCTCTTCCCAAGCATTTGATTTCTTTAGAGTGCGCATCGATTGTAGGGGTGTAATGAGTTTTAGTGTTTATGAAATGCATATGTGCCCTAATACCAATTGGCTTACCGGGTAGCACCTCGATTCATTAGATTAGTATTTACAAATAGGTGAACACCGCACGCGATTGCTAGATTTTTTTACTATGTGCATAATCCATCTATATATTAAGGAGTTTTTAAGAAAACCAGATGAGGATGACATTCGCCACTTATACCATGCACATAACACTGTTCATAAGCTTCCTGAATGTTGGGGAGCATCGACAGGCGTAATCGGAATGGAAAACGTCTGAAAGAATGACAAGGCCAATTTCACAGAGGTGATAAAAAATATCCAACTATAATGCTTGAAGCCGTTGCTTCATACGATTTGTGGATTGGGTACATTTTTTGGGGTAGCGGGTGCGAATAACGATCGCGACGATTTTAAATAATCTCCGTTATTCGACGACCTGCTTGATGACATCGCCCCTGAGGTTGAGTTTGAAGTATATGGGTGTAAATTTAAGCAAGGGTATTATCTAGTCGACTGAATTTACCCGAGTGGGCATCTTTTGTCAAGTCATTTACAGTTGCAAGTAACCCAAAAAATGCCGCATTCAAAGCAAAACAAGAAAGTGCTCGAAAAGATATCGAAAGAGCTTTTGGTGTCTAACCGCGCTGCATTTCATCGTTGGCGTTACGGAGAATCATGTACTGCATCATATTGCATAACATGATTTTGAAAGATCAACAATTCGCGATACTCGACATTGCCAAACGTATATTTCTCCGACACCAAATTTACAAATGGACATGGATTGAGCGTTCGAATTGCAAAGAAAAAACCAAAGAATCAAGATGATAAACGCAAACATGCAAAGCTTCAACGATGTCTCATCGAGCATGTTTGGCAACAAGTTCAATTGGAACAATTCCAACAATGTAATCCAAATAATTAGTTTCAAGTATAATTTGATGTATTTCTTGTTTGCGATGTTTTTTACCGTATCCTTATTTTCGCTTCGTATGTTTTTATTATGTTGTATTGTATTTTTATTTTTAATGAAATGAATTTAGTTTATTTGGAAATTTGAATAAAAAAAATGGTAGTGGTGGGCCCCAAATGAAGAGGTTGAGGTTTGTTATGAGGGAGGGGGTTTGTTGTGGTTAGTTGTGAAGGTTTGTTATGCTGATGTGGCTCTGAGCTGACAGTGATGAAGAGGCATGACTATATCACCACACCCACCGCTCTTAGTAGATACACTGGCGCCTTCTTACCTCACATTTACAATTTTTTTGATAATATAAGACAATTTTTAATCTTATTTTTTGTTTTTCAATACTTTTGATTTATCAAATTTTATATTAAAGTTTTTAACATTAAATATGAAGGGCGGTAAACTAATTGGATAAATAAGAACGGACCTTTATTTATGTTCATTCGTTTAATTTTAACCAGACAAATAAACAAATACGATCGCTTAACCGGATGAACTCTCTTGTTCATATTCGTTTATCAAGTAAATAAGGTTGTTCATGTCCGTTTATATATATATATATATATATAGGGAAAAGTTAAAATAAAAAGACAAATATCCGTAAAAAGAATAAAAATATTTGTTTTTTTTTAAAATTCTTCAAAAATTCCACAAGATCGGGTATGTTGGTGCATAAAACTTTTGTGATTTTTTTTTTATAATTTTGAGTTTTGATACGCTTTTTAATGCACAAAAACTTAATTTGATAAAAAAAATTTGATGCACAAAATTTTCAACTTGTTTTAGTTAAATGCGAAATGTTATTTTGATTTAAAAGTCAAAAAGTTGAGTGCAACAACTAATTTTTGATGCACAAAAAAGCGATTTAAATGCAAAACGCATTTTTCATAATTTTTTTCGGGAAAAATATCCACTTTTAGAAAAAAGTTTTTCACAACTTTTTCATGCACCATCATACCTGATCTTGTGAAATTTTTTGAATTTTTCGAACTTTAAAAAAAAATCTTTTTATCTTTTTACGGATATTTGTCTTTTTATTTGATCTTTATCCTATATATACACACACACAAATAATTCATCATAAATAAACGTTAACGAACGCATAAGCAGACGTTCACGAACATAAATTAACGAAAAAGAATTTTGTTCATTTTTGTTTACTTAACTAAAAAAATATATAATATTGTTTATGTTCGTTCGTTTGATAAATAAATGAACATAAATAAACTTTTTATCGAACGGTTTATAAAATTTCACTTAACTATCAGATCGTTCGGCGGCTTTAGACGTAAGATTAAATGCTTGTTCATGTAATATTTAGTATTTACTTTTTTCTTTATAAGAAAAAACAAATAGGTAGCCTAATGAATTTGGTCGATATATCTAGAAAAACGAAACGAGTTGTCCTGCAATGAACGTGCACTACAAAAGCCTAGTCGCTAATAATCATACAAGCTACGTACTTAATAATTGTACTTTTCAAATTCACATATTCAAAATTAGAGATCAGCTAATATATTATCATGTGAAACATAGCTAAAATAATCAAACTTTAATAATTTCTTTGTCTACCACTTTACTTTTTAATTATTTTTTCAGGTAAAAATGATATATTGAAGGTTTCTTCAGATGAGCATGAAGATAACCTTGAGAATACAAAGAAAAACATGTGATATTGTGTGATCGATCACATGTACAAAAATTATTCTAACGCTCATGATTAGCATTTACAATGAAAACGACCATACAAAAGTTATAGTCCAAAGGAACACTAATTTATGTTTTAGGTTTATTTGGTATAGTTCCAAAGTTAGAATAATCTACTATCATAATGGCCTAATGGGATAAAACAGTAAATGGTTACTATTTAGTTAAACAACGGAGTATAATAAAATGAGGCACTTTATTTTGCTTATCCATAAATTCATGCTTACCAAGGGACAAATTTTCATCATTCATCTAGTTTGATCTAATGGTGGGGATTAACCTAAGATTTAGTAGATAAACCTAAGTCCATGCTTTTTTTCTTGTCTTTTTGTCTTTCTTTTTTATTCACTTTCTTTTTTTGTTTTTTTTTTTCTTATTCATGTTTTTTCTTAATTAATGTGTGTGTGTGTGTGTGTTTTTTTTTTTATTTTTTAATTCGTGTTTTTTATTTTATTTTTTTTTTATTTCGCGTTTTTTCTTCGATTTCATACGCTTTACACGCTTTATCCGCTTTATGTTTCCCGCTTTCATATTTTCGCCCATTTTCATATCAAGCGTCGCTTATATAATTCGTCTTCAGATTCTTACGCTGCCCATTTCTTAAGTTTTCGCTCGCTTTCACATCGCTTCTCACTATCACAAGTGATTGCGATATTCTATCACTTGTGATTATTTGAATATCACTTTGTGATATTCTAAAAAACACAAGTGATATTTTGTTAATATCACTTTGTGATTTTCTGAATATCACGTTGTGATATTCTCAATATACTTGTGATTTTATAAATATCACTGCGGATACTAATATCACCGTGGATATTATGAATATCATTTTGTCATATATTTCAATATGAAGTTTATATTCTAATATCACTTTTGTTTATAGTATGAATATCACTTTTCATGATATTATCAATATCACTTGTGATTTTCTTGATATCATCAAAATATTTGAATTTATTTTACGTAGGTGTAGCAAAGTAGAGGTAAGTCTTTCTTTCTTTTGTTATTATCACAACTTAATCAAAACCAAAAGCCACAAACACAAAATGAAATCATTGGTCTTCTATCCTACTCATGCGTGTGGTATGGAACAAAAGAAACACAAAGGACATGCTAAGATCTTATTATATCAACCTAGGCATAACATGACAGTGATATTTTGAATATCAAGTATGATTTTCATGTTACAAAACATTAGTTGAAAATCACTTGTTATATTCAAAAAAATCACTTGTGGTATCGATTATCACAAGTGATATTCTCAATATCACGTAATATCACTTTTGTGATATTCGTAATATCACATAACATCACTTTGCGATATTCACAAGATCATTTGTGATATTCGTAATATCACTTGTGCTATTCGCAATATCACTTGTGATATTCGAAACGTATGAAAACGCTAAAACGGTCGAAAACATTTAATAATAACGGACGGAAAACGTAAATACGTAAAATACCTAAAACGGATTTAATATGTATGAAACGTAAAACATCGTGATGAAAACGGACAAAACGATGAATAATGGAAAACGTAAGAAAACGCGCTAAACGACAAAAATGTATGAAACGACAAAAACGGGCTAAACGTATGAAACGGACGAAAAATAGATGAAAACGTATTGAAACGGACGAAAACGCATGAAAAGGAAGAAAAAAAAACGCTGACTAAAAAAAAAAACGTAATCAACGTTAATTAAAAACAAACAAACAAAATAAAACGTGAATATTAAAAAATGCTAATTTGAAAATTAAACGTGAATATTAAAAAAAAAACCGCTGTAACAAAAAAACGGAATAATTAAAAAAAAACAAAAAAAGAAAACAAAAGAAGAAAAAGAAAGAAAGAAAAAACAAAAAGAAAAGAAAAAAACATGGACTTAGGTTTCTGACATATTAAATCTGCGCTAATCCCTACCATTAGATCAAACTAAATAGACACAAGATCCTCAGAAGATCAAATAAGAAAGTAAACATTTGAAAATTCCTCATAATAAAAAACAGTGACACATATATAAAAAAAATAAAAATCTAAAAGCTAGCTGTGTCGGTTCTCCGATTCTCGCTGAAACGGTAAACTTTGTTTATTCATTTCTTCGAGATTACATAATTATATATGCTATTTCTTCAACCATTTTTCCCAAATATATATTACAAGTTTATATTAATTATTTCTGTATTTATTCATTAGATAAATATATTAGTAAACAACTATATGGATAATGCTAATAACATGAACGAATGAATCATATAAACGAACGCACAATTAACTTATTATCAACTTAAAAAAGAAATGAAAATATTGTGAACGAGATTGCAAAAACAAGATATGGAAAGAACAAACCTGGATGAATGACATGAGAAGCGAATGTATGGACGGAGGAATGAATTTATTGATTTTTGTATGATCATAAATCGATAAAATGCATGATTTGGAAATTAGAGGTATGGTATGATATGATTTGGAAATTAGAGGTATGATATGATTTGGAAATTAGAGATTTTTGTATGATCATAAATCATATAAATTGATTTTTTTTTTTTTATATGATGTAGAAGAAGTTGCACATTTTATTTATAAAGAAGAAATTAGAAAGAGGGAGGGTGAGGAATGTCAATTACACCTCCACCACCACAAGACAAAAATGGTAGATTTCAAATACGTATACGTATGTTCCCTAGATATTTGATTCATACCTCACACTTTTGTAATTTATTTTAAAAAAGGCCGCCATGTATATCAATTAAGGGGCGTTCATGTGAGAACTATATATTTGATGAGAATGTGATTTTTTTTTTTTTTTTTTCAAATCACATGTCAAAAGTCAAGAATAGTGAGTTGTTACCGTCACTGAACTCGGATACGAGATATTAGCGAGATTAGCTACACACAAATTTGAGAAAATTTTACACGCTACGGTTAAGGACGATGGTGAACGAAGAATCCCTCCAAAAAAAATTTTGAAATTCACATGTGACTGGTTACGATATAAATAATATGTGATCTTTATTGTTAATCATACTAGAACCCATGTTTTACAGGCTACATGTCCAAAAAATCTGAAAATATTCCACAAGCAGGTAAGGACATTAGATAAGGAAGAATCACAAAATTTCAGAATTCACATGTAAATTGTTACAAAAAAATCAATTGCGTTTCACATCTAGGCTTAAAGACTGCTCTCCCATGCAAATGCACCTACGCTCTTTATGCATTAAACACATTGTTTGCATTCCTCCATTAGCAATGTTGCCTCATTTAGTTTTCAATTAGTTTGCATTCCTCAATTAGCTTTTCAAACAGTTTTCCATTAGTTTTTCAAACATTCCTCCATTAGCTTAGCAATAGTTATGTACATTAATGTACATTAAACGAATGACATGCACGTTTTTTTTTTTTTTTTTTTTTTTTTTTTTTGAAATTTGGCTATTATTTACGAAGCACAAACCACCAAATAGTGGCCGGCTAGAAACACAACGAGATTACATCCAATCAAAATTACACCACTCTTTCCAACTAATCGAACATCCTTTCGATATATTCCTATACCATAAGAAACCAAGCTTAATTTCACATCTTGAAAAATCTTCTCCCCCGAGATGACACCGTTGGAGAACCTTCTATCATTCCGAGCTCTCCAAAGACACCAACACGAGGCGAACACGAGGCCCTGAAAAACCTTCTTTTTCTTTTTGTCGAGACCAATGGAGTTATGAAGATCAAATAAGTCCTTCATGCTGAACATAAACAGGGGAATGGTTTTACACCATCTACCAATACGGAACCAAACCTAAGAAGCCACAAAGACAGTGGCAGAAAAGATGGTCGATAGTTTCCTCCTCTTCATCACATAACCCGCATAAAGTAGAGGAGATGTTGCAATTTCTCCTCATGAGAGCCGTGGCCGTTTGAATGCGATCCAAACCCACTCTCCACATGAAGATGTTACACTTTTTAGGAACCCACTTTGACCACCTAAAGACATGTCTATCACTAAAGTCCCGATCACTATTTAAGAAGTCTTTCACCGCCTTGACGCTAAACTCCTTGTGATCCCTTCCGTTCCACAACCACTTATCACCATGGTCACTTAAAGTGACGCCCTCCATAAGACGCTCCAAACTGATTAGGTCGTTGGTACCCCCATCTATCAACTGCCTGTTAGAGCTTCCACTGATTCCACCAAACCGATTACTACCCTCCTCAACCCCTTCTACAACTAAACATCTCTTGTCTTTAACTGTCTTGAAAAGACTTGGGAAAACGTTCTTCAAGGGCTCATTGCAAACCCACGGATCTAGCCAGAATCTAGTGCTTTTGCCATCACCGATCCTACCTTTAAACATTTGATTTATACAAAGACCCCCCACCTTTATCTTCGAGCACGTTTTCACAATAGTTCCCCATACACTATAGGTCGATTGACGCCGATAGGGGTCCAGCTTCTCTTCGTTTCATGTAAAGACGTAATCACTTTCCTCCAAAGGCTTTCGGGTTCCGTTTTGTATCTCCAAATCCACTTGGACAAGAAGCCACATTAGACTCCCACAATCTGCTAATACCGAGCCCTCCATCCTTAATAGGGGAGGCAACTCTCTCCCACGCGACCCAGTGAATTTTTCTCCCTTCATCCGAACCCCCCCACAAAAACCTTTTCATAATTCCTTCTAAGTCCTCAAGCACTTTCTTGGGGGCTTTAAACAAATAAGTAGATAATATGTGGGGAGGTTTTCCAAAACTGATTTAATCAACGTCAACCTCCCACCAATGGATAGGCTTGACCCTTTCCACCTAGATAACCTTTTCTTGATGATGTCCACCAAAAAATTCCAACTCGCGACACGGTTCATATTACCCCCGATTCTAATGCCGAGGTGATCAAACTGAACCGATCCAGCCTCACAAGACACCGCCTGATCTAATTTCAATCTCATCCACCCCCACACCATGAATACGAGATTTACCCAGATTAATTTTTAGCCCCGAAACAATGTAAAAGCATCTGAGGATTCTTGAGACTTTTTTAAGGTTGAGAAGGGACCATTCTCCAACAAACAAGACGTCGTCCGCATACAATAAATGAGACAGAGTCGGACCTTGATTGGGAAGAGAAATACCTTTGAGCCACCCACTGCTATTCGCTTTCTTCATCATGTTAGACAACGCCTCCATCACAATCAGAAACAAAAAAGGATATATTGGGTCCCCTTGACGCATTCCTTTAAGGCACTGGAATTCTTCCGTAGGGGAACCATTAACGAGCACCGCTGATCTAGCCGATACAAGGGTACCATAAATCCATTTGCACCATCTATCCGGAAAACCCATTTGAGACATGATCGACATCAAGAACCCCCAATTCACATTATCGTAGGCTTTGTTGAAATCTACCTTAAATAAAAACGCTTTGCTTTTCGATTTCTTCCACCATGCGATTAACTCATTCAAAATTAGAGGCCCGTCCATGATCGACATGTCACTAATGAAGGCCGTCTGGTTAACAGAAATAAGAGGACCGAGAACCTTTTTGAGCCGATTAGCCAACACTTTTGATACCACTTTGCTCGTGATACCCACCAGCGTGATAGGACGATAGTCATTCAAGCTACCAGGATCTTTACTTTTAGGAATCAAAGTGAGATACGCTGAATTACACTTATCAACATTCAACTTTCAACAATCACCTTGAATTACACTTATCAACATTCAACTTTACACTTACATGCATGATTTTCAACATTCAACAATCACCTTGAATTTCAACTTTCAATTTACACTTTCACCTTTGACCATTTTTTTATTTTACGTAGTTAAGATTAAGATATGAAAATACATACATGTAAAGAATCACAAATTTATTTTATTTCTTAAAATTCACATGCAAATTTTAATATATTTTTTTTTATTCTTCATTCACCAGTAACCTATTTTGTAAATATTTTTTCAGATTTTTTAGACATATGAATAAAAAGGTTATTACGTTCTTACAAAATATCTTACAAAATATATAATTGTGACCAGGGCCGTCCCGTGGATTTTGGGGGCCCTGTGCCATGTTGATCATATTGGCCTCTCGAACAACCGCAAAGACTTACATATGTCTAAAAACTTAAAAACAACCGTGTATGACATCTCTATATTTATCAAGTTAATATTATTAAACATTTAAAAATCTTTTTTATAAAAGTGTATAAAAAGAAAATTGACAAATTTTAACAGCTTTCCAAAAACGGGTTTAAAATGTAATTTCAGAACTCATTTGTAGTTACTTAAGAATGAAACTAAAAGATAAAGAGAATTGTGTAAATTCTACAAACTTAGGTGCAAAGTGACTATTACCTATCATTACCATCTTCCACCCTTCATAAATCGCAACTCTCTGTTTTCTTTTATTTTCTTTTTGACTTTTCTCTTTAAATCACTTGAACATAATCCACTTTTCATTTATATAAGGTTAAAATCTTAAGTTTTAGAACACATATTTATCAAAATTGCCTTAAACCAGTAGTTAATTCAGTCATGTATCATAACATCGGAGGCCCTCAAAATTTTGGGGCCCTGTGCGGTCGATCACTCCGCACACCCTAAAATCCGGCCATGATTGTGACATGAACGCTCCTTATCATGTAAATGAATAGTTTTTTGATATATTAACCACCTCCGTTTTAACATATAATCCTAACATATGTGGATCTTCTATTTCGAATATTTTAGTAAGGTTTTGGCATGTAAAAATGTCCTCAGGGTGCTATAGTTAGAAGTATCTATTGAACTTATTATTATTTTTATTTTATTTTCAGATTTGGAAAATGTTTTCAATATTCATCTAGTAAACTTATAGATTACATATATCTTTTAATTTATTTAACTTCAGTTTTCCTTCTTTATACAAATTAACTAATGCCATAAAAAAAAACCGTCTGACAAACTCATTTACTATACTAGGCATTCTGACATGTGTGATGCACGGGTCTTGTTTTTTATGTCAATAACTCAATTTTCATTTAGAACATATGCCCACGGGTCAAAATACAAAATATCAAACTATAATTTTGTGTCAATAAAATTTAAGACATATGTTCAGAGGATAAAGTAAATACAAAAGCGGTCGATCCTAAATTATTTTGGTTGACTAATTAGTTTATTTCTAATAAAAATTTGTGAAAAATGAGTTTTATTATATAATTAAATCATTTATACTAACATTTATGACATAAAACTCAAGTTTTGCATATATTAAGTGTTTTGCTAATGTATGCCCACTGGGCATGTATTAACGTGTAAATAAAAGGTATGTTTTGGTTCATTTAAGTGAAAATTATATTGAAATATGGTACTTTATTAGTTTATTTAATGTATATTTAATGCATTTTATGTTTAAATTAAAAAATATATATATATTTATTAACTTCACGCTAATTTATGACCAATGGACACTTGTTAGCAAAACTTTTTTTTTTAATACAACAAAAATTTACATTCACGATTCTTAATTCTTATACACCTTTATAAATTTTATAACTAATTATAATTTTATAATCATTAATGCTAACATTTATGGTATGAAACTCATATAATTAAATCATTTATACCAACATTCATGAGATGAAACTAAATTTTTATATATACTTTTTTATATAACAAAAAGTTACATTCATAAGTCTTATATTAAACACTTTTATAAATATTATAACTAATTATAATTTTATAACATATGCAAGACGGGTCAAAATATAAAATATCAAACTACAATTTTGTGTCAATAAAATTGAAGACATATGTTCAAAGGACAAAATATATATAAAGGCGAACCAAAATTGTTTGGGTTAACTGCTTAGTTTATTTTTTTAAAATAATATGTGATGAATGAGTCTTTTTAGTTAAATCATTTATACCAACATTCATGACATGAAATTCAATCTTTATATATAACTTTTTTATGTAACCAAAATTTATATTCATAATTCTTAGTTCTTATATTAAACACTTTTAAAACTATTATAACTAATTATAATTTTAAAATCATTAATACTAACATTTATAGCATGAAACTCATATAATTAAATCATTTATACTAATATGTTTGACATGAAACTTAATTTTTGTAAACTCAATTTTTACATATTATTAATAATTAATTCTTATATTAAACACTTTCCTAAATATTATAATTAATTTTAGTTTTATAATTGTTAATACTAACATTTTTTACATGAAACTCAAATTTTATATATTGCAGATATAGATAGATCGATTAAATCATTTATACTAACATTCTTAACATGAAACTAAATTTTTACATATATTTTGTGGGCTAATTGCAAAGCGTACTTTCTTCGTTTTATAGTTTTGTGTAGCCATTTATTTTTTCTTATCTATGTAGCATACTTTTGAATTCAAACTTTTTGGTGTATTATGTGACCAGTTATGTGTATTATTTGATCATTTACCTTTCAATTTACACACTCTTATTTACCAAAAAGATGTAGTTCAAAAGTTTTTTACGATCTGAAAAAATTATAGATGGCTACGCAAAACTATAAAACGTGGCAAGTAAGCTACATTTTCGTGCAATCAAGCTTATTTTTTATATAATAAAATGTTACATTCATAATTCATATATTAAATACTTTTATAAATATTATTAGGTCACCATATATGTATAATCCACACAAAATACTAGAGAGAGGAAGTAGAGAGAGGGAGATGGTATGGAACTTCTATGTGAAATAATGTAGAAAGAGTAATATTGCATAAAAGAATCAACACTCTCAAATGAGAGTATACATGAGTATTTATAGGCAAGGAGGTTTAGGGCAACGCCCCTAGAACCTTCCTTGGGCGTTTAATGTAAAACCTAGTCCCATGAGCTTGCTACATGAGCCATGGGCTTAATACTAAGTTACAAGACTTAGCAACCTATTACAATAACTAATGACCGACAATTTAATAATTACACGTAATCCCAACAATCTCCCCCTAAGGGTTGGTCATTCATCTTGATGTCATTATAGGTTGCTTGACGTCCTTTGATCTTTGACATTATTTGCTGATGAAGTCTTTGATCTTTACTTCTTTGTTCTTTGTTCTTCTCGTTGTTGTGATAGATAATGTCGTTGCCTGCCTTTCATCAACGTCTTTGACTTTGGTGTCTTTACGTCTTTTCCAACATGCTCATACTTCTTTTGACTTTGGATCTTCATACATATGTAATTCTTGATTTCATTGCTTTGATCCTTGTCTTTAAACTTTGTAGATTCTTCGACTTTTCTTGATCTTTATCTTTCATAATGATGTTGGTATGAGCATGTGCACATTGAAGCGATATTGATGATAATGATTGTGGTAAAGGTCTTTCCTGGAACTTCCGGTCTTTATGAATACCTGCATGAAGACAATTAGCTATAAAGTTCCCTACATAAGCGTTTAGATATTTTATACAAGTACATCACAAATCGCTAGCGCGTTCTTTGATGAATCTCAGACCGGATGTTCACTTCCATGTCCCCGTACTCAATATCTTCACATTGTCTTTGTGAGTCACTGGAGTATACGAAGGTATCACTCCACGATCAGAGACCGCTTGAAAACACCGCGACTACTAAGCCGTAACTCCACAAGGGATTACTGGTGACTCTGCCGTCGTGGCCGTTGATGTTGACCATGGCAAGAATTTTACCAATCACCGAGGATCACATTTGTTAATCCTCCTATAAAATGTTCCGAAGATTGCTATATTCAAGGAGACTCTAAAGACGTTCAGGGTGATATGGATAAGTTAATCATGGGCTACAAAGACATATATTTGAAGAAACACTTACCAACAATTACTACAATGGAGGTCAAGGAATATCTGACACCAATAATTAATCAAATCGTCTCATATATCATTTCCTTGACTCCTATCACCTTACAAACTGTACCTGTAATATCTGCACCCAAAGATTTCACAATTGAAGAACTTCAGTTTCAACTATTTGAGAAGTTATTAGACATGCAGACTTCCATGACTCCTGAAGAACTGGCTTTCTATGATTCTCTCTTAGCAACTCTCCTTCAGAAGAACCCTCCTCAGTGCAAGAATGATGCTGAAAAGCATAAGAGACCACAAGATGACCGGGATCCTGACCCAAACTCACATGGCAAGAAACAGAAAAGGGTCGGTGGTTCTTCTTCACATCAAGTACCGGTCAAACCTTCCACCACAACAACATCTAATCCACCACCAAAGGCTTCTACATCTGGACCAACAACAACCGAGCATTATGAAACTTTCCAATACACCGAGGACGAGTACATACAACCTGAAACTCAAAAGAAGTCTCCCCCAAAATCCAAAGGCAAGAAGTCAAGCAAAGGCAAACAACCAAAAGTTGTTACATGGCTCGATGAGGACACTACTGCAGATTATGAATGGTATGACAACATGATTAGTGCTCAACCTCCGCTTGCTGAATATGAAGAACTAGTGGATGGACGCGCCGTGGAATTCACACAAAAGTTTAAACGTGATCTCCACATCAAAAAGCTAACAAAAAGGGAACTCCGACATATGAAGAATGAAGCTTTCAACCTTCTCAAAGACCAATCAGGAAGTGCAGCAGAACTCAAATATCACTTGGAGAACATCGCACATGCAATGTCGAATAATATAAGTTGGTTGAATCCTGAATTCAACATTGATCAACGAGCTCCTTACTACACTGATTGGACCAAACCATTACCCGTGGTAGGAAAAGCTGATCAATCCAAGATTCCATACCGTTTCTTCTTCAACAATGATTTGGAATTTCTTCAACACAAACACTATACTGAACACAAATACACTACATCTCTGACTCTTATTCCTGCTGCAAGGTACTCACAACCAGCCATTGAAGAAACAGCTACACACTTATTCGTGATCATGGTAGTGTCATACAACAAAGACGTTTGGGATTCATCATTACGTAATGACACTAAACTCTCTATCAGGAAAGTTGGTGGGAAAGTCAAAGGAAGTAGTCAAGAGCAAACTCAGGATTGTCGCCGTAACGCGGATAGAAGCCGGAGAGAATTTTGATTACGCATTCATGGAGAAAATCATGGCTAAGAGACAAGACGAAAAGGAATATGAATTTTCAGAAGCCGATTTCCCTGAATTGACTTTGAATGATATTGAAGACATGTTTCAGCTTAAAGTTCAAGGAAAAGCATTCTCAACCCATATACAATATGCATTTGTCACTTCACTTCTAATCTTTATCATACAAAACAGAGTTGAAGATCTACAATTGGGAGTCAAAAGCTACCAGAAGAAACTCAACTTAACTAAAACCGCTTCTCCATTTCCCAGGTATCAGTCAAGAATCACAATACACTCTAAAGAACCAACCGAATTTCGGCTTTATCTACAGAAGTGATAATTCCATTAATTGCTTTATGGGATTTGAACAAATTCACAAGTTTTATGATGATACTTTGAAGAAAGTTCAAGATGGTTTGATATCGAATCGAAAGATCGCTGGTTAAAAATTTTAGAAAAGAAGAAAAAAGGAATGTTGCGATTCACGGATGTACTAAACTTCATTGGGAAAATAGATCGACCCTTAAACACCTAGACCGATGCAAATATGGAGAGTTACGTATAAAAGAAAAACCGAATTTTCCACTACAAAATTTTCAACGTCCTGAATAATTTGTTATGTGTTGATTTGTAATAGATAGATTCAGTTGTATTCGTAGGTTAGGATGATATGTAATAGCTAGATAAGTAGATTCTCAAGCATTGTGACTAGAACTTTATCCATAATATGTAATTAGTAGGAACATTATGGGTTATGCACACATATCAGTGCATAACCCGATCTTTGTAAAGAAAGGACCATGTGGTGCGCTTCAATGCCTCAATCCTAATATAAGGAGTGAAAGCTTCTTACTTTTGAGTAGAATTCACTCAAAACTTCTCAAACAACTTTTCAAAAGTTTTTTAAATTCTCACTGAAGACAAAGTATTCCCTCAAATGTTTAAAAGTTAAAATGCATTTCACCAATTGAAGGGGAGTACTTAAAAATCTTTGTTCTAAACTATAATGTTCTTGTGAAGTGATTCTACCAAATGGTTTTAAAACCTCAAAAAGCATATTTCAATCAAAGTTTTCAAAATCAACAAGTATATGCCTTCAACACTACACTTCTTAGAAGAAAGAAAAGAATCATCAACAAGAAGACTTCAGTAGCCTTGATGATGAGGAAGCATGGCAACACATGGACTTGAGCTTGTTTCCGACTTCAAAGGTGGTGATCTTGCCTTTAAGAGGAACCTAGAAGATCACACAAAACAAAACTACAAACATAGATCTCTTTGAATGGAGGTTAGTGTAGTTTTAACCTGTGGAGAAAGTGTGTTAGAAAGTGGGTGAGAAACAATGAAGAATTGGCTCACTATTTATAGAGGAAAAGGCTCATGTTCCCCTGATCCCACGGATCCTTCCACAAGGGATCCGTCAGAAAGCTAGGGATCCGTGGACGCCTCCCTTTACCCATGGGTATTTTGTTATGGGTCATGGGTCATGGGTTGATCCATGGGTCTTTAGCTAGATACAATGTATCTCTAGAGTGCAATGCACCTAGTCACATGGGTATGGGTCAAAACCATGGGTATGGATATCCATATATGATATGCATGATGTCATGCAATGGGTTATGGGTCAAGCTCCATGGTCATGGGCTTTGGGTTGTACCCAACTATATTCAATGTATTTGCCCAATGGTTGCATATACTTAAGTTTCTAACATTTATATTACCCAATATACTACATACTAGTTATGTGTATATTTTACCCAAATATGTAAACACTAGTTGTTGTACATATATTAAATCATAAAATCACTTATACTTGTTTTAGTGTTTTATGTGAAATGTGAATATGTTAGAAACTATTAGTTCAAAACCATTTACGTATTTTATTTGTTTCGTTAAAATGATTTTACGTTTGTTATCTATTAATACATTAGAAGATCGTGAAATATAAATAAACGTTTTTACGGCTTATTTGTATTAACAATCTCCCCTTTTTGTTAATGACAAAACATAAAATTATTTTAAGGAAAAGCTAAATCAGAAGAGTTTGAATTTAGTAGTTTTACTTTCTTCTCCCCTTTTGCTCAAACAAAAAAGATTTCGAAGGAAAACTAACACATTGTTTTTAGGAGAAACATGAAAAGAAATAAAAAAGAGATAGAGAGCAAGTAACGGAAAGGATCTCGCTTTACTCCCTTGACGAGTCCATCCCATGTAAGGGCTGCCAAGAAAGTATACAATCAGTTTGTTTGCAAGTAAGTTTGCAAAAGATTTCGCCTATGACGAAATGTGTTTCCCTGATGATTGCAATTTTGCAGGGGATGTCAAGAAATATAATCCTAATATTTCAAGTAATTTGTAGTAGGCTGCTTTGACATAAAGCTCCCTAGCTTTAGGATGTCAAAGTATTCATGTAAATTGAATAACTACAAAACAAAGGTTAGAAAACAAGTATAATTCACAATTTCCTGTAAATGTGGTCCAGGTTAGTAGAAAATAGTTTCTCAGATACTTGATCCTACGGTTCCTAGGATTGCCTAGGTATTCGAGGGATCCATATAGCGATGATCATTTCAGCAATGGTGATATAACAAGTAATGTTATCACAAAAGTGAGATATGAATACAACGTAATCATATACTCAGAAATATAACAAGTAACATGTAATTTCATTTAATAAAACTAGAGTTATGATATACATGACTCTAAAAACTAAGAAAATAAAAAAGTACATGACTAGGAATTTCTAAACCAACTATCACTTGATGCTAGGACACCACTAAAAATCTTCTAGCTCAAGTTTTGTTTAGGTTTAATCTCGCCAAAACGTTCGAGGAGATGGTGGTAGAACATGAAACGCTATCTTCTCGCAGACTTCATGTATCAAACTTTCAACATGTTGACAATGATAGCAATCTTTGTCATGGCTAGGTAGTGGTGGTGGAAGAAATGAAATGACTTGATGCTAAGGATCATGAAGCGCTCGTGGAGCTTCAACGACGGAGGGATTGGTGGAGGCTTATGCAGAATGGCTCAACCAAGAATGATGGTGGTGGTAGAGAGGTGTCAATTTCCATATGGTCGGGTGGTTGATTTTGATGATTTGTCATAATCCAAATAGGATTATATATGATGAAACGCGAAAAGTGAAGCCGAGCAAATGTTGACTCAACACCTGATTTTGTACCATTATTCCTCCTAATGAGGAAAATGTTGCTCATGGAGGCGGATGAGACGGCCTAGGAGGAAAGTCCTCTAAGTTGTAGAGGTGTGGTGATGATAGTGGAGATGTAAAAGAAATAGCTCTAGGAACCAATGGTGATGGTTTAGTGGAGATGATATGGTTTAGTGGAGGTATGGTGGTGTTTGGCATAGGTAGTTTTGTGGGTACTATCTTTTTAGGAATTGGTTTTAATGGTTGGGAGCAATCCTTTCATTTGTAGGTTTGACCGGATGATTCGTTGAAAAATTTCGTGGTACAACACGAGCAATTTTCTTGGGTGGTTCTTTGGTGGAAAAGTTGCTACTTGGAGTTTTTCTCATGATGAGATGATTCAACAAAGGTTTGTGAATGTAGGTAGGGATGAAGGTGATGACTTTGAAAGTCCTAACAATGTGGTTTATAAAGCAAAGGATTTGGCAAGTGCATTCAAGACTTAAGCCATTAAGATTCCTTGAAATGTGATGATTTAATATGCACAAGGATGAAGTTCAGAGTTTTACCTTGACAAGGAACTTATTTAAGATGAGATGGAGTGTTTTAGTTAGGAAGATGAGCTTGAAATGATTGTTTTAGCTAGAGTTTGACTTTAAATCGTCAACCGATCCCACTGCCTCTCCCTAATGATCCGCCTAGCTAATCCTAGGATCCGCTCAAATGTATGGCGAAAGATGGAAATGATGTTTTAAGATCTAAGATCTATATCACCTTGAGTGTTTCAGTTCTCCTAAGTTCCTAAGATGAGGGTACATTTGAATTATCAAGAGTAATGAGTGTTATAGCAAATTGTGGAAAACTAGAAGGGGGGTTGAATAGTTTTGCCAATTAAAACTTCCTTTTAAACTATTTAGATCGACTTATGTCAATCTATTTAGATGTGTGTGTTGGATGTTGATAAACAAGCATATAAAGGTAAGTAATGAAAAGATAAGAGTAAGAAGCACAAAACCACAACACGAGTATTTATAGTGGTTCGGCTACAAGGACACCTTCCTTACCCTACTCCACTCCCCGAGTCACCTACTCGCGAGTTCGTAATCACTACACCAATCTCCTTATGGCGGAGAAGCCTTCACAACGCCGCCTACCCTTTTTCCGGTGCTAGGCTAACCACCGGGTTCTTTCACCCCAAGGTGAACCACACCTACACAACGTCGCCTACCCTTTATAAGGTACTAGGCTAAGTACCTAGTTCTTTCACCCAAGGTGAACTACACCTTCACAACGTCGCCTACCCTTTATTAGGTACTAGGCTAAGCACCTAGTTCCATTGCAATGGAGGAACTACTACCACACTACACCAACGACTAATCCCAAAGGAGATCTACTCCTTTACAACATCATCAAGGATATCAATATCCTTGATCTAATACTAGTCTATCTTGTACATCTAAACACACCATATCGAATGTACATCTAAGGCACCTTTCACTAATGCCTTTGACTAGATCTACAAGACACCCTTAACTAATGTCTTGTGTAAGCACCTTCACTTCTTTTTGACTAGATCTAAGCACCTTTCACTAATGCTTTGTCTTGTCTCACTAAAGACTTTATTTCTAAGCACCTACCACAAGTGCTTATCCTATAGACGATAGATACCCTTCACTAATATCTTCGCCTTGACACTTGAGACATCTTTCACTAATGTCTTCAACACTACACTTCTTTGAAGAAAGAAAGGAATCATCAACAAGAAGACTTCAGGAGCCTTGATGATGAGGAAGCATGGCAACTCATGGACTTGAGCTTGCTCGACTTCAAAGGTGGTGATCTTGCCTTTAAGAGGAACCTAAAAGATCACACAAAACAAAACTACAAACATAGATCTCTTGGATCTGAGGTTAGTGAGTTTTTAACTCGGGAGAAAGTGTGTTAGAAAGGGGTGAGGAATAATGAAGAAATGGCTCACTATTTATAGAAGAAAAATCCTATCGCTCCTCGATCCCACGGATCCCTTCCACAAGGGATCCGCTAGCACAAAGCTAGGGATCCGTGGAACGCCCTCTTACCCATGGGTATTTTGGTTATGGGTCATGGGTCATGGGTTGAACCATGGATCTTTGGCTAGATACAATGTATCTTTAAGTGCAATGCACTTAGTAACTTGGGTATGGGTTGATCCATGGGTTATGGATATTATCCATGTATGATATAAGCATGATGTCATGCAATGGGTTATGGGTCAAGATTCATGGGTTATGGGCTTTGGGTTGTACCCAACTACATTCAATGTATTTGCCCAATGGGTTATGATACTTAAGTTTCTACCCATTTATATTACCCAATATACTACATACTAGTTATGTGTATATTTTATCCAAATATGTAAACACTAGTTGTTGTACATATGTATTACTAAATCATAAAATCACTTATACTTGTTTTAGTGTTTTATGTGAAAATGTGAATATGTTAGAAACTATTAGTTCAAACCATTTACGTAGTTTATTTGTTTCGTTAATATGATTTTACGCTTGTTATCGACAAAACATTAGAAGATCGTGAAAATATAAATAAACGCTTTACGGCTTATTTGTATTAACAATCTCCCCCCTTTTGTTGATGACAAAACATAAAATTATTTTAAGGAAAAGCTAAAATTCGTAAAAGTTTGAATTTGTAGTTTTTACTTTCTTCTCCCCTTTTTGTCGAAACAAAAAGTGTTTGAAGGAAAGCAACACATCGTTTTTAAGAAAAACATGTGAAAAAAATAAAAATAGAAAGAAATAGAGAGTAAGTAACGAGAAAGGATCTCGTCTTTACTCCCCCTTGACGAGTCCATCCCTATGTAAGGGCGCCAAGAAAGTGATACTAATCTAGTTTGTTTGCAAGTAAGTTTGCAAAAGATTTCGTCTAAGTGACGAATGTGCTCCCCTTGATGATTGCAATTTTGCAAGGGGATGTCATGAAATGTAAACCTAGTATTGCAAGTAATTTGCAATGTATTGCTTTGACAAAAAGCTCCCCTAGCTTTAGGATGTCAAAGTCTTCATGTGTGAATTGAAGAACTACAAAACAAAGGTTAGAAAGCAAGTATAATTCACAATTTCCTGCAAATGTGTTCCAAGTTAGTAGAAAATAGTTTTCTGTCTCACGGATTCCACGGTTCCCTCCTAGTAGGGATCCGTCTAGGCAATTATGAGGGATCCGTGATAATGATTAATTTCAAAGAAAGGTGATATAACAAGTAATGTTATCACAAAATGAGATATGAATACAAGGTAATCATATGCTCAGAAAAATAACAAGTAGCATGTAATTCCATTTAATGAAACTAGAGTTATGATATACATGACTCTAAAAACTAAGAAAATAAGAAAATACGCGATTAGGAATTTGTAGACCAACTATCGCTCGATGCTAGGACACCACTAAAATCTTTTAGCTCAAGTTTTGTTTAGGTTTAATCTCGTCGAAACGTTCGAGGAGATGATAGAACATGAAACGCTGGTCTTCTCGTACTTCATGTATCAAACTTTCAACATGTTGACAATGATAGCAATCTTTGTCATGGCTAGGTAGTGGTGGTGGAAGAAATGAAATGGCTTGATGCGAAGGATCAAGTGAAGCTGCTTGTGGAGCTTCAAACGATGGAGGGATTGGTGGAGGCGCATTTGAGAATGGCTCGACCAAGAATGATGGTGGTGGTAGAGAAGTGTCAACTTCCATATGGTCGGGTGGTTGACTTTGATGATTAGTCGGAGCAAGTGTTGACTCAACACCTTGATTTTGTACCATTATTCCTCCTATTGAGGAGAATGTTGTCTCAGGAAGCGGATGAGATGGCCTAGGAGGCAAGTCCTCTAAATTGTAGAGGTGTGGTGATGATAGTGGGATGTAAATGAAATAGCTCTAGGAACTAATGGTGATGGTTTAGTGGAGATGATATTGTTTGGCCTAGGAGGTATGGTGGTATTTGGCATTGGTAGTTTTGTGGGTACTATCCTTTTAGGAATTGGATGAGAAAGGATCCTATCATTTGTTGGCTTGACCGGAGATGATTCGGTTGAAGAGATTTCGTGTATAACACGAGCCTTTTTCATGGGTGGTTCTTTGGTGGATAATTTACTACTTGGGGTTTTCCTCATGATGAGATGATTTCAAGAGGTTTGTAAAGATTTCTAAAGTGCTGAAAGTTAGGATGAGAGTGATGACTATGGAGGTCCTAACAAAGTGGTTTATAAACCAAGAGATTTGGCAAGTGCATTTAAGCCTTAAGCCACTAGGATTCATTAGAATGTGATGATTAACATGCACAAGAGTCAACTTCAGAGTTTTTACTGATCTAGGAACTCATTTAAGATGAGATGGAGTGTTTGAGTTAGGAAGATGAGTTGAAATGATTGTTTTAGCAAGATTTGACATAATCTGTCACCCGGATCCCACGGTTCCTCCTCGAGGGATCCGCCTAGGCTAATCCTAGGGATCCCGCTCTCGCCAGCCTATGAAAGAGTGGAAATGATGTTTCTAAGATCTAAGACCTATATCATCTTGAGTGTTTCATTCCTCCTAAGTGTTTTAAATGAAGGGGTGCTTAAGTACTTGAAGGTAATGAATGATGTAGCTAATGATTGTCTTTTATGGAAGGATTTGGAACTTTCAAGAGTACCAATGGATGAGCAAGGATGACACTAAATATTTGAGTGTCAATTGAAGCTAAATGATCCTAGAGATCAGGTTGTGACTTAGGATAGTGTTTTGGAAAATATCCTAGAGGCTTTGAGATGGGAAAACTAGAGTTTGATCAACTTTGATCAATTTTGAGGTAAGGATGAATTATGATCAATTTTGCCATAATCGAAATATTTCTAAGGCTATATGTGAGGGATCATGTGAAACATGATGTGTGAGCTTGAGAGCGGAAGAGTAATGGATTTAAAATGAAATGGTAGATCTACAAGCGTCTTAGAGTGTGATCTAGGTGAGTTATGTGTGAGTAGGAAAGATCAACCTATCTTGATAAGGACTTAATTTCCTTAAGACACTATGTTTAGCTTAGTGTGAGGTGTTCTAAGGATATGTTTGAAATATAATGCTTGCAATTGCATTTTCTGCTTGCCGGATCCCACGGTTCCCTAAGTGTAGGGATCCGCCTAGCACAATCTTGGGATCCACCCATCTCCGCAGCAGACCTTTACTAAAGGTATGCAATGATCTTGACAATGCATTATATCTCAAGGATAGTCTAAAAAGAGTTCTAATACTAAGATATCAAATGTAAGATGTTTTATTTCATGAAAGAAATTGGATTACATTGATAAAGCACGAGTACAAGAGAATTGATCCTATTTTGGAATACTACTAGGTTCCTTGAGTGTTTTCGCTAGGAGGATCATTATGTGATTGATGAGTGTTGGTGGAATCAAGAATGAAGAAAGTCTTCATGAGAGATATGTTTAGCGGTTCCATCATCTTGTTCACAAGTACGTATAACGGACTTTGAAATTGAGGATGAAAGTGCATAACATTATGATAGAGGCACGTCAAGAACATTCCATAAGGGATGAGTTTATTCTTGGAGCCTTGATGATTTACAATTCGCCTTTATAAGAAGTAGGCGAGATTGTATGGTTGTTGTGTTAGCAAACAATACAACATGTGAGCACAACAAGCGGGAAGAATTTCTCGATTTCCCTAAGACTCCAAACATTTTCACGTAGGATGAGTGCAAGAGGCTTGTACTCTTCTCTGATATCCCTTGTAAAGATAATGTTTGGATCGGAGTAATATGGTCGAGGTTTGCATATTATGCGATTTAAATCTTCCGGAGAGGGTATGTGTGAACAATATGGACTATTTTCTTCACGAAGTTGAAGAGAGAATCAAGAGACCAATCTTCGGTGAAGGCACATTGTCCATGATTTGGAATCCTGAGGATGTGAGCAAAATGCCCAAGGGTTAGAGTGAACTTTTGGTTTTTGATATAAAATCAAAGAGATAGAGAGCTTTATCCTCACTTAACGAACGAGTTCGACTTGACGGAAGAATTCCATTATGAACCTTGGACATATCTTCTCGCTGATTTCAAGAAGACATTCTAGTCCTATGGCTCGAAGGAGGTATTGATACCTTCTTCGAATTGTAGAGAGGTGTCTACAATACGCCCTTCATGGAAGTGACGGTTTTCGAGATTATTGAACCCACGGACATGATTGTTAGGTGTGTTGGGTTCAGAGAGATGTTCGAGTGTAGACGCTTAGTGAGTGAAAAATCAAACTCATATTCATGGCCATAGTTGAACCTATAGAAATGATAAGTTAATAAAAAGAGATGTTTGTGATCAACTTATGATTATCTAATGTTTTTACTAGATTTTTATTAACAATGGTTTTTAACACTCTAACTTACTCAAGGTTTTGACTTTCTAGTGGATTATTACATTTAGAAAGATAGTGGTCTTTAATTTGCATGAAAACTGCTTTCCAAGAGGACGGATCCCACGGTTCCTTTTCAAAAGGGATCCGCTAGTATAACTTCCGATCCGTGAGATCTCAGTAATTACAGAACAGATTTTATGAAAACATAGGTTTTAGATCTCATAGTTTTATACCAAGATATATGTTTTAACCTACATTTTCTTTTAACATGCATACATGACTTTTAATGTATCACTAAAAGAATATGAAAACAAATAAATCAAAAGAAGTGACAAACACATTATGATAATAATAACCTAGATAAACTAGATTATTAGTAATATTGCATTTCAATACTAAGGATGATACAAAGGATTGGGTATATGATCCCAATGTAGATTAACAACACAAAGTAAATGTCTCCATATGTGAACTTCATCATAGGGAACACAAGTGCAATGAGTGTTAAGGCGATGAGCACGAATGCGATGTAAACCATGTTGATGACGAATCTTCTTGGTTTCGCTGAGATGAAGTAGAGAGGAAGATGAAGTTTTGAATGAGAGGGAATTTTTGAAATTGGAAAATTTGAAAAAGTGAGGGTTTGGTAAAGTGGTCGACCGTGGGGTTATTTATAGGGAAGGAGGAATTTTTGAAATTGTGTTTTGTTTTATTATTGATTAAAAGAAACAAAACATAAGTTTTATATACCACTAACTTTAGACGAGAAATAAAACACGATATGTAGAAAAAGGCTTCCTAATGAAGCTTCATGTAAAACATGTATAAGCACAAAAGATAATCATATAAATACCTAAATAGGCATACTTAATTATCAAGCAAAATAAAAAGAAAATCATACCTCTAGCGCACTTAGGAATGTCTTTACAAATGACACAACAAATGTCACTTAGACGATTCCCGCTCCTTTATGATTAAGATACCTTCTTAAGGAAGGTATTCTTGTTACCAAGCTATTCCTATAGCTTGGTGGGTATGAGCTTTGACTAATCAACATGACAAAGAAGATTAGTGCAATTAAATGAAATAAGTAAATAAAAAAGTTGTTATCAAATCAACATCCAAACATATAGTTTTAAAAGACATGGTGTTTGTTTTTATGAAAAACCTTCTTTGTAGTTTTCAATTAACCATGGATCGTATCAAGTTTTAAAGTACAATATACTTCAAGAAACTTGGTAACGAAGCTCTGATGCCAATTGTGGAAAACTAGAAGGGGTTGAATAGTTTTGCCAATTAAAACTTCCTTTTAATCTATTTAGATCGACTTATGTCAATCTATTTGGATGTGTGTGTTGATGTTGATAAACAAGCATATAAAGGTAAGTAATGAAAAGATAAGAGTAAGAAGCACAAAACCACAACGCGGTATTTATAGTGGTTCGGCTACAAGGACACCTTCCTTGCCCTACTCCACTCCCCGAGTCACCTACTCGAGAGTTCAGAATCACTACACCAATCTCCTTATGGCGGAGAAGCCTTCACAACGTCCGCCACCCTTTTTCCGGGCTAGGCTAACCACCGGGTTCTTTCACTCCAAGGTGAACCACACCTACACAACGGCGCCTACCCTTTATAAGGTACTAGGCTAAGTACCTAGTTCTTTCACTCCAAGGTGAACTACACCTTCACAACGCCGCCTACCCTTTATTAGGTACTAGGCTAAGCACCTAGTTCCATTGCAATGGAGGAACTACTACCACACTACACCAACGACTAATCCCAAAGGAGATCTACTCCTTTTACAACATCATCAAGGATATCAATATCCCTGGATCTAATACTAGTCTATCTTGTACATCGAAACACACCATATCGAATGTACATCTAAGGCACCTTTCACTAATGCCTTTGACTAGATCTACAAGACACCTTTCACTAATGTCTTGTGTCTTCACTTCTAAGCACCTTTCACTAATGCTTCTTTGTCTTGACTTCTAAGCACCTACCACAAGTTCTTATCCTATAGACTATAGATACCCTTCACTAATATCTTCGTCTTGACACTAGAGACATCTTTCATTAATGTCTTCAACACTACACTTCGTTGAAGAAAGAAAGGAATCATCAACAAGAAGACTTCAGTAGCCTTGATGATGAGGAAGCATGGCAACTCATGGACTTGAGCTTGCTCGACTTCAAAGGTGGTGATCTTGCCTTTAAGAGGAACCTAAAAGATCACACAAAACAAAACTACAAGGATAGATCTTCTGGATCTAAGGTTAGTGAGTTTTTAACTCAGGGAGAAAGTGTGTTAGAAAGGGTTGAGAAATAATGAAGAAATGGCTCACTATTTATAGAGGAAAATCCTACCGCTCTGATCCCACGGATCCCTACCACAAGGGATCCGCTAGCACAAAGCTAGGGATCCGTGGAACGCTCCTCTTTGCCCATGGGTATTTTGGTTATGGGTCATGGGTCATGGGTCATGGGTTGAACCATGGATCTTTGGCTAGATACAATGTATCTTTAAGTGCAATGCACTTAGTAACTTGGGTATGAGTTGATCCATGGGTTATGGATATTATCCATGTATGATATAAGCATGATGTCATGCAATGGGTTATGGGTCAAGATCCATGGGGTATGGGCTTTGGGTTGTACCCAACTACATTCAATGTATTTGCCCAATGGGTTGTGATACTTAAGTTTCTACCCATTTATATTACCCAATATACTACATACTAGTTATGTGTATATTTTATCCAAATATGTAAACACTAGTTGTTGTACATATGTATTACTAAATCATAAAATCACTTATACTTGTTTTAGTGTTTTATGTGAAAATGTGAATATGTTAGAAACTATTAGTTCAAACCATTTACGTATTTTATTTGTTTCGTTAAAATGATTTTATGTTTGTTATCGACAAAACATTAGAAGATCGTAAAATATAAATAAACGTTTTTACGGCTTATTTGTATTAACACAAATGATTGCTTTTTATGGAAGAAATTGAAACTTTCATGAGTACCAATGAATGAACAAGGATGACACTAAAGAT
This sequence comes from Chrysanthemum makinoi, assembly GCA_910596185.1. NCBI lineage: Eukaryota > Viridiplantae > Streptophyta > Magnoliopsida > Asterales > Asteraceae > Chrysanthemum > Chrysanthemum makinoi. The sequence continues at coordinate 74,801,396 of OU343219.1, read as the reverse complement.
GAGAGTGTTAATTGAAGTTAAATGATCCTAGAGATCGATAGTGACTTAGATAACTTTGAAAATATCCAAGAGGCTTAAGATGGAAAAACTAGGATTTGATCAATTTTGACCAACTTTGATGTTAGGATGTTTATGATCAATTTTGCTATAAGAGATTTCCTAACGCTAGATAAAAATGAAGTGTGAGCTTAAGAGCCGAAGAACAATGGATTAAAATGAAACGATAGATCTACAAAGGCCTTTTGAGTGTGATCTCATGAGTTCATGTGATGGGAAGATTACTTAACTTAATAAGGACTTAATTTTCCTTAAGACACTATGTTTAGCTTAGGAGTGAGGTGTTCTGGTTGATATGTTTGAAATACAATGCTTGCAATTGCATTTTCTGCTTGTCGATCCCACTGTTCCCTAAGTGTAGGATCCGCCTAGCACAAACTGATCCCGCCCATCTCACAGTAACCTTTACTAAAGGTATGCAATGATCTTGACAATGAATTATATTCCAAGGTTGGTTTAAAGGGGTTCTAACACTAAGATATCAAATGTAAGATGTTTTATTTCATTAAGGAAATAGGATTACTGATAAAGCACGAAAGTACAAGAGGATTGATCCTATTTGAAATACTACTAGGTTCCTTGAGTGTTTTTGCTAGTAGGATTATCTATTGATGATTTGTTGGTGGAATCAAGAATGAAGAAAGTCTTCATGAGAGATATGTTTAGCGGTTCCTTCATCTTGTTCACAAGACGCATAAACGGACTTTGAAATTTAGGATGAAAGTGCATAACATTATGATAGAGTATGCTACAAGAACATTCCATAAGGAATGAGTTTATTCTGAGCCTTGAAGATTTACAATTCTACTTTGCAAAGAAGTAGGCGAGATTGTATGGTTGTTGTGTTAGCAAACAATACATTAAGTGAGCACAACAAGCTGGGAATATTACCTAAGACTCCAAGTAAAACATTTTCACGTAGGATGAGTGCAAGGGGCTTGTACTCTTCTCGGATGTCCCGTGTGAAGATAATGTTTGATCGGAGTAATATGGTCGAGGTTTGCATATTATGCGATGTAAATCTTCCGGGAAGGGTATGTGTGAACAATATGGACTATTTTCTTTACCTAAAGTTGAAGAGAGAATCAAGAGACCAATCTTCAGTGAAGGCACATTGTCCATGATTTGGAATTCGGAGGATGTGAGCAAAATGCCCAAGGGTTAAAGTAAACTTTGGTTTTTGATATAAAACCAAAGAGATAGAGAGTTTATCCTCGCTACTTAACGAGTTCAACTTGACGAAGAATTCCATTATGAACCTTGGACATATCTTCTCGTTGATTTCAAGAAGACATTCTAGTCCTATGGCTCCGAAGGAGGTATTGATACCTTCTTCGAATTGTAGAGAGGTGTCTACAATACGCCCTTCATGAAGTGACGGTTTTCTTAGGTTATTGAACCTACTTCCGACATGAATGCTGTGTGTTGGGTTCAAGGAGATGTTTGAGTAGACGCTTAGTGAGTGAAAAATCAAACTCATATTCATGCGTCGTTGTTGAACCTATAGAAAACATGAGTTAATAGAAAGTGATGTTTGTGATCAACCTATGATTATCTAATATTTTTACTAGATTTGTATTAACAATGGTTTTTAACAACAATGACATTTAACTCACTTATGATTTTGATATTCTAGTGAAGTATTACTTTTAGAAGAAAAGTGGTTTTTAATTTGCATGAAAAACTGTTTTCCAATAGGACGGATCCCACGGTTCCTTTTCGGGATCCAGCTAGTATGTCTTCCCGATCCGTAGATCTCAGAGTTACGAACTGTGATTTTATGATGAAAAGCATAGAATTTTAGATCTCATAGTTTTATACCAAGATATGTGTTTTAACCTACATTTCTTTTAACATGCATACATGACTTCTAATGTATCACGAGAGAAAGAAATAAAACAAAAAGAAATGATAAACACATTATGATAATAACCTAGATAAACTTAGATTATTAGTAATATTTCATTTCAATGCTAAGGATGATACAAAGAATTGGGTATATAACCCCAATGTAGATTAACAACACAAAGTAAATGTCTCCTATGTGAAATTCATCATAGGGAACACAAGTGCGATGAGTGTTAGGCATGAGCACGAGGGCGATGTAAACCATGTTGAAGATGATCCTTCTTGGTTTCGGTTGAGATGAAATGGAGAGGAGGATGAAGTTTTGAGTGAGAGGGAATTTTTGAAATTGGAAGATTTAAAAAAGTGGGGATTTGATAAAGTAATGTACGAGTGGTTTATTATTTAGGGAAGGAGAATTTTTAAAATTTGTGTTTTGTTTTATTGTTAGAGATATGATTTTTGATTTAAGTGAGGCAAAACACAAGTTTTATAAACCATGATTTTTAGACGAAAGAGTGACACGTATGTGAGAAAAAGCTTTCTAATGAAGCTACATGTAAAACATGTGTATACACTCAAACCTACTCAAATAAATACCTAAGTAATCACACTTATTTATTAAACTAGTATCATTTAGAGATAAGTGGAAAGTCATACCTCAAAAGCACCTAGGAATGTCTTTACAAATGACACAAAGAAATGTCAAGAGAATTCCAAAATTTTATGCTTAAGATACCTTCTTAGGGAAGGTAATCTTTATTATCAAGCAAATCCTATGGCTTGATAGATGTGAGCTTTGACTAATCAACATGACAAAGAGGATTAGTGCAATTAAATGAAAAGAAGAATAAGAAAAATGTTGTTATCAAATCAACATCCAAACAAATAGTTTTAAAAGACATGGTGTTTGTTTTTATAAAAACCTTCTTTGTAGTTTTCAATTAACCATGGATCGTATCAAGTTTTTAAAGTACAATATACTTCAAGAAACTTGGTAACTAAGCTCGATGCCATTGTGGAAAACTAGAAGGGGTTAGTTTTGCCAATTAAAACTTCCTTTTAGTCTATTTAGATCGACTTATGTCAATCTATTTGGATGTGTGTGGTGGATGTTGATAAACAAACATATAAAGGTATGTAATGAAAGATAAGAGTAAGAAGCACAAACCCACAACGCGAGTATTTATAGTGGTTCAAGGGACACCTTCCTTGCCCTACTCCACTCCCGAGTCACCTACGAGAGTTTGTAAACACTACACCTATCTCCCATGTATGAGAAGCCTTCAACGCCGCCTACCCTTTTTCCGAGTGCTAGGCTAACCACCGAAGTTCTTTCACCCAAGGTGAACCACACCTATCACAACGTCGCCTACCCTTTATACGGTGCTAGGCTAACCATCGGGTTCTTTTCACACCAAGGTGAACCACACCTACACAACGTCGCCTACCCTTTATTAGGTACTAGGCTAAGCACCTAGTTCCATTACAATGGAGGAACTAATACCCAACACTACACCAACGACTAATCCCAGATCAACTCCTTTACAACATCATCAAGGATATCAATATCCTTGGATCTAGTACTAGTATATCTTGTACATCGAAACACACCATATCAATTGTACATCTAAGGCACCTTTCACTAATGCCTTTAGCTAGATCTTCAAGACACTTTTCACTAATGTCTTGTATTAGATCTTCAAGACACCTTCACAATGTCTTGTAACTTGGCTTCTAGTCACCTTTAACTAATGCCTAAAATATAGACGATCGACACCTTTCACTAATGTCTTCGTCTTGACCCTTGAGACATCTTTCACCAATGTTTTCAACACTACACTTCTTAGAAGAAAGAAAAGAATCATCAACAAGAAGACTTCAGTAGCCTTGATGATGAGGAAGCATGGCAACTCTTGGACTTGAGCTTGCTCGACTTCAAAGGTGGTGATCTTGCCTTTAAGAGGAACCTAGAAGATCACACAAAAACAAAACTACAAACATAGATCTCTTGGATCTAAGGTTAGTGAGTTTTTAACTCAAGGAGAAAGTGTGTTAGAAAGGGGTGAGAAACAATGAAGAAATGGCTCACTATTTATAGAGAGGAAAATTTACTGTTCCCGGATCCCACGGATCCCCTTCCACAAGTGGGATCCGCCTAGCGTAAAGCTATGGATCCGTGGGACTTCCCTTTACCCATGGGTATTTTGGTTATGGGTCATGGGTTGATCCATGGGTCTTTAGCTATATACAATGTATCTCTTGAGTGCAATGCACCTAGTCACATGGGTATAGGTCAAAACCATGGGTTATGGATATTATCCATGTATGATATAAGCATGATGTCATGCAATGGGTTATGGTTCAAGCTCCATGGGTCAGCGGGTTTAAAACTACTATTCAATGTATTTTCCCAATGGGTTATGATACTTAAGTTTCTACCCATTTATATTACCCAATATACTACATACTAGTTATGTGTATATTTTACCCAAATATGTAAACACTAGTTGTTGTACATATGTAATATTAAATCATAAAATCACTTATACTTGTTTTAGTGTTTTATGTGAAAATGTGAATATGTAAGAAACTATTAGTTCAAACCATTTATGTATTTATTTGTTTCGTTAAAATGATTTTACGTTTGTTATCGACAAAACATTAGAAGATCGTAAAATATAAATAAACGTTTTTACGGCTTATTTGTATTAACACCACAAATTGACGAACTTAAATGTCAGTAATCGAAAGGACTTGTCCGGGACGGGTAATAAATTCATGTTGGCCTAGCCAGTGATGTAAACGTATCTCGCAAAGGAATTATCTGAGTAAAGTGTACCGATTCAATAAAATCTTGATAGACATGCACTATGACGGGTCTAACCTTCTTATTGAAGGAGTGTTAATAACATCAAGTTATTTATTAGGGCTGGTTGTCACCTAAAAGCTGATAACGGATCCCTTTAACTAAGCAACGAAAATGTGTCTCACGGGGAATTGTCTATCAAAGAGTCGATCAATTCAAAAAAAATGTGCGAACTCTTACCTCATTGTGCATATTTAAGTTAAAACAATATAAGCACATGTGGAGGGGGAGTATTTCGGAAAAAACAAAACTCTCAAGTTGTTAACAAAATATGTTTTATAGTCATACATACTTTGAGAGATTTTCAAGAAATGGTTTTATGGCAATATAGGATAGTCATGGAGTTATAATGTGACTAAGGATATGAAATACGTCATATGATCAGCCAAAGCCGAAGGGATAAAATGAAGTAATGTGAGAAAGGAGAAAGAAACGGTTGAAGAATTAAAAAGAAAAGTTATGAGAAAAGAGTGAAAAGAAATAGCCCTCCATAATCAACTTAGGGCAGAAACCGGGTTCAATTCATATGCTACTGGTTGTCACTAAGGTGATGCCGGTATTAAAGACAAGACGTCATATACCCAGTGACCCACTGCACTTAACCTTCTAGCCACTCAAGTCCTCTCAAAAGGATTTGTTTAATTCTCACGGGGAACCCTGCATAATCTACCGACCTCTCACTCCGAGATGTGTTGATATTGAAACAGGAGACACTGCTCTAGTCTCCGACTACTAAAACCAAAACGCACAAATCAAGTATAGAGTCACGAGATTCATTAAAAGATCTCTTAGGAACACTCAACATTTCTACACTTGTTGTTCAAACATTAAGAACGCAAGTTGTAAATTTTAGAGTCCTACACAGATCCTAGAAATCTTCCAGAACATTTATGAGAGGATTCACACACGTGTTCCTCAGTGATTGAATGGAAATTCCTACCAGGGTCAACATCAAACAGCCCTGACAGCAGGTCACTTCGGTAATCCTTTACGGGTTACACTTAGTGTTCGCGGTGGTTCCAAACGGTCTACAGTCGTGGAGTGATACATGGTGTACTTCAGCGACTCACAACAACAGTGTGAAGATATTGAGTACGGGGACATGCCAGTGACCATCCGGTCTGAGATTATTCAAGGAACGCGCTAGCGATCTGGGATGTATATTTACAAAATATCTAAACACTTACGTCGGGAACTTTATTGCTGTCTATTTTCATGGAGGTACTCATGAAGGCCCGGAGTTCCAGCAGAGACCACCACCACCACCATTATCATCAACATATATTTCCACATGCTCATACCCACATAATAAAGAAATTCTCATCAAATATCTACGCAAAAGCAAAGTTCAGAAAGATTCTACGTCAAAGTCAAAGAATCTGCAAAGTTAAAAGACAAAGATCAAAATTAAAAGTTGAGAACTACACAAGTATAAATATTAAAAGTTATCAAGAAGTATAAGATTGTCGAAAAGGAAGAAAAGTCATCAGAGACAAAGACATTGATGAAGTGAAGGCAAGACCAACAAAAGATCACAAGAACAAGAAGGAAAAACAAAGAAAGTAAAGATTGAAGACGTCATCAGCTAAGAAAGTCAAAGAACAAAAGACGTCAGACAACCTATAAATAAAGACCATGATGACCAACCCTTATGGGAGATTTTTGGGATTACGTGTAATCAATATAAAGTGTCGGTTATTAGTTTATGTAATAGGTTATCATATTATGGCTTATATGTTTGTATTTAATCCACTAGCCTATGTAGTTAGCTCATGGGCTTTGGAAACTTTCTCGAATCTCTCCACATGGGTGTTTCCTTACTCTAGCATTATATAAACACATGTAATAGCTCATTTGAGCCTTGGTTGATTCATTTATGCAATTCACTCTTTCTTATTTGTTTATCATGAATCCTCTCATCTCTTTCTCTCTCTCTCTACTTTCTCTCACTAGTTTATTGTGTTAGTTATCACTAGTTGAGAACCTACAATATTGATTTATAAAGATATGTTATATAAGACATAAGGTATGTTTTTAAAATTTAGTATTTTTGACACATTTTTATTTTAGCGTTTTAATTAAGAAAGAAATTTTTGTAAATCAAGAGTAAACAAGATTTGAACTTACTTATTAAATAATCTAAAAATCTAAAATATGAGCTTGAAGTACAAAATAAATAAATAACCCATGTGACTACAGTAAACTACAACTAACAAAACTAGCCCAACTTTGTTTACTAAATGTCATTGAAGTTAATAAGTAACAACTCAACAATTTAAAAATCTTATCAACAACTAACATGAATGACACATGATTTATCGAGGTGAATCCTTTTGTGTTCTACTCCCTTCATCTCATATTAACTGTTCAATTGTTTATTTTGACTTTTTAGGTATTTTTTTTTAACTTTGACATTTAATATTTTTGTTAGTGTTATATAATATTTGATGTAAAATATATGAATAAATTGGGGTTTAAATGTATTTCATTGGTATAACTTTTATTAAATATTATATAACACAAACAAAATTATTTAAGGTCAAAGTTAAAAAAGAAATACTTCGAAAATCAAAATTGGACAATTAATATGAGACAGAGGTAGTAGTTGTAATGTCAGGCTCGAGACGCAACACAATGTTGCACAGGCAAAAGGAAACAACGTTAGACTACTCTCAACAGTCACACCACTTCATCTTCTATTTTAGTGTTACATTAGTTTTCTTTTTCCTCTCACAACCTTTCATTTTTCACCCTAATAGTCACCACTCTCTCATCTTTCAACATTTTTTATTTATTTAACTATTTTGTTTTATTTTTCCATTTATTCAAACGAACTAAATTTTCATTTATTCAAATAAAATACAAATTACAATACGGAAATAAACAAAAACCATACGAAAATTAAAAACATTACACGAAAAGAAAACATGATCGTGCTATTTGTTTTTAACATGCATCCAAACAATTTTAGTATTGATTTGATTTTGTATTTTTTCCGTCATTTTAAACAAAGCATTATGCATCTCCCAATCATTCCAAGATATTCTTCTTTTAAAAAACTGACAATAAAAGCTCGTTTTTCATGCAAACTTTCTTTGCATTCCGCGTATGCTTTCCTCAGATCATCTTTAGCCGTGCTTACGTTGCCAAACTACACAACTAAGTCGATAATCACTTGCTAACAAATGCTATCCTCATCAATTTATTTTTGCGCACTAACTTTGATTTCATCGACGATATGTGAAAGAGAAGGATCCATAAGATTACTGGTAGATATTAAGTTTAAAGTTTTGTAAAAAATTAAAGTAGAGAGTCATATAAGATGAGGTCCTTACCATTCGCTGCTTGGTGTGAGCAGCTCACACGCCACTATTTCCCTTGCCCATCAAACCTCACGCCTGAGGTTGGTGCCTCATGTTGGCTCACCACAAATGTTGGGTGCAGTCTAACTCTTTGTGTATGTAAAATATTTTTCTTCTTAGACTACTCCCAACAGTCACACCACTTCACCTTCCACCTCAATGCCACATTAGCTTTCTCTCTCCCCTCACTCCCTCTCACTTTTTACTCCCAATAGCTCACACCATCTCACATTTCAACCAATTTTTTATTTAAAACTAAAACTTTATTCATTAAATTAATAAAAACTTTACATAGATAGTTAAAAACGTAGACGTACGAAATAAAAAACGTAAACATTATATTGAAAATTAAAACATAAACTAAAATAGTAAATTCCACCTCGCCTTGATCACTTGTCTTTGCAACTCGACTCGTTTGCGTTGTTATTGATTCAAGTGATCAGTAGGCTGCAAATAGAACATTTTTTCTGTTTGATGTTGTTCCGTTTCTCGGATTCTCAACTCTTGTAACTTCATTTCCAGCTCCTGTCTTTTGATCTCTAAAAACGCTTCAACGTTTTGTGTCTTATTGGCGTAGTACGGCTCGTTGGCACTTGTATATTCGTTGACCATCAACCTAGCTAACGCCTCCTCATTGAAAAATCATGAACTTGCCGATGACGCTGCCCCTCTTATTTTCGGCGCTTTTGCTTTGTCCTTGCCCATAGGACGTCAAACTTCTTGCGCTTCCTCTTCTTCATTGTCTCCAGGCTGCATACTCAAATTAAAAACACCCGGCACAAACCGTGACGTTTTGAACGAACTAGAGCCCGAAGACTTGTATCTCTTGCTCTTTTCGTGTTTCATTTCTTCAAAGTTCGGAACTTCCACGTCTTTCCATTTCGAACATTCTTTCAATTCAACCAAGCAATGCAGAAGTGTAAACGGGGTTCCATATTTAGTTGCATATTCCACAAGTGCTTGTTGGGTGTAATCACCGTCTCCGGATTTAATCACCGCCGTTCGAAAGACGTTACCATACACATCACAAAATTGAGAAACTTTTGGACACAAAGTATTCTATTTCCCGTTTAGCATATCGTAGGTCCGACGTTGGGTTATAGGACAATCTATATGCATGTGTGCTAAAATCTAATTCCAAAATCCAACATCCTTTCTCGCATTACCAATAACGTTATCTTCGGATATACAAAACTAAGCTTTGCACAATTCAATTTCTTCTTCAGGAGTCCAGAAAGTACACCGGTGTTCCTCGTCATGTCGAACCGCCTTCTTTTCACGTCTTCTTCGTCGAAAGTGAGGGGAGGGGGTGGGGTTCTTCGAAAAGAGAGTCCTCATGAATGGAAGGCATGGTCTGGTGAGTACATTTCGTCGAGAGACATATGTCGGTACATATTTGATTGTGATGATTAACCGCCCATATAGGTTTGTGAGCCGTAGTTGGTGGTGTTGAATGGGAACATGTTTTGTTGTGAGTATTGGCTAAAAACATTTTGTTGTGTATGGGTTTCGGTATGGTTGGTTATAAAATAACGAGTGTGGTCGGAAGTTGATTTGTTTGTTTGACGGTGGATTATTTCCGAGACAGAATGCTACTTCGAGTGTTGGGGAAGTGTTTTGGGTAGTGTTTCGTTATTGACGTTTTGTATTTCGAAAAGTGTTTTTTTTAGACATTTTGATAGTAAATTGAGAAGTAAAATGGTATTAAAAGTATGAAAGTATATAAAACGAGAAGTTGTATTTAAAAATGTTGAAGTTGAGGGTATTTATAGTTAAAAAATGAGGTAGTGATTTTTTTTTTATTATTTTTTTTATTTATTTTTTTATGCAACGGATACTTGAAAGGAGGGACCACTTTGCACAATTCCTTATGAGGTGAGAACCAGACCAATCGTTTCCTAAAAATTCGTCCCTCACGCGTGAGTCGGCCAGCTACTAGCAAAGGTGGCACATGACCAACGATAAAAAAGCATCTCACGATGCCTTGTTGGGAGCAGCCTTAGAAGTAACCGTTTGAAAGGCCAAATAACCTTTTCCTTCGGGAGGTGATTTGCACACTCAATTAATTGATTGAGACAATAAAAAATATTGTATTTTGACGTTTATATCTTTGCAGAGGTGAGCATGAGTACAAATGATCTAATGATATATATGTCAATACACAATATTTTTGAGTAGGCGTGTGCACGGTTCGGTTTGGGTCGGTTTTTGGCTAAAACCGAAACCGAACCACAATGTTCGGTTTTTGTAGAACCCAAAACCGAAACCGTTCGGTTTTTGGCGGTTCGGTTTTTTCGGTTTGTTATCGGTTTCGGTTCGGTTTTTCGGTTTTTTCGGTTTCTATCCGTTAATATTTGGGTATGGCTTATACCAACAAACTTATTTTACGTACAAAATTTGTTATTCTTCTTTACTTTTTTTCAATCTAAGCATATTAATGTTTATTGCGTAATTCTACAATTACAAACATATAAATGAGATATACACATACAAGTGAACATACACGTAATCATTATCGAATACTTATTGGTTTATTCACACAAAACACGCGACACGACAAACACACATATAAATAAAAACATTAAGATAAATATATTATCAATCCACTCAGAAAATGAATATTAATTTATAAATTTGATTTATTTAGTTATTTAATCATATTATATTAATTAGATATTAGATGTTATTATATAATAAAACCGGTTCGGTTCGGTTCGGTTCGGTTTTTACGGTTTGGTTTTTGGACGAAAACCGAAACCGAACCGCATTTTTTGGTTTTTAAAAAAGTAAAAACCGAACCATCGGTTTTTAGTTTCGGTCGGTTTTTTTGTTTCGGTTTTTTCGGTTTTCGGTTCGGTTTTGGTTTTTTCGGTTTGTTTTGCTGATCCTTATTTTTGAGTATCCTTATTTATTAATGGAGTGTGCAAATCATCTCCCTTTTCCAACGCCCTCACATTGACCGGGGTGAGATATGGACAACCCCTAAAGGAACTCCATCATGAGCAGACACATCACACACGAATAACTGACAAGATAGGTTCATGGCATAAACTGTATATAGATATATACATGTACAAGACGCATATTATGAATATAACTTATGCGCATCTAGGGCTGTAAACGAACTGAACGTTCAGTGAACATTTCATGAACCGTTCGGTAAAAAGTTCGTTTATGTTCGTTTATTTATTAAATGAACGAACATGAACTATATTTTACGTTCGTTTAGTTAAATGAACGAACATGAACAAGTCGCGTCCGTTCATTTATGTTCGTGAACGTCCGATTATGCGTTCGTTAATGTCCGTTTATGTTCATTTACTTATTTATATTCGTATATCATATCTTCTAATTATATACTTCTAAAATTGGTTTGTTTAAACAAATAAACACTTATAAAATAATATAGTGTGCACAATTTAATAAAGTTTATGATTGTTTGTTTATGTTCATTTATGTTCGATCATTTATGTTTGTGTAGTGTTCGTTTAGTGTCTTAATGAACGAACATAAACGAACATGAACAACTCATTTTCTTAATAAACGAACATGAACAAAAAAATTCGTCCGTTTAAGCGTTCGTGGCCGTTTATTTGTCCGGTTAAAATTAAATGAACGAACATAAACAAGGCTCTGTTCGTGTTCGTCAGGTTCGTTTACAGCGCTATGCGCATCTAATGAAAAAGTTCACTTCAAACAAAACAACGTGAAGCAAGTATCGTTTAGATTTTCGGTTGCAAAAATTGACTACCAGTCACGAATTATTAGCCGTACACCAATTTATAGACCCCATTTATTTGGAAAATTTGTCTCCATTCAAGTACTGTGTCCTTGTTATTTGGAAGTGAAAATTTCACATTCAACCTTTTGTGCTTTTGTCGCTCCCTCTACATTTGCAATGAATCTTGTTTATTTTTTTTTTCTGTTTCGAGTATCTAGCTATTTTCTTTATGAGGAATGCTAGCCTCACTCAAAGTTTACAAAATCATTCCCACTCGTACACGTGTCGTTCAAATATTAGAAGTAAAAGTAAGAAAGAGAAAATACAATATAACTTGATTGGTGCACCTCATTTGCCACATATGCATGTGGGAATTGTTTTGTAAAATTTGTGTGAGTCTAGCATTTCTCTTTGTTTATTTGGCAGCAAACAAGCCAAAGTTTTATCAAGCAACTCGATCGAGTCGAGCTTGAGCTTGACTCGATTGAGTCGAGCTTTTATCGAGCTCAAGCCCGAGCCCAAGCCTAATAAACTAGCTTGAAACACATAACGAGCCGACCTCAAGCCTTGTCAAGCTCGAGCTCGGCTTGACTCGATTACAGCCTTACATCGAACTTAGAAAAATGTTAATTTAAGTACTTATTGTCGTGCATAAATCGTTTACTGACACGATGTACAACACCACAAATCAATTATCTTTCTTATTTTGAAGTATGTCGATGGCTGTAATCATAATCATTGTCTTGTGGAGTGGACCGATGGCAGATCAAGCAGAATATTGAATTTTTCACACAATGATGGGTAACATTTCTCTTTAGCCATTGTTAATTCACATACAAATCCGAGTTTGTCCTTGAGACTACACGTCCAGTTAATAATTACGGAGTATATATTTTATACTATATATGTCTACAAGCACTTCTCGGAAACACTTTTGCGGAGGCAAATTTTAAGGTGTCACATCTACAGTGTAGTTGTTTGTGTAGTCTTTTCGAGTTATCGGATCAAAATTCAGTCACATTGTGAGGTTACCTTTAAATTCCAAACAGCCATAATATGTTACTGCTGTCATTGTTTTAGTATGGATCAAGCTGCAAACAGGGGTACATATATCGGCCTCCCAAGATAACTATTGTATTCCCTCCATTGTTGCAAGATATAGAGTATAGTACTTAATTTCCTTGTATATATGCATACAATGTTTCACACGACCTCGTCAACATTCGTATATTTTGATCTTTAATGGAAATAAAGATCACTTCGAGTTTTCGATATTCAGTCGTATATGAATATGCTGTCGTGGTTGGCTAAGCTAGTATATGTACCATTTCATTGTTTTAGCGGTTAAAAAGTCTTGCATATTGCAATTTTTGATACGTTCATAGGATCTTTGTAGTTGGTCGATCCATACTTCCTATGTACATATCATTGGTATTAGTCAACCAATTTGTTATTCAAATTTCTCAGTGCAGCGAACTTCACATGATGTGTTGATTTTTTGCCGGAAACAAAAGAAGATAACACCATATTATAAGAGCTTGATATCAGAAACACTCAAGGAGAGGTATATTCAAAGTCACATGAGCATTAAACACAACAACAAAGATTTATGCGAATACTAGATACACATAATATACTCATAGTAAACATCAGTAGGAAGCCTCAACCTCATCAGTTGGCACCGATGATCCGTTTGGGGGGTCATCAGCACGCAGTTGAGCAGAGACATCATCTATTGCAGAGTTCAACTGAGCAATCTTCTCAGTCAGTATCTTGCGTGTTTTCTGTTGCCAACGATTCAACTAGGTAAGCTACGTATTCTAAGTTACGGTTAAAGCTGGCAAAAAAGAAGGGTTGATTGGGTTGGGTCCTGGGTCGGGTCGGATCGGGTTGTACCGACCTGCAAGCACTTTCTAGCAATTCTTTAAATTTTCTAAATAATTAATGTGCTAACAATATCTGCAAAACTACTATATTACTGCCTAAAATAATTTTAGGTCGTTTAATTAAGCAATTCAGGAACTTGTTATGCAATTGCATACACTTTCGACTTTTTTGGGGTTTGGGTGATTCTCAACCTATTTGACTCGTTGGCCCATCTGCCGTGTTTTGTTAACTAAACCTTTAGCCTAACTGATTTGACCCATTAGAGATAGACCCCAAAACCAACCCATTAATAGGTGAATGACTCAAAATTGGCAACTTTAAAACCAAGCAGAGCCAGTTTTTACCTCCAAGGCTTTCTCTTCATCATATATAAACTTTGGCAGCTTCCTCATTAAATCTTTTCGGTCTGCCCCTGCAAGTGCCTTGCTTATCTGCACGGCGAAATTGTTAGCGGATGAAGTTATATACATTGAGCAATCATGGAATGTGTCAAAACTATAACACATCATTAGATGCCATCCAAAAACATATTATTTCCCTCCACCCCCACCCCCACCACCCACACCCCCCACCCCACAAATACAGCATCTTCTATTTTATTTTGTTCCATCAAAATGTATATCTTGTTCTTGGGTAAGTTTTTAAAGCCTAATTTACATCATCGCCCGTCAGTAATCAATACTATGATCAGTAACTTTGGTTTGGCTAACAAAATATGCCTTCCGCCCTCGTTAAAAGTCTTTTAGACATTTAACAGTCAGACTCATATACTAAGAGTAAAACTATGTCCGAATCCAAACAATGCAAAAACTTCTCAGGAAATAGTGTTTCTTTTATAGTAGCTATATTATGTATAAAGCTTTTGATGATTCACCAGAAGCAACAACCTGCACGACTTTAAGTAAGTTAACCAATATAATTTTGAAAAAAGCTCTAGAATAGCTCAAGCATACCTGGGGTGCGTATATGGCGCCTAATGTTCCAACAACAATACCTCCCAATATAAATCCGCCCACGAATACGCTTGCTCCACCAAGTCTATCGTCATTTGCTCTGCAGATGCATAGCAAGGAATTAACTGTCGCAAAAGGTTAACTAAATAAAAATAACAAGTACCAAAGATGCAAAAATCATGAACGCAGATACATAATATATATCCTTGTATTATCCACCAGACAATATTTTTAGAGCATAAATAAGATCTCATCAAATAGATTAGGACTTTTGCTCGTTGAGCTTTTACTCTTATAGTATTTGTTCCAATGAATCTGATCATACATAAAAACCAACTACAAAAGATTAACAAACACCTAGCTCGCACAGCAAGTGATTTCCTGTGCTTAGTTAGCTTAGTTGTTCCACTGTGGCAAATTGACAGACTTGTGGAGCCAATGCTTTGATCTGTTTGCATCAATGAACCAAAAATCACTTTATTTGTAACAACTGGAACAATTTATAAAAGAAGCTAATGCTCAGGGAAAATTTGGAGTTTAAGTCGAGAGAAAATTTATTCAGTGATGACGATTAACAACTAAGATACCAACTATATATACTCCTCTGTAGCTAGATTCGAAGCATGGTTTGATAAATAAAAGAAGTACTTAATCTCCATCAAGTATATTGACACTCAAAGGTATGGTATGTCAAGCATGGGATATCATCAAAGCATAGTGTTATTGTCGCCATCCATGTTTATCATAGCTTATAAGGAAGCGCTAGACTGCAAACTTCACATTTACTACTTAAACCTCAAATCAGTTCATCTGGACACCTTAGTCCTGGTAGTGAAAATGAGATAATGGTCTTATGATATATCCTCATCCCGAGCAAATTTCATTCATGTTTTTTTTTTTTTTTTTTTTGCTAGTCTATATTATGGGATATGGTATTGTTTCAGACTTTCAGTGTGCATTGGCCTGAACCAAACCAAGTAGATACCACAACTAAATCATTATAATGCATATTACAGTAGGCAACAGTCAAGGAACAGAGTCCAAACTAGATTTACGTCTAACACTCATGAACAATAGTACGTAAAAATTAACTAAGCTAGATCAGTTTCCTCAACTCAACATCAATAACCTTCAACGAACTCCCACATGATTTAGTTACGCTATCAAACTAGTATAAAATGTAGAAAATAGAATACTCTATCAGTCCCAAAATTATCGTCCGGCAAAAAGTTTTAAGAATTACCAATGAAATACTATATGATTGGTTGAAATTTAGAGTAAAAAATTACTTTGAGCCCTTACAAGATATAGAAAGATGAACAATAATCTTGGCAATGGGAGTAAATCATTACCTAATTAGAAACTATGAGTAATTTCTCACTTACAAGCAAAACTATAATCAAATCATTTATTAAGTTAATCAGTTAAGTTAACAGTAATTACAACTTTACAAGTATGACAATGCATAAAGAATTTTGGGGCATGATGGTTGTAAAACAAGTTACAATTTGCTCATAAACAACAAAAGTGAAGCACATGATGAAAGTTGTGATCAAATAACAAACTGTAATTGCATACCAGAAAATAACTGATTTGGGTGAGTTTGGATCGAAACGAAAGAATTAGCAAGAGTAGTAGTCATTCTAACAACAACAATAATCAAACTGTAACAGTACAGTTACAGATAGACAAAGATTACACTTGGATTTTAATTATTAAATCTTCGATGTTTTCAACACCGATAAAATGTTTTGGGCTAACATTATGGCTCCTTGTTGAGTATTTAGCCTAATTCTCTGGGCTTCACATTTGAAACTTTATTACAACTTGTATTTTTATTGAGCGGACATTTTATATTTTCTAATTATTACTCGTATATTAGAGCTCAACTAAATACAAAATGGCACATTCTAAGGCGAGTTTACACAAAATATTTCTAGCTATCTTTTTAAAAGTATGTGCATTCATCTATAAAGCTACTTTTTTTTATGGTTTGTATGATGGTATCAAAACAACAACTAAAACCTCAATCAAGAACTTTCTTCAATATAAATCTAATTTAGTAAGCACATATTACCAACTAAAACAATACACAACAATTACAAGATCAGATTATTATCAAAGAAATAATAACCAAACAATTACAACAAGAAATATATAAGATCTGGATGATCTGAATCAAGGCTAGTGAGAGGGGGTATTTTGTTTGAGAGAGAGAGTGTAAAAACTGCTATAGAGATAATATCAGAAAAATGACCCTAAACGGGTTATAGCTTTGCTTATATAGGCAGATAAGTTCCATCTTTAGTCATTTATTTTTATCTATCTTGACACTTCTTGTAAAGACTTCAACATCATATGAATCAACTAAAGAATGTCCAGTTTTGGTCCTTCTACTTTTATTCCAAGCAATCTGCAAAAATACAAAACACTAGAACCAAAGAATAAGCTATCTTGTGATACAAGATGTTTAGTATAAATCAAAATAAGCTTATATTAGCTTATTTGAACATTCCCCTTGATCTATTTACTAAACATATCAAACATTATAAGCTTGTCACAAAGAATTTTATGTTGATAAATTGGAAGATGTTTGGTAAGAATGTCTGCTATTTGGTTTGAAGAACCAATCTTTTTGGTACTCAAAATACCTTTAGCAATTTTTTCTCAGATAAAGTGAATATCTATTTCAAAATGTTTAGACCTCTCATGAAAAACTAGATTCATTGTTAACTGTAAAGCAGATTTATTATCACAAAATAGACTAACTCGAAGAGTGACTTGAACATTTAAGTCATTTAAAATATTTTGAATCCAGATAATTTCACATGCAGCAGAAGGCATAGATTTGTATTCTGCTTCAGTAGAAGATTTAGAGAGAGTGTTTTGCTTTTTACTTTCTCATGAAACCAAACATTTATTGTAAAAGACACAACACGCAATGACAAATTTTCTGGTTTTTAGACATTTAGCCCAGTCTGCATCACTATATCCTTCAAAAATGTTATCACAATTAGTATAACAATACCTTATACCTTTACCTGAAGCACCCTTTAAATACCTCAAAACATTAAGTGCAGAAGTCAATGTGACTTTAAAGGAGAGTGCATATATTGTGCAAGACAGGGAACAGAGTATGATATATCAGGTCTAGTATGAGTCAAGTAAATAAACCTCCCAAGAAGATTTTGATATCCAGTAATGGATCATCAGTAGTAGGAGTATAGGATAAAACTGAGTTAGGTTCAATAGGTGTAGATACAGGTTTACAACCCAAAAGACCAAACTCTTTGAGAAGATCCAAACAATACTTTCTTTGAGATAAACAAATATCATTGTCACATTTAAATAAACCTCCCAAGAAGATTTTGATATCCAGTAATGGATCATCAGTAGTAGGAGTATAGGATAAAACTGAGTTAGGTTCAATAGGTGTAGATACAGGTTTACAACCCAAAAGACCAAACTCTTTGAGAAGATCCAAACAATACTTTCTTTGAGATAAACAAATATCATTGTCACATTTAAAAATACTTCAGATTTTCCAAGTCTTTAATTTTTAACTTAGACTTTAAGAAAATTTTAAACTCGTTAATCTCTTTTGTAAAATTTCAGTAAGAAGTATATCATCCACATAAACCAAAAGACCAATATGTTTATCATTCTTAGTCTTGGTAAATAAAGAATGATCATTAACAGACTGAACAAAGCCATTTTCTTTTAAAACACCAACTAATTTTTCATTTCATTTTCTAGGCGCTTGTTTAAGTCCATAAAGAGACTTACTCAGTTTACAGATTTTGTTTTTGTTCTTATCATCAGAAAAACCTTGAGGAATAGTCATATAGACATCCTCGTCTAAATCATCATAGAGAAAAACATTATTCACATCAAGTTGGAAAAGAGGCCACTTATTTTTAACGGATAAAGCAATAAACAATCTAATAATAGACATTTTCACAACAGGCGAAAAATTTTCATTTAAATCTATACCTTCTCTTTGGTTAAAACCTTTAGCAACTAATCTAGCCTTATATCTTTCAATTTATCCATTAGCTTTATATTTAATCTCAAAAATCCATTTGTAGCCAATGGGTTTTCTATTAGCAGGCATATCAGTAATATCCCAAGCATGATTTCTTTTAAAGCTTCAATTTCAGAATTCATAGCATCATTTTAATTAGGATCAAGAATAGCTTCTTCATAACAAGTAGGTTCAACACTTTTATTAAGACTAGAAGCAAAACATAAATTATCATAACTAAGTTTAGATTAATTCACAACTCTTTCAACCCTATACTTAACTTTACCATCAATAACAAAATCATTTAACCTTTTGGGCAATTAAGTAGGTCTAGAAGACCTTCTTGTAGTATTGACTGGCAAGTTATCTTTTTCAGAATTTAATTCTGAAATATCATCAAAGTCACCAACATAGTCTGTTTCATTAGAAACATTGCCTTCAAGGTGTGTATATTCATCTATAGAAGTTGCATCAGAGTTATCATCATTCTCATGTTGAGAATTCAACTCTGAGCCATCATCATAAGAGGACACTCTCCCTTCATCATTGGGTCTTTTAGGATTTTCTAAGTCAAAACTATTTCTTTGATTTAAATCATTTGTTGTTCCAGTTTCAAAAACTTGATCTTTGGAATTATTTTTTATTTTAAATGGAAAGACAGTTTCATAAAATTTAACATCTCTTGAATAGAAAATATTTTTGTTTTCAAGACTTAAACAGTTTATAACCTTTTTTTGAATTTGAATAACCAATAAAGACACATTTTTCAAACCTGCGACTAAATTTATCCAGATTATTGAGATGTAGCATAACATAGACAACCAAAAACCTTAAAGTGAGAGAGCGAAGGGTCATGCCCATACACATAAAAAAAGGTGACTTGCCAGATAACACAAAAGAAAGAGTCACGTTAATAAGATGAACAACTGTTAAAATGCATTCAGACCAGAGATAAAAAGGTAATTCCCTCTGAAACATAAGGGGTCTAACAACATTAAGAAGATGCCTATATTTTCTTTCAGCAATGCCATTTTGCTAAGGAGTATAAACACAAGTATTTTGATGAAGGGTTCCATTGTTATTAATTTTTTTTTGAAGTCTATTATTAACAAATCTAGTTCCATTATCACTTATGAAAAGGTTAACATTAGTTTCAAACTGATTTATTAATATATGAACAAAACTGATAATAGAATCATAGACATCATCTTTCCCTTTTAACATATAAATCCAAACATCTCTAGAATAGTCATCAACTACAGTTAAGAAATATTTATAACCATCTATGCTAGTTATTTTATAAGGTTCATCAAACATCTAAATGCACTAATTGTCCAATTTTAGTTGATCTATGATCACTTAAAGGAAATGGTTCTCTAGTGTATTTAGCTTTGTTACAGGTATCACAGAGATGATCCGTAGTAGAATGACTATTAAGATAGAGTATGGTTTTTAAAATATTCAAGACTTGATTAGAAGGATGACCAAGTCTTTGATTTCCAAATATATTTAGAAACATAACAAGAAGCAATGCAATTGTTAGACCCAGTCTTACATACAATGTTGCAAAAATCGGCCTAGGCGGCCGATTAATCGCTAGGCGGGGATTAACAGCTCCAATTTTTACTAATCAGCCTTATTAATCGGTTTGGTCAAAAATCGATCAACATACCGATTAATCGGATAAAAATCAACCAAATCGGGCATAAATCGGTCAAATCGGATAAATCAGCCAACTTAGACATAAATCGATCAAATCAAGCATAAATAGAAATCGGTCAAATTAGACATAAATCGATCAAATCAAGCATAAATCGGCTAAATAAGAAAAAAAAATCGGCTAGATCGGCCAGATCGAGCATATAGTTTAAATTTTTTTATAATTATATATATAAAAAAATCCAATCTGATTAATCCCAGATAAATCCCCGCCTAACCGATTAATCGGGGCAGTACCCGTCTGCCCAGCTACCGCCTAACAATTTTTACAACCTTGCTTACATGAATTATCAACATCAAACATGTATATACCATTGCATTGATTACCAATCCCCACATTCCTATTTGATTTTAAATCCTGAAATAACAATGATTTTCATCAAAACCCACAAACAACTTACCGTCTCTTGCTATCTTATGAATAAAAAGAAGGCTAACTTCAGGCACAACTAAAACATCATATAAATTAATCTCTTTTTAATTTATAAATCTCCAGTTTTAGTAATAAGTGCCTGAGTATTATTTGGATGACAAACAGTAAGACCAAGATTATAAATGTCAACACGCTTACAAAAAATTAGAAGAAATGTCAACAATCCAACCTAGACTGAGATTACCAACTAAGAATTTTATATTCCCATTGAAATATCTTTTAAAATTCAGATTGAATTTAACATTTCCATTAAATTTTTTTTACGTTAATTGGCATTAGCAGAAGAAACTGATTTATCATTAAGAAGACTCATAAGTCTATAAAGTTGTTCATTAGACAAAGAGACAAGAGAGTCGCTAGCTATATTATCAGTAACATGATTAGAAGTATTTATTAGACTATAAATCGTCCTTGTGGTTTGCTAAAAGTTACGGATCTTGTCTCTGTGGTTTTTTTTAGCGGGTCTCGTCCCTGTGGTTTACAAATCTTACGGATCTAGTACAAAAATTGACCCGGGGTTAAAAAAGAACCTCCATTGCAGTAGCTTCCTAACTATAGGGGCTAACTTTATAATATTTTGATTTCCCTCTCATTTTCTAGGTTTTTGTGATTTCCCTCCCATTATTTCCACTTTATATGCTAGATGTCAAGCACACAATCAGAAATACAAACACACAATCAGAAACACAAACACACAATCACAAGCACGCACTAACAAACACAAACAAGAACACATAATGGTTCATTGTCCTAGATGTCAAGCTCCTTTGATTGTCCGCACTTCATGGACTCCTACTAATCCAGGAAGGAGGTTCTACTGTTGTTCAAGAGGTTGTGGGTTTATAGATTGGTTTGACCCAGAAATGTGTCCAAGAGCCGTTCAAATTATACCTGGATTATTGAGATCTATGAACGATCTTCATGCAACAGTTGATGATCAAGCAAAATAAGCTAGAAGATTGAAGTTTATTTTAGGTGTTAGTTGGTTATTTTTTGTGGTTTATTTCATGAAAAGAATTTGAAATGGTTAGGTTTAGGTTCCATACATCTGTGGTATGGTATTTGAAAAATGGTATGGTATTTGTTAGATTTTGCTTTGTTTTTGACAATATGGTTGTATTGGCATATGCAACTGTGGTCAATGTTTAGTTAATGGTATGGCTATGTTGTGCTGTAATGAAATGGTAATGTTTTAAGCAGTGTTGAATGGTATGGTTATGTTTTGTTTCAACTGTGGTCAATGTTTAGATAAATGGTAATGGTTTTGTCAAGTTGATTGGCCAAAGTGTTTTACTCAGTTGGTGAAATTGGACATATTGGTTGGTGATAAATGGTGATAAAAGCTCATAACCAAATACCATCTACCATTGTCATAAAAGACTTAAAAGCATACACAAGGACCATATACCACTGGTACAATCTACCAAGTGCAGAATTAAAAGCATACACAAAAGACTTAAAAGTTTGGTCAAAATGCATCTATTAAGTGCAGAATTCATAGTAACCAAAATGCATACACAACAAGACCATCAGTTTGAGTAAGACACAAGATAGTAACCAAAATGCACAAGATAGTTTGATGACAAACTGTGCTGGATATCACAGTTTGATGACAAACTAACACAAGCATGATTCTACACTAAGACTAATACTTAGACTAATATTACCAAAGTTTGGACACCAACTATCCAAGTTTGGTCAAAATAATTACACTAGATAATACCATCACTAGACAACAACCTTTTCCTTACCCTTGGTCTTTGCAGCAGCATCAGGTTTTCTTGATGATCTTGTCTTTGCAGATGGTGAATCCCTTATGACAATCCCTTGAGATGGTCTTGCTGGTGGTGAATTTGGGGTAGGTTGAGTAGTTTTTGTTGATGTCTTGCTCTTCTTGTTTCCTGCAGTTGCTTCTTTGTCTTTTGCTGCACTCCTAACTTCTGATCTCTTGCTCTTCTTGTTGTCTATACTAGTTTTTACTCCCAACTTCTGACCTTTGCATGACCTTCTGTTGTGTCTAAGTTCCTTGCATAACAAACATCTAATAGTCTTTCCAGCCCTACTTAACTTTCCACCATGCTTAACCATTTCTTCAACTTCAATTACACTTTTCTTCCTCTTTTTTTGTGGTCTGACTACTTGTGGATGATGCACAGGAGGAAGCAATGTGATTGGAGCATTATATTTTGGCCAATGCTCTGGTCCATTGACACAAGAAATTTTGAAGCTATACATCTTTTGCCATGTTTTGAGCCAATAGCATGAGTGAACCCATGTTTCTGGTATACCAACTACCATTCCATTGCTCCTCATGTCATTAATAGCTGCAACAACATGCCTGCAAGGCATTCCTGTTAACTCCCACCTCCTGCATGCACACACCTTATCCCTCATATTGACCACACACTAATCTCCCCAAGGTCCACTGACTTGATATTGATCTTCTCCATTCCATTCAACCTAATGAACATGTAAACTGTATAAACTAAACTAAACTAAACTAAACTGTATAAATAGATATATGAACATACAGATACATGAATAAACAGGTAAACAGATAAATGAACAAGGATACCTTATACTGAGCAGCTTAATCCTTGATTTTGTTAAATAGTATGGTTGCATTGGGGGTGAGAGGTCCATCACACTTATCAATCACCTTTTGCACATTCACAATCTTTTTCATCAAATATTGCCTGATGTACGCTAAGCAAGTGACTATTGGCTTATCCCTTGCATCTAGAAATTGCCTATTTAGTGCCTCACACATGTTGTTTAAAATCACATCACTTTGTGCTGTCCCTGGAATAATATTAAGAGTATTATTAACTAAACTGTATAAACTAAATAAACTGTATAAACTTGAAGCATAAGCATCTTTGTTCAATACTATATAAACTTAATTGTATAAACTAAACTGTATAAACTAAACTGTATAAACTTGAAGCATAAGCTTACCAGAGAAGTGTGACCTAGACCGGTGTTCTGCTGGAATTTTATTCAACCATACATAAGCATCTTTGTTTATCTTCTTCAAGTCTTCCACATGCTTTTTGAAAGCTGTAATTGTTGTTGCAGTAGCAGACTTCCATAAGGCATCCTTATATAACTGACCCCTCCACTGCAATTTCATGTTTTCATGTATATGCTTTAGGTAGAATCTATGCTCAGCACTAGGGAAAATGGCCTCTAATGCTGGTATTATTCCCTATAAGCAGACAAGTAACAAATAAGGAATGTATTTAACTAAACAGATAAGTAACATAAAAAAAATACAAATGTAACACATACCTTTTGCCTATCTGATATGAATGTGAAATTGGAATTAGCCTGCAAATCCAGATCATCCCTTAAGTAATCTAGAAACCACATCCATGAATCTTTTGTTTCAGCTTCCACCACAGCATACGCCACTGGATATGTTCCATTGTTACAATCAACACCAACTGCTGTTAAGATTTGACCTGGCCAAGGTCTAGACATAAAACATCCATCCAGACCCAACAACTCTCTATTTCCTGCCTTAAACCCTTTCTTCAAAGCTCCTAGGCAAACATATATCCTCTTGAATTGTGTATACTTATTGTTTGGATCAGTTGGTTTTTCGAATTCAAGCTTAACTGTTGTGTCTGGGTTAGTTTTTTTGAGTTCTAAAATATAATCCTTTAACAGTGCATACTGATGCCCATAATCACCTTCCACCTTACCCCTTGCTAACTGTTTTGCTCTATAAGTTTTTATTTTGGAAAACCCCATCTCATATTTTTTTTGGAGTTGGTCTCTAAGTGCAGATGTGGGGATGTCAGGGTTAGGAATTATTGTATTTTCTACATCTTTTGCTAAGAAGGTGGATGTGCACTTTTTCACTGACCTAGAATGAAGACAAGTATGGGTTTCATTTAAGGTCTTAACACTCCATGTCTCTTCTTGGGTTCCCTTAGACACAAGTAAAGTCCATGGAAAATTTTGTTCATCCTGGACTATTGGCCCATCAACAGGCCCACTTGCATTTGAGACCTCATTTGACTGTTCAGTGTCTTTAAAAACTGGTGTTTGACCTCTACATATAGCTCTGACCCTATTGTTGTCATTTTTGGTAACATACAACCGTCTTCTTTGCTCCACAGCTAATTTAGACACCAATTCTAACACAGTCCATTTGTCACCAAATTTCCTGCCAGCATAGAAACCTTCCTTTGACGGATTTTTTGCTAACTTTCTTAATGCTCTGTTTCTACCAGATTCTAAATCGCCCTCACAATCCGATGCACTATCAAAGTCATCAATGTCTAAATCTTCTTCTTCTAAATCTGCTTCTCCTTCCCACTCAACATTGCTATCAAATTTCCTCTTAAAAGCCTCCATATCAACCTCAACATCCTCAAACATGTTATCCTGATCAACCAAAACCTCATCATCATCTCCTCTATTTAACCCACTTGACTGACCCCCTTCATTATTCGCAATGTTAGGATAAAAGGGATCAAAGTCCTCCATATCTAAGTCAGTTGGCAAAGTCCTAGGCTCAACTTCTCCTATATGTAACCCACTTGATTGTCCCACTTCAGTATTAACATGTTATTTCTCAGGCACAACACAATCCTCAACATTTTCATGGTCAAAGGGATCACCCCCAGGCCATTCCTTGAAAGTTAACATTTTTTGTGCAAGTGCTTTCTTAGTCAGTTTCTTAACAAACTTCTTCTTAGGTTTTTTCATAGGTTTTTTCTTAGAAGGAAAAGGGTTTGACATAGGTTCTGCTACTTCCACCTCAAACATATTAGTCTTACTTTGAGGTTGTGACATGGGAACATCTAAAACTGACACCCAAAATTCAGTGAACACCTCAATCACTTTCAATAAACCTATATGCTTAACCATCTCTATAACATCACTATCTGTTACTAGGGAGTTTAAGTCCTTCATCTAAACTAGTGTTAGGAATTCTAAAATGATAAAAGATAACTTCATTTTTATAACCTACCAAGCCTAGCATGTCACTAAGTTCATGGTCACACGTATTCATTCATCAGCATCAACCCAATCAAACCAGCTAACCTTACCATTCATGTAGCTTCTTCCAGAACCCATTGTAAAAACCCCGCTATGGTTTAACTTCAAAGTGAAAATAGTTGGGTTTTTTGATCCTGTTTAAATGTACAAAGATATAAGAGTAATATATTACATTGCATTCATACAATCAATCAATTATCCAACAGGATCAAATATGATAACCAGAAAATATGATAACCTTAGGTAATTGCTAAATTAATACATACCATATTCTTTAGCAGGATCAAAAGATGTTCCTGGTGGTCGCAACGAGCATTTGTTGGAATCGCCCATCATAGAAATATTTGTGTGTGTTAAAATTAGAGGGGTTAGGGTTCTATGATAACTGATTAAGTATGTGTGATCAGGGGTGATCAACATTGTAGGTGAGCATGGGTTAGTGTGATGTTTAAAGACTGGGATATCAAAATTTAGAAAAACAAACCCTATA
This sequence comes from Chrysanthemum makinoi, assembly GCA_910596185.1. NCBI lineage: Eukaryota > Viridiplantae > Streptophyta > Magnoliopsida > Asterales > Asteraceae > Chrysanthemum > Chrysanthemum makinoi. The sequence continues at coordinate 74,775,023 of OU343219.1, read as the reverse complement.
ATTAGGAAACTACTGCATTGGAGGTCCTTTTTTAACAGCGTTTGACACCGGGTCAATTTTTGTACTAGATCCGTAAGATTTGTAAACCACAGGGACGAAACCCGCTAAAAAAAACTACAGGGACAAGATCCGTAACTTTTACCAAACCACAAGGACGATTTATGTAATTAACTCAATTATGGCCCATTTGTATTGTATTAGGCCAAGCATACTGTTAGTCTATAGAATTCTCGGTGTAATCTTTATATTGCGGTTTTGATATCAATGAGAATCAATCAAGAATCATAATTCCAATATGGTATCACAGCCATAACTTCCCCTCTGTTTTCTCTCCTAACAAACCAGATCCTCTGAAACACCGGTTCTCTCCCACCCCTCCTCCAAGTCTCACGACCAAAACTGTCATTCCCCTTTCATATCTCTAATCAGCCGTCATGGCAGGCGATGAACTCATCACCACAACACCCACCTATAATGAAAAAATAGTTCCTTTCAATGTTCCTATCAAACTAAGTCTTGATAAACACAACTATAACTCATGGAGTTCCTTCCTAAAAATCCACCTTGGCAGCCTTGAGTTAAAATCACACATTGAGGGAACCGCCCCTAGTAACCCCGAATCCGAGTGGAACAAGCAAGACGATCTAGTAAAAGTATGGATTCTAGGCATGTTGGACGAATCCCTTCAAGATCACGTCGTAACTACACCAGACAACGCAAAAGACTTATGGGATCATATCAAGAATCTCTTTTACGACAACAAGGATGCTCGTGCAATTAACCTTGATAGTGAACTCCATTCCATCAAACTCGGAAATCTCACCATCAATGCATATTGTACCAAGATACGCGGCATGGCAGATCGTTTGCAAAATCTTGGTGAAAAAGTAAGTGAAAAAAACCTTGTTATGTATGCCATTAATGGCCTTGACGAACGGTTTAAAGGTATTGCTCGTCTCATACGACACAAGGAGCCTCTACCTACCTTCGAGACCACCCGGAACATGCTCCTCCTCGAGGAGTCTACGCTGAACACCTCAAGCGATTCTGCCTACGATGTGATAGTTTGGGTGATCTATATCCAGTTACCAAGCCATCCATTATCCCTGCTGCTTTCGTCTCCACCAACTCCTCCACGTGGCATCAACATCTCGGTTACCCCGGTGATGATGTGCTACGCACCCTTACGTCTCGTCATTTAATTTCCTGTAATAAAGACAAGTCTCCACATGTTTGTCACGCCTGTCAACTTGGCAAACATGTGAAGCTTCCTTTTCATAGTTCAGATTCTATTGTTGAACATTGCTTTGATATTATTTATTCTGATTTATGGACTTCTCCTGTTATTAGTTTAAGTAGTTTTAAATATTATGTCCTTTTTCTAGATCATTTCTCTCATTATTTATGGATATACCCTCTACGTTCTAAATCTGACATGTTCAATAAATTTCTACATTTTCGCAATTATGTTAAAACTCAATTCAAAAGTGAAATTAAGAGTTTCCAATGTGATCATGGTGGTGAGTTCGACAATAATCAACTACACACATTCTTTTCTAAACATGGCATACAATTTAGATTTTCATGTCCGAAAAACTCTCAACAAAATGGCAAGGCAGAACGAATGATACGTACCATTAATAATGTCATTCACACTCTTCTCTTTCAAGCTCACTTACCCCCTCCTTCTAGGTTGAGGCTCTTCACATGGCCACCTACCTACTTAACCTTTTACCTTCCTCCGCCATTAACAACGATATCCCCTACACTCGTCTCTTCCACAAAGAGCCCGACTATTCCCGACTGCGCATTTTCGGATGCCTTTGCTACCCCCACCTCCACTCACCTCATAAACTTGCCCCACACGCCACCCCATGCATTTTCTTAGGTTACCCTGCATATCACCGTGGTTTCCGCTGCCTCGACCTAGAAACAAAAAAAATAATTCTTTCCCGCCATGTCACATTCGAGGAAACCCAATTCCCTTATCGATCCATGACACCAAAGGCTCCACCATCATACACATTTTTGGAACCCACACAACTCCCTATCCTCAGTCACGTTTTACATGACCCTACTCAACCGGCACCTACAACCTCTACACCACAGGCCGGCACACATGATACCACCCCAACCCCGACTCAACACACACCCTAGTCCAACAACCAATCCTTCCCCACCTCTCCTTCCAACACTTTCTCACCTACTTTGGACTCCCTTTCTAACCCATCCACTACCTCTCCACACCATACTCACCGATCTCCCTCACCAACGACCAACGATGTCACCACCCCCCACGAACTCACCTCACGGTCACTAGGTCTCAATTGGGCATTGTCAAACCTGTTGAACGTTTATCCCTACATACTTCATCTATATCTCCTTTACCTAAATTTCCCTTTCTTGCTCTACATGACCCTCACTGGCGTAATTCTATGTATGATGAGTATAATGCGTTAGTTAAAAATGGCACTTGGACTCTTGTACCGAGGCCCCTTGGTGTCAATTTGGTTCGCTCGATGTGGTTATTTAAGCATAAGTTCCATGCTGATGGGACGTTGAGTCGCTATAAGGCTCGTTTGGTTGCTAACGGCAGCAGTCAGCAACTCGATATTGATTGTGATGAGACATTTAGTTCGGTTGTAAAACCGGGCACCATTCGCATTGTCCTTAGCCTAGCTATTTCTCATAAGTGATCCATTCATCAGCTGGATGTTAAAAACGCTTTTCTTAACGGTGATTTGTCTAAGACAGTGTATATGCAGCAGCCACTAGGGTTTGTTGATTTGAGATACCCTAATCATGTGTGCCTTTTGCATAGATCCTTATATGGCCTGAAACAGGCACCCGTGCTTGGTTTCAGAGATTTTCAGGTTTTGCCACCAGGGTTGGATTTTACCATAGTTGTTGTGATTCGTCACTCTTTATTTATCGACATGGGTCTGAGATTGCTTATTTACTTATATATGTGGATGAAATTATTCTTACAGCCTCATCTCCTGCTCTCCTTCAGCAGATTATTGGTTCCTTACACAGTGAGTTTGACATGACTGGTCTTGGGGCTCTTAATTATTTTCTTGGTATCTCTATTGTTCGTCATTCTACAAGGATGTTTTTGTCTCAGAAGAAGTATGCTCTTCAACTTCTTGAGCGTGCTTACATGATGAACTGTAACCCTTCTCGGACTCCCGTTGACACGAAATCTAAATTAGGTCCAGAAGGTGTTCCGATTCAGGATCCTACGTTATACCGCAGTCTTGCAGGTGGAATTCAGTATCTCACATTTACACGCCCGGATATATCATATGCTGTACAGCAGATCTATCTTTATATGCATGATCCGTGGGAGCCTCACCTTGCTTCTCTCAAGCGTATCTTGCGATATATTCGGGGGACATTGGAGTTTGGTCTACATTTATACTCCTCCACTACTACTTCTCTTGTTGGCTACACAGATGCTGATTGGGCAGGTTGTCCTTCCACACGGCGGTCAACTTCATGCTACTGTGTGTTTCTTGGCAATAATTTACTCTCTTGGTCGTCCAAGCGTCAACACACACTCTCCCGATCCACCGCAGAGGCTGAATACAGAGGTGTTGCTAATGTTGTAGCTGAGACTGCATGGATTCGTAATTTACTTCGAGAGTTGCATTCTCCACTATCATCTGCTACACTTGTATATTGTGATAACGTTATTGCCATTTACATGTCTGCCAACCCGGTTCAACATCAGCAAACTAAGCACATTGAGATAGATATTCATCATGTTCGTGACATGGTTACTGCTGGTCAGGTGCACATTTTACATGTTCCTTCTCGCTTTTAGTATGCCGACATCTTCACCAAGGGTCTTCCATCATGCTTATTTGAAGAATTCACTTCCATTTTGTGCGTCCGGCCTCCTCCCGCTCCAACTACGGGGTGTGTATTAGACTATATTTGTATAATGTTACGTTTATTTATATTATGGCCCATTTGTATTGTATTAGGCCAAGCCCACTGTTAGTCTCTAGAATTCTCGATGTAATCTTTATATTGCAGTTTTGATATCAATGAGAATCAATCAAGAATCATAATTCCAATAGTATTAAGATCAGCAGAAGCATTGTTACTAGTAAGAGGCTTAGTAGAAGCATTGAAATTCCTTTTAACATAACCAGAAGGATACCCAACAAGTTCATAACATCTATCAGCAATGTGATCAATCTTATTATAATTAGTACATTTCAAATTAGGATTAGGTCCTCTGTTGTTAAGATTATTACCGGTATTAGAACTTCAACCTCTGTTGTTATTGTTATTATTAAACCTTCTTTTGTTATCAAAAGTTTTTGCCGCAAATGCAATTGCATCAGGTATAACATAATTATTCCCAGAAGTAACATTTCTATGAGATTCTTTTCATGATACTACAGAAAATGTAGTTTTGACTGGTGGTAATGGATCTCTAGTTAGAATGTTACTTCTGATAGACACATAACTATTATCAAGACCCATAAGAAAGTGCATTGACTTGATTAGCTGATTATGTTTTTCAAAATTTTTTGCAGCATCACAAGTACAAGAAGGTAAACTGATCATTGAATCAAAATGTGTCCATAAAGAATTAAGATTATTATAATAATAATCAAGAGATGACCCATTTTGATTCAAAGAATTAATACTCTTATGCAGATTAAAAATAACAAATCAATCAACTTTATCATAAGTATCTTTTAGATCATTCCACATTTCATATGTAGTCTTAGAATATATAGCACTAAAAAATAATTTAACACTCAAAGAATTCAAAATCTAAGTAACCACAACAGAATTACAAGTATCCCATTGATTAACAAGAGCATGATTAGAATTATCTCTTTTACAAGTTCCATCTATAAATCAACGTTTATTATGATTTCTTAAAGGAAAGGTCATAGCAATACTCCATATTTTTAAATTCTCGGTTCTAGTAAGTTTAATAAAAACAGTTGGAGTACCAATAGTATCATTAGGGTGCAAATAAAGAGAATCTCCAAAAGACATATTAAGATTAGAAAAAGAACCAATATCCTTATTTTTATCGTTGTTAGTATCATCACAAACAACCATGATTAAAAGAAAATAAAGAACAAGCAAGTAAGATAATAATAAAACAAATAACCAAGAAATCAATCTAGACAAACAAATAAACTTCAAACACCTTCAATCACAAATAACCACTAATTACCAATCAACTCCAAACTAAACTAACTTATCAAACATCAATCTAGATCTACAGAAAAGAAATAAAGAACATAATATAAAACTCATATCCAAGATACAATAAGTATTAGGTCTGTGGACTAAGGTAAGCCAGAGCAGGTATTCGTACCACTCAGAAGGTGGTAGATCAAGATTTTAACCTACCCGTTTGCACCCATAAAACTCAAATACTGTCAATCTTAATTAAAGAAGATAAGAACTTACAGAGAATTAATTGCAACGGAAAGAAACAAGAAATAAGAACCAATCACAATCACCCTAGATTCACTTAGTCTAGGGCTGATTATGAACCCAAACAAACCAGATAAACACTCCAATAGCAAAAAACCCAAATTACCAAAATAAAAACCCTAATTTTCCAATTACTAATCAAGAAAGCAGATCTAACCAAAATATCACAATGGAAGTCCCAGAAACTTAAATAATTACCACCAGAAAGATCAATAATACAAGATCCCCACTCGACACCCTAGAAATTGAATCAATAAAAAATTAACAGCTTAAAGCTCTGATACCATGTATGATGGTATCAAAACAACAACTAAAACCTTAATCAAGAACTTTTTTCGATATAAATCTAATTTAGTCGACACATATGACCAACTAAAACAATACACAATCATTACAAGATTAGATGGTTATCAAAGAGATAATAACCAAATGATTACAACAAGAAATATATCAGATCCAGATTATCTGAATCAAGGCTAGCAAGATAGAGTATTTTGTTTTAGAGAGAAAGAGAGAGTAAAAACTGCTATAGAGATGATATCAGAAAAATGACCCTAAACGGGTTATAGCTTTGCTTATATACGCAGATAAGTTCCATCTTTTGTCCTTCCACTTTTATTCCAAGCAATCTACAATAATACAAAACACTAGAACCGAAGAATAAATTATCTTGTGATACAAGATGTTTAGTACAGATCAAAATAAGCTTATCTTAGCTTATTTGAACATGGTCAATGTTAACAGCTGAGCAGCTAGAAAAATAACAAAAATTGAAAGCATATCAAGCTTGCTGAAATTAAGTGTCTAATATCAATATATCGGTTGTCATTAATACATTACTTGTTGTCATTGAATGAGGATTCAAATTAACTGTACGTTCACGTGTCGCAAGGAGACGCTAAGTTATTTTTCAAAAAAGATTATGATTTAAAAGGTTAAAAGCGTAGTTTATTAGTATTAATACTTAATAGATAGATAAATTAATAGATTGAGTTGTAGTGTACCATATAATCATGTTCGAGGTTGTGCGAGTTGGGCGAGTGTCCATCTGTCTCGATTTTTAGGACCTCAAAACTTATGTTCGATGTTTAAATTTATGTAATGATAAAAAGTTATATGATATGAAAAGAAAAAAGATATTTTTAATAAGTATGCTTAAAAAATGATATGTTTTAAGTAAATGGTTCTCTATTTGAAAAAGAATATACTTTCATTAGCCTTTACTATAAGGCCCAATTATTAGTTTTCGCCCAATCCAAAAACCTGCAAATGACTTTGATCATGCTTAAAACTTTAAAAATTATGATTATATAACTATTTTCTAAAAGTCAATTACAACATTAGTCTTGCAAAATAAAAGACGATCATAGTAAAGATTGCAAAATAAAAGATGATCATAGTAACAATCCTCGCTTTGATTTTGACAGCCTTGCTATATCGTGAAAACGACTAAAAATGACTAAAAATTGTTAAGTGCACTCACTCTAACTGTAACACCCCCAAAATATCGCAACAGAACTATATTGTCAATGGGGTGATACTTCTTAATACAAAGCACAAGGTATAGGAAACGATAAATGAGATGTTTTGAAGAGTTACCATTCGAATTATTTAAATTTGTGTTATTACAAGAGGTCTCAAGTATATGATTACATAAATGTTTTCAAAATTTATCGAATGGTAAAGGATAAAAGCATAAGTCTCCAAAGCATGCAAATGACTCTATGATCCATGCGTCCGCTATCGTCTTACTAACCTGAGATAAACATGCTAAAAAGTGTCAACACAAAGGTTGGTGAGTTCATAGAGTTTAGCTAAATTGTAAAGCCTTTAAAGAATGTTCCCACATCAAAGGTATTGTAAGTCCATTCAGTTCCAAGTCTCGCCCATACAAAACTTGCAACCTATGTGTTTACAGTCCACTGCTAAAATATAATATGAGTAAGACGTAAGTGTATATGATATATTCAAGAACTTAATGTAAAGAATAATAGCCAACTGAACCTCTTGACAAGAATAAACAATAATACACAAAAATACTGGATTATATTCACCCAAGGCCATTGATCTGTGCTAAACTGTCAAGCTACCTCACACAAGCTAGCCACTTGTGAATGGCTAACCGTAAGAAGCTTAAAACTGCTTAAAACACAAATACAATGAAGTCCTAGAGAATATAGTGGATTCCCGGGTCGTTAAGTCCCACGGAGACTCAATGGTGTATCAAAACTTTCAGACGATAGAATAATCACTAAGGATAGTGATCAGCAAGGATTTTGATGGATAATTATACCTAAAGAAAAGATCTACAAATTACAGCGACTTAAATGCAAATTAAAAGAAATTAAAAAGTTAAAATATATTAAATAAACGCTATCACTATTTTTACAATGATGTTTTTGTGATTTTATAAAACAAAATAACTTAAATAAACTATTTTAACTAAAACGTAAACTTAAATTATCTAAAAACGTAACTTAAAATGAAAACGTAAGTTATTTATAAAAATTACGCGAGTGCGCAAGCAAAAACGTAAAATTTATGAAATAAAAGTCCTACAAGTGTAAAAACAATTTTATTACGTACTATATGATAAAAGAAAATTTTAGAAAAAAGATTTATATTTTTTAGACTTTTATATTTTTTATTATGAATTAAATACGATTTTACACTAATTAAATGTTAAAAAATACTAAAACTATTGAGAAAAATCTGAAACTTTTTTATAAAATACTTAACACTAATACAGATTTATGAAAATTAAAAAACTTGAAAAAGCTACTTTAAATAAGCTCGAAATAAGCTAAATACACCCAATAAGCTAAACTGGACAATATGTATATAAGAGATTAATTGTGCAAAACTAAACCAGTAAAGACCCAAGGGCGCAATGGTTACAGGTACACACATTCACTATCCCAAGGGGGAGGTCTCAGGTTCGAGCCTGCCTACCCCCTTTTTGCTAAACATTTTTTTTTGAATTTTATTTTACAGACTTATTAAACTCAACAAGATAAGCAATTCTTATAACTATGACTTTTTACACAAACAACGAATAAGCACTGATTTAAGCAATGATTTTATCACAGTGAACTTTTTGAAAATGAATAAACACAAGGATAAGCTAAAATGAGTATTAAGCTAGAAATGAGCAAAAGCTAGACTGAAATAAGCTAAGTAATCTATAAATAAGCTAGTATGAACACTTAATAAGCACAATTACTTATGAAATAAGCACAACAAATTCACAATAAGCACTTATTCAGAACAGTTACACAGTACACTGTTGGTTTCACAAGGCACCTTCTAGCTACTTTTTAAATACTTTAATAAGCTACAAAATGGAAAAGAATTATGGGACTAACAAGTAGACCAGATAAGCTATCCAAAAAGCTAGATTACAAAGATTGGTGTGCTATATTGAGCTTATGAGAAGCTTTTGAAAAATTGGAAAACACTGAATAACTGATTAACTTTAAACAAAATGGACAAAACTAAAAAGCTATTGCAGGCTAGGTAAATAAGCTAATTATGGAAATTAAGCACTTGGTACCTTGAGTTAGCTAGGTGAGCTTCTCAAAAAGCCAAAATACACAATTTGAAGCTAACTAATAAGCTCTATGAGAGCTTGTTAAATAAGCTTCCAAATCTGTGCACAGGGCACTTTTCAGAAAGGGTATCCAAAATAAGCTAACAAATAAGCACTTTACAAGCTAATTAAAACTGAACCAGTATTTTTCTAATTTTGTTGAGCAGCTAAATTTTAATTTCCCAAAAGCACAAATCCTAGATCCTCACAGTAAGATCACAATGAAATTCTAAGTTTTATTCAAAAACGGGCTAATGACAAGTTTGACTTTTTAACAAAACTGAAAAGTTGACTAATTTGAGGTTTGATCTTGATTTCTCAACTGATTATGATGTTAATGGATGAAATACACCTACTGCAAGCTATGACTAACAATTCTAAACATAAATCAAGAGTTTGCTAATCCAAAATCACAACAGTTAAGTGAATGAGACAGATTGAATGAGATTTTTGACTTAGAACTTGTGCAGGCACAGAATATTGACAGATATGAGTTAATATGGACTTAACAAGCATGAATCAACAGGATTATCCACTGAGCTAGCCTCTAAGACAGTTATGACAGCAATGCCAAACACACCTATATACCAACTGATTTGTAATTAAAATGAGCTAAACACTAAACCTACTAGTATAACTGATTAAACTGAGTGACAATGACCTAATTACAACTATTTAAACAGGTTTACACTAAAGGTGACCACAGATACACAGACAACATAAAATGCAAAATGGCTTGAAAATGAAAAGTGAAACAGATACTTACAACTGTCCAGCTGGTGTTGCAGGCTAAACCAAACCCAAAACTAATCTAAGCTAATCTAATCCAACCCAAATCAAGGCTCTGCATCACCCAAATTCCAAAACCAAATCCAATTGCACCCAGTTTGACTTTTGTTGACCATGGACCAAATTTGCTTGAAAATGAATTCCCAGCTTATCAAAAGCTACAATGAGCTTAAGTAAGCTTAAGTGAATAAGAAAATAAGCTATGGGAAGCTTTAATATAAGAACATGAATCTGAAATTCTTAACAGTGAACACAATAACAAGAACTTTAACCAAACTTTGAAATTGATTCTTAAAACAGATTACAATGATAACAATACTTGAGTTTGAATCATAAAAACAAAAGATTACATATTTTAAGCTGGACTAAGACATTTATTAAAAAAAACGACATAAAGAAAAACTTAAAAACTAACTACTCCTTTTCCATCTCTCCTCTTGCTTCTTTTTATATGCCAAACACCTCTTCCACTTGTTCTGATCATTTCCCACTTTTATTTTTGACCTTTGGATGAGCTTGAGGATATCTTGGCCATTCATTCCATTTTGGCGGGAAATTGATTTTTAACCTGTTGGAGGTTGAGTAAAGGGGATGAAGATGCATTAAATGTATCTTGGATTGTGTGGAGGTGGGGGGAACATGGAAGGGATAAGGTGAGGAGGGGGGATGGGTTGGTTGTGTGTTGCAGGGCTTTGGCAGGGAAACAAGTGGGGGAGAAGACTTTTTGGCGGGGTGGTGTTTTGACCAGGATTTGACCAGGTAATATTAAAAGGAATGGGGTCCAAAATGTTATTGACAGGGGGTCAATTGGATAGTGACAAGGTCCAAATGGGTGTAAAGGTTATTAACTAACAAGGACCTAATGTGCAATTTTCTGAAAATCAAGGGACCAAAACTGCCAATTCAACAAAGATGTTTCAAGGGACCAAAAGTGACAAGTTTTCATAATACAAGGACCAAACTTGACATTTTCAAATTTCCAAAGGCCATTTTTGCCAAATTTGAAACTTGAAGGACCAAACTTGTAATTTCTCAAAACTTTTTATATTTTTCACCAAAGGACTAATTTTGACAAGTTATGATTTAAAAAGGACCTTTGGTGATTTTTCTTTTGAAATTAGGACTCAGGGACTATTTTTGACAATTTTAGAAACTTGGGGGACTGAAACTGCCAATTATGCAAACTTTGCTCATTTTTCATCTGATTTTGAACATTTTGCATCTGAAACATATAAAATGCAATTTTGGAATATTTTCAGTATTTTGATGCATTTCTGAGCATTTTTAGACGTTTTGCAGTTCAGATTGACCTAAAAATGATGAGTATTTACACACTCATCAGCCATGAATCTGGGACCAAGGGTAGGGGCGTCAGCCTGATAGTACTATCAATACCTCTTCAACGGCTTCATCCAGGAGTTAAACAGTTGCTAAAGAATAAAGCGTATAAGAATAAGTGTAACACATTAAGGCACAATCGTAACTACACTTCATGTCCAAAAGTATAAAAAGTATAGCTTAGCACAAGAGTATAATGTTTTGAGTATTTGTGGAAGTCAAAGCAAGTATTTGAGCATGTATCTCCTATTTTTGGCATTACACTCATAGTCCTTATTTTTCAAATTTGCGTTTTTGATTTAGAATAGGGTGTGGCACGTTATGGCTTATTAAAATAAGTAATAATAAGTTTGAAAATAAGTTGTAAAGAGCTTTTTGGCTTTTAATTTTTCTTATGGGCCTTAAAGCCCATTAAAAGGGTGCGTTTGGTTTTTGACTCGCGACACCAAGAAAACAAAAGAAAATAGTTGAGGCCTTAGGAGTTTTTGACAACATTTTAGTGGATTTATAGACTTTGCTATGGGCTTATTTAAGTGGCTTAATTTCCCAGCTTGTAGCTTTTAGCTTATAGGTTTAATAATTACTCAAAGTGGGGTGTTTGGGGTGATGTGCGATTTTTTAGAGGATTAATGGGGTAATTTATATCCTATAGTTTTGAAAATATCAAAAATAAATAAATAAGGGTGTTTGTTTAGCTACGGTAACAAAAAGAAAAAAAAAAGAAAGAATAGAATGTTTTTGATCTTGGTTTTTAATTAGGAAATTGTTATCATCATATGTAGGTGTGATTAAGACCTATACAAGAGACTGAAAAGGGTTTGAGAGACAATTCGATTTTAAGGAAAAAGGACAAATGAGACTTAAGGCTTGGAACAAAGCCTCCCAAGTCTTCTAGGTTCTTGCACAAGCTTCTTCCTACTTCTATAAGCCTAGAAAACTCAGAATGTAGGTGTGTGTATGTGTGTGGTGTGTTCGAACAAGGGATGAGTGCAAATGTAAAGGTTTCTAGGTCGATATTTATAGGGAAGAGATTAGGGTTTCCATTAATGGTTTGTGCCACTTGTATAGCTTTGTTAAGATGAGGAGGGACATGGTGGGGTGTTCACTTGAAGTTGCAAGACTCCATGTGTGGTTTGTGTGGAAAATCAAATGGTGTTCCATTTTAGAGCCATAAGCTTAACTCGACATGTTACTTGGATAAAAAGAGGTCACATGTAGAGCTTGAGATATTAGACCACGGTGTTGAAGGTAGAAGGGACATGATGATTTAGCTTAAGATGTGGCTTAACTTGGGCCTTGTTAGTGTTTAGTGGTTAAAAACTAGTTAAGGTTGATTTAGTTTATTTTAGGTTCGATTTGGAGTAGGAAGGAAACAAGGGCACGTCTAGGCTTAAGGTACTTGTACCTTACGCTAGTTGATGTTGTACATGAGGTTTAGATGTGTAGGAAACTTAGTTTGAGACTCTAGTTAGGTTTTGTTAAGTTTAAATAAGTTTTGTTAGGTTTAGATGTAATAAAAGTGTAGTTTTAATTTTTGTGCATTAATCACTTGTACATTAGGCATTAAGGAGTTGTACTTTTAGGTTTATAAAGTATAAGAAAATCTATTTTAGAGCTTTTGCATTAATGACTTGTATTATGTGTTTTATAGTAAGTACACTGAGGTTTATAATAAGTTTTTGTTGGAATCACTCCTAAACCTTTATTCAAGTGTTAGTTACTCATATGTAATAGTTAGTTTAATTATGGCCTTTATGTTTGTTATTAGCCTTAAGCTTATGTAGAAGGCCCATGAGCTTAGGCCCATGTCCAATAAGGAAAGGATGGGAACTAGGAGTGTTGCCCTAGCTTCCCTCCTATAAATACTCTTGTAAACCTTCATTTGAAGGTTGGTTGTTCAAGTTATTCTCTTCACTCACTCTCTACGCATAACCGTCTTCATCATAACGTGTGTGTGTGTTTGGTTTACTTGTTCAATCGCCTTTATCTCTTTCTATTAAGCTTGTGTTGTAAATCTAGTGACCTAACAGTGGTATCAATCGCCAAATAGTTGGGTGAATCGTTATTGCTTTTGAAGTAAGTTTTTGGTCTTACGCGTAAAGGTAACGAGAACTTTGGTTCGCTTAAAAACTCATTTTTTACACTTTTTAATCCAAGATTCTTGTACTTTCAATGTTTTAAGGTGTTAAAATAACTGTTTTTGGCAAAAAGTTTCAAACTTTACGCGTGGATTTACGTTTTTAAGCTTATTTTTGTTCGTGGGTGACGTTCTACGCGTAACCTGTTTAGCCATTTCAATTCATCAAGTTTCACACTTTTGTGTTATTTTGGTGATATTGATGCTATTCCATAACAAAAATCTGGTTTAGAACCAACTTTGGGCAAAATCATTTTTACGAGTAAGCTACGAGAAAGTGAAACCCTAATCTTACGCGTAACTTTATCCGTGGTTTGATCTTCAGTTTCGTGGTTTACTCCGTGTTTTCTTGCTTGGATAAGCCTGAAAATACGTCGACTTTGGATATCTTTTGCACTGTGATAGTGTAAAAGATCATTTGGGATAAAACCCTAAACTTACGCATAAGCATAAAGCTTACGCGTAGAAATCCTACGCTTAAGATTCATCTTACGCCTAAGCCTAGTCTTACGCATAAGGTAATCCTACGCATAAGTTTCTACGCCTAACTTTGTGTCTACGCATAACTTTAGTGCCTTTACCCTACTTACGCGTAAGCTAAATCTACGCGTAACTCTTGATTGTTACGCGTAACTTTGGTGTTTTTACGCATAAGTTCTACTTGGTTTCTTGTGATTTCTATGCCTAAGGACACTTCATCAACAAAGGTTCATTTGACTACAAAGATCCATTTTTACCAACACAAGTTTTCAACATGTCACAACCACCATACTCTAATTATTTCCCTTACACTTATTCTCAACGTCAACAACAACTAACTCCACAACATCAACAATGGAATCAACAACAAGCAATTTATCAACAACAATTTAATCAACAACATACTCCACAACTTGCTGCAATTCCACAACCTCAAATGGTTCAACCACCACCAAGTCTTCAAGTTCAACCCTACACAAACGAATTCAATCAACATCCATCAAGGAACACTATGAAGGAACCCACTTGGTTTGCAAAGATGTGTGAAGCTTTAAGTAGCCAACAATCAATTCATGAGGCTGGATCACTAGATAGACCTCCAATGCTCACTCCAGGAAACTACGATCAATGGGTGATAAGGTTCTTTAGATTTTGTGATCTGAAGAAGCCACATGGAAAGTTCTTAAAGAAGGTTATCTTGGAAGGTCCATTTCAGATGCCTACTGTTATCGTACCCGCCGATCCAAATGCTAATCCACCAAGAGATGAACAATCCAACATTGCTACTGTTGCCGACCTGAATGCAGAGGAACTTCTACACTATGAAGCTGATGAACTTGCAATGCAATATATCCTCTTAGGATTACCTAACCCAATTCTTCGAAGTGTTGATGCTCAAAAGACTGCAAAGGAAATGTGGGATCATATTCATCTTCTTATGGAAGGATCTGTACTCAATCAGGAGGATTTGGAGAGACACTAGAGTCTTATCATCATCGTTTTTCAGACATCATCAATGATTTGGATAAACACAACATCATCATGCCAAGAATTGCAGTGAATACTAAGTTCCTGAGTAGTCTTGCACCTGAATGGGAGAAGTATGTCATTTTTCTCCGTCAAGCGAAGAATATGCATCATTCTACATATGGATTGTTGTACGATTACTTGAAGCCTCATGAAAAGGAAGTTGATAGGGAAAGGATTCTCCGTGCTCAAATTGCTCCACCGACACATCCGGAAAATCAACAACTTGCCTTATATGCTCAAAACAGTTATTCTCCTCAACCAGCAACTCAACCAACTGCTACAATCACACCATATGATCCTTCACAACCTCAATCTCAACAAACTCAATTGGTTCCATACAACAACAACAATGCTCAAGCACTTGTCAGTGAAGCTAATGAGGAATCTGATCCGTTCGAAGCATTGCAACAAGGATTTGCTATGATTGCTAATGCCTTTAGCCGTTATACCAACAAGTCCAACAACCGTATTCGTTCCTCATCTAACACAAGGAATCAAGCTGTTGTGAACAATGGACGAGTTGAAGTTCAGAATCGTGGTTATGGTCGTCAGATGGGCGGTGGTCAAGGGTTTAATGCTGTGGGTAGGAATAACAATCGAGCTCAAGTGGTGGAACAGGGAAATGCTCAAAATGGGTTGAATGGTCTTCGATGCTACAACTGCAATGAGAAGGGACACCTGGCTAATGCATGCCCAAAGCCTAGGACTAGGGCAGTGCTTATCACAAAGAGGCTCTTCTTTTGGCTCTTAAGGATGAAGCTGGTGGAACTCTCACAGACAAAGAACAGAGCTTTATGGCAAATGCAGACTCAGATGATGATATGGAGGACTTGCAGGCCAATGCAGCTGTTATGTTGATGGCTAATATGCATGAGTTACACATGAGTGACACAGGCCCAGTGTATGACACTGATGGCTTGTCTCAGGTACCCGAACAAACCATATTTATCTCTGATCTCATATCTCCGCCAACATCTGAATCCGGCAAGGCTCAGAATGTTCAAAATGAGTCGTCCACATCTCATTCCGACGATTTTCAACTAGACCCCATCGTTATATTTGACGATCAAGATGACCTTATGGTTTCCTTTGATACTCAAATTGACTCCGTGGTTATACTTGAGGATCTAAGTAATGATCATGTTGTGACTCACGTTGAACACACCGAACTTTTGCCTCATCCAGATTTTGCTCGTTTAATACAAGACCAACAGACCATAGTGGAAAAATGTCATGCCATTAATCAGGACTTGAAAAGCAAAAATGCACTGTTAACCAAGGATTTTGAATGTTTACAAAAGCAACTCAACTTTTTCAAAACTCAAGAAAAACGTGAAAACGGTTTTGAAGCAGCCTTTGCCAAATCTCATCAAAACGAAAAATATTTAGAGAGACAGATGCGTGATCTAGCCGCTTCGAAGAATGCTTTGTTGTCTGAAATGGAACAACTGAAACATGAACATAAAAAGCAAATTAATGCTCTCACCTTGGAAAATCAAAAAGCTAAGGCTGAGCTGTTAACTTGTCAAAAACAGTTCTCTGCATACAAAAAGCATTCAACGAAACGAATAGATGATCATCTTGAAGAAATCATCGGCTTGCAAAACAAACTTAAAGAGTTTAAAACTGTTGTTTACAAACATGGCGAGTCGGTCACATCTATTGAAAAGTTTACTTTAAAACCCAATCCAAATGGATATGGACCGAATCTCGCTGATTACAAACCTAAGCTTTCAACCAAAGCATTCAAACCAAATCCTGAAGTTTCCAGTGCAGAATATAAAATTGATAATTCTGTTATGAGTGTTGTTGAATATCATCGTCAAGAGGAATTAGATGCAGAAGACGAGAGTCGATCAAAATTAGAAAAAGTTGTTTACAACAAACCTTTTAACTATTCAAAAGCGGTCACTTTCGTCACACCAACGGATTCTTCTAACACACCAAGGATTATCATAAAAACGTCTGAGTCTTCTAATGACAATCCCAAACCAGATTATGCACAAACTTATGGTCCTTTACCTTCCATCAGTGAAGTAAACTCAAAACCTGAAAATCGCAAAATTCTTCGATATTTTGACCTTTTCATGGCTGACCTCAAAACTTTACAACATGAGATAGAATATCATTCTGAAATCAAAGTTCAACATTTTCAATCGCCTCTGGCACGAGAACAAAGAGACATTTTTCAGAAAAATCTTTTACCAAATGTTAAAAATTTGAAAAGTTGTGCATTGTCTTGGGAAAGGGACTTTCATAAGGAACTTGGATTGATGAAGGTCGTTTTCGAGAAAACAGAAACATCTATTTCTAATACTAAACGTAAAAAGGAAATGTTGAGAAAAGATGTTGATCGACTCTTGGAAGATGTCATCCGTGCTGATGTCCATAATGTTGTGCTATTGAATTCTTTGTCATATGCATTTGATTATATCTCTGCTGATACTGTTGATTCTGTGGTAAATGTTGAGAACACTGATAATGTGCTTCAGATCGAGTCCTTAAAAGTTGAAAATAAACGATTGTCAAACGAACTTTCAAATGCAATACGTCGTCTTAATTGGTGTCAAAAAGATATTCACGATCAACAACTTGCTTTTCAACAAAAAATCGCCCAGTTGCGTGACAAATCTTCTGATCCAAAAATTGAGCAACTGGATGATCAAAACGTGTCTTTTAAGTGTCAAATCTCAAAATATGAACAAGAACTTGTAAAAGTTAAAAAGGAATATGGTGTCATATTTGATTTACTCAAAAAGACTCGTGATGAAGCATCAAATGAACTTGATCATTATCTTGCACACACTAAAGAAGTTATGCATTTTGCTGGAAATATTCGGTCTGAAAATCAAGATCTGATTCACACTATCTTCAAGTTAAGAGAAATGTTAGGAAAGTATGAACAACTTCCGCCTACCGTGATTAAGAGAATAGCCCCAGTAACACTTAGTAATCGTGAACCTAGAATCACTACTGCCAAATCACAAGTTGCTAACGTGCTTCATTCTACTGAAACAGGAATAGTTGCGTCTTTTCCAAACATCCGCACTTCACAGCCTAAGAGCACTACATCGAAGAATAGGAAGTTGCGACCTAAGAAAAGATCAATAAAGAATGCTAAAGTAGAAGAACACCCTAGGACTATGAATAAGACTCACGTTGCTTCCACTATAGATATTGCGTCTGGCACATGTAATAGAAATAGTGATGTAACGAATGCTAAACCTTTAAGCACTTTTGATATTCAGTCTGATGCACCTTGTGTTATTTGTCGTAAAAGTATGAATTCTGATTGTCATGATAAATGTGTTGCTAAAGCTATCATCTCTCATTTAAGGAATCCTAAAAACTGGAATACCTATAGGCCCACTAATCTTTCTAAGTCTGTGCTTGGTAGACCGCCCTCTTTAGATTCTAA
Source organism: Chrysanthemum makinoi (assembly GCA_910596185.1). Lineage (NCBI taxonomy): Eukaryota > Viridiplantae > Streptophyta > Magnoliopsida > Asterales > Asteraceae > Chrysanthemum > Chrysanthemum makinoi. The sequence continues at coordinate 74,756,768 of OU343219.1, read as the reverse complement.
GAAACGCTTTGCTGTCCCTGTAGCTCCAGTTTCACCTCCTAGGAATGTAGTACCACCTAGTGCATTCACTAAGACTAAAGCAAATACTAGTTGGAGATGGCAGAAATGGATATATAACACACTAGGATTTAAATGGATACCTAAAGCTATTGATGTGTGTATGTCTACTATAACTGCTCCGGAACCCTCTAACATTTTGGGTTCCACATCTACTTCTATTCCATCTGTGTCGTCTGTGTGTAATGCAGGTGATACAGATCATTCTCTGGATTGTTGATAGCGGATGTTCCCGACACATGACAGGCAACCTTAAACTGTTATCAAACTTTATTGCAAAGTTCATTGGCACTGTCAGATTCGGGAATGATCACTTCGCAGCTATCATGGGCTACGGAGACTATATCAATGGGAACATCGAAATTAGCAGGGTTTATTATGTGGAAGGCCTCGGTCACAATCTGTTTTCAGTAGGTCAGTTCTGTGATGGAGATTTGGAGGTTGCTTTCAGGGAGAAAACTTGTTTCATTCGTGATCTACAAGGAAATGACCTTATGCCTGGCTCGCGTAATTCTAGTCTTTACACTATCTCTATGCAAGACATGGTTGCTTCTTCTCCCATCTGCTTACTTTCAAAGGCAACATCAACAAAATCCTGGCTATGGCACCGTCGTCTCTCACATCTAAACTTTCAAACCATCACCAACCTTGCTCGACACAAACTAGTTGAAGGACTCCCACGATTTCGGTATTCTAAAGATCACCTTTGCTCAGCTTGTGAACAAGGCAAAAGCACTCGTGCTCATTTTCCTTCAAAGGTGGAACACAGCTCTCAGCATGTGCTTCATCTTCTTCACATGGATTTGTGTGGCCCGATGCGCGTGCAAACGATCAATGGCAAACGCTACATCTTAGTAATTGTTGATGACTATTCACGCTGGACTTGGGTCTACTTTCTTCGAAGCAAAGATCAAGCTCCACAGATGATCATCACCTTTCTCATGAAAATACAAGTTCAGCTACGAAACACCGCTCGACAAATCAGAACAGACAGAGGCACTGAATTTGTTAACCAAACTCTTCGTGAATTTTATGAGAAAGTGGGAATTCAGCATCAGACATCTATTGCACGTACACCAGAACAAAACGGAGTTGTTGAAAGACGAAACCGAACGATAGTGGAAGCTGCAAGAACAATGTTAATCAATGCTAAACTTCCAGATTACTTATGGGCAGAAGCTGTATCTACTGCATGCTATACTCAAAACCGTTCTATGATTACAAAACGCCACAACAAAACACCTTTTGAGCTTGTCCACAACAGAAAACCGAATCTCAAACACTTTCATGTATTTGGATCTCTTTGCTATCCGAATAATGATCGTGATGACTTTGGAAAGCTCAAAGCCAAAGCTGACATTGGAGTCTTTATAGGATATTGTGATAAACGATTCATGCTCATTTTGATGAACTTACGGAAATGGCTTCTGAGTATAACAGCTTGGAACCCGGACACAACCGCTTAAACTTCCCCCAAACCCCATCATCAGCTGAACAAAGCCCCCAGCTTACTCGTCAACAAATGGAAAGGTTATTTGCTCCGCTGTTCAGTGACGATATTGATGAACGTGCTCCCGGTGTATCCGCTGTTTCCGCTGCTCAACCTGATAATACTCTTATACCTGATACACCTGCTACAACAACTACGGTTGAAGAAGCACCACCAGTTGACTCCAACACAACAGTTGAACAAACCGCTTCCAACAATGATGAACCGGCTGATGATGTTCTGAATGAAGTACCCCCACCTGCAGATTTTGATCCAAATGCGTTCTTTAACCCGTTTGCTAATGAGACTGCTGCACCTGATGTCGCAGAATCTTCAACAAGCCATTTGAATCCTCAAAATCTGCACAATGTATACCAACATCAACCCTCTACACATAGATGGACAAAAGACCATCCTCTGGAAAATATTATTGGCAACCCGAATCAACCAGTCGTTACGAGACAACGTCTTCACTCAGACGGTGAACATTGCATTTATGCACTCACTGTTTGCCAATCTGCACCTAAAAACATCAAAGACGCAATGACAAAGGACAACTGGATTGAATCCATGCAGGAAGAACTCAACCAATTTAAACGTCTTGAAGTATGGGAACTGGTTGAAAGACCAACAAGGGTCTTCGTCATTGGTCTTAAATGGATTTGGAAAAACAAATTGGATGCTGAAGGAAACGTTATCAGAAACAAGTCACGTCTGGTGGCTAAGGGTTATCGTCAGGAAGAGGGTATTGACTTTGAAGAATCTTTTGCTCCGGTTGCTCGTCTTGAGGCTGTTCGGATTTTTCTGGCATTTGCGGCTCACATGAACATCACGGTCTTTCAGATGGATGTCAAAACTGCTTTTCTCAATGGACAACTGAAAGAAACGGTTTATGTCAGTCAGCCAGAAGGATTCATTGATCCAGAGTTCCCTAATCATGTCTATAAACTAAAGAAAGCTCTCTACGGTCTCAAACAAGCCCCTCGGGCATGGTATGATAAGCTATCATCTTTCCTCATTACCAATAACTTTACCAAAGGTTCGGTCGACCCAACTCTTTTCATACAATATCACGGGGAACATATTTTAATTGTTCAAATTTATGTGGATGACATCATTTTTGGGTCAACTCATAAAAAGTACTCAATCGCTTTTGCAAAACTAATGAAGAAACATTTTGAAATGTCCATGATGGGTGAACTTACATTCTTTCTAGGACTACAAGTTCATCAATCACCCCGTGGTATTTTCTTGAGTCAGTCCAAATATGCCCTTGAATTACTACACAAATTTGGAATGCAAACCTGTGACACCTATGCCACACCAATGGCTCATACCAAGAAGCTAGACGCTGATTTACATGGGAAATTGGTGGACCCTACAAAATACCGTAGTATTATTGGGTCTCTCATGTATCTAACAGCTGGCAGACCTGATATTGTCTTTGCCGTATATCTTTGCTCTCGTTATCAGTCGCGACCAACTGAAACCCACCTCTCTGAGGCTAAAAGAATCCTCCGATACATAAAGGGAACCATTAACTTGGGGATCTGGTATCCGAAGGATTCTGGTTTTGAACTAATCGCTTTTTCAGACGCTGACCACGCAGGATGCTTAGACTCACGGAAAAGTACTTCAGGAGCTTTACAATTTCTTGGTGATAAACTGGTGTCATGGCAATCGAAGAAGCAGGATTGTACATCGCTGTCCTCAACCGAAGCAGAATATGTAGCCATGTCGGCGTGTTGTGCTCAAGTCATTTGGATGAGAACACAACTCAAAGACTATGGTTACGTATTTGACAGAATCCCGATGTACTGCGACAATCGGAGTGCCATTGCGATCTCGTGCAACTCAGTTCAGCACTCGAAATCAAAGCACATCGATCTTCAATATCATTTCATCAAGGATCACGTGGAACAGGGTACTGTTGAATTATATTTTGTGGGTACATAATACCAATTGGCAGATCTTCTCACCAAAGCCTTGCCTCCCGCTAGGTTTAATGAGTTGGTCCACCGGATTGGTATGAGGTGTTTGACTCAAGAGGAATTGGATGAACTCCTAAAACAGTCTTAAAAACCTGTCAAACACCAAAATCTCTTTTGTAAATATTTTTCAAAAACAAAATACAAAAATATAAAATCTGATAAAACAACAAAAATATTCTTCTATCTATTTTCTTTCAACATTGCAAGTACATTTCTTCCGTCAACACTATAATCTTTCAAAATTCAGTATTTTTTTCCGATCAAGTGTTGAGGGGGAGAAAATTAATTCTTAACTGTTTCAAAAACATCCGTGTACTTGCATGTTACTCTATTCTGGTTGTTTCTTGTATCAATGGTGGTAAACTTTTCTGGTTCAACTGACACTCCTCGGACTAAAATTTATAACCTTTCATTATTTTCTTAAGTCGAGGGGGAGTGTCGTCAAAGTTCTTTCTTAAAATCTTTGTTTGGTAACCAAAATGGAAGTTAAATGGCTTTGTATGAAAAAGGAAAAGGTGGAGGGACCAAAACTGCAAAAAGTTTAAAGTTACTTTTAATAAAAACTCTTCCACCTAACTTTTTCATCACATTTATTACTCCTAACCAACATATCCTACGCATATAATTCGTTCAAGAAATCTGTGTTTTGGATCATCATTTTGTAAGTTGTTTCATAATCTTAACGTGTTTTTAAACATTGGTTTTGATTTTTACATGAATCCAACGGTCGAAACGTTGTATAATCTTGTTTTTGTGTTCTACGCGTATGCGTATGAACACATGATCAAGATTGTGTGTTTATGGTTAAAAGGACAGTGTCAAAACGTTTCTAAGACATAAATGATACCATTTTAATCATCAAAACTCACCCAGAATCACGAATTGAATGATTTGTGAAATTAGGGTTTATGCGTGGTTTTGGGTATTTTCAAATGTGAATGTTTTTGGTCAAAAAGATTGTTGTGTGATGTTGTTATCATGATGAATTAATGTTATCTAAACTCTATAACAACCCAGAAACACTAATTGATGGTGAATTAGAAATTAGGGTTTAAAGTTCTTGAGTTTGGGTATTTTTGATTCACCACGAATTGGATGTTAAAACTTGGTTAATAGACTCTCACAACACCTAAGACCTACCAGAAAACGTTTGGTGCAAATCCTATGGTTAGAAATCTTATGCGTAATTCATAAACTTTAGGGTTTTGACTTACGCGTATGTGTTTCTACGCGTAAACTGTTTAACATGTTTTCATGCCATAATCTGTTTTAAAATGAAGATATGTGTTAAGATTGATGATATGATGATTTTATTTCAGGCTTGCTACGCATAAAACTCAGAATCAAGGTCTTTGTTACTCTACGCATAAGGATCACCTTACGCGTAGAAAGTTATGCGTAAGAGAAATTTTACGCGTAACTGTTACGCGTAAGGGTCTACAATGGGACTACGCGTATCCTGTGAAGGATATGCGTAAACAGTGACTCTACGCATAAGGTTTACTCTTACGAGTTGTCACACCCCCAAATTACCTGTTTTGCAGCGGAATGGAATTCCTGGGGATTGACTGTCATAGCATCACAATCGCAGTTATATTGAACGACCTAAAGTGTCGTTTGGAAAACACATCGTTTGATTTAATAAAACAATCAGAGTTTACAAAATGTAGGTCCCAAATGAAAATCAACTTGTGCGGAAATAAGTTTGTTACAATTCAAACGATGTTTTAAAGTGCATAAATCCAGGAGAGACGCGTCGTCACCACGACTCTTATGATAAGTCCACATGCATGCCATGAAGTGTATGCCTTAGATACCTGAGATAAAACATGCTAAAAAGTGTCAACACAAAGGTTGAGTGAGTTCATAGAGTTTGTGTTGAAATGTAAAGACTTTCAAAATCGTTTATGCAGCAAAGGCATTGTAAATCCACTCAGTTCCAAGTTCCGCCCATACAAAACTTGAAACCTGTGTGTTCACAACCCACTGCCAAAATATGCATAGTTTATGTTCAAGTGCATGATGCCAAATGAATTCACATTATAGTGCATGACTTAATGTATCAATAGTTCAATGAAAATCCCAAGACATTCAGCTCAATGATGTTCCCAAGACATTCAGCTCAAGGATAATCCCAAGACATTCAGCTCAATGATAATCCCAAGACATTCAGCTCAATGATAATCCCAAGACATTCAGCTCAATGATAATCCCAAGACATTCAGCTCAATGATAATCCCAAGACATTCAGCTCAATGATAATCCCAAGACATTCAGTTCCATGATTTATGATATAGGATATGACTAAACATTCAGTTCAGTTAAGCAGGTAGTTTCAAATAATCATGATAGTCATAAAAATAGTTGAGCATGTATCTCCCCCAAAGAGTTTAATAAAAACATTTAAACAATTGAAAATGGGGCTATGGAAACTCACTTGATAAAATGAGGCGATGACAAAAGTGAGTACACCGAGGTATAATGTGAAACTTTAACCTTGACCTATTATGAATGTTATGATACGTAATGAGTTATGATGTAATGTTATGCATGCATTTCGTATGTTATTTATACCATTTGCGAGTTTTGAAAAATAATACTTATCGTCGAAAAATACTCTTTTGACGTCTTGACCATTCTTAAATTACTTTACAAGTATTTACGTCAAAATGTCATCCTACAATGGTTTCTTAATGATTTATTATGAAATTTTAACTTTTCGTCGTAAAATAATGTCGTCGGAAATTTCATGAAAGTGACAAAAATGGCTTCGAAAAGCTAGTCGTAAAACGGTGTACGTCGAACGTTAGGAAACGAACTCAACGGTTTTGGAAAGCTTGTATCAAAATCTAGAAGTTTTAGTACATGAGTTTTCGTCATAGAGGTCTCGAACATAAAGATAATAGAGGTTAAATATGGTGATTTTGTCCAAATGTGGTTTAAAAAGTGAGTTTCGGCAAAGTTTAAGCAACCGTAAATAATTTATTACAACTCCGCTATACAAACGGTTGGTCGTTTTGAAAAATATGCTTGGTGATCTCGATTTTATTAGAAGACATCTCGTTACAAAAAGTTCTACGTCATCGTTAAAAATAGCCTTCAATATGGTCGTTTTGTTTACCGTAACACTTGTCAACTAAAATAATATAGTTTTTCGTAAATAATAAAGTTACGGCAATTTTATGAAAACGTGTATATTTTAGTCGTTACAATTCCGTTTTCTACGTATTATACGTCCTTAGCTTCGTATCAAAGTATACTAATATATTTTTGATAAGTCGAAATAATTTATAAAGCTTAAGACTCGTTTTTGACTCGTACAACACAAAAATAGTATGCTGAAATTTTCAGGACGTATATATTTCTTCGTCAAACTTGAAAAATTCATAACTTCTTCGTTATAGCTCCGTTTTAATCCGTTCAAGCGGCCACGGATTCGTTTTAAAGTATATTTTCTAAATATCAAGGCCAAAAATTCGTGCCTACTGTCGGATTTTCCAGAAATACCAAACAAGATCAGACCACTTTTTATACTTGTCGAAAATAGTTTTTCTCGTACTAAACCTATTCCAATCCCTTCAAAACAACTCCAAAGCTATTCTAATCCTACCATACACCTTCTTAGGGTGTCATGGGTTCCTAGACATCATCAAGACCAATATATAACAAGGGAATAATTATAGGATGACTTTTATATATCAAACTCTTAAAATCAATGTAAAAATGGTATAACTAACAATAAGTCTTGCATGCTTGCACAAAATATGAAGAAATAAATATGAAATGAAAATGAAAGATGTAAAATGAAAGTGATATGCTTACAAGCTACTATGATGAGGTGATTAGAACAAGGATTAACCTAAACACCCTAGGTTTTTATTTCAAAACCTTTAATAAGAGTGTAATCTAGATTGTTTAACTTGAGCTTGGAAAAATTGTGATGATTTCTTCAAACACCTATGTGTGACCGGTTTGATGAGGAAGAAAAACAAGAGAGAAAGTAACTTTTGACTATCTTGAATTATTTTGATTGAATGAGTGATAGTAAGGTTGAGTATAGATTTAGATATATAGAAAAACTTTACCAATCTAATTAATGCATTCACCCTCCCCCTAGGCCGGTTTTGGGGGATGTTTTTCAATACATATATTTTTTTTTCTTTTATTTATTGTGTATAAAATTGTGTAAGTAAATTGACATAAGTAAAGGTAACTTTGTAACTTGTATATACATTAGTGTATTTAAGGTAGTTTTGGCTCAAAATAGATTTTTAATGGATCCAAGTAAAGTATAATGAGATCATAAAAATTGTAAAAATACATTTCTTGTAAAATTTGAGTGATATAATAATTATCTCGTAGTTTTTAAGAAAAGCGTCGTAATAATATAAACTTAACGATTTATATACAAAATAATTTTAAAACACTAGGTAAACTCAAAATATCATTTTTATAAACTAAATGTAAGTATAAAAATATGTCGGGATCATTTTTGGAAGTATCGGATTAAATGTTCAAAATAATAACTTACGCGATAACGTTTATTTAATATAAAATTTACGCGTTTAAGGTGAAATGCAAAATCATGAATGAACTAACATGATGCAAATGATGTTAATGAAATGTAGACTAAACTTAGTCTATATGAAATGTCCGTGATGATATGATCATGAATTCGCCGCTAAACCATTAAGGTTACGCGAATTTGGAACACGTAAACCTAGTTTACGATAAATGTTGAAATTGTGAAGCATGAATTGTTTTGAGAAATGACCTGAAAGTACGAGGTGTCACATTCGCCCATCCAAAAAGGAATTCAGTCCCTGAATTCAGTTCGTGTTGGTCTCTCCGGTTTAGGTTTGATGTGGCAAACTTTCCCATTCTCGAGCAAAACCCTCAAAAGACTTCTTAGGTAACCGATTTTTACTTAATCTCACAACTCATCAAACAAGAACTGTCATGAGATTAGGCTAAATCGGTTTGAGTAACGGGTCTTTTGAAAATTTGGCTCGGTCATAGAATTGCTTACACATATAAGCCTACTACTCCCTTCATTGCATGATTCTTTCTGAATTAGACATAGGTGATCAGGCTATGTATAATTTAGGAGTAACTATGCAATTCTTGGACTAATCGACTCATATGATGTTTGGTATTAAGTCATAAACCCGCATGTACAATGAGTATGCACTTATGATGAAATGATGAGATGCTATGATGATGTAGTTATAGTCTAGGGTCAATGATGCAACCTAGTTCTCTATAACCGAAGCTCTGATGCCAATCTGTCACACCCCCAAATTACCTGTTTTGCAGCGGAATGGAATTCCTAGGGATTGACTGTCATAGCATCACAATCGCAGTTATATTGAACGACCTAAAGTGTCGTTTGGAAAACACATCGTTTGATTTAATAAAACAATCAGAGTTTACAAAATGTAGGTCCCAAATGAAAATCAACTTGTGCGGAAATAAGTTTGTTACAATTCAAACGATGTTTTAAAGTGCATAAATCCAGGAGAGACGCGTCGTCACCACGACTCTTATGATAAGTCCACATGCATGCCATGAAGTGTATGCCTTAGATACCTGAGATAAAACATGCTAAAAAGTGTCAACACAAAGGTTGAGTGAGTTCATAGAGTTTGTGTTGAAATGTAAAGACTTTCAAAATCGTTTATGCAGCAAAGGCATTGTAAATCCACTCAGTTCCAAGTTCCGCCCATACAAAACTTGCAACCTGTGTGTTCACAACCCACTGCCAAAATATGCATAGTTTATGTTCAAGTGCATGATGCCAAATGAATTCACATTATAGTGCATGACTTAATGTATCAATAGTTCAATGAAAATCCCAAGACATTCAGCTCAATGATGTTCCCAAGACATTCAGCTCAATGATAATCCCAAGACATTCAGCTCAATGATAATCCCAAGACATTCAGCTCAATGATAATCCCAAGACATTCAGCTCAATGATAATCCCAAGACATTCAGCTCAATGATAATCCCAAGACATTCAGCTCAATGATAATCCCAAGACATTCAGTTCCATGATTTATGATATAGGATATGACTAAACATTCAGTTCAGTTAAGCAGGTAGTTTCAAATAATCATGATAGTCATAAAAATAGTTGAGCATGTATCTCCCCCAAAGAGTTTAATAAAAACATTAAAACAATTGAAAATGGGGCTATGGAAACTCACTTGGTAAAATGAGGCGATGACAAAAGTGAGTACACCGAGGTATAATGTGAAACTTTAACCTTGACCTATTATGAATGTTATGATACGTAATGAGTTATGATGTAATGTTATGCATGCATTTCGTATGTTATTTATACCATTTGCGAGTTTTGAAAAATAATACTTATCGTCGAAAAATACTCTTTTGACGTCTTGACCATTCTTAAATTACTTTACAAGTATTTACGTCAAAATGTCATCCTACAATGGTTTCTTAATGATTTATTATGAAATTTTAACTTTTCGTCGTAAAATAATGTCGTCGGAAATTTCATGAAAGTGACAAAAATGGCTTCGAAAAGCTAGTCTTAAAACGGTGTACGTCGAACGTTAGGAAAGGAACTCAACGGGTTTGGAAAGCTTGTATCAAAATCTAGAAGTTTTAGTACATGAGTTTTCGTCATAGAGGTCTCGAACATAAAGATAATAGAGGTTAAATATGGTGATTTTGTCCAAATGTGGTTTAAAAAGTGAGTTTCGGCAAAGTTTAAGCAACCGTAAATAATTTATTACAACTCCGCTCTACAAACGGTTGGTCGTTTTGAAAAATATGCTTGGTGATCTCGATTTTATTAGAAGACATCTCGTTACAAAAAGTTCTACGTCATCGTTAAAAATAGCCTTCAATATGGTCGTTTTGTTTACCGTAACACTTGTCAACTAAAATAATATAGTTTTTCGTAAATAATAAAGTTACGGCAATTTTATGAAAACGTGTATATTTTAGTCGTTACAAATCCGTTTTCTACGTATTATACGTCCTTAGCTTCGTATCAAAGTATACTAATATATTTTTGATAAGTCGAAATAATTTATAAAGCTTAAGACTCGTTTTTGACTCGTACAACACAAAAATAGTATGCTGAAATTTTCAGGACGTATATATTTCGTCGTCAAACTTGAAAAATTCATAACTTCTTCGTTATAGCTCCGTTTTAATCCGTTCAAGCGGCCACGGATTCGTTTTAAAGTATATTTTCTAAATATCAAGGCCAAAAATTCGTGCCTACTGTCGGATTTTCCAGAAATACCAAACAAGATCAGACCACTTTTTATACTTGTAGAAAATAGTTTTTCTCGTACTAAACCTATTCCAATCCCTTCAAAACAACTCCAAAGCTATTTTAATCCTACCATACACCTTCTTAGGGTGTCATGGGTTCCTAGACATCATCAAGACCAATATATAACAAGGGAATAATTATAGGATGACTTTTATATATCAAACTCTTAAAATCAATGTAAAAATGGTATAACTAACAATAAGTCTTGCATGCTTGCACAAAATATGAAGAAATAAATATGAAATGAAAATGAAAGATGTAAAATGAAAGTGATATGCTTACAAGCTACTATGATGAGGTGATTAGAACAAGGATTAACCTAAACACCCTAGGTTTTTATTTCAAAACCTTTAATAAGAGTGTAATCTAGATTGTTTAACTTGAGCTTGGAAAAATTGTGATGATTTCTTCAAACACCTATGTGTGACCGGTTTGATGAGGAAGAAAAACAAGAGAGAAAGTAACTTTTGACTATCTTGAATTATTTTGATTGAATGAGTGATAGTAAGGTTGAGTATAGATTTAGATATATAGAAAAACTTTACCAATCTAATTAATGCATTCACCCTCCCCCTAGGCGGTTTTGGGGATGTTTTTCAATACATATATTTTTTTTTCTCTTTTATTTATTGTGTATAAAATTGTGTAAGTAAATTGACATAAGTAAAGGTAACTTTGTAACTTGTATATACATTAGTGTATTTAAGGTAGTTTTGGCTCAAAATAGATTTTTAATGGATCCAAGTAAAGTATAATGAGATCATAAAATTGTAAAAATACATTTCTTGTAAAATTTGAGTGATATAATAATTATCTTGTAGTTTTTAAGAAAAGCGTCGTAATAATATAAATTTAACGATTTATGTACAAAATAAATTTAGAACACTAGGTAAACTCAAAATATTATTTTTATAAACTAAATGTAAGTATAAAAATATGTCGGGATCATTTTTGGAAGTATCGGATTAAATGATCAAAATAATAACTTACGCGATAACGTTTATTTAATATAAAATTTACGCGTTAATGTGAAATGCAAAATCATGAATGAACTAACATGATGCAAATGATGTTAATGAAATGTAGACTAAACTTAGTCTATATGAAATGTCCGTGATGATATGATCATGAATTCGCCGCTAAACCATTAAGGTTACGCGAATTTGGAACACGTAAACCTAGTTTACGATAAATGTTGAAATTGTGAAGCATGAATTGTTTTGAGAAATGACCTGAAAGTACGAGATGTCACACGAGTAATCCTTATGCGTAAGATTTATATACGCCTACGCTTAAGTTTTACGCATAAGGTTCTCCTGTTCCTACGCGTAATATTTCTTACGCGTAAGTCAGAATCCTACGCGTAAGCTTATATCTACGCGTATACTTATCTTGTTTACGCATAAGCTACTATTCCTACGCATAAGCCTTGATCAAACCTTCGTTTTGAATTGTTACGCGTGCAAACCTGTAAATAAATGAATCATAACGTCACGAATCCAATAATTTCACTAATAAAATTAAACGTTTGATATGTTGTGAACTATAAGTGATAACATAAACTTTAATACTTAAAGTTAACTAACTCACGAAACGTTTCACGACGTCATTGGACTATTGGACAAACAAGTGACTTAGGACTCGTAACAATCATTAACACTGTACATTCAATAATTAGACAATAAAAACCTTCTGTTGACTAACATTATGTCTTTCGATATGTTGGTTCTTTTGGCTAATGTTATTTCAGATCGCGACATGGTTGCTCAAATGAATGTGGATGCACCTGAGGTTCTCACAATTGCTGATATCTTCCCTAATGGCTATCCAAGAAAGATTGTAAAGAACAATATCAGAGTTGACTTTGAAACCCTCACATGCTCAGAATCTTCTTGCTTGATTGCTGTGGATATTCTTAAGAACCATCCGTACCAGAATATGCTCTCACACTCTGCTACAGTACCAGAGATCTACATACAACAATTCTGGAATTCAATGCAAAGGATCAAAGGTCAAAGTGCAGTGACTGTGATGCTCAATCACAAACAAATCACCATCACACAAGCAGATCTACGGGCTGTTCTTCTAATTCCTGAAATCGAGCCAACCGACTTCTATGCCACACCTACTGAAGAGACAGTTCTGAAATTCCTGATTGATATTGGCTATGATGAAGCTTTAGGAATAATCACTAAGCATTCTCATGTGGAGCTTAAGAACATTCCTCAACCGTGGAGAACCCTCTACATCATCATTACCAAATCAGTCTCTAGTCGTGATAGTGGTTATGAGCATCCCAAGCTCATGGAACTACAAATCTTCTGGTCTTTAATCAACAAAAAGGACATCGAAATTGAAGCACTGCTATGGGAAGACATGATGTCATTTCACAAGAAACTTCGCTCAAAGATTCCCTATGTCAGATACACGAAATTGTTGATCAAGAGAGCACTTGGACTTCATCCCGACATTCCACAGAGGCTCAATGACCCAGATAATCACGATATGTTGACTGAGCCTACCCTATCAGTCAGAATCAAGGAATCGACAACAAAGAAACAGGTGCCGTGCTGCCTGATCACCTTCTGACAAATGAAATCAAAAAGCTTGAAACATACAAAAGGTATCAAGTAGCAGTACGAGAAGGCAAAGTTGGCCATCTCAATGATAAGCCTTCTGGAACACCTACTAGGAGAACCAGAAGAGGAAGTGCTGGAAGTGCGGCAAGCACTGAGAGTCAGAGGATGTTTCCCAGGAGGAATCCTCCACGAAAGGGGACAGTTCCCGCCAAGGAAGCTGTTCCTATACCCGTGTCTAAGCCTGAACCGCAGAGAAAGCTAATAGACGAGGACTCCTAGGCTACTGAATCAGATGAAGAGACTTTCTACTCTGAATCTGCAACCGAAACACCTCCTTCAGCAGCTAAACCTCCAAGTCCACCAGCTGACAAAGGAAAAGGGAAGAATCCTGTACTTGTGCCTTATGAAGAAAGATCGATGAAGAAGAAGAGCAACTGGATACTTCATACAGGAAGAAGTTCAAATTCCTTAGACTCCAACACGTGGCAAAAGAATTTGCAAAAGAACAAATGGGTGGCCCCGGAGGGTCAAGTGGTGCAGCTCAACCTTCACCAGGTCCTGATGCGGTTAATCAACCTGATAAGGGATCTGGTGCCACCACTTTGGTACAACAACAGAAACGTGTCGAAGATACTCTTGAGTATGATTTTGAAGAACCAGAATCAGAGAAGTTAGAGAAGGTAAAAGCTGATGAAGAAGCTGCAGCCAAAGCCAAAGCTGATGAACAAGCTAAGTCTGGCAATGAAGAAGATGTTGAGTATGATAAGTTTCTTCTAGATAGTCCTGCACGATCAAAGGAAGAAACTTCTGAACCACCAAAGGACCCGGAGTCTCCTCACATCTCATCATCATCAGATTCTTCTTCTCACTGTTCACCACCACCATCAAAGAAATCAACAAAATCATCATCTAGATCAAGAAGAAGCCAACTCCATCTTGGATCTCTCAATCTAAGAATCGAATCGTTAAAGATGTCAAACGAGTCAGAGAGAAAAATATTACTAAGAAGAAGTTAGATTTTCTTGCTGACCAGATACAGTATCTTCATGATGAGCAAGACGAGATGAAAGTTGAAAGGGAGTATGTCCAGAAGCTCATGAAGGATGATCTTCAAGGGAGCATGGACGAGATGATAAAAGGATACACTCACAAGTTCTTAATGGAGGTCATTCCGAAACTGACAAAGGAGATGTATACCAGACAACTTTATCCGAATCTCTTACACTTAGCCAAGCAAGCCATGAAATCAACTCCGATGAATTTGAGCATCAATCCAGTTGAAACTACAATCTTCTCAGATGATGAATTAGTAAACCGGCTGGTAGCGCAAATGTCAACACGCTCTGCAATGTTTGCCTCCCATGAAACTAAACTGTTTGAAGCATTGCTGGAATACCAACTCAAGTCATCATTCAGAGAAGAGGCTATAAGGCCTAAGCGTTCAAGAGATGTTGAAGATAAAGATCAAGATAAGGATAAGGAGCCTAAACGCACAAAGAAGTCTGGTGAATCATCTTCGATTCAGTACTCAATGCTGCCTCCACCACAAAGGACTCCAGCTCAACAAAGATCACCTCCCCGCTCTTCTGCTGATAAACCTCAGGATTCTGAGTTACCACCCCAGACTCAAAAAACCGATGACCACATTGAGTATACGGGTGGTGTCGATGAAGAATACCATGAGCCCCAACAACAACCCGCCTCACCCGACAAAGTACGAAAAACGAATCCTCATCTAGGCCTAAGAAAAAGAAGAAGAAGGCGCCCAAGGCTGACGTCCTATCCTGGCTAGATGAAGATAACACAGAGGAATTTTAATGGTTATCTAATCTTGTTAATTCCACTCCCTACCCTGCTGAAGGTCAAGATCTGGTAGACGGTAATACATTGGAGCATGCAAAGATACTGCAAGAAAAATTCCGAGTAAAGAAGATGACGAAATATGAGTTGCGGCGAATCAAGAATGAAGCTTTTCAACTGTGGAAAGATAGCTCTGAAAGTGCCATCGAGGTCGAATATCACCTTGACAACATTGCTCGAGCTATGTCTAATAACATGGATTGGCTCAACCTAGAAGCAAACATCGACTTTACGAAGCGGGACAACCCTCCATATTACACCGACCGGTCTAAACCACTACCAACGATCGCCAACCAGACGCCTAGGATCCCATTCGATATTTCTTCAACAAAGACTTGGAATTTCTTCTTCACGATGGCGATGGTTCAAGGAAATACGCTACATCATTGACACTTCCATTCCCAAAGCGAGAATACTCAAACTGCATAGCTATCGAGGAAAGAGCTAATCACTTGTTCTCCAACAAAGTGGAAGCATACAACCGAGATGCAATGTACGGGATTCATCATTGGCGGAACGCCGAAGAATCTACTACGAAGTTGCCAGTCCGAAGTCTCAACATGCAGTGTTCAGGACTAAAAACATCGTTGCCATCAAACACGTTGATCTTTCGTCCAAATGGGACTACACTTATCTCAAGAATATTGTGGTCAAAAGACAAGACGAAATGGATTATGCATTCTCTCGAAGTCGACTTTGAGAATTTGTCTATCAACGACATCGAAGATATGTACCTTGCCAAAGTACAGGGTCGTATGAGACAATTCTCCACTGAAGTACAACGTGAATTCATAAAGTCAGCGCTCATCTTCATCAGACGCATAGTCATCAAAGAACGTGTAGAAGATCTCCAGCTTGCAGTAGAATCTTATCCGACCCGTGTCAACTTCACTCCACCGCAGCTTGATCTTCCCGACATCAACCAGCTTTCACAATTTACACTCATCTGCAAACCATTCGGCGTCGTTACCGCAGCTGAACTTCAAAGAAATTTCTTGATGGCGTGCAGAGATCTACACAAATTTGGAGATCATACTTTGAAGTTGGTTAGGGATGGATTGGCTTATCGGTTGAAGGATATACATCAAAAGATTGGGTCTCCAAAGCGATGGAATTCTCGTGAAGAGAAGGGACGTGAAGAGGATCATCACCATGATTGATGAACGGTTGTATAGAAGGGATCGCCGTAAGATTGAAAGCTATGTTGGTGGTCGACCCAGGAGAAACATCATCGGCTTTCAACGCTCGATTCACATTCCTGGCGCACATCTCTGGACTACCTGGTACCCCTTGAACTGCTTCTTTCATTATAAATTTGGATGTATGATCTATTATGTCAATGGCTTGTGCACACATTATAGTGTACAACCCGCACTTGTAAATAAAGGAACCTGTGGTACGCTTCAGTGCCACAATCCTTATAAAAGGAGCGAAAGCTTCTTACTTTTGAGTACAACCTATCAAACCTTTCACTTTTCAAGGTTTTGCTCAAAAGAACAAGTACTTTCCCTTATGATTTTCAAAACCTCAACCGTTTATATCACTTGTTGAGGGGGAGTACTTGACTTAAAACTTTGTTCACAAATTGTTCACAGTGGTCATTCTTCTGGCAACACTCGAAATGGTCATATTTATTCTCAACTTTTCAAAAATAACATTTTATATGCCATTTTTGAGGGGGAGAAAATACGTGATAAGAAATATGTTGTGTTTTGCTATATGAACTCTCGTGTGAAAAGACTTTAACCCAAGAATTGACGAGATCTTAACCGTCAGTAACTCGAAAAGACTTGTCCGGGACGGGTAATAATTTCAAGCTAGTTCGCTAGTGATGTAAACGTGTCTCGCAAAGGACTTGTCCGAGTAGAATGTACCATTCGAGAAACTCTTGGTAGACATGAACCTTGACGGGTTTGACAACCTTTCGGGGTTGTCCACACCTTCAAGATAGTTATTAGAGTTAGTTGTCACCTAAAAGCTGATAATGCAACTCTTTAACTATGCCACGTAACCGTGTCTCGCGCGGGATTGTCTATCTTGAGTCGATCAATTCAAAAGTGCGCTTTTCCTCACTGTGTCGCCGTCAAAACTCTAAAGCACATGTGGAGGGGGAGTATTTCTGCTAAAAGATAAAACTCTCACAGTGGTTCAAACATGTTTTTTCATTTACAAACCCTTTGAGAGATTTTCTTTAAAATGGTTTTATGGCAACATAGGTTAGTCATGGAGTTATAAGGTGACTAAGGTTAGGAATAACCGTCCTATGATCCGCCAGAGCCGGAGGGATCTACCCAAGGACACCACAAATAGTTAGAATTTAGAAGTCCTTAGGTATGATTATGAAAAGGAAAATTGAGAATCGGAGAAAGAAGGAGTTGAAGAATTAAAAAGAAATGCAAAGAAAAGGGTGAAAAGAAATAGCCCTCCAGATTATTCAACTTAGGGCAGACACCGGGTTCAATTCATATGCTAATGTTTGTCACTAGCTGACACCGGTATTGAAGACTAAAAGTCGTCATGGACCCAGTGACGCATGCACTAAACCTTCTTAACCACTCAAGTTTCTCTCGACAGAAGCTTGTTTCATTCTCACAGGGAACCCTACGTAAACTATCGGCTTTCTCTTAGAGATTGCGGGTATTGAAGAAGGAGACCCTCTCCCTAGTCTCCGCTCAGGAGAACCAAAATGCACTATTGAGTCTAGAGCCACGAGATTCATCAAAAGATCTCTTAGGTACACTTGACATTTCATCACTTGATATTCAACAATAAAAATTTCAGTGGTACATTATCGAGTCCTTCACAGATCTTAGCAATCTGTCGAGAACATTTATGAGAGGTTCACATTTGTGATCCTCAGTATTGAATGGAAACTCCCTGCCAGGTCAACATCAAACAGCCTTGACAGCAGGTCGCTTCGGCAACTCCCTGTGGATTGCGCTTAGTGTCTCAAACGGTCTACAGTGAGGTGATGCCGGTGTACCTCAGCACTCATCGAATCGTAGGGTGTACTTCGTACATCGTGTTATATCACTTGTGGGACTCGATTCAGAACGACCTTTGTAAGAATTAGAGTTGTGTTTTCACACTATGCTGTCAACATTCTTGAAGTTCAAACTTGTGAGTGGAATCCGCTTATTACTAACCGTTTTAATGTTTACTTCTTATGGAAGCTCTTGAGCGGAATGATCGTGCAGATTCTCCACTTGTTCACACCAACAACATCATCAAAGAAGTTCTATCTTAAAAGCAACACAAAAGTGAGAATGATTCTTCGTCAAATCAAAGAATCTACAAAGTTAAAGACTTAAAGAACTTCATCAGTACCGTAATCCAACGTTAAAGAGTGTGTGAGCATGTTGGAGAAATACGTGGAGACACTGAAGTAGTGAAGCGCACTGAGGCAGACTTGATGAGATAACAACATACTATCACTTTCATCACAAAGAACAATGATCAAAGAACAAAGTTAAAGATGACGCCAAAGCATAACTGTTCAAAGAAAACTATCTCGCTACACCGGGAGATGGTTTAAATCAAGGCAATTCTTCTCACAAGAAAGAAGAATGTCAGAAGGCGTCAAAGCTACTATTACATCAACGCCTTCACCGTTTTTCATCACCAACACTTGAGGGGGAGATTGTTGGAATCACTCCTAAACCTTTATTCAAGTGTTACTTACTCATATGTAATAGTTAGTTTAATTATGGCCTTTATGTTTGTTATTAGCCTTAAGCTTATGTAGAAGGCCCATGAGCTTAGGCCCATGTCCAATAAGGAAAGGATGGGAACTAGGGGTGTTGCCCTAGCTTCCCTCCTATAAATACTCTTGTAAACCTTCATTTGAAGGTTGGTTGTTCAAGTTATTCCCTTCACTCACTCTCTACGCATAACCGTCTTCATCATAACGTGTGTGTGTGTTTGGTTTACTTGTTCAATCGCCTTTATCTCTTTCTATTAAGCTTTTGTTGTAAATCTAGTGACCTAACAGTTTTATATTAATATTTAGTTTCTATGCATTAAAGACTTGTACATGTGCTTGAAAGTCTTGTACATTTATATTTTATAGAAATCATGTACATATTAAGTAGGTTTTCAGATTTTTATTTACATAATATCATAAAATAATAAATTAGCGCTTGTATTGGGAAATAAAGTAAAGTTAGGTTTTTGTGCTATAGAAGCTTGTACATTGGCTTTGGTGTATTGTACTTTAGGGCTTATCATTTAGTTACGTAAAATCATAGTTACAATAAATTAAGGTTTAGTAAAAACTCTAATAGATAGTAAACATTTAGTTTGAACGTTTAATAATAGTACGTTAATGAATTCACGTAAAGTGGCAAATAAAATATTGTAAGGTTTTATACTTGACATATAGAAATGTTTATGTGAAATAAACATAAAGCACATTGGTGTCGGTCCGCATGTGCCCATTTATTGAGAATGTGAGTTACGTCACATTAGTTTGTTGTTGTGATTAGATATACTATTTACTTTAAAAAAAATAGACGTAGAAAATTGATAAGTATTAGTTTAATATAGGTGGAAATTTACCGGTGGTTACAGTCACACCCCCTTAAATGGAATCTCGTCCTGAGATTCAGTTCGTGTTATATGTCAAAACGATGTTGATGAATAATCGGTGTATATATTCAAAGTAATTATGCCAAAGCTTACGCATCTAAGTCTCTTATCTAATAGAGGCATAAATTCTATAGGCAAAGCTAAGTTTCACTGGAAATGAATAATATGGTTGAATACTAATTTTCTAGGGAAAGCGTACCCGTTATGTGTTGTGGGCTGCATCCACATGACCTAAATAGAATGCTCGACCACGAGGCGGACTGTTATGGGTTCCAGGGTTTGGGATATTTCCTTCAATTGCTAAAGCTATATTACTGTATATTTGTTTCGGTGCCCTATTCAACCTAGGACACGCATTCCGGAGGTGATCTAGGCTGTTACACTCATAGCATGTACTTTGGTTATTCTTCATGTTGCTTGCATTCACTGGTGCTCTACACCGATTTGCAAAATGACCCAACTGATTGCAATTTGTACACACACGGTTGGGCACATACCCTTGATGATGATAAGCACATTTAGCACACTTTGGATATGGATCCACATATCCTCTCTGACCATAACTAGTTGCCGCAAAGGTCCTTTCCTTCTTGTTGTCAACCATTGTGCCCGTTTGTTTGTCTGACTCATTCGCTCCTTTTCTTTTATCAATGTTCTTCAAAATTCCATTCCTAACCATCTCATTTTTTAGAGTCCATGCTTTCAATATTGCACTCTGAATTGTAGAAGGCTTAGTTGCTTTCACAGCTCCACGAATCTCAGGGAGAAGACCATAGATGTACCTCTCGATCCTCTTTAATTCAAGGGTAACTAGATGAGGAACTAGTTTGGCCAACTCATGAAATCAATCTGTGTAGGCTGCATGACTAGCCCCTACCATAGTGTGATGCCAAAGTTCAGCTTCCAGATTTGGCATCTCATTGTCCGGGTAGTATTCCTCTTTCAGTAGTGCCTTAAAGTCATCCCATGTCATACCTATAGTTGTTTCCCTACCCCTAGCTTGAATCTACGTATCCCACCATGTCAATGTCTTTCCTGACAGCGAGCATGCATCATACTTCACCTTTTGATGTGTTGCTGATAACATCAAATAATCTTGATTTTTAAGTGTCAATTTCCCCCGTTTATGCTCATATTTTATGTTGTTTATATGGATTTATAATCTTATTCCATTATATTTCATGTTCAGGTAATATATGAGCATTGGAGCTTAGAGACGCGGTTTTGGAGATATTCTTAATGATTTTTATCTTAGTATACTTTTATGGAAGAAGCTACGGCGTAACTCTCACTCTCAGTTATGCCATAACTAGGATTACGTGTATGAAGACCAAATCTACCGCAGTTATGGCGTAACTATCTACTTAAGTTACGCTGTAACTATCTAGGTCATGTGGAATTTCGTGCCTCCATCAACTACGCTGTAACCTCCAGCATAAGTTACGACGTAACCAATAATACAAGAGTTCTGATGGGGTCTTTGACTATTACGGCGTAGTAAATTATTAAGTTTACGGCTGAGCTTAGAATTATGGCGTAACTATTCTTAAGGTTATGCCGTAATCATCACTACGAGACTTGAGTTTGTAGGATAATTAAGTTACGGCGTAACCACATTATTAGATTACGCCGTAACTATGATCGGGCGTATAAATACAAGCCCTAAAATCTGCATTATTGATCATTCACTCACCACACAAAAGCAGAGAACGTGAAGAGGGTTCCAAGGGCAGATCATACTCAGCATACGGAGCTATTTCCAAGGTAGAAATCACACCATATCATCGATAAGCTTTAGCGAATTCTATTTCATTACACTTTAATTCATGTCTTCATTCATTATGTTAAAAGTTGAATTGATTGCGTGTTTTAATATGATCGGCTAAGCACCTTTGGTGCTAGCCTAGTTATGATTCCTTGATTGTGTTATTTATGTTTTCGATCTTCTATTATTGTTTCTAGTGTATGCATGCATAGTTCGTTGGTAGTCACCGTAGCTTCGGTAGTTTTTAGTTGCAGTCGTATTTACTTGCTTAGGAGAATTGACCAAAGGACCCTACGGAAGTAGGTAAAGAGGGTTGGTAAGAATTGACCAAAGGACTGTCAATCCCTCTTGTGCGAATTCACCAAAGGATCACCATTCGGAAGGAGGAACTTAATAATTTAGGGATGTATGTCTAAGATGCTAGCGCCCGGGCACACATTGTTTTGAATCTTGCATGTAGGGTACTTAATGACTTAGCTTAGGTTGCTAGAGATCCCCGTCTCCCCAAAGAGTAGGCCCTTGACGTCGGGTAGGAACCTTTGTCTAATAGGCTATGACGAATTGACCAAAGGATTCTAGCGAATTGAACCCCCACTTGAAGCAATAGGAAGTAATTAGAAAACATAGACATAGCATGATAGGATGTATATATAGGTTAGCACACTTTCTCTCTATTGTTCACAACTTCAATTTATTTTCCGCATTTGATTTCTTGTTATTTAGTTAAATTAATCTTTCAACGTAAAACTCTTTAAAAACTGTGACATTAGACTTAATTGTGATCCAAATCTACATAGATCTTGGGAATGACATCGGCTTTACCACCTTCTATACTACGCACGATCGGGTTCACTACTCGTTAGTGCAATAGGTAGACCTTAGGTAGACGAGACCTTAGAAATTTAAATCCTGGTCATAAATCCTACATCAGTTGCACAACTACTAATGTCGATCACTAACTCCATCTTTTCAACCCATCGAGTATACTCCAATGCACCTCCCTTACCATCAAACTCTATTGGCTTACATGCCGTAAATTCCTTATACGTGCACCCAGTTCTGTTGTTGTTATTACCATTCCCTCCTACATAATTGGTGTCAGCATTTATGCTTTCGTGGTTTCCCGAGTTATTGATATGATTGCCAACCTGAGTGACAATAATAGGAAGCAAGTTTTGAAGCTGTTGACAGATGATGGCGACAAAATCAGAATTTCCACCATCATTTTTATTATTGCTACCAATTCCGCGACCACCTCCTCTACCTCCACGTTCGCTGGTCCTTCCACCTCTTAGTGCCGCACCTCCTCGGCGAGTGCTGCGAGTTGTCCTCCTTGATGCCATGTTTTCTACCAGGAAGGAAATTTAGTGAACTTCAGACATGAGGGAACACCGTTGAACATCCAATCTATACTTAGCGTTCTCATACATAATATCACATAAAAAGTTGTTTCCTAAAGGATGCCAATGCCAATCAACGTAAGCATCGTCACCTATGTCTACGTGGGACTTGATGCATTTAGAATTATGTTGGCCACCATAATTATAATTGCCTTCTTTCACACGGGTACATATCAGCAAGCACATATATCTTAGCGATTGATGTTACTTAATAGATAGACATTCCATCATCCGATCCTAAATGGTGTAGTATGGGTATCTCGGGAGTGTCGAATTTGGTACGTAGGAATCTCTCCTAGGGGCTAAAGTCACAAAAACTTTAGTTTCTAACAATTCCTCAAAAGTATCCTTAAGAGAACTCTCATCCTCGAGCAAATCATCAAATCTCTACTGCTAAATAATAACCTTTATTTAACTCAACCTCATGTCTCATCAAACACGAACTGTCACAAGATCGAGTTAAATAACCAGTTATTACTGAGCTTCAAATTTTTGATGGCTTGACTAAATTCTGGGATTACCCTATCGGTACAAAAACCATAACATCCAACAGCGTGGATATAAGCAAAAAAGTTTTAAGTGTACAAGGCGATAGGGAGGAGAGTCTTAACGCATATAGTAGTTATAGTATAGGTACTAAATGCAATCTACTTATCTATAACCAAGGCTCTTATACCAATCTGTAACACCCCCAAAATATCGCAGCGGAACGATAGTGTCATTCTTAATATAAAGCACAAGGTATAGAAAACGACCTCTAAATGAGACATTTTGAAAAGTTACCATTCGAATTATTTAAATCAGCATTATTACAAGAGGTCTCAAAGTATATGATTACATAAATTTTTTCAAAATGTATCGAATGGTAAAGGATAAAAGCATAAGTCTCCAAAGCATGCAAATGACTCTATAATCCATGCATCCGCTATCGCCTTACTAACCTGAGATAAAAATGCTAAAAAGGGTCAACACAAAGGTTGGTGAGTTTATAGAGTTTAGTTAAATTGTAAATCCTTTAAAGAATGTTCCCACAGCAAAGGCATTGTAAATCCATTCAGTTCCATGTCTCGCCCAAACAAAACTTGCAACCTATGTGTTTACAATCCACTACCAAAATATAGTATGAGTAAGATGTAAGTGTATACGATATATGCAAGAACTTAATGTAAATAATAACAGCCAACTGAACCTCATGACAAGAATAAACAAGAATACACAATATTATTCACCCAAGGCCATGAATCTGGGACCAAGGGTGGGGCGTCAGCCCGATAGTACTATCAATACCTCTCCAACGGCTCCATCTAGGTGTTAAACAATTGCTAAAGAATATAGCGTATAAGAATAAGTGTAACACATAAAGGCACATATCGTAACTACACTTCATGTCCAAAAGTATAAAAAGTATAGCTTAGCACAAGACTATAATGTTTTGAGTATTTGTGGAAGTCAAAGCAAGTATTTGAGTATGTATCTCCCTCAAAGAGTTTATAAAGAAATAAAACGAGTAAAAGTGGGGCTCTGACTCACCTTGGTGATACAGTGGTCTAAAAAAGTCAAGTAGTGTAAATAAACGGCTCCGACACGCGACCTGGGTTGGTATGTCAAGTTTAATATGTTTGCTTGATGTTTAAAACTTTGTTATTGTGAAATGTTTATAGTAATTGTACAACATGTGTTTTGTCGATAATTATGTGTTGAATCTTTGAGTAAAATTAGTATAATGTGTATGGTTGAACAAGAAAGTACAAATGATAAGATTTGTAGTTTTGAAGTCTCTTCAAAAGTTAGTAGATAATAAATTATGTTTTATCATATTTTATTTTAAAGTTTGTTCGATCGATAATAAAATAGAAATACTTCGCATATTGATTCTTGAAAAAAAAACCGAGTCGATATGCATTAAAAATATATTTTCGTGATAATTATAAAATGTTACAATTTATACCCTTATAGTTTCAATTATTGATAGTTTATACCCTAAACTTTCATAAAATGATAATTTGTATCCCTCAACTTTAGTGAAATGACAGTTTCTACCCTACAGTTTCAAATATGACACTTTACACCTAATGTCTCATGTAGATTGCATTTTAGTCCTTTTTATATAAAGAATTTGAGTTTTGGCAAAATAGGCCCTCAAAGCATTATTGGTGTTACACTCGTAGTCCTTCTTTAGCAAATTTCCATTTTTTATTTAGAAAAGGGTGTAGCACATTATGGCTTATTACAATAATTAATAATAAGTTTGAAAATAAGCTATAAAGAGCTTTTTGGCTTTTAAATTAGCTTATGGGCCTTAAAGCCCATTAAAAGGGTGTGTTTGGTTTTTGACTCGCGACACCAAGAAAACAAAAGAAAATAGTCGAGGCCTTAGGAGTTTTTGACAACGATCTAGTGGCTTTATAAACTTTTCTATGGGCTTATTTAAGTGACTTAATTTCCATGCTTGTAGATTTTAGCTTATAGGTTTAATAATTACTCAAAGTGGGGTGTTTGGGGTGATGTACGACAAGAAGAAAAAGAAAAGAAAAAATAGTTCGATTCTTATAACTACTTATGGCTTGTTTTTAGAGCTTGTTAACATGTAGTCTAGCTTATCTAGAGGATTAATGGGGTAATTTATTACCTATAGTTTTGAAAATATCAAAAATAAATAAATAAGGGTGTTTGTTTAGCTACGGTGAAAAAAAAGAAAAAGAAAGAATCGATGGTTTTGGATCTTGGTTTTTAATTAGGAAATTATTATCATCATATGTAGGTGTGATTAAGAACTATTCAAGAGATTGAAAAAGGTTTGAAAGACTTACAACTTGTAAATTCGATTTTAAAGAAAAGAGAAAAATGTGACTTAAGACATAGGACTTGGAACAAGGCCTCCCAGGTCTTCTAGGTTCTTGCACAAGCTTCTTACTACTTCAGTTGGACTAGAAAACTTAGAAATGTCATAAGGGACATGATGATGTAGCTTAAGATGTGGCTTAACTTTGGCGTTGTTAATGTTTAGTGGTTAAAATTAGTTAAGGTTGATTTATTTTATTTTAGGTTTGATTTGGACTAGGAAGAAAACAAGGGAACGTCTAGGCTTAAGGTACTTGTACCTTAGACTAGTTGAGGTTGTACAAGAGGTTTAGATGTGTAGGAAACTTAGTTTGAGACTCTAGTTAGGTTTTGTTAAGTTTAAATAAGTTTTGTTAGGTTTAGATGTAATAAAAGTGTAGTTTTAATTTTTGTGCATTAATCACTTGTACATTAGGAATTAAGGAGTTGTACTTTTAGGTTTATAAAGTATAAGAAAATCTAGTTTAGGGCTTGTGTATTAATAACTTGTATTATGTGTTTTATAGTGAGTACACTGATGTTTATAATAAGTTTTATAATATTTAGTTTTTATGCATTAAAGACTTGTACATGTGCTTGAAAGTCTTGTACATTTATATTTTATAGAAATCCTGTACATATTAAGTAGGTTTTGAGATTTTTATTTACATAATATCATAAAATAATAAATTAGCGCTTGTATTGGGAAATAAAGTAAAGTTAGGTTTTTGTGCTTTAGAAGCTTGTACATTGGCTTTGGTGTATTGTACTTTAGGGCTTATCATTTAGTTACATAAAATCATATTTATAATAAATTATGATTTAGAGAAAACTCTAATAGATATTAAAAATTTAGTTTGAAAGGTTAATGATCGTACGTTAATGAATTAACGTAAAGTGACAAATAAAATGTTGTAAGGTTTTATACTTGACATTTTGGGATTGCTCCTAACATGTAAATGGAACGACATTTACAGGATTACATTATCTATCTTATTTAGCCAAAATATATGGACTAGTTAGGTAATATTGTAATAGTTAAGTTGTGTTAGGCTATAAATACCCCTCCATACTTTCATGGAGGGGTGAGACTAGTGTGTGTGTATTTTTCCCTTTCATATTATCAATAAAACATCTAAGTTTCCCTTTTCTGTCTACTCTCTCTCTAACCATGAAGATGGTGTTCTTCCATCTTCCCCGACCTCCCGAATCACCATATAAACCTAATACTACGATCGTAAAGTGGTATCAGAGCCAATGTTTTTATCATTGGTTGATTTGAGTATTGTTTAAACTGTATTTATACCATTTGCTTAGTCAGAAATTTTTTTTCCTACTTTATGTGGTAACAGTTTTAAAATGTTTTATGTATCCTATACGGTTAAAAAAAAGAGTCATGTGTTTTATCCAAAGTTTGCATAAACTGATTGTATCATTCGTTTGTCCAAACAGTTTTGTATTATGATATATCACTTTTTATGACTTTTCATCCATCCTGTGAAAGTAAGGTTTATGGTCTGATTATGTTTTGACATATAGAAATGTTTATGTGAAATAAACATAAAGCATATTGGTGTCGGTCCGCGTGTGAGCACATTTATTGAGAATGTGAGTTACGTCACATTAGTTGGTTGTTGTGATTAGATAAACTGTTTACATTTAAAAAAAATTAGACATAAAAAATTGATAAGTATTAGTTTAATATAGGTGGAAATTTACCGATGGTTACAGTCACACCCCCTTAAATGGAATCTCGTCCCGAGATTCAGTCCGTTTTAGATGTTGAAACTATGTTGACGAATAATCGGTGTGTATAGTCAAAGTAATTATGCCAAAGCTTACACATCTAGGTCTCTTATCTAATAGAGGCATAAATTCTATAGGGCAAATCTAAGTTTCACTAAAAATGAATAATATGGTAGAATATTAATTTTCTAGGGAAAGCGTACCCATTATGCGTTGTGGGCTGCATCCACATGACCTAAAAAGAATGCTCGACCACGAGGCGGACTGTTATGGGTTCCAGGGTTTAGGTTATTTCCTTCAATTGCTAAAGCTAGATTACATTTGTCTCGGTGCCCTATTCAACCTAGGACACACATTCTAGAGGTGATCTGGGATGTTACACTCATAACATATCCTTTGGTTATTCTTCATGTTGCTTGATGTTAGGATTTAATAAATCCATATAGAAGTGTCGGTCACCCCAACTACAGTCTAGCATAAGTTAGCTCGTAGACTTAACGTTATTTATTAGTTATAGATTAGCGTAAGTAATACCGTGAAAGAAGGACGAGTCTTTACCCACTGTATGCCTGATCTACAGCCCGAAGGAGGGCATATGAACCATGTATAAATAGCCCTCTCCCCACAAGGGAGAGGGTTGGATGTTCACTTTAATCTAATCTTGCATATTTTTGTTTCTCTCTCTAAACATCCCATTCTCTCATCTTTGTCTCTCTAAACACATGATCCACACACTAATCATTTTTGGTGTTATGATATCAATAATCTTACAATTTGTATCAGAACCCATGGTTTGATTAGCTAGGTTGTATGTGTGTTTGTATTGTTGTTTTAGATTGAAAAGTTAGTTTTGGAAGGTTTTTGGTCTCATATTTGGCTTCCTTTGATTCTCACGTTTGTGGTGTTAAAGTAAGTATTTTTAGGATAGTTATAACCTTCTAGGATCAAGTTATACAAAAGAAACCAAGCAAAAACGTTCTAAAGGGAGAATTTTAGGTGGTTTTAGGTGAAAAACATACTTGTTCATCGATGTGTTTTGTCTCTCGGTAAATTTTTCTTAGGTGCGATTTGTCTGCCTTTGGTTGCGATTTGCCAGAGTTAAGCTGCGACTTGTCTGGGTTGAAACTGCGGTTTGATTATTATATTAATATAGTGTTGCGATTTGTTAGCAAAAGGACAAAAAGGATGATAATGTTTGTACATGTTGAAAGCGACCTGCGATTTGTGTCCTACGATTTGGGTTCTGCTGCAATTTGGCCCTGCGTTTTGTCAATTGCTGCGATTTGTGTCCCTGCATTTTGACAGATTGCGATTTTTGTTGACTGCGACTTGATAGTTGCGTTTTGTATAGTCTGCGATTTGTCTCTCCGTTTTAACAGATTACGATTTGTGTTGACTGCGATTTGTTACTTGCGTTTTGGGTTTTTTGCGGTTTGATTGTTGTGGCTTGACTACAACTACGATTTGATAGTTTGCGATTTGAAGGGTTACGATTTGTGCTATTTGAAGACAACTCTTGAGTTTTGTCTAGGAGACACCCTGCCCAAAATTTTATCAGGACTGTAATTTGATTCAAACGTCACCAAATCACAATTTAACAACAATTCACCTATTCAAAACATTCACTAATCATTGAATCGATCCAACTATTTTCATAACACGCTCAACTTAACAAAAATATCATGTCTTACACTCATGATTCAGTGATGTGGAAAACTAGAAGGGAGGTTGAATAGTTTTACCAACTAAAACTTTGTTTTAAAATGTTTAGATCGACTTATGTTAATCAATTCAGATGTGTATGTTGGATGTTGATACATAGATATGGAAATATGTAAAGCAAAGGTAAAGTGTAAGAAACACAAAACCACGACATGAGTGTTTATAGTGGTTTGGCTACAAGGACACCTTCCTTGCCCTACTCCACTCCCCGAGTCACCTACTCGAGAGTTCATTAGCACTACACGACACAACTCCTTATGGCAGAGAAGCCTTCACAATGTCGCCTACTCTTTTTCTGGTACAAGGCTAGACACCGGGTTCTTCCACAAGGTAGAACCAAACCTATCACTACGTTGCCTACACTTTATCAGGTACAAGGCTAGATACCGAGTTCCATTACAAAGGAGGAACTATCAACAGAAGAACCTCAGTAGTCTTGATGATGATGAAGCATGGCAACTCATGGACTTGAGCTTGCTCGACTTCAAGAGGTGGTGATCTCGCCTTTAAGAGGAACCTAGAGAATCACACAAAAACAAACACAAACTACATAGAAAGATCCTTTGGATCTGAGGTTAGAAAGTTTACAATACTAGGTGATAGTATGTGTAGGAGTGGCTACCAAAAATGAAGAAATTGCTCACTATTTATAGAAGAAAATAAGCTACTATTCCATGGATCCCACGGATCCCTTACTTGAGGGATCCGTCCAGAGTAAACTGGGGGAACTGTGGGACGCTCCTCTTTGCCCATGGGTTTTGGGTCATGGGTCCTAGACTTTGGACAATGGGTATCCAAGTGGATACAATGTATCTAGTAGGTGCAATGCATCTAGTCCATGGGTCATGGGTTAACTCCATGGGTCTTGGATAATATCCATTTATGAATTATGCATGATGTCATACAATGGGTCATGGGTTATGCTCTTTGGGTATGGGTCATGGACTTTGGGTTATACCCAACTACATTCAATGTAATTGGTAAATAAGTCAAATACTTAAACTTCTACCCATGATAATACATACTAAGTATGTATATGTCTACCCAATATGTAAACACGAGTTGTTGTACATATGTATTACTAAATCGTTAAAACACTATTACTTGTTTGGTGTTTTATGTGAAAATGTAAATGTGTTAGTAAACTATTGGCTCAAACCATTTACGTATTTTATTTGTTTCACTAAAATGATTTTATGTTTGTTATCGACAAAACATTAGAAGATTGTAAAATATAAATAAACGTTTTTACGGCTTATTTGTATTAACAATCTCCCCCTTTTTGTTGATGACAAATAATAAGATTATTTAAAGGAAAAATTAAAATTCGTAAAAGTTTGAATTGAAGTTTTTACTCTTTTCTCCCCCTTTTTGTCGAAACAAAAAGAGAGTCAAAAAGAAACTAACACCTTGTTTTTAAAAAAATATGTAAAAAGAAAAAAATATGAAAAATAGAGAGTAAGTGAGGAGAAGTATTCTCGACTTAGCTCCTCCTTGACGAGTCCATCCCTTTGTGAGGGCGTCAAGTAAGAAAAAATACTAAACTAATGCATTGCAACTATGTTTTCAAATGATTTCATCTTTGTGATGAATATGTTCCTCGTTGATGATTGCAACTTTGTAAGGAGGACGTCATGTAATGAAATCCTAATGTGAATTATATTGCAAATGTTTTTGCAATGTATCGCTTTGACACGAAACTCCCCCTAGCTTAGGGTGTCAAAGTCTTCATATGTATATTGAAAATATATATAAAAAGGTTAGAAAACAAGTATATAATGCATAATTTCCTGCAAATAAGACTCAAGTTAGTAGTAAAAAAGTCTTCTATTGCACGGATCCCACGGTTCCCTCTTTGGTGGGATCCGTCTAGGCAATACTGAGGGATTCGTCTGTCTGTAAGCTTAGGACAACAATGGTGATGTAACAAGTGATGTTAACATCAAAATGAGATATGTATCAAGGCAACAAACATATTCTCAAAATAATATGGCAAATAACATGTAATTTCATTTAATAAAACTAGAGAAATGATGTACATAACTCCAAAAACTAAGAAAATGAAAGATACATGACATGGGATTCCTAAATTTGTCTAAGTTGAGCTTAAGACTAGGACACCATTTGAATCCTTAAGTTCACGGTTGTTTAGGTTTGTTGACCTCATCGAAACGTTCGAGGAGGTGATAAAACATGAAATATTGCTCTTCACATATTTCATGTATCAAGCCTTCAATGTGTTGACAATGATAACAATCTTTGTCATGGCTCGGAAAAGGTGATGGTAGAAATAGAGTGGCTTGATGTGGAGGATCAAGTGAAGAGGGTTGAGGATCCTCATAAGAAGGAGGGATTGGGAGAGGCACATTCGATGATGGCTCAACAAAGGATGATGGTGGAGGTATAGAGGTGTCAACCTCCATGTGGTCGGGTGGTTGACTTTGATGATTCCTCATAATCTAAAATGGACCATTTGAGGGAAATGGAGAAAAAGATACCGGTGCAAGTATTGATTCAACACCTTGGTTTTGTTGCACAATCTTTTCTATTGAAGAGAGTGCCGGCAATGGTAGAGGATGGGATGGCCTAGGAGGCAAGTCCTCCAAGTTGTAGAGATGTGGAGATGAATGTGAAGTGGTAAATGATATGGCTCTAGGAACCAAAGGTGATGGTTGAGTGGAAATGGGTGTGTTTGGTTTAGGAGGAATTGTAGTGTTTGGTGATGATATTTTTGTGGGAACAATCCTTTTGGGTATTGGTTAGATTGGTTGAGTTGGTGGAGGAGAAATCCTAGCATTTGTGGATTTAATGGGAGATGATTCAGTAGGGGAAATTTTGTGTAAAACACGAGCAAGTTTCTTGGGTGGTCCTTTGGTGGATGAGTTAGCACTAGGAGCTTTCCTCATGATGAAATGACTAAAGATTAGTGATGTAAAGGTTTCTAAATGCTAATAATAGAGTTGTAGTTGGTGACTAAGAAGTTCTAGCAAGATGACTTATAAAAAGAAGGATTTGGGAAGCGCATTAAAGACTTAAGCCACTAAGATCCTTCGAAATGTGATGATTTGCATGCACAAGGGTCAACTACAGATTTGGACTGATCTAGGAGTTTAGTTAAGACAAGATGGAGTGTTCAAGTTAGCAAGGAGAGCTTGAAATTATTGTTTTAGCTAGGATTTGCTGAATCTGCCAGCCGGTTCCCACGGTTCCCTCCAATGAGGGATCCGTCTAGGCTCATCCTAGGGATCCGGCTATCAGTAGTCAAGAAAAGAAGAAAATGATGTTTGTAGAGTCTAATACCTATACATCTTGAGTGTCTCAGTGTTTTTAAGTGTTTTAAATGAAATGTGACTTAAATGATCAAGGGTAATGAGTAATGGTAGCTAATGATTGTCTTTCATGGAAGGAAAATGGGACTTTATGACCACCAATGGGTGATCAAGGATGACACTAGGATATTTGAGAGTGTCAAGTGATATTAAATAACCGTAGAGATCAGATGGCAACTTGGAATAAAATTTGAAAATTCCTTAAAAATTATAAGAATTGAAAAACTAGTTTTTGACCCATTTTTAGGTAGAGATGACTAAAATCAATTTGCTAAAATTGAGAAATTTATAAAACTAGATGTGTTGACAAGTGAGAGATGATGTATGAGTATAGGAGCGGAAGGATGATGAGTTTTGGTGAAATGACAAATTGAAAAGCACTTTGAGTGTGGTCCTAAATGAGCTATGAGTGAGTGTGAAGCTTACTGAGCTTGAGGAAGACTTAAGTGGTCCTAAGGCATTATGTTAAGCTAGTGTGAAGTGATCTAGTGGGCTTGGTTTGATGTGTGGGGGTTTGCATTGTATTTCCGTCACCCCAGATCCCACGGATCCCTAACAGGAGGGATCCGTCTAGTACAACTAGAGGGATCCGGCAACTGCAGATCAGAAGCATCACAAAAAAATGTGTAGTTTTTGCACTATAATAATCATACGAATTGCTACTAGTCTCTACTAAAAAGGAGCATCAAAACAAGTAAATATCTCATAAACTATAACATAAATAAGTGAAGTAGTGAAACTATCCAAACAATCAAGATAAACCATTCACAAACATAAGCATCCATTGCAAAATGATAAACAATATGTCTAAAAACAACCATAATCCTAATGTCTCTTTCGTCAATCTTTTCTCTTCCTCTTTCCCGACTTCACGACGTAGTTAGTTAGGCATTGGATCATACCCTTCAATTGTTTAAATTCTTCGGTCTCGTTCGGAAGAGTTGGAAGTTGTTCAAAGTAGGTTATGGGGTCCAAGTTGACGTTGGCAACGGGGTTGACATTTACTTCTTCTTCGTCCGAGGAGTCCGGGAGAGCCTGAGGTCTTCTTCCATTGACCATGAACCGTTTATAGGGTTGTTTGGTGGGTGGTACCATGACGTGATCGGCAAGAAAATGATCACCGTTGATAGGAGAAGGTTGCATTGCACTAACATACTCACTGAGTCGTGTTAGGAGCATACCATAGGGAAGTACCATGTTGGCGACTTTGAATACACCAGCCATTCTCTTCACCATGTAATAGGCAAGATTAAATGGCCTTTGGTAAATGAGACAATATATCATTTGGACAAGACATGCATTTGGATGGTCTTTGTTTCTGACCAAACTAATGACATTTTCCCTAAGAATTTCTTCCCACTTTCTATAGATGGGATGCATTTCGAAGAGTTTCATTTGATAGAGATCACGGTGAATAAGTTCTTTGTTGCGGTTGAAGCGAGATTGGTCGGCTCTAATTTGGAAAATGGTGTCTCTAACAATTGTGGGGTCATCAAGAGGAGTGCGGTAGATTGGTTTGGAATCTAGTGCAAAGGATTGAGTAGATATTTCCCAATCTTGGGAGTACATACAAATTCCTTCACAAGGAATGCGGAGGATTTGTGCAAATTTGTTGAGGGGTAGAGCAAGGCTTTGATTATTGATGATAAAAGCGTTTGAGATGCTATCATCACTATTTTGAATGATCCTAACGCTTTTGTAGAATTCAAAGATGAAAACCGGACAAATTTGTTCATCAATATCAAGGAGACAATCAAAGTTGATCGCCGAGAAGACTTGACGAATGTCGGTATTTTCAAGGAAACATTCCTTGACCACACGACTTCGTGAATAAGTCTTTTTTCAAGTCTTATGAAGATTTTACGATCGGTTTTTGAAAACCCCTCTTTTCGATAGTATCTAGTGAGGTAGTGGAATGTATCATGGTGGTCTTGTTGGGTAGCTTTAGGCATGGTTGGTCCTAGAAAAACAAATATTCCATTTAGGTAAAATTTGTTGAGATGGGTTTATGGTTTTGATTTGTATTAACAATATTGTAAGTACAATAGAATCTTTGTTATGTGAAAACCTTTTCTAGTGATTAATTTTGCAAAACCTAATTTCATCAATTGATGTTAAAAAAAATTGAAAACCATAAACCCTAGGATGAAGATGATGAAGAGTAGAACATATGAGTGTAATTACTTACAATGATGTTCTAGAAGGAGATGCTTGAGGATGTGAAGCCCTATGGAGATGAAAATAGCAATTGGCTCGTTTTTGTGTTTTGTGAGGAGAGGGAAAAGAGCAAAATTTGTTTTGAAAAATGTATAATTGGTTTCTGTCACAAGGTTCCCCCGGATCCCTTGTAATTGGGATCTGGCTAGTACAACTTGTGGGATCCGGCTACTGTGGACAGAAAGAGGGTGTTTGGTGTTATTTTTGTAATAAGTTATACACTAGCTTATGGAACAAAAATAGCTTTGAGGTTCCTAATTGAATAGACGTTTGGTCAACGTGTTTTGATAGGTTAACTATCAAGGATCTATTTGTGACGGTGGTGTTAGTTTGACGATCTTTAGAAAATCAAGGAGGAATACTATTCCCGATGATGAGTAAGTCGGGAAAGTGGTGAAAAGAGACTTTTTAGAGACTAACAATTATTAACGTCTAAGTTAATGAAAAGATAATATCAACATATCCATGTAAATGTAAATTAGCTAATTTGTGGATAAGTAAACATACCTCTAAACTCTTGATATGGTTTATGGAGACCATAAAACCAAAATACTTCATGAGTTTTTAAAGTAATCTGTTGTACTTAGTATAAGTAGGTTGCGATTACTTTTAGGTTCTTCCTTGAAGGTTGACTTCATTTTTCTTTGAATAGAAATGAAGACTTTGGAGAGATCCTAGCAAGAAGATTTCTTAAAAAGAAAATGTTAGAATAATCTATCACTATCCACCATAAAAGAAACAATTTGTTTTAAAAGATTTCCTTCTTTGTAGTTTTCAATCATACACGGATCATATAAGGTTTTAAAATACAACATACTCTAAGAAACTTGGTAACGAAGCTCTGATACCAATTGTGGAAAACTAGAAGGGGGTTGAATAGTTTTACCAATTAAAACTTTGTTTTAAAATGTTTAGATCGACTTATGTTAATCTATTCAAATGTGTATGTTGGATGTTGATAGATAGATATGGAAATATGTACTGCAAAGGTAAAGAGTAAGAAACACAAAACCACGACACTAGTGTTTATAGTGGTTCGGCTACAAGCACACCTTCCTTGCCCTACTCCACTCCCCGAGTCACCTACTCGAGAGTTCATTAGCACTACACGACACAACTCCTTATGGCGGAGAAGCCTTCACAACGCCGCCTACTCTTTTTCCGGTACAAGGCTAGACACCGGGTTATTCCAGAAGGTAGAACCAAACCTATCACTACGTCGCTTACACTTTATCCGGTACAAGGCTAGATAACGAGTTCCATTACAAAGGAGGAACTACTACCCAACACTACACCACACCTGTCCCAAAGGAGACCAACTCCTTATTACAACATCATCACGGATATCAAAATCCTTGAATACAACCTATCTCTATTTGTACATCGATACACCATATCGATTATACACCCTTGGCATCCTTCACTAATGCCTTTGACTTGACCCTTTTGGCATCTTTCACTAATTCCTTTTGACACGGACGTTCGACACCTTTCACTAATGCCTTCGTCTTGACTCTTTTGGCATCCTTCACTAATGCCTTTAACACGGAAGTTAAGCACCTTTCACTAATGCCTTCGTCTTGAGTCTTTTGACATCCTTCACAAATGCCTTTGACACAACACTTCTAATGAGAAGGGAAGAACTATCAACAAGAGAACCTCAGTAGTCTTGATGATGACAAAGCATGGCAACTCATGGACTTGAGCTTGCTCGAATTCAAGAGGTGGTGATCTCGCCTTTAAGAGGAACCTAGAGAATCACACAAAAACAAACACAAACTACATAGAAAGATCCTTTGGATATGAGGTTAGAAAGTTTACAATACTAGGTGAAGGTATGTGTAGGAGTGGCCACCTAAAATGAAGAAATGGCTTAATATTTATAGAAGAAAATAAGCTACTGTTCCACGGATCCCTTACTTGAGGGATCCGTCCAGTGTAAACTGGGGGGAACCGTGGGACGCGCCTCTTTGCCAATGGGTTTTGGGTCATGGGTCATGGGTTATGGGTCATGGGTCCTAGACTTTGGACCATGGGTATCCAAGTAGATACAATGTATCTAGTAGGTGCAATGCATCTAGTCCATGGGTCATGGATAATATCCATTTATGACTTATGCATGATGTCATGTAATGGGTTATGGGGTATGCTCCAAGGGTATGGGTCATGGACTTTGGGTTATACCCAACTACATTCAATGTATTTGGTCAATGGGTCAAATACTTAAACTTCTACCCATTATAATACGTACTAAGTATGTATATGTCTACCCAATATGTAAACACTAGTTGTTGTACATATGTATTACTAAATCTTGAAAACACTATTACTTGTTTGGTATTTTATGTGAAAATGTAAATGTGTTAGTAAACTATTGGCTCAAACCATTTACGTATTTTATTTGTTTCGTTAAAATGATTTTACGTTTGTTATCGACAAAACATTAGAAGATCGTAAAATATAAATAAACGTTTTTACGGCTTATTTGTATTAACAAGTGATATCTGAAGTACTTAAACTGTACAATGCGGTTGACAACCATAAGAGTCTTAACTATACTGAACAATTAAACATGATTGAATCAACCAATGATGATGTGAGATCTTCGTGTTCAGATTCAGAAAAGAGAGAAGTGCACCAGTCACAGCTACAACATGTTCATGCAAAGGAGAGTTGCATTGAACCTTTTCGACTACTTCATTCACACCTCTCAGTACTTCTAACTGAAGAAAGATTCACAATGGGATTCGAACGAGCATTTAATGCATTTTTCCGTCAAGATGTATCAACATTCATGAGCACATTGTTCTTGAAATTAGGACAACTTGAAGAACAACTTGACAGAAAAAAATTTCAAGAAGTCGGATCCAAAGCTGCACTTCAGGTGATTTAAAAAACAATTTAAGTCATTCTTCAATGGTGAATACACTTTGGATTCGGATGATCATATGACTGAAAGGTGCTTTACGAGTCACACTGGGATGAAAGCTGATGTGTTCAGAGAAACATTCATCCAACTCATGGATAATGTTAAAAAATACATTGAGGAAAGAGTACAGTATGAAGACAAAGTGAATGTGTGTCGTGTGCAATCGAGAGATAGTAGTTTTGAGTCGGGTAATGCATCAGTTGAAGGATCAGGTGTTGCTGAATGCAGAAGATTAGAGACAGCTAAGATTGATACAACTAGCTGTTTAGTAACTCCTATCTCACAAGAAGTGGAAGCAGCTATCAGAACAATAAACGAACAGGTTTCAAGTGCCGAGGTACTCTTAACTATTCAACATGATGCATCTACTAATATACTTGTACAAACTGATCATGGTGCTGAACTTGATACTGAATTATGTTCTTTGGTTGAAGTTGAGACTAAATATTTCAAAACAAATGACATGGTTGATAAAGAAACTTTTAATGAACTTTCAAACAAATTCTCAAAACTTGAAAAACATTGCATTTCTCTTGAAATTGTGATACAAAGAATGGAAGAAATTTTACAAACTAAGAAACCATGTAATAATCCAGAATTACCTGAATTTCGTGAATTTTTTGAAATTAACGAGTTAAAATCTCAGCTACAAGCCAACAACTCGACAATCAACAACCTGAAGAAACATATCTCTGATATGAATGAGAAAAATAATTTATACGGAATTAATCAAGACAGTAATGCAATTAAGACAAGAAATAATGAACTGTCAATTTATGTGGCTAAATTAATCAAGGAAAATGAGTCTTTGAAAAGGCATAAAAGTAATCTAGATGACTCAATCAAAGAAATTTCTAAAACCTTAGAACAAAAAACATCTTTGATGGTCAAAATTGAAGAATTCAAAGCTAAACTTCAGGATAAGAGTTTCACAATAGTAGCCTTAAAGAACGAGCTCAGAAAAAATATAGGGAAAAGTGTGAACACTAAGTTTGCAAAACCATCAATCTTGGAGAAGCCAGTTTTACATCCCAATAGGAACCGGTCTGCTGTTAGACAACCGACTGCGTTTATATCTGAATGACAAAAATCTTTAAAAACAAGGTTTGCCTCCCAAGTTGATGAGATCAAAGTTTTGTCAAAACCAGTCACTTTACAAGCTAATCCCAAGAAAGCGAAAGAAAATGCTCAGGCTAAGGTTCAACCGTCTAAGACTAGGATTAAGAAAAAGCCTTCTAGTGCACATAAGATGTCTCATAAAACTAATCCCTCTCCTAGGAAAACACTTATTGATAAAACCTCAGAAACAAGGAATACAGATACATCTTCCACTGTGCCTAAGAAGTAAAACACTCCTAGATGTTGCCTTAACTGGATACCAACCAGTAGAATGTTTAAGAATGTTGGACTCATATGGATTCCTACCAGCAAATTGACCACCGATGGCAACACCAACGTTGATTGTGAAATTCCCAAAAGTCTGGATACTGTTGCTGCAAACCCACATAAATGCAAACATACTTGTGATGTTAGTGCAGGTGTTCCTCACTCATTTTCAGGTACATTGATCAATTCTATCAAGAAAAGACGTGCATGTACTATGATTCCTGAACACTTCAGCTTAGGACTCGTGCTCTAACAAACCTCATTTAAGAGTATATCCAATACTGGTATACTCTATACAGTTTCCACGTTGTACATATCTTATTCATTAAAAAAATTGAAAGACTGAATATATATATATATATATATATATATATATATATATATATATAGAATCTAGATCAAATAAGATCAAACTTAAAGTTGTTAAAATGAGATCAATCTAAAATTTGACAAGTGACACTCTCTTTATAACAAAAATAATTTTTTTATTAGCTACAACTAAAAATGTTAAAGTTTTGATAGATTTTTTTTTTTAAAATTTAGAAACCTAGGTGATACACTTTGATTAGAAGTGTAATGTGTATCGTTTTGTATGTGTATCGATTTTGGAATATCTATTAGTGTAATGTGTATCAGGTGTATCACTAATTCAAACTCATGTATCATTTGGTTATTAGTTTCTAAAATGTGTATTTGTATTAAAATATTATATTTTTGTGTATTATTGCTAAAATTGTTATTTATAAATATTTTAGTGGTTTTTTAGACTTGATCTTATTTTTACAACTTTAAGTTTGATCTCACATTAACCCTCCCCTATATATATATATATATATATATATATATATATATATATATATATATATATATATGTGTGTGTGTGTAGTTTTAAAGGTATGTATTCTGGTATCGATAACATCTACGGTCCTAGAAATATCATTCAATAAGGACACGGGTCTTTAGATGAAGTTCGAACAGAAGTTCATCTGTGTTTCTCAAAACATGCCTATACAAATATGTTTCCGTAAATGATTTATCAGAAAAGTATTTATTTTTCAAAAGAGTGCAAAAGAGAGTCTTTAAATCAATCGGAGTCAAGTGTGCATAAATTTTTCATAATCAATCAATGACTACACCTGTTTACTTGAAATTAGGTCATTGATTGAGGGGGAGAGTAATGGTCAAAATTTATGAATGTCGGTTAAGTTGCTTCAACTCATTAATCTCTATCCTGACTCTCATACTAGATGGGGTATCAACTTATGTGTTTTATTTAGGAAATTTATTGTTATCTGTTAAGTGTTTCCTAGATTTTCCTATTTGTTTGTGGTCCTGTCTTATTTCTAAATTTACAAAATATGGTATGTGAGGGTCTAAACTGGATGTAACATGATAAATATTAACCTTTGCAAAAGTGAGGGCTAAATTTGTCAATGCATTAAAGATTTTGTATGTAAGTCTGCGATTTGTTAAGTTGATGGGCCAATTTTGCCAATATGTGAAATCCTTTTTGAAAGTAAGTTTGCGGTTTTTATATCTTAGGGGACAAAGTTGCCAAGATGTGAAAGTTTAGTGTGTTGGTATATATGGACTTGCGATTTATCCGGTCAAAACAATTCTAAAACAGCCAAACTCTCTCATCTTATTTTTCTCATGTGCTAATCGTTGCGTTTTGTCCCCTGATATACTTTTGTGAATTCTTTCTAGGTATGTGTTGAATTACAGGCTCATTACACTAGCTAGATATCACTTATTTCATTACTCGCCTAATTATTGTCCTTGATTGTCTTGATTAGGTCTTTTCTAGCCGATCCACCCTCATTTCATAGATTTGTACGATATCCTGAGGTTAATTAATGGGTTTAGAATCAATTGTTGTTGTAAGTGTTTGATTGAGTGTTGATAATGTCTCCCATAACCTAATTGTCTTGATTCCAGAGATTTGAGATTCTTTCATTACCTTCGTATAGTGTCTAAGGAATTTGGTTATGATTGTCTCAGTTATGTGATTATTGTTGCCATTACTTTATGTTGCCTGCTGATTGATCATAATATTAAGAGATAAGACTATAATTAGGAACGGATCATTGAATTGGGCTTAGCAGCGATTTGGTAAAATTGTTCTATGTTGCGTTATGTGTTTAAGTGTTGTTCTTGGTTGCGAGTTGGTACAATAGTTCTTAGTTGCGTTTTTGTTGATAGTGATGTTCTTAGTTGCGAGTTGGGGAAAGTGTTCTTGCCTGCGTTTTGATACTATGTTCTTAGTTGCGTTTTGTATTTAAATAATATTCTTGGTTGCGGTTTGGCAAAATGTTCATGATTGCGATTTGAGTAAATTATCATATGTTGCGTTTTGTCAGACTGCTATAGGTTGCGACTTGATAGTATCTCCTAATAGCGTTTTGTCTGGTGCATTTTGTGTCAAATATCATGTCTTGCGGTTTGGTTAGTAAAGAATACTTTTTAAAAAATGTAGGACCCACTCTGGCAAATTTAAATATAATGTTGCGATTTTTCATAGTGTATTGCGTTTTGCCTCTTGAGTTTTTGACTTGCAAAACTTAAGCCTTTGCGACTTGTCCTCATTGCGATTTGGCTGGCTATGCGATTTTTCTAGTTGCGTTTTGATGGTTGAAACTGATTATCTGCAATTTGATCTTACCTGTGTTTTGTTATGTTGCGACTTGTCCCTTGAGTTTGTTATGTTGCGATTTGTCCCTAGTGTCTTATCTATGTTGCGACTTGCCCTCTTGAGATTTGTCAATCTAGACTTGATCATCACAAATAGTCAAAACAGAGTTTTGTATATCTTGTAATGTTGATCAAAGTGACATTATCCTGGGAGTGTGTCTTATCTCATTAAGTGCTTTAATTCTATGACTATGTCTTATGATTCCCAATGCCTTGGTGTTTGATCACTCATGTTCTTATCGTCAAAGTTGTATCTCTCATCTAACATAATCATCCTGCATATATCTTTCTTTGTGGATGTGATTGGTACAGATACAATTGCTGACATCAATGCACCAGTTAACCAAGCTGCTATTATCCCACCACCCACGCGTACTGATGAAGAGATTCTTCCATATGCCGACTGGGTACTGATTGGGAAAAGCAACTTTTTCATAGATATGGAAAAAACTCAACCAAACCCTATCTACAAGATGGCAGTAGATATACTGAAGCATACGAACTTCTTCAATGCTCTTACGTTATGCTCCACAATCCCCTCAATCTACATTCAGCAGTTTTGGGATACGGTTAAATAGGATAAAATCACAGCAGTTTACAGTTGTCAGTTGAATGAAACATGGTATGTACTCACCAAGGACACCATCCGAGACGCCTTACAAATCACATCGGAGGATGCAAACAACCCTTTCACTCCTCCACCGAATACCAACGAATTAATCAAGTTTGTCAATGACTTGGGTTATCTGTCTGTAGTCAACAAGATATCTGCGGTAATCACTGATGCGCGTACGAAGCGCGTTCGGGGTCAAAGGAACTTTCTTTTCGTCGATCAAGTTTTTCAACACCCTAGGCAGTGAACCTAATCATTGTAGTGTAGTATTGGGTAAGCCTCGGGTATTGATATCGTTCTCTATGGGAATAGGAATGCTAGCAAGAAGTGTACTACGCTAAGGTGGGGTTGAGGATGATTCTTTTTTTAGCTTTTTATATTTTTTAGAAAGCTAAGGGTAAAATCTCGGGGCAATGAATTTGGAGGGGTGGTACTTCTACCGATTACTTCTACTATTCTAATTATCTAATACTACGGGTAGCTATGTCTTTTTGATTGTGTGCTCGTATGATGATTAAAATTATGATTACCTTGATACTATTACTCCCTAGTTATCTTTTATTGGTGGTTGAATTGTCACGTCCTTATTCTTAACGCATTGTGTTTTCTAAGGTCGTGGGGTGTGCCTTTTTCCCTAACTCTTTAAGACTACTTTAAGGTTATTGCCTACGAAATCAGCTAGATGTTTCATAAACTAACTTTAAGGTTATCTTTGGATGTTTAGATTACGAAATCCTCTAAGTGATTCATACACTAATATTCACAAAGATTACTCAAGCATTTAAACACAACGATAGCCTAATTGAACTCCTAAGCCAGTTATAATTAAGATAAGAGACAATCAATCAATAATTAAAAACTAAGTTTCATAGATCTAAGCAAACATACAAGAAATTTAGCCGGACATGTTAAAAAATTAAGCATACACACATTCAATGGAAGACATAATGATACTAATGGAATAAAACACTTATCTTGATGTGTAAAATAGGGTTTGGGACCCTAAGATACTGTCCAAGTCGGACTACAAACGTTTAGGGTTTTTACTGTATAAGTATACCTCTTAAAATACAGAAAAATCAAATTCTATATATATATTTACACTTGCGACGAAGTCGCCTTATAGGTGGGACGCCGTCAGATCGCCGTCAATAGGGCTTCGGCAGGGATGTCGTCTGATTCTGGATCTGGGCCGTCTGAGATGAAAAGTCTTGGTGACGCCCTTCCTCTTCAAAGCTTGACGCCGTCAAGTGTATTTTAGCAAAAAGTCTACTAAGCCTTCAGGTGTATTTTAATTAAATCCGTAGAGAGGGATGGCGTCGCCCTTTAGTTGGGACGTCT
The DNA here is from genome assembly GCA_910596185.1 of Chrysanthemum makinoi. Taxonomy (NCBI): domain Eukaryota; kingdom Viridiplantae; phylum Streptophyta; class Magnoliopsida; order Asterales; family Asteraceae; genus Chrysanthemum; species Chrysanthemum makinoi. The sequence continues at coordinate 74,712,934 of OU343219.1, read as the reverse complement.
TCAGCTTCAGTTTTAGCAGCTTGAGTGTCTTCAATCATGACTTAGCCATTTTCTTCATGTTTTCACTCCTTTTCGTCCAAATTTTACTTCCAAGAGACCTAAAAAGTGAAAAGGAATGAAATTAAGCAGTAACGAATATAAAAGTGGGCGATTAAGGGCTTAAATGACCCCTTAAAAGTGTACATTTTAAATCCTTATCAAATATCTCTACACTTGGTATTTGCTTGTCCTCAAGCAAATGTGCTTTTGGCCAATCAATTTATAAGTTAGGGGGCATGAAGCATTGGTTTAACATAGTTCACAATAAGTAAAAGCACCGCAATAGTCATAACAAGCATGGAAATTATATACTAGCACCTCACAAGGGGTGTTTGGATTCTCTCATCTCTCGGGTGTATATGAAATATAGTAAATGGAAATGGAAGATAAACACTCATTACCTGGTCATAGTACATAGATTACCATAGGCTTGAGACTAGATCAAACCTCCACCGCTTTGGCGTAAGTACCTAGGAACAACTATCTAAGAGGTCTTTAAAAAGGGTTGTAATGTTAGGCTTACGGTAGGGAAAAAAGGGGTTTGGTTTGATAGGCGATTTAGTGGTGGCAAGTCAAAAATCTTATGTTACAAGCATGAAAAGAATGGAGTTGCTAAGCCAAGACTCGACTCACTAAACTCTATATAACTTGAAACAAACATACATAAATTGAAAAACATAAACATAAAGATAGATGTAGGATGGTAGCCCGTATGTTTTTTTTTTATTATTTTTTTATTTTTATTATTATTTTTTTTAAACTCCATTTTTCGATTTTTCTTTTCTTTCTTTTTTTTTTGCTTACACTTTTACTCTACCATCCTCTAAGATAACATCAAAATATAAGGGATTTATAGGAGCATCCCTACACTGGAGTTTTTATTACTCTAACACTAATTTTACCCGATTTGAAAAGATCAAAACACTTGGAGTATTTAATTACGTAAATAAAGGGAATTTGAATTTAACGTTTTTTTCCGTCACTCCATAAAATATAACTTTTGCCCATGAGTCCCAATCATCCCAAAACTATGTACAAAAGATATGATTCGACTTAGCAACCATGAAAGTAACTAGATAATTGAACTAAGGGTTTAGTATGATAACAATAATGCACTAAAGGTGAGTGCATACAAGGTAGGCTAAGGCGATTTGGGTGTACATTTGGGGGTGGATTGTAAACAATGCTCTTCATTGATATTCCAGAAAACCAAAACATCACGAGAACCGCGAAAAGGATAGGCTCTGAGGGGTTAACTAGGGGTATTGTGTACTAAAGATACGTACATCGCAAGGGTGTGGGGTAATTACTCGACCGATGTGGAAGAAGTAATTATAATACGGGTTTCAAACAAGGTTTATCCTAATGCCTCTTATAATACGGGTTTCAAACCAGCGATCTCGGAATGCATCACAAAACAAGTTCTAGAATCTATTATACTACCGGTGGACTCTCTAAGCATTAAAGGTGAATGCTTTATTCCTAAAGATCTATAGGCGAACCTCACATTTTTGGGGTGGAATTAGAGTAGTAAATGGTTTTTGTGCTAGTCATATAACTCCTATCCATGAGACGCTCTATTAAGACTAAAGTTTTTGCTTGTACATGTCACACAAAATTTTAAATTTGGTGCTAAAATTGCCCTAAGAATATTTCTTATAGCTTATTACACAAATGAACTAGGACAAGAAAAATATTCAAGGATAAGCATAGTTTCTAAGTTCTCGTTTTATTCTCCCTCCCTACAATTCAACTGAACATTGTCCCCAATGTTCCCCGAAAGTATCAAAGTTATGATAAAGGAAGGTAATTAAAAGAGAAAGAAACTAGTACTCCCCTGATTAGCTCGGTAGGATCCGTGTGAAGTAGTGGTTAAATTCTTTCTCAAGAAGAATGTATACGTGATAAGCTCCATCCAATATTGTGTTTCTTCTTCTTGCCAAATATAACCTGCACACTATATGAAAATAGACGAAACCTTCGCGTAAAATCGGCGGTAAAACTGTATATGACACAACTACACTAAGATATAATGCTTGTGGAATGGATGTTTGCAGATTTTTTGGAAAATTAAGACCTGAGAATTTCCAAAAAATTATAAATAGCACAGAAAACGAGAAAATTTTATAAGCTGTTTCTGCTCGTCCTGACGTTGTCAGGTTCTACTCCTGACACCATCAGGTTGTCATGACAGAAACTGGTCTGCTGCGTTTTCTTGGAAAAATTATAGAAAAATTACATCTTTAGTATCTGGAAATATTCCTGCAAAACATCCATTATGACTTGATACAAGCATTTGACTCTAACAAACACACAAATATATCAATTTCAATAGTTGTAATTCTCATGTTCACGTCTTTTAAAAACGTGTGTAATCTTCCCTACACTTATCCTTTTTTGTAAAATATCTTTATATGTAATTAAGACGAGGTTAAAGACAAAATAAAGCATTTTCACAAATTCAAACATGAGAATAAACAATAATGAAAAACATATATGACACATAAACAAGCAAACAATTAAGCATGAGTTGCCTCCCATGAAGCGCTTTTCTTTATTTATGAGTCTTGTAGCTAGACTTGAAGTCGTGTTCCTACTTTCCTCTTGTCTTATATGCCCATTCGATTTCCCTAACTCTTCTTTCATCGCGAATATATTCAGGGCCTAACTCAAGACAAGCGGTGTAGTAAACCTTGTTCTCCCAATCTACTTCAAAAGCCGGAATGTTGTCTACATCTAAATCATCAATACCCTCAAAATTTTTATTTTTTAGGGCATTATATATTTAACACATTCGGTCCCATTTGAGAACTTGGCTATTCCTTCCTTTTGATCATAAACTATCATAGATTCCTCAATAAATGGTCTCCCAAGTATCATTTCTCCTAAAAATCCATCAATGATGCCTTTAACATCTTCCAAGATCATGAAATCACATCTATATGTGAAATAACCTACGAAGATATGCAATCCTCTAGCTCTCCCAACATAGTTACTTACTTTCCTAGGGTAAAAGGGGTCTCTCATAGGTCCTAACTTTTCGCTCATGATCCAATTGTAATAGAGCCTAGACATTATGTTCATGGGTGCCTTATAGTCTATGTAAGTGTGATCCCTATATAAGTACCCAATCATGCACGGTATCTTAATGTTTTTAGGGTCACCCTTTTTTATGCATGGCTCGAAAGGTGGTCGCGGGTAGTTAACTACGTTATAGTGATAGGCGGTTTCCTTTCCGTTAGGGTATGACTCGAAATACTCCCTAAGTTCCTCTTCCTCACTACCCTCCATAATTTCCAATACTTTATAATCCCCTTCTCCCATTTCATCCTCCGAATCATCGCTCGTGGTTGAATCACTATCTAAAGTACTAGTGGATTCCTTAAGGGCTTTCTCAAGTGCACTCTCGATTATCCTATTCAATTTCTTAAGTTCTCCAATTTCACTAACAATGCGAGCTCAAAGTTGGTTGGCAAAAGTTGGATCGAGTGGTGGGTAGTTGTTTGATGGTGGGTTGTTGTTTAATGGGTTATCACTTTCCATGATGAAAAGTGATGGGGTTACGAACAAATTCATGAATAAGGGGGATAGACTACGAGGAAGCTAAAAATGAGAAAAAAAATCTTACTTGATAGGAATCAAGAAAGGGAACCTAAACGAGATAAAAATCTAACTAGCTATTCTATTCCCCGGCAGCAGCGCAAAAAACTTGATGCACGTCGAAGCGTTGGGTCAAAGGAACTTCCTTTTCGTCGAGCAAGTTTTTCAACACCCTAGGCAGTGAACCTAATCGTTGTAGTGTAGGATTGGGTAAGCCTGGGTATTGATATCATTCTCTAGGGGAATAGGAATGCTAGCAAGAAGTGTACTACACTAAGGTGGGGTTGAGGATGATTATTTTTTTATCTTTTATATGTTTTTTAGAAAGCTAAGGGTAAAATCTCGGGGCAATGTATTTGGAGGGGTGGTACTTCTACTGTTTACTTCTACTATTCTAATTATCTATTACTATGGGTAGATATGTCTTTTTGATTGTGTGCTCGTATGATGATTAAAAATGTGCTTACCTAGATACTATTACTGCCTAGTTATCTTTTATTGGTGGTTGAATTGTCACGTCCTTATTCTTAACGCGTTGTGTTTTCTAAGGTCGTAGGGTGTGCCTTTTTCCCTAACTCTTTGAGACTACCTTAAGGTTATTGCCTACGAAATCCGCTAGATGTTTCATAAACTAACTTTAAGGATATCTTTGGATGTTTAGACTACGAAATCCTCTAAGTGATTCATAAAATAATGTTCACAAAGATTACTCAAGCATTTAAACACAACGATAGCCTAATTGCACTCCTAAGCCAATTACAATTAAGATAAGAGACAACCAATAAATATTTAATAACTAGATTTCATAGATCTAAGCAAACACACAAGAAATTTAGCCAGACATGTTAAACAAGCAAGAATACATACATTCAAATGAAGACATAATGATACTAATGGAATAAAACACTTATCTTGATGTGTAAAATAGGGTTTGGGACCCTAAGATACTATCCAAGTCGGACTATAAACGTTTAGGGTTTTTACTCCACAAGTCTACCTCTTAAAATACTGAAAAATCGAATTTTATATATAGATTTACACTTGCAACGGCGTCTCCTTATAGGTGGGACACCATTAGATCGCTGTCATTAGGGTTTTCGTCTTGGCCAAGTTATCGATGGGACGGCGTCACTTTGTAGTTGTGACGCCGTCGTGCTTCAGCAGGGATGTCATCTGATTCTGGATCTGGGCCGTCACGAGATGAAAAGTCTTGGTGACGCCCTTTCTTTTCAAAGCTTGACGCCGTCAGGTGTATTTTAGCAAAAAGTCTACTGAGCCATTAGGTGTATTTTAATTTAATCCGTAGAGAGGGACGGCGCCGCCCTTTAGTTGGGACGCCGTCACTTCAGTTTTAGCAGCTTGAGTGTCCTCGATCATGACTTAGCCATTTTCTTCATGTTTTCACTCCTTTTCGACCAAATATGCATCATTCCAGTATTTTGCTTCCAAGAGACCTAAAAAGTGAAAAGGAACGAAATTAAGCAGTAACGAATATAAAAGTGAGCGATTAAGGGCTTAAATGACCCCTTAAAAGTGTACGTTCTAAATCCTTATCAATCACCAATGAAATGCATCAGCCATGGAGGGCAATCACCACCATTCTTAACATGTGCCTCACTGGAAAAACTTATGGGTTTGAAAGATCAAGGGCTCTAATACTGTAAATCTTGTGGGGAGTTGTGAATCAAGCCAACATTGACTATGCTGAAAGAATTTGGGAGGAGCTCACACAATCGATTCACACTTTCATCACTGACAAAGAAAAGATAACACAAAATGTCAAAGGCAAGAAAACAGTGCATAAGCGGGTGATCCCTAGAATCAGATTCTCCAAGCTTATTATCAAACACCTTCAAGCCAAGCATCAATTCCATCCAAGAAGCGAATCTGCACTTCATCTAGCCACATCTGAGCATATTCTTGGATATCTGAAATTTGCAGCTAAAGGTTCAAATCAGGAGATCTTTGGCAAGGCTATACCAGATGCTCTCATCACCGATGATATTCTCAATGCATCTTACTTCCAAGATTATCTGAACAAGGCAACCGAGTCTATTGCCGGTGAATCACCAAATCCTACTCCAACCAAATCAACAAAACCTTCATCCAAGTCCTCCAAATCATCCTATGCTCCTCTTCCCAAGAAACGTCAAGACAAGTATACTACCATCGATTCATCTACGCAAATCAAGAAGAAAAGAAAAGGTGGATCGGGAAAGGGAAGAGGCACAAAGAAACAAAGAACCGAGCCTGCCCGCAAGGATGTTGATGATATCGACCTTCAAAAGGGCATTGAAGCTAGTTTATTGGAACAAGAGGAGTCGGCAAGACGACCGAGGAAGGGTGTGACCATTGAAGAAACAAACTCCAGGAAATGTCACTCCCTTCCAGAAGTTCAAGGTAAGGGTAAAGGAGTTGAGGAAGTTGAGTAGGTTGCTCAGACGCTGTTGACCATCTCCTCTCCAGCTCTCAAAACCACAAGCAAATACATTCTCTAGAAGCGAAGCATAGACACATCACAAGCTAAGGAGTCAAGTGGAGATGAAGAGAAACATTTACAAAATCCTGAACTCAATGTCGAGTCAAGTGACACTGAGTCGGAATTTCTGGATACCGAGGGTGATAATGTAGATTTGAATTAGTCAGAATTACAGACTGAGACATACACTAAGGTTGTCAATGTTGAAGAGACCAAGACCACACAGAAGCTGGTACCATTGAAGAGTCTATGTTAGGAAGTATAGAAAAGGAGATTGCTTCTTGTGACAACCCGTACTTTCAGGTCATTTCTCGACACGATTCATGTCTCATTATTTCAACATTTATAGTAAACTTGGTTTACTTGTTTCAAATTCGCGTAACCTTGGAGGTTTAGCGGCGAATTCATGATCATGACATCACGTACATTTCATATGGACTAAGATTAGTCTACATTCCATGGACATCATTTGCATCATATCAATTCATTCACGACATTTCATTTCACCTTCAACGCGTAATTTTTATATTAAATAATCTTTATCGCGTGAGTTATTATTTTAAATATTTAATCCGTTACTTTCAAAAATGATCCCGATGTATTTTTAAACTTACATTTAGTTTATAAAAACTATATTTTTAGTTTTCCTAGTGTTTCAAATTTATTTGGTACATAAATCGTTAAAGTTAAATTATTACGTCGTGTTTCTTAAAAATTTTACGATAATTATTTTATCACTCAAATTTCACAAGGAAAGTATTTTTACAATTTTTATTATCTCAATACATTCTATTTTGACCTATTAAAAACTTACTTGTACCAAAAATTTTCATTTACCTTTTACTTATACAATTTCCTACAATCATAACATTTACTTACATCTTTCAAACATTTACACAATTATACACAACATTTTATAAAAAAAAATAAATATCTAAGTTCCTCCCCCCTTGGCCGACCAAGGGGGAGGGGTGACATTTATTGAGGAATGGTTCTTGATTGTGTATTATTTCACACTAACACAAAAGTCTTACTTCATATATTTGTTCACTCATTCACTTCACAAAGTCTTTCACAAGTGTTAGTAGCTTATTTTCCTCTCTTTTGCTTCTCCTACAAACCGGCCATACATCAAGGTTCAAAGGGGATCAAGATTTTTGGAAATCAAGTGTTTATCAACCTAGTTTATACTCTTTTTATGGTTTTGAAATAAAAACCAAGGGTATTTAAGTTTAATCCTTGTTACTTTCACCTCATCATTTTCACTAGTAAGCTTGTTTCTTTCATTTTCATGTTTCCTTTTCATTTTCATATTCATCTTTTCATTTTTGGAGATAGTATGCATGTTATGTGATTTATACCATTTTTCATGATTTTAAGAAGTTATATATATATTTGTGGTCATCCTATAATTATCCCCTTGGTATTGGTTGGTCTTGATGGTGATTAGGAACCCATGACACCCTAAGAAGGTGTATGGTAGGATTAGATTAGTTTTGGAGTTGATTTGAAGGGATTAGAATAGGTTTTGTCCGAGAAAAACTATTTTCGATAAGTATATTTTGTGTTCTGTCCTTGTTTTGCTTTTCTGGAAAATCCGACAGTAGGCACGACTTTTTGGCCATGATATTTAGAAAATATACTTTAAAACAAATCCGTGGCCGCTTGAACGGAATAAAACGGACTTATAACGAAGAAGTTATGGATTTTACAAGTTTGACGACGAAAATTATATTTTTCAGAAATTTCAGCAACATGTTTTTATCTTGTACGGGTCAAAAACGAGCCTTAAGCTTCACAAATTATTTCGACTTGTCAAAAATATATTAGTATACTTTGATACGAAGCTAAGGACGTATAAAACGTGGAAAACGGATTTGAAACGACAAAGATATGCACTTTTTCATAAACTTGCCGTAACTAATTTTCTGCACACAATTAGCCAAAACCACCATCTTTAACCCTTATTATCTTTATGTTCGAGACCTTTTGGACGAAAACTCCTGAACTGAAACTTTTAGATATCGATACAAACTTTCCAAAACCGTCGAGTTCGTTCTCTAACGGTCGACGTACACCGCTTTACGACTTTTTTCCGAAGCCATTTTGGTAATTTCACAAAAATTCCGACGACATTGTTTTGCGACGAAAAGTGGAAATTTCTCTAAAAATCATTATAAAACCATTGTAGGATGACATTTTGACGTAAAAACATGTAAAGTGATTTTTGATTGGTCAAGACGTCAAAAGAGTATTTTTCGACGATGAGTAATATTTTCAAAACTCGTAAATGGTATAAATAACATATCAAGTGCATGCATAACATTACATTGCAACTCATGACATATCATATCATTGATAATAGGTCCCAGTTGACGCATCACATTAAACCTCAGTGTACTCACTTTTGCCATTATTCCAGTCTACCAAGTGAGTTTTCATAGCCCCGTTTTACATGCTTTCGATTATTTTCAAACCCACGGGGAGAATACATTGCACTACCTTTTTATTTGTACGATACCAAGTATGTTAAATTCATTACATTGCTTAAGTTACCGCATTTGCCAATTTGAAAGTCCCCATTACTTGAACATGAACCGTTAATCTTTGGAGCGAGGATGAGTGGATAGATCTATCGAGGGTGACGCCTCCATCCGGGTTGGTGAATCCCAACCAGGAAAACGGATGCATTTCATTTGATCACATTACGGAGTTGTCTGGCAAACACTCTGCAAGGGCATACATGATTGAACAGTCTAGTTTCGGGGTCATGGGCTTAGAGCAATTGTAACATTATTTTTACGTGACTTGATGGTCATGCATGATAGATACTTGTGTAGTCGTATAAAACATTTACATAAACCTATGATTTCTCACCAACATTATTGTTGACCGTTTTTAGCAATGTATTTTCATGTAACTGAGGCATTATCATCATGACATGGTTTAGGGACCTACATTTTGAGTCTCGGCGTCGACTTACATTATGTACATTATGGCACTTTATTTCAAAACATCGTTTGGATTTGTATTATATTTGTATTTCCGCAAACTTTGTAAACCTTTTGGGACCGATGTTGTACTCTGATTGTTTTTATGAAATATCCAACGATGTGTTTTAAAACGACACTTTAGGTCGTTCAATATAACTGTGATGTGGTGCTATGACAGTCAATCCCCCAAGAATTCCATTCCGCAAAACAATTAAATTGGGGTGTGACAGATTGGTACGAGCTACAGCTTATAGAGAACTAGGTTGCATCATTGACCCTAGACTATAGCTACATTATCATAGCATCTCATCATTTCATCATAGTACATATTCACTTTTCATGCGGATTCACTTACACTTTATTCGAGGTTATTTACTTTTATTTCATATCGGTTGTCACAGCACATGTCTTGATTCACATCCCATCACCATATCATCGGACTCTAGCTCGGATGATGTTCCAGCTAACCCCATCATGGATGATGGTGCATCACATTCCACGAGATCGTGATCTTCCATTGGATCCACTCCAGTCTTTCCACCTATCATGACCGACATGACCGGGACCGAACCCTTCGAGGAGGCGAGGTTGCACCTCACCTCACGTTAGCCCAGTACACGATCCACCAAAGACCACTACTAGCACCATCACCACCATCATCACCATCTTCATCATATTTTCTTGGAGATCCTTTACCTACGTACGGACTTGCAGCCCAAAAGCGTGCTCGTTTTTGATATCCCTACACCACCATCTAAGCCCGAGCCACCCGTTAGGTTCGAAGTTAGGAGAGAGTTCTAAGGCTGCAGTAATGACCTTCTGACCGAGGCGTTAGGAGCCCGTATTGATAGTCGCAGATCCGATAGATAGGTTGTCGCGACAGTTGGAGGAACTGTCGGTGGATAGGATTGAGCCCATTGCGGAGGAGGTCGAGGGCCTAGTGTTAGGCGTGGTTTCTATTGATTTGTCACATCGAGTATTGAATAGGCGGTTAGAGGACAGGGGAGAGTATTGCTTCTTTGCATGTACAGGTTGATGAGTTGAGGAGTTTGGTGGATAGTTTGTCGACTCAGGTTCGCGATCTTCAGGATAGGGCCGGCGGAGCACCATGAGGTGCCTTATGTAGACTTTTGTCATGTATAGTTTTGACCATTACTATCCTAGTCACGGGGTGTGTGACGTAGTTTAAAGAACTTGTTGTATTTTGGTTGTTGTACAAACAAATGTATCAAGTATTGACTCTACTATGTAGGAATGGTTATTATTATCTATGATATCGGTCCATGTAGGCCGAAATTTTCATGTATATTATCCACGTGTGTTGTGATTATATTTGTGATATTTCGTTATTGTTCCGTTGTGATTCCATTTATCTTTATGCATGTGGTGGTTGTGGATATATTTGTATGATGGTTGTTTCTACTTACAAGTTCTCATGATTGTTTCATCTTGTGATTTTGAAGAGTTATGGCGCCTAAGAAAGCTACACCGGAAATGACCCAAGCAACAATTCAAAAGTTGGTGAATGATAGCATTGCTAATGCTCTAAGAGTCGAAGGGAACAGTTGGCTGTTTCTGAAGCCGCTAGGCTAGCTACCGCTACGGTAATGCGGAGGATCTGGGGTTAAGAAATGTTCGTACAAAGATTTCAAGAGTGGCGAACCCACTAAGTTCGAGAATACCAGAGACCTCTACAATGGTACGATGGTTTGAAAATTGGAATCGGTGTTTTGCTTTATGCTGTCGGATGACATGATAGGTCAAATTTGCTACGAGCACATTACTCGATGGAGCATTGTCTTGGTGGAATTCATATGCTCAACCGATGGGAATGGAGAATGCTTTCAAGCTTACGTGGGAGGAATTTAAGGTTTTGGTGACTAAGAAGTTTTGTCCTCGAACGGAAATCAAAAGTTGGAGACGGAGTTCTATGAATTGGTCACTATTGGGTATGATATCGACACTTACATTCGGAGATTTGAATTAGCAGCGTTATGCCCGTCAATGGTATCGGATAATGAAAAGTTGCTAGAGGCTTTTATTGGAGGACTTCCCGAAGTTATTCAAGGAGATGTGACTTCGTTTGATCCACAAACAATTGAGGAAGCTATTCGAGTGACTCAGAAGTTGATGGCACAAGTGGTGAAGCGAGGTAAGTACACCACCACCAACCGAAGCAACAACAACAACCCCAACAACCGTTTCAACAACAATAATCGAGGCAATTACAACAACAATAGCAACAATAACAAGCGCAAGTGGGACAACACTAGGGGTAGGAATGCTACTCAACCACCACCCAAAAGGCAAGAGGTTGCTAAGGCTTATGTTGCGGGTCTGAAGGAAGGAAAAGGATATACGGGGTTTTGCCGAAGTGTAATAAGTGTTTTAGTCATCACAATCCGGGTCGATGTCACGATCCGTGTGAAATTGCAAGAAAGTTGGTCACCGTACTAGGGATTGCAAGTGGCCACAAGTTACATGTTTTGGTTGCGGGGAAACTGGACACTACAAGAAGGATTGTAAGAATGGAAAGAATCAAGCAAATCCGAATCAGGAGGTTTGGCACCCGAGGAAGGGTTTACGTCATCGGAGGCGGAGAAGATAGGGAGGACCGAATGTCATAACAGTACGTTTCTTCTCAATAATCGTTATGCCAGTTTTATTTGATTGGTGCCGATAAAGTTTTGTGTCCAATGCATTTGCACCTTTGCTCAACATTAAACCAACTACATTAGACATATCATACAACGTCGAATTAGCTAATGGTAGCGTAGTTAACACAAACACCATTGTCCGCGGTTGCACATTCAATTTTCTTAATCATCCCATCAACATAGACCTCATGCCCGTAGAGCTTGGTAGTTTCGACGTCGTCATCGGCATGGACTGGTTATCTAAGCATTGCGCAAAGATCATTTGTGATGAGAAAGTTGTTCATCTTCCCTATAACGGCTAAACTTTGATTATTCGTGGGGAACGAAGTGGAACTAGAATTAGTATCATATCGTGCATCAAAACAGAGAAGTACATTAAGAAAGGTTGTCTTGCTTTCTTAGCTCATGTAACCGAGAAAAAGTCGGAGGAGAAGCGACTTGAAGATGTACCTATTGTCCGTGAATTTTCTCAAGTATTTCCGAGGATTCGGACTTCCACCGCACGACAAGTAGAATTTCAAATTGACTTAGTGCGGGCTGCACCGATTGCGAAAGCAACCGATCTAGCACCATCCGAAATGCAAGAATTGTCTAGTCAATTACAAGAGCTTCTAGACAAAGGATTCATTAGGCCGAGTTCCTCGCCTTGGGAGCACCGGTCTTGTTTGTGAAGAAGAAGGATGGATCCTTCCGAATGTGCATAGATTATAGAGAGTTGAACAAGTTAACGGTGAAGAATCGTTACCCACTCCCCAGAATTTATGACTTGTTCGATCGGGTTGCAAGGTTCTAGTATCTATTCCAAGATTGATCTCCGGTTCGGGTTATCATCAACTTCGAGTTCGGGAAGAGGATATTCCGAAAACAGCGTTTAGAACGTCTACGGTCATTACGAGTTTCAAGTGATGCCGTTTGGATTGACTAATGCACCGGCGGTATTCATGGATCTCATGAATAGAGTTTGTAAGACGTATTTGGACAAGTTTGTTATAGTGTTCATTGACGACATCTTGATCTACTCCAAGAGCAAAGAAGAGCACGAAGAGCATTTAAGGATGATTTTAAGGCTACTCAAGAATGAGAAGTTGTATGCCAAGTTTTCGAAGTGTGATTTTTGGAACCACAAAGTGCAATTTCTTGGTCATGTCATTGATAGTCAAGGACTACAAGTTGATCCCGCAAAGATTGAAGCCGTGAAAGATTGGGCTATTCCAACGAATCCTACGAGAAATTCGACAATTTCTAGGACTAGGAGGATATTACCGAAGGTTCATCGAAGGTTTTTCGAAGATAGCGAGACCTTTGACCCAGTTGACACAGAAAACAAGAAGAATACGAGTGGGGAAAGAAACAAGAAGTTGCTTTTCGTTGTTGAAGCAAAAGCTTTGCGGTCGCCAATTTTGGCACTACCCGAAGGCATTGAGAACTTTGTTGTATATTGCGACGCTTCGCATAAAGGACTTGGGGCTGTTTTAATGCAAAGCGAGAAGGTGATAGCGTATGCTTCTCGACAACTTAAGGTTCATGAGAAGAACTACACAACTCATGATCTCGAGTTAGGAGCCGTAGTTTTCGCACTCAAGATTTGGAGACACTACCTCTACGGTACAAAGTGCAAAGTGTTTACCGACCACAAGAGTTTGCAATATATTCTTGATCAGAAGGAGCTTAATATGAGGCAGCGTCGTTGGTTGGAGTTACTCAGCGACTATGATTGTGAAATCAAGTATCACCCGGGAAAGGCCAATGTTGTGGTGATGCTCTTAGTCGGAAAGAGAGGCCTAAACCTTTAAGAGTTCGATCATTGGGAATGACGATTATTTCTCCTTTACCATCGAAAATCCACGAAACGCAGTCGAAGCACTTAAGGAGGAAAATCGACCAAGTGAAAAGCTTTATGGTATGCCCGAAAGCGCGAATGGTTTTGTAAAGAAGCGAGATGGAGTATTATGTTTCAAAGATAGAATGTGGGTTCCATTGTATGGCGGAATCGAGAATTGATTATGCATGAGTCGCATAAGTCAAAGTATTCTATTCATCCAGGATCGGATAAGATGTATCAAGATCTTAAGAAGCTTTATTGGTGGCTGAACATGAAAGCGGAGATTGCCACGTCGTTAGCAAATGCCTTACTGCTCTAAGGTAAAAGTCGAATATCGAAGCCTTGGGGCTTACTCCAACAACCGGAAATTCCTCAATGGAAATGGGAACGCATTACTATGGACTTTGTTACGAAACTTCCTAAGACATCGGGAGGTTACGACGCTATTTGGGTAATTGTTGATCGCCTCACCAAATCAGCCCATTTCATACCGATTATAGAGACTTATTCCATGGAGCAACTCACTAGACTTTATGTCAAGGAAATAGTCTCGAGGCACGGAGCACCAATTTCTATCATTTCCGACGGAGATAGTCGATTCACTTCAAACTTTTGGAATTCATTGCAAGATTCATTCGGAACCGGATTAGAGATGAGCACAGCATATCACCCACAAACCGACGGTCAAAGTGAAAGGACCATTCAAACGTTAGAAGACATGCTAAGGGCATGTGTGATTGATTTTGGAAATGGTTGGGCTAACCATTTGCCATTGATTGAATTCTCGTACAACAATAGTTATCATACCAGTATCAAGATGGCACCATTTGAGGCACTCTATGGTCGTAAGTGCCGATCATTCGCTTTTGTTGGGCGAGGTAGGAGACGCACAACTTCTTGGTCGTAAATGGTACGGGAAACCACGGAAAAGATTGTTCAAATTCGTGATAGACTCGGAACTGCAAGGAGTCGACAGAAAAGTTATCGCGGATGTTAGCGCAAGGATTTGGAATTTCAAGTAGGTGACAAAGTTATGTTGAAAGTATCGCCTTGGAAGCGGGTGGTGCGTTTTGGAAAGCGTGGGAAATTGAACCCGAGATACATTGGACCATTCAAGATTTTGAGCAGAGTTGGTCCGGTAGCTTATCGACTTGATCTTCCGTCGGAACTTCAGTCATGTGCACAACACGTTTCACGTTTCAAACTTGAAGAAGTGTCTTTCGGACGGATCGCTCGTTATTCCATTGGACGAAGTTCAGCTTGACGACAAACTCAACCTTGTGGAGGAACACCGTAGAAATCATGGACCCGAGGTCAAGCGGTTGAAACAGAGTCGTATTCCGTTGTGAAAGTTCGTTGGAATTCTCGACGAGGTCCTGAGTTTACTTGGGAACGGGAAGACCGGATGCGACAAGTATCCTCATCTTTTCACCGACACCGTTAGACCTAACAACGATTGAATTCAGGGACGAATTCCTTTTGATGGGCGAATGTGACAACCCGTACTTTCAGGTCATTTCTCGACACGATTCATGTCTCATTATTTCAACATTTATAGTAAACTTGGTTTACTTGTTTCAAATTCGCGTAACCTTGGAGGTTTAGCGGCGAATTCATGATCATGACATCACGTACATTTCATATGGACTAAGATTAGTCTACATTCCATGGACATCATTTGCATCATATCAATTCATTCACGACATTTCATTTCACCTTCAACGCGTAATTTTTATATTAAATAATCTTTATCGCGTGAGTTATTATTTTAAATATTTAATCCGTTACTTTCAAAAATGATCCCGATGTATTTTTAAACTTACATTTAGTTTATAAAAACTATATTTTTAGTTTTCCTAGTGTTTCAAATTTATTTGGTACATAAATCGTTAAAGTTAAATTATTACGTCGTGTTTCTTAAAAATTTTACGATAATTATTTTATCACTCAAATTTCACAAGGAAAGTATTTTTACAATTTTTATTATCTCAATACATTCTATTTTGACCTATTAAAAACTTACTTGTACCAAAAATTTTCATTTACCTTTTACTTATACAATTTCCTACAATCATAACATTTACTTACATCTTTCAAACATTTACACAATTATACACAACATTTTATAAAAAAAAAATAAATATCTAAGTTCCTCCCCTTGGCGACCAAGGGAGGGTATTTTATTGAGGAATGGTTCTTGATTGTGTATTATTTCACTAACACAAAGTCTTACTTCATATATTTGTTCACTCATTCACTTCACAAAGTCTTTCACAAGTGTTAGTAGCTTATTTTCCTCTCTTTTGCTTCTCCTACAAACCGGCCATACATCAAGGTTCAAAGGGGATCAAGATTTTTGCAAATCAAGTGTTTATCAACCTAGTATATACTCTTTTATGGTTTTGAAATAAAAACCAAGGGTATTTAAGTTTAATCCTTGTTACTTTCACCTCATCATTTTCACTAGTAAGCTTATTTCTTTCATTTTCATGTTTCCTTTTCATTTTCATATTCATCTTTTCATTTTTGGAGATAGTATGCATGTTATGTGATTTATACCATTTTTCATGATTTTAGAAGTTATGTATATATTTGTGGTCATCCTATAATTATCTCCTTGGTATTGGTTGGTCTTGATGGTGATTAGGAACCCATGACACCCTAAGAAGGTGTATGGTAGGATTAGATTAGTTTTTGAGTTGATTTGAAGGGATTAGAATAGGTTTTGTCCGAGAAAAACTATTTTCGATAAGTATATTTTGTGTTCTGTCCTTGTTTTGCTTTTCTGGAAAATCCGACAGTAGGCACGACTTTTTGGCCATGATATTTAGAAAATATACTTTAAAACAAATCCGTGGCGCTTGAACGAATAAAACGGACTTATAACGAAGAAGTTATGGATTTTACAAGTTTGACAACGAAAATTATATTTTTTTAAATTTCAGCAACATGTTTTATCTTGTACGGGTCAAAACGAGCCTTAAGCTTCATAAATTATTTCGACTTGTAAAAAAAAATATATTAGTATACTTTGATCTGAAGCTAAGGACGATATAAAGCGTAGAAAACGGATTTGAAACGACAAAGATATGCACTTTTCATAAACTTGCCGTAACTAATTTTCTGCACACAATTAGCCAAAACCACCATCTTTAACCCTTATTATCTTTATGTTCAAGACCTTTTGAATGAAAACTCTGAACTGAAACTTCTAGATATCGATACAAACTTTCCAAAACCGTCGATTTCGTTCTCTAACGGTCGACGTACACCGTTTTACGACTGTTTTTCCGAAGCCATTTTTGGTAATTTCACAAAAATTCCGACGACATTGTTTTGCGACGAAAAGTGGAAATTTCTCTAAAAATCATTATAAAACCATTGTAGGATGACATTTTGACGTAAAATCATGTAAAGTGATTTTTGATTGGTCAAGACGTCAAAAGTATTTTTCGACGATAGTAATATTTTCAAAACTCGTAAATGGTATAAATAACATATCAAGTGCATGCATAACATTACATTGCAACTCATGACATATCATATCATTGATAATAGGTCCCGGTTGACGCATCACATTAAACCTCAGTGTACTCACTTTTGCCATTATTCCAGTCTACCAAGTGAGTTTTCATAGCCCCGTTTTACATGCTTTCGATTATTTTCAAACCACGGGGGAGAATACATTGCACTACATTTTTCTTTGTACGATACCAAGTATGTTAAATTCATTACATTGCTTAAGTTACCGCATTTGCCAATTTGAAAGTTCCCATTACTTGAACATGAACCGTTAATCTTTGGAGCGAGGATGAGTGGATAGATCTATCGAGGTGACGCTCCATCGGGTTGGTGAATCCCAACCAGAAAACGGATGCATTTCATTTGATCACATTACGGAGTTGTTCTGGCAAACACTCTGCGAGGCATACATGATTGAACAGTCTAGTTTCGGGGTCATGGGCTTAGAGCAATTGTAACATTATTTTTACGGGACTTGATGGTCATGCATGATAGATACTTGTGTAGTCGTATAAAACATTTACATAAACCTATGATTTCTCACCAACATTATTGTTGACCGTTATTAGCAATGTATTTTCGGTAATGGCGAGGCATTATCATCATGACATGGTTTAGGACCTACATTTTGAGTCGCTGGCGTCGACTTACATTATGTACATTATGGCACTTTATTTCAAAACATCGTTTGGATTTGTATTATATTTGTATTTCCGCAAACTTTGTAAACCTTGTGGGACCGATGTTGTACTCGATTGTTTTATGAAATATCCAACGATGTGTTTTTAAAAGCGACACTTTAGGTCGTTCAATATAACTGTGATGTGGTGCTATGACAGTCAATCCCAGAATTCCATTCCAGCAAAAACAGTAAATTGGGGGTGTGACACTTCTCGAGATAGCGGTTTCGTTGTAGATGATTTTGTGGAAACAGCCTACCCAAACATTTAGGAAGACCTCAAGTAGAGAACAGACGACCAAACTCATCTGGAGGAACCTAATAACTCTACTGGAACCTTGTCATCTTATCAGAATCTTGATCTTGATCTCACCTATAGAGACCAATTCATTGTTGACAGACCCTCTGATGTTGAAGCTGAAAAGACGAGGGAACAGAAAGAGGTTATCTCCATGGTTTCTGTGACAACTCAACAGGATTCATCCTTAATTCTTCCAATGTCAGTTCCTACACCAACACCTTCAATGGCAACACCATCTACTGCAATCCCTCCTCCCGTAATAACCTCTGCAACAACAACCACCATCATTTCAACAGCACTACCACCACCACCACCTACCAACACAAAGATAGAGATGCAACTGGAAGAAGCTCTAAAATGACTTGAAGCTCTGGAAAAGCAAAACTTTCCGAATAGAGTCAAACATCATGATGCTCGTATGTCCAAGCTGGAAAGGCTTAATTTCGACTATGAGGTGAGTAATGCTATCAAAGAACAAGTCAAAGAAACAGTTGAGTGGGCAATGAAAGCTCCTCTACATGCAAGGTTCAGAGATCTCCCTACCTTGGTCATGCAAGAGATTCTCTAGCAACACATGTACGAGACTGAAGAATGTTAATAAAAATAAGCCGTAAAAATGTTTATTTATATTTTACGATCTTCTAATATTTTGTCGATAACAAATGTAAAATCATTTTAACGAAACAAATAAAATACGTAATTGGTTTGAGCCAATAGTTTACTAACACACTTACGTTTTCACATAAAATACTAAACAAGTAATAGTGTTTTTCATGATTTAGTAATACATATGTACAACAACTAGTGTTTACATATTGGGTAGATATATACATAATTAGTATGTATTATAATGGGTAATATAATGGGTAGAAGTTTAAGTATTTGACCCATTGACCAAATACATTGAATGTAGTTGGGTTTAACCCAAAGTCCATGACCCATACCCATGGAGCATAACCCCTGGCATGACATCATGCATAAGTCATAAATGGGTATTATCTATGACCCATGGATTTAACCCATAACCCATGGACTAGATACATTGCACCTACTAGATACATTTTATCTACTTGGATACCCATGGTCTAAAGTCTAGGACCCATGACCCATAACCCATTACCCATGACCCAAAACCCATGGGCAAAGAGGAGCGTCCCATGGTTCCCCCAGTTTACACTGGACGGATCCCTAAAGTAAGGGATCCGTGGGATCCGTGGAACAATAGCTTATTTTCTTCTATAAATAGTAAGCCATTTCTTCATTTTGGGTTGTCACTTCCACACATACTTTCTCCTAGTATTGTAAACTCTCTAACCTAAGATCCAAAGGATCTTTCTATGTAGTTTGTGTTTTGTTTTTGTGTGATTCTCTAGGTTCCTCTTAAAGGCGAGATCACCACCTCTTCAAGTCGAGCAAGCTCAAGTCCATGAGTTGCCATGCTTTGTCATCATCAAACCTATTGAGGTTCTCTTGTTGATAGTTCTTTCTTCCTCCCTAGAAGGATTATGTCAAAGGTATTAGTGAAGGATGCCGAAAGAGTCAAGGCGAAGGCATTAGTGAAATGTGCTTAACGTCCGTGTCTAAGGCATTAGTGAAGGATGCAAAAAGAGTCAAGACGATGGAATTAGTGAAAGGTGTCGTACGTCCGTGTTAAAGGCATTAGTGAAAGATGCCAAAAAGGTTCAAGTGAAAGGCATTAGTGAAGGATGCCAAGGGTGTACAATCGATATGGTGTATCGATGTACAAATAAAGATAGGTTGTATCCAAGGATATTGATATCCTTGATGATGTTGTAATAAGGAGTTGGTCTCATTTGGAATAGATGATGTGTAGTGTTAGGTAGTAGTTCCTCCTTTGTAATGGAACTCGGTATCTAGCCTTGTATCGGATAAAGTGTAGGCGACGTAGTGATAGGTTTGGTTCTACCTTGTGGAAGAACTTGGTATCTAGCCTTGTACCGGATAAAGTGTAGGCGACGTAGTGATAGGTTTGGTTCTACCTTGTGGAAGAACCCGGTGTCTAGCCTTGTACCGGAAAAAGAGTAGGCAACATTGTGAAGGCTTCTCCGCCATATGGAGTTGTGTCGAGTAGTGATTACGAACTCTCGAGTAGGTGACTCGAGGAGTGGAGTAGGGCAAGGAAGGTGTCCTTGTAGCCGAACCACTATAAATACTTGTGTCGTGGTTTTGTGTTTCTTACTCTTTACATTTACATTACATACTTCCATATTTATCTATCAATGTCCAACATACACATCTAAATAGATTGACATAAGTCGATCTAAATATTTTAAAACGAAGTTTTAATCGGTAAAACTATTCAACCCCCCTTCTAGTTTTCCATAATTTGTATAAGAGCTTCGTTACCAAGTTTCTTAAGAGTATATTGTACTTTTAAAACTTGACACGATCTATGTATGATTGAAAACTACAAAGAAGGAAATCTTTTTAAAACAAATTGTTTCTCTTATGTTGGATAGTGATAGATTATTCTAACATTTTCTCTTTAAGAAATCTTCTTGCTAGGATCTCTCCAAAGTCTTCATTTCTTTTCAAAGAAAAATGAATTCAAGCTTCAAGGAAGAACCTAAAAGTAATCGCAACCTACTTATACCAAGTACAACGGATTACTTTAAAAGCTCATGAAGTATTTCGGTTTTATGGTCTCCATAAACCATATCAAGAGTTTAGAGGTATGTTCACTTATCGTCAAATTAGCTGGTTTACGTTTACATGGATATGTTGATATTACTTTTTCATTAATTTAGACGTTAATAATTGCTAGTCTCTAAAAAGTCTCTTTTGGCCACTTTCCCGACTTACTCATCATCCGGAATAGTATTCCTCCCTGACTTTCTAAAAGATCATCAAACTAACGCCGCCGTCACAAATAGATCCTTGATAGTTAACCTATCAAAACCTGTCGTCCAAACGTCTATTCAATTAGGAACCTCAAAGCTATTTTTGTTCCATAAGCTAGTGTATAACTTATTTCAAAGATAACCAAACACCCTCTTTCTGTCCACATTAGCCGGATCCCACAAGTTGTACTAGCCGGATCCCAATTACAAGGGATCCGGGGGAACCGTGTGACAGAAACCAACCATACATTTTTCAAAACCAATTCTGCTCTTTTCCCTCTCCTCAAAAAACACAAAACACGACCCAATTGCTGCTTTCATCTCCATAGGGCTTCATATCCTCAAGCATCTTCCTCTAGAACATCATTGTAAGTAATTACACTCATATGTTATAATCTTCATCATCCTCATTCTAGGGTTTATGGTTTTCATTTTTTTTAATGAATTGATGAAATTAGGTTTTGCAAAATTGATCACTATAAAAGATTTTCACATAACTAAGATTCCATTGTGCTTACAACATTGTTAATAAAAATCAAAACCATAAACCCATCTCAACAAATTTTACCTACTTGGAATATTTGTTTTTCTAGGACCAACCATACCTAAAGCTACCCAACAAGACCACCATGATACCGTTCACTACCTCACTAAATACTATCAAAAAGAGGGGTTTTCAAAAACCGATCGTAAAATCTTCAAAAGACTTGAAAAACGACTTATCCACGAAGGTCGTGTGGTCAAGGAATGTTTCCTTGAAAATACCGACATCTGTCAAGTCTTCTCGGAAAACAACTTTGATTGTCTCCTTGATATTGATGAACAAATTTGTCCGGTTTTCATCTTTGAATTCTTCAAAAGCATTAGGATCATTCGAAATAGTGATGATAGCATCTCAATCGCTTTTATCATCAATAAACAAAACTTTACTCTACCCCTCAACACATTTGCACAAATCCTCCGCATTCCTTGTGAAGGAATTTGTATGTACTCCCAAGATTGGGCAATATCCACTCAATCCTTTGCACTAGATTCCAAACCAATCTACCGCTCTCCTCTTGATGACCCCGAAATTGTTCGAGACACCATTTTTGAAATTAGAGCCGACCAATCTCGCTTCAACCGCAACAAAGAGCTTATTCACCGTGATCCCTTTCAAATGGAACTCTTCAAAATGCATCCCATCTATAGAAAGAGGGAAGAAATTCTTAGGGAAAATGTCATTAGTTTGGTAGGAAACAAAGACCATCCAAATGCATGTCTTGTCTAAATGATATATTGCCTCATTCACCAAAAGACATTTAATCTTTCCTATTACATGGTAAAGAGAATGGCCGGTGTATTCAAAGTTCCCAACATGGTACTTCCCTATGGTATGCTCCTAACACAACTCCGTGAGTATGTTAGTGTAATGCAACCTTCTCCTATCAACAATGATCATTTCATTGCCAATCACGCCATGGTACCACTCACCAAACAACCCTCTAAACGGTTCATGGTCAATGGAAGAAGACCTCGAGCTCTCCCGGACTCCTCGGACGAAGAAGAAGTAAACCCCCGTTGCCAACGTCAACTTGGACCCCATAACCTACTGTGAACAACTTCCAACTCTTCCAAAAGAGACCGAAGAATTCAAACAATTGAAGGGCATGATCCAATGCCTAACTAACTGCGTCGTGAAGTCAGGAAAGAGGAAGAGAAAAGATTGACAAAAGAGACATTAGGAATATGGTTGTTTTTAGACATTTTGTTTATCATTTTGCAATGGATGCTTGTGTTTGTGAAATGGTTTACTTTAGTTGTTTGGATATTATAACTACTATTCTTATTTATGGAATGGTTTATGAGATATTTGCTTGTTTTGTTGTTCTTTTAGAGAAGAGACCAATAGCAATTGGTATGCATAGTATATTGCAAAATCTGCACTCTTTCTGTGATGCTTCTAATATGCAGTTGCCGGATCAATAAAGTTATACTAGATCACTTCACACTAGCTCACTTCACACTAGCCCACTAGATCACTTCACACTAGCTAAACTTAATGCCATAGGAACACTTAATTCTTCCTCAAGCTTAGTAAGCTTCATACTCACTTATAGCTCATTTAAAGATCACACTCAAAGTTCTTTTCAATTTATCATTTCACCAAAACTCATCATACTTCCGCCCCTATACTCGCACATCATCTCTCACATGTCAACACATCTAGTTTTATAAATCTCTCAATTTTAGCAAATTGACTTTAGTCATCTCTGCCTTAAAATGGGTCAAAAACTAGCTTTTCAATTCTTAAATTTTTTAAAGAATTTTTAGATTTTATCCCAAGTTGCCATCTGATCTCGAAGGTCATTTAACATCACTTGACACTCTCATATCTCCTAGTGTCATCCTTGATCACCCATTGGTGGTCATAAAGTCCCATTTTCCTTCCATGAAAGGCAATCATTAGCTACCATCACTCATTACCCTTGATCATTTAAGTCACATTTCATTTAAAATACTTAAGAAGCCTGAGACACTCAAGATGTATAGGTATTAGACTCTACAAACATTATTTTCTTCTTTTCTTGACTGCTGATAGCCGGATCCCTAGGATTAGCCTAGACGGATCCCTCATTAGAGGGAACCGTGGGAACCGGCTAGCAGATTCAGCAAATCCTAGCTAAAACAATCATTTCAAGCTCTCCTTGCTAACTTGAACACTCCATCTTGTCTTAATTAAAACTCCTAGATCAGTGCAGGTCTATAGTTGACCCTTGTACATGCCAATCATCATTTTAAAGGATCTTAGTGGCTCAAGTCTTTAATGCACTTCCCAAATCCTTTCCTTTATAAAGCAATCTTGTTAGGACTTCTTAAGTCATCAACCACAACTTAATTCTCATCATTTAGAAACCTTTACATCCCTAATCTTTAGTCATTTCATCATGAGGAAAGCTCCTAGTGCTAACTCATCTACCAAAGGACCACCCAAGAAACTTGCTCGTGTTGTATATGAAATTTCCTCAACTGATTCATCTCCCGTTAAATCTACAAATGCTAGGATTTCTCCTCCACCGACTCAACAAATCAAACCAATCCCCAAAAGGATTGTTCACACAAAAATATCATCACCAAACACAATTCCTGCTAAACCAAACACACCTATTTCCACCCAACCATCATCTTTGGTGCCTAGAGCCATATCATTCACCACTTCACATTCATCCCCACATCTCTACAACTTGGAGGACTTGCCTCCTAGGCCATCTCATCCTCCACCATTGCCGACACTCTCTTTAATAGAGAAGATTGTGCAACAAAACCATGGTGTCGAATCAACACTTGCCCCGACATCTTTTTCTTTGTCACCCTCAAATAGTCCATTTTGGATTATGAGGAATCATCAAAGTCAACCACCCGACCACAAGGAAGTTGACACCTCTCTACCTCCACCATCATCCTTAGTTGAGCCATCATCGAATGTGCCTCCGCCAATCCCTCCTTGTTTTGAGGATCCTCAACCCTCTTCACTTGATCCTCCACATCAAGCCACTCCATTCCCACCACCACCCTTTCCGAGCCATGACAAAGATTGCTATCATTGTCAACACGTTGAAGGCTTGATATATGAACTATGTAAAGAGCAACGTTTCATGTTTTATAACCTCCTCGAACGTGTTGATGAGCTCAAAAAACCTAAACAACCGTGAGCTTAAGGATTCAAGTGGTGTCCTAGTCTTAAGCTCAACTTAGATAGTTTAGGAATCATATTTCATGTTTAAATCATTCTCTTAGTTTTAGAGATTTGTAGATCATTTATCATATTTTTATTGAATGAAATTACATGTTTTATGCCACATTGTCTTGAGTATATGTTTGGTGTCTTATTACATATCTAATTTTGATGTTAACACCATATGTTCAAATCACCATTGTTGTCTTAAGCTTTCAGACAGACGGATCTCTTAGTTTTTCCTAGACGGATCCCTCCTAAGAGGGAACCGTGGGATCCGTGCAACAGAAGACTTGTTTACTATTAACTTGAGTCTTATTTGCCGGAAATTATGTATTATATACTTGTTTTCTAACCTTTTTTTTGTAGATTTTCAAATATACACATGAAAACTTTGACACCCTAAGCTAGGGGGAGTTTCGTGTCAAAGCGATACATTGCAAAAATCATTTGCAATATAATATGACGTCGTCCTTGCAAAGTTGCAATCATCAAGGGGGAGCATACGCGTCACACAGACGAAACCATTTGCAAACATAGCTGCAATGCACTAGTTTAGTATTTTCTCTTACTTGACACCCTCACAAAGGGATGGACTCGTCAAGGGGGAGCCAAGTCGAGAATTCTTCCCCTCACTTACTTTCTACTTTTCATATTTTTTCTTTCACATGTTTTTCTTAAAACAAGGTGTTAGTTTTTTTCGACGCTCTTTTTGTTTAGACACAAATGGGGAGAAGAGAGTAAAAACTCCAATTCAAACTTTAATGAATTTTAGTTTTTCTTTAAAATAATTT
This sequence comes from Chrysanthemum makinoi, assembly GCA_910596185.1. Lineage (NCBI taxonomy): Eukaryota > Viridiplantae > Streptophyta > Magnoliopsida > Asterales > Asteraceae > Chrysanthemum > Chrysanthemum makinoi. The sequence continues at coordinate 74,687,472 of OU343219.1, read as the reverse complement.
TATGTTCTGTCATCAACAAAAAGGGGAGATTGTTAACAAAAATAAGCCGTAAAAACGTTTATTTATATTTTACGATCTTCTAATGTTTTGTCGATAACAAACGTAAAATCATTTTAACGAAACAAATAAAATACGTAATTGGTTTGAAAATAGTTTACTAACACACTTACGTTTTCACATAAAACACTAAACAAGTAATAGTGATCTCATGATTTAGTAATACATATGTACAACAACTAGTGTTTACATATTGGGTAGATATATACATAACTAGTATGTATTATAATGGGTACTATAATAGGTAGAAGTTTAAGTATTTGACCCATTGCCCAAATACATTGAATGTAGTTGGGTTTAACCCAAAGTCCATGACCCATACCCATGGAGCATAACCCATGGCATCACATCATGCATAATTCATAAATGGGTATTATCCATGACCCATGGATTTAACCCATAACCCATGGAATAGATACATTGCACCTACTAGAGACATTGTAGCTACTTGGATACCCATGGTCCAAAGTCTAGGACCCATGACCCATAACCCATGGGCAAAGAGGAACGTCCCATGGTTCCCCCAGTTTACACTAGACGGATCCCTCAAGTAAGGGATCTGTGGGATCCGTGGAACAGTAGCTTATTTTCTTCTATAAATAATGAGTCATTTCTTCATTTTGGGTTGTCACTTCCACACATACTTTCTCCTAGTATTGTAAACTCTCTAACATAAGATCCAAAGAATCTTTCTATGTAGTTTATGTTTTTGTTTTTGTGTGATTCTCTAGGTTCTCTTAAAGGTGAGATCATCACGTCTTGAAGTCGAGAAAGCTCAAGTCCATTAGTTGCCATGCTTAATCATCATCAAGACTACTGAGGTTCTCTTGTTGATAGTTCTTTCTTCCTCCCTAGAAGGTTTGTGTCAAAGGCATTAATGAAGGATGCCGAAAGAGTCAAGACAAAGGAACTAGTGAAACGTGCTTAACGTCCGTGTCTAAGGCATTAGTGAAGGATGCCAAAAGAGTCTAGACAAAGGCATTAGTAAAAGGTGTTGTACGTCCGTGTCAAAGGCATTAGTGAAGGATGCCAAAAAGGGTCAAGTGAAAGGCATTAGTGAAGGATGCCAAGGGTGTACAATCGATATGGTGTAACGATGTACAAATAAAGATAGGTTGTATCCAAGGATATTGATATCCTTGATGATGTTGTAATAAGGAGTTGGTCTCCTTTGGGACATATGTTGTGTAGTATTGGGTAGTAGTTCCTCCTTTGTAATGGAACTCGGTATCTAGCCTTGTACCGGATAAAGTGTAGGTGACGTTGTGATAGGTTTGGTTCTACCTTGTGGAAGAACTCGGTATCTAGCCGTGTACTGGATAAAGTGTAGGCGACGTAGTGATAGGTTTGGTTCTACCTTGTGGAAGAACCCGGTGTCTAGCCTTGTACCGAAAAAGAGTAGGCGACATTGTGAAGGCTTCTCCGCCATAAGGATTTGTGTCATGTAGTGATTACGAACTCTCGAGTAGGTGACTCGGGAAGTGGAGTAGGGCAAGGAAGGTGTCCTTGTAGCTGAACCACTATAAATATTTGTGTCATGGTTTTGTGCTTCTTACTCTTGACCTTTACATTACATACTTACATATTTATCTATCAACGTCCAACATACACATCTAAATAGATTGACATAGGTCGATCTAAATATTTTAAAATGAAGTTTTAATCGGTAAAACTATTCAACCCCCCCCCCTTCTAGTTTTCCACAAAGAATATAAGGAGCATGATGAGCACAACATGTTGTATGAAGCTCTGCAAAAGTCCATGGACCGTGATAACTATGATCAGTACTTGAAGGACATCGGTGAATGCAAGCAAAAGAAGAAGAGGAGACATGATTTCTTCAGACTACCATCTGGGTCTCCTCCACCGCCACCTCCTCCTCCACCTTCCGGTGATGCAGGTTCATCAGGAACCGGTGGAACCTTTGGTACATCTGATGTTACCAAGACAAATCTGCCACCTCCGCCTCCACCATCATCGGGTTAACCAGGATCCTCAGCTGGCTAAAGCTCTTCTAAGTCAACCAAATCTTCAACACATGCTGCCTGGACTACATTTGACTCGAGATACACACGGGTTTTCTCTCCAATTCCTAAACATCATGAAAGGAATGAGGAATCGATTCTTAACTAGGATTCTGATTCAGATGAAGAGGATATTTCCAACAAACATATTCCAAAGGTGAATCGAAACAACGACTGGTGGAAGACATTCATGGGAGAAGACAGTGCTGGAATCTATGAATCAACCTAGTCTGCTCCTACTAAAGCAATGACTTAGGAATGGTGGAAGGAAGAATGACATGACAGTCCTGAACCAACCTGGTCTATCCCTGCATCTGATTTGAACACTTCTGAACTCAACTGGGCTAGTGCCATAGCTGCTGACCATGTCGCCCCACCAGAGGACTCACTGCTCAACATCACCAAGGATAATGGAAGCTTCATAAAATGGTACTATGAGAAGCAAGGGATCACAAAGCTTACACCAAAAGATCTGGAGGGCCCGGCTAATGATATCATCAAGGTTTTCCATCTGGACATAGTTCACTTGCAATACCAGATGGAAGAGTGCTACAAACTATTGACAGATCAAGTGGACGATAATGTGCTCAAGTTCAATATCAGCAAACCTCTCCCACTAGGAGGTCAACCGGGTCAAGTCACTATTCAATCCGAGTTCTTCTTCAACAAAGATCTGGAATATCTGCGCGTCAGCAACAGGGGTAGCAGGCCTGCACTATCAATCTCCAATATGAAGGATGCACATTATCCTAATGCAAGTCTAGAGTAGATGGTTCCTGATCAATTTTGGGCTAAAAAGGAGTTCGAGTATGACATCGCTGCTTCGTTTGAGATCTCACACTGGTGGTTTCACAAAAAATGTTTCTACATTGACAAACACAGTTCCAAAAAGAGTCGAAGGGCTGTTCGAACGCACATGCATATCTTAAGTGTGGTTAGTGTACAGATCATTCCAATGTACGGATACGACTACTTGAAGAAAATTATCCTCCACAGAGCTGATCAGAAAGAACATGTAATAGAGGAGAACGACTTCAAAAAATTGTATCCCAATGACTTTGAAGATCTTTACTTGTTGAACCTCCAAGGCCATCTTGATCATCTACCCCTCATGACAAGAAGACTCTAGCTGCAGCAGTCAACTTATGGATAAGAGGTTTAGTTATCAGGCAAAGATTTGGAGATTTTCAGCTTGGGATTGAGAGCTACCAGACTCAAGTCAACCTTACTAAGCCTCGGTGGGAAGCTAAAGGATTTGAATACAAACATGACTACTCAGTGATCGAGTCTCCAAGAGCTGTTATCTTTAGTGAAAAATACAGGGTTAGGATGATCATGAGGTTTAATGAGTTGCACAAGTTCAGCGATGGTACTCTCTGACAGATTGAATAAGCCTTGGATTATAGAGTGAAAGAATACAAGATCGGAATGAGACCAGGGACAAGCATTAGGTTCTGGACTGAAAAGGGCGTGGAAATGAATGAGGCGTTCATATCTGCTATCAGGAAGAGGCTCATGACAAGGAGAATCTTCCGCAGCTTGGAAAGTTTTATAGGTGGAAGAGTTCATTCAGGACACTACAAGTTGCTACAGAGAACCGAATGATCATATCATCTCTGTAATTTTTAAAACTTTTATGTGTGGTGTAGTGTTGTAATAAGTGTATATAAAAACTCTGTAGTTAACAATAGTGTAATGAATGATTGTGGCTTGTAATCTCCCTCTCAAATTGAGGGGGGGAAATGTAATGTTTCTTGTCAGAATATATTAAATTAGACAACATTTTCTCCAAATATTTCTAACATATTTAAATCACTTGGGATCCAAAACCTCAAAGGATTTGAAATTTTGATCGGGGGAGAGAATGTGATATAAATATAAAATCTGATAAAATGTGATCTTTTACAACTTAAAGTATAGGTTGCTCTCCCATATGTGCTAAACGTTTTCATTAATTGATGCACATATTGAAGGGGAGCATTTCAAAATATAATAAACTATCGAGGTACAAAGGCTTCAATTTTTTTTCATAAGTACCTTGATTGATTTTCAAATGGTTTCTCTATGGCAATTGTGATCGAGGAAGTACTTCAAAGACCTCCTTCCTCATTGTGCTAAATGATTTCAAAAACCAACGCACTTGTTGAGGGGAGCATTTATGAAAGATCAGAACAATTGAGGTACAAAATGCTTTGATTTGATATCACAAGTACCTTGATTGGTTTTTCAAATTGTTTTTCCTTTGGTTTCAAGCCGGAAGTAACTGTACCACAGGACCGACCATTTTACTTTATGCATTGGAGTTATAAGGATGGTAAGGTTTAGTATTAGTTCTCATGATCCTGCCAGAGCCAGAGAGATCTCCCCAGGGACAATCCACTAGATAGTGTAGAAGTCTTTAGGTATGATGAAAAAAGGAGAAAAGTGAGAATAAGAGAAGAGTGCCGACTGAGACAGAGCTAGGACTGGAACAAACCCAACAAGGTTCTAGTAATGAAGTCTCGGTAAGCACTGAAGGGGTTGAAGAATGAAAAAGAAATGTAAAGTGAAAGGGTGAAAAGAAATAGCCCTCCAATAATTCAACCTTAGGGCAGAAACCGGGTTCAATACATATGCTACTGGTGGTTACTAAGTTAACGCCGATATTGAAGACAAGACGTCATGGACCCAGTGACGCACTGCACTAAACTTCCCAACTACTTAAGTTCTCTTAAAAGGAATTGTTTCATTCTCACGGGGAACCTACATAATCTATCGACTTTCTCTTAAAGATTATTGATATTGAAAAAGGAGACCCTCTCCCTAGTCTCCGCATAGGAAACCAAAGTGCACTATTGAGTCTAGAGCAAAAAGATCATAAATAAATCTCACAAGGACACATGTCCATGAAGACTTGCTGTTTCACACAATATTGAAAGTAAGAATATTTTAAGAGTTTGATGCATTATCCTTGTGGTATTGCCAGAACATCCGAGTGATACGTAAAGTATTCACAATGAAGATGGAAATCCTTCTAGAGTCAACATCAAACAAGCTCTTGGTGGGTGACATGTGAGATCTTTTAAAAAGATCAAACTTGTGACAACTAGAAAGAAACGATGGGGCGATTCACATTTGAATTAGCCCTGTTCCAGGTTATGAATTGATGGATACTTTTAGAAAAACCTTTCGATGTGCTCAAAATTATTTTTCTAGCACATCGATTGAGCATTAATGTTTACAAGCAAAAGTATTTTTCTTGTGTGAATCTTGATTTAGTTCATAAAACCTTCGTCATATTGCAAAAAATCTTTATTCAGCAATACGCGATTGTTTATCAAATCAATTTCTCATCAATCAATTAATGACAATTTGCTGGTTCACTCACTCTGTGTTGTCTACTTTGAGATGCTCCGGTTTGAGAAAGGCTAGTACAGCTGCGTAACCCTGTCAAGGAGATTCTTTGGAATTCTACCTGATCACAGGCAGTATTTATGCTGATCAACGGGGAACCGTAGTTCTTGCAAACCTATCAACGAAAGTGAACCAAGACACTTTTGTGTGTTTATTGCTAACTGTCGCTTGCATGAACTCCCGATGATTGCAGCTGTTGGCTGATGAGACGTCAATTCTTAACCGCATGCTCACATCACACACTTATATATGAAGAAAATTATGACAATCAAAACGTACAACAATGCTTCAGCTACTCTGATGAAAAGATGTCATGATTCAAAAACTGTGAGCATGTCGGTCCAAAAGTCACAACATCACATAATGGCAATACTTTAAAAGATGAGTTGGAGATTCACTGTAGCTGATGATCTCAAAGAAAGCTCGTGATCACATGACAAAGAAAAATTCATACCAAAGAAACACTACTGAAGGCGGAAAGTTGATTATATGGAAGTTTCAAAGTCTACGAGCTCGAGCATGAAGTTAACAATAGAATGCTAGGATACAACATGTATTTCATGGGGTGACCCCCCTTAGGGGGAGATTGTTAGGATTTAGTAAATCCATATAGAAGTGTCGGTCACCCCAACTGATCTAGCATAAGTTAGCTCATAGACTTAACGTTATTTAGTAGTTATAGATTAGCGTAAGTAAAACCGTGGAAGAAGGACGGGTCTTTACCCACTGTATGCCTGATCCACAGCCCGAAGGAGGACGTATGAACCATGTATAAATAGCTCTCTCCCCACAAGGCAGAGGGTTGGATGTTCACTTTAATCTAATCTTGCATATTTTTGTTTCTCTCTCTAAATATCCCATTCTCTCATCTTTCTCTCTCTAAACACACGATCCATACACTAATCATTTGTGGTGTTATGATATCAATAATCTTACACTTGCATTCACTAGTGCTCTACACCAATTTTCAAAATGACCCAATTCATTGCAATTTGTACACACACGACAGGGCACAGACCCTTTATGATGATAAGCACATTTAGCATACTTAGGATATGGACCCACATATCTTCTCTGGCCATAAATAGTTGCCGCAAAGGTCCTTGCCTTCTTGTTATCAACCATTATGCCCGTTTGTTTGTTCGACTCATTCGCTCCCTTCCTTTTATCACTATTCTTCAAAATTACATTCCTAAGCATCTCATCTGTTAGAGTCCCTGCTTTTAATATTGCACTCTGAATTTTAGAAGGCTCAGTTGCTTTCACAGTTCCACGAATCTCAGGGACAAGACCATAGATGTACTTGTCGATCCTCTTTGATTCAAGGGTAACCAGATAAGGAACTAGTTTGGCCTACTCATGAAAAAGATCTGTGTAGGCTGCATGACCATCCCGTACCATAGTGTGATGCCAAAGTTCACCTTCCAGATTTTGCATCTCATTGTCCAGGCAATATTCCTCTTTCAGTAGTGCCTTAAAGTCGTCCCATGTCATACCTACAGCTACTTCCCTACCCCTAGCTTGAATCTGCATGTTCCACCATGTCAATGCCTTTCCTTACAGCGAGCATGCAGTATACTTCACCTTTTGATGTGTTGAAAAACTACTAATGTCGATCACTGACTCCATCTTTTCAACCTATCGAGTATACTCCAACGCACCTTCCTTACGATCAAACTTTGTTGGCTTGCATGCCGTAACCCAGTTATGTTGTTATTATTACCATTCCCTCCTACTTTTTTGTTGTCGGCATTTATGCTCCGTGGTTTCCCGAGTTATTGATATGATTGCCAACCTGAGTAACATAAGTAGGAAGCAAGTTTTGAAGCTGTTGAGAGATGATGGCGGCAAAATCAGGATTTCCACCGTCGTTGTTATCATTGCTAACAATGCCGGGACCACCTCATCTACCTCCACATTCACTAGTCCTTCCACCTCTTAGTGTCGCACCTCCTCGGCTACTGCTGCGAGTTGCCCTCCTTGATGCCATGTTTTCTACCAGGAAGGAAATTTAGTGAACGTCAGAGATGAGGGAAAACCGTTGACAATACAATCTATACTTAACGTTCTCACACATAATATCACATCACAAGTTGTTTCCTAAAGGGTGCCAATGCAAATCAACGTAAGCATGGTCACATATGTCTACATGGGTCTTGATGCATTTATAATTATGTTGGCCACCATAATTATAATTCCCTCTTTTCACACGTGTACATATCACCAAGCACACATATCTTAGCGATTGATGTTACTTAATAGATAGACATTCCATTATAGCAACCCGTAATTTTTATAAGGTAAAATGACTATTTTACCCATTGACTTTTGACTATTTGACTTTTCCCGTAATGTAAGCACATTTACCGTAATCGGTAGTTAACCGGTAATTACCTAGTTAAATAATTCACTCTGTTTCGAATTATTACACTCTGAACATTATTGTTCACCTCTGTCTATTTAACGAGAAGTTATCTCGCAAAACGTGAAAACCACACACAACGGTAAACACAATAAACAATTTAATTTAAATTACTTTTATAAGTAATCTCAAAAGTTAAATCGTGTGAATTTTCCTCGTGACCAACACAAGACTGTGAGGAGTTTAGGTGTTCAAAATACTTTATTTTCACCAATAGTCATATTTCATATGAACTATTGCCACTTTGTCATTTTTATATAAACATTTTTGCTTTTATGTAATATGCGTGCGCGAACCTACGTTATTAGGTTTTAACAACATATTCGCACCCCATTAGACTTATCACACTTTTAATATACCTAGTTGGAGTATATTGATAAGTTTAGACATTTTTATAAGTATTATATTTTTACGTTACCCGGTTTTAATTTTCGCGACATAAGGGCTTAACATTAGTAATTACCGGGACCAAACTACAACCCGTAAACCAATAGTTATAACAAAGCACAACTATTCTACTCCTCAAGTTGCATCAAACGCCACCCCATGGACATGTGTCCATGAGGTGTTGAGTTGTTAGCCACTTTGCACATGTATTTTGCCACTAATCACTCTTTATATGCATATCTCCTTATCACCTCATCTGTAAAAAAAAATCTCTCAAAACCTCCCTTGTCTCTCCATCTTTCCGTACATCAACTCATCACCATCATCATTATAGTTTCATTTTTGACTTCAAGTTGTACTAAGAAGATGAAGACCTTGATGATCTCTACATAGTTCAAGAGTTGTTTTGAAGATTCTTTGGTTGAAAAAAGAGTTACACAAGGGTTAGGAGTATTCTTGGGTTCTTAGAATAAGGTTAAAAAGGGTTTACCAGACTTGGGTTGAAGATTAAATACAAAGGTGAAAAATTAGGAAGAGCTTAGGTGTTGATTTGTAGTTGTGATACTTGTGTTATTCCAATCCTTGTAAGAATCATGTTTATTTTTCATGTCTTTCAATATGGTTGTAAATAACTTCTGGACTTTTATGTATTTTTATGATTTAATAAAGATTATATATGCATTTGACATTGTACATGAAGTTTGTAACATGAAAAAAAGCTAGAACAAGCCTTAGATAGGTTTTATGAGTTTGAATTCTGCAACAGTCCCAAAGATTTATTAAACTGATCATCTCAGTAACCTTTGAGGTTAATTTCTCCTAGTGGCGCACCTCATAACTCGTCCTGATGAGTAAATGAGAGCCAAAATGGCGAAGCATGTCAAAATCTGCACACCAAATTTCATTTGGAAAAAGCTCATGGTTCTGTTCATTTCTGGTAGTCGGCCCAGTTTTATTAAATGTAGCGAAGACCTAAACTTGAAGTTTGGCAAAATCCGCGCATCCAAAAAAGTTATAGAACTCAACTTATGGTCATTTTGGCGGGATGGAATGTGCACCCAAACTTTCTGCAATGAAATATAAGTATATAGTTATAATTAGACAATTGATATAACTAAACTTTAGACCTTGGACTTGAGTAAACTTAAGAAACAAGTAGAGAAAATAAAAATATGAATTTGGGTTTTTGAATCACTTAAAAAGGACTTGTGGTTAAAAAGTTATGCCTAGTTAAGTTTTACCAAGATGAAAATATAGTGTTGAACAAAAGGTTACTGATACGATTTTAAAACGAGATTTTGACCCTTTTCTGGGCCGAATTATCAAAAGTGCAAAGCACTAAAAGTTGCTCAGAATGACTTTTTCTACAAAAACTTCGAGCACGTAAGCAGAAAGTGACAAACAAAGGCTAAAAACTACAAAAACTAACCGGATCTGTTGTAGACCGGAAAAATACCATGACTAAGGAACCTTAGTGGTATTTTGATTCTTTGAGACTAAAACAAAGCCAAGGCTAAGCCAAGGTTTTTGTCTCAAAGTCTTTTAATCATAGTCTAGTCGCACGTCTAGATTTGGTTTGATGACCCGAAACTTGTTCATTAGATTGGATCTTTGCCCGACCTTAGAATGTATTATCTCTAAGGCTTATTAATATTTTTGATAAAAATACAACTCTCATATTTTTGTAAACCTACAAAAATATGTACAATGTCAAAAGTATATAATTACTTTTATAATCTCGTTATATATAAATATCTAAGAAGCGACTGCTATATTTTTAGGTTGTCGTTAAAGCTCACGACTTCTCGATATACACTTTATATCGTCGAAACCTATTGCTTATCTACAAGGTGAGTTCATAGCCCCAGCTTCTATTTAGCTGTTTTATAAACTCTTTTGGGGGAGATACATGCTACTGTTTTGCTTATGGACAGCTACTTGCAAACTGAATGCTTTGACTGTATAATTGCATGCCTAAGTTGTTTATACCAAAAGTCCTCAACATCATGGACCACTAATCACTTGCGAGTGAGCGCAAATATTATGGATAGGCCTATCGGGATTGACGAATCCCGTTTTTGTTAGCCGGGATAGGTAACCAAATGCACTTTATTTGAATTTCTTGGTATATGGCATAATACTTGCCCGGGGCAAGTTACTTAATATATATATCATCCAGTGATATATATACACAGTCAGTCGTGAGTGCCATGAGCTTAGAGCAATAATAACTATCAAGAAGATAATTGTACACATTGCAATTATACTACGAACTAAATTTTCCACTACTGTTTTCAAACCTATGCGGTTCCTATCGTTTGTATTGACCGGTTAGGCAATATAACGCACTATGGGTGTATAACAACGTAACCCACTTTATGTTTAACTTGAAATCTTGTGATCAAACTGTTTTACTTAAAAACCTATGAACTCACTCAACCTTTGTGTTGACACTTTTTAGCATGTTTATCTCAGATTCGAAAGAAATTAGCTGGCATGGCATGTGAAGGCGCATGGAAAATATTTTTGAAGACAATGCATATATTGTCATTCGAAAAACTTTACAACTTTTATGTTGTACTTTTTATGATTGAACAAACGTGTGGGAGCTCTTTGTAAAATCTTACTCCTCCGTCCTATAATAATTGTCCACTTTGACTTTTTTGAGTCTTTCTTGTTCAACTTTGACCACTGATATTTTTATTTGCATTATATAATACTTGATAAAAATTATACCAAATGAAAATACATTAAAATCTAATATATTAATATATTTTTCATCAAGTATTTTATTACACAAATAAAAATATTTATGGTCAAAGTTTAACAAAAAAGACTTAGAAAAGTCAAAGTAGACAATTATTATGGGACGAAGGTAGTATATTTTAATCGAATGATAATTTATTTCAAAACGCCTCATTTAGAGTCGTTTTCTGTAACTTGTTTTGTGAACTATGAAGTAATACCCCAGTGACACAATCTTCCGATGCGAAACTTTTGGGGGTTTTACAGATTGGTATCAGAGCTTCAGTTATAGATAACCAGATTGCATATGAACCTAGGCTATAACTACATCTTACATTAAACTCGTATCACTCATTGTTGTCTTCAATATTCCGTGTGTCATGCCTACTCCTTAATACAATACTATGTTATTTATATAAAGACTGTTTATATAAATGATTGACTAAACATAACTGCATATGCCTATTCAATGGGGTGCTACTTATTAATACAAAGTTATAGATGAGTAATAGGATAGGGAGCACTCCGCTACACTTATTAGGACAACAACCTCCTAACTACAACACTAGGTATAGAAAATGACCTCTAAATGAGACGTTTTGAAAAGTTACCATTCGAATTATTTAAGTCATCGTTATTACAAGAGGTCTCAAAGTATATGATTACATAAATGTTTTCAAAATTTATCGAATGGTAAAGGATAAAATCATAAGTCTCCAAAGCATGCAAATGACCCTATGATCCATGCATCCGCTATCGCCTTACTAACCTGAGATAAACAAGCTAAAAAGTGTCAACACAAAGGTTGGTGAGTTCATAGAGTTTAGTTAAATTGTAAGCATTTAAAGAATTTTCCCACATCAAAGGCATTGTAAATCCATTCAGTTCCAAGTCTCGCCCATACAAAACTTGCAACCTATATGTTTATAATCTACTGCTAAAATACAATATGAGTAAGACATAAGTGTATATGATATACGCAAGAACATAATGTAAAGAATAATAGCCAACTGAACCTCATGACAAGAATAAACAAGAATACTGGATTATATTCAAAGAAAGGCCATGAATCTCGGACCAAGGGTGGGGGCGTCAGCCCGATAGTACTATCAATACCTCTCCAATGGCTCCATCCATGAGTTAAACAGTTGCTAAAGAATAAAGCGTATTAGAAAAAGTGTAACACATTAAGGCACATATCGTAACTACACTTCATGTCTAAAAGTATAAAAAGTATAGCTTAGCACAAGAGTATAATGTTTTGAGTATTTTTGGAAGTCAAAGCAAGTATTTGAGCATTTATCTCCCCCAAAGAGTTTATAAAGAAATTAAACGAGTAAAAGTGAGGCTATGACTCACCTTGGTGATACAGTAGTCTGAAAAAGTCAAGTAGTGTAAATAAACGGCTCTGACACGTGACTTGGGTTGGTATGTCAAGTTTAGTATGTTTGCTTGATGTTTAAACCTTTATTATTGTGAAATGTTTATAGTAATTGTGTAACACCCCAAAAATACGGTCTAGCGGAAGCATACGAGCCATTGGGTGCTACAATCTTGGTATCACAATATAAGGTACAAAGAATGGTTTTTATTCCATTTATTTAAAATAAGATTCATTAATTGAAAACCATAAGTTTACATTAATGAAAGTAGTGCAGAAATAGGCCCAAAAGATAATTAAAGTGGTCTCGTTCATTCATCAGAGTTGCCTATGACCATGCCCCTTTGCCAAGCGTCTTCCAATAGAGTTTAGTTACACATGCTAAAAAGGTCAGCTTACGCTGGTGAGTTCATAGAGTTTAGTTACAAAATGTAGTAGTGGACCTGATAGGGTTTAATTGCTATATATCACGACTAAAGGCGGATAGATATACAGCGTTCCAACCAACAATCAATCCAATCTATAATCAATCCAATCTATAATCAACAACTGTCAAGATTCAATCAAGATCTCACGCGGCCATTTGTGCACCACGCGTTATAAGCATAAAGCTTAGAGCAATGCTGTTACCGGTCTAGGTCGTTTTACACTTAGCTAGGCATCACGTTATAGCATAGGAATGCTACCCTAGTCTAAGCATGGTTACACTTAGCTAGTCAACACATTAGCAATTCAAAAGAGTAGTGGCAGGTCCAAGGAATAGCTTGCATTCTCATAAACACGTAAAACATTCAATCACCATATCAATATACCAAACATCAATCATTAACAAATCATATTCACGTATCCCATTACGGTTCGTTAAAAGCAGCATGTATTCTCCCCTAAAATAGTTATGAAAACATTTGAAAAGAGGGGCTATGAAACTCACCTTTGCCACAGCAATGCACTATTCACTATTGACACGACTGGCATCTAAAGTTAATCATCACGGCATCCAAAAGAATGTACGACGAGTACAATAGAATAGAAGCACGAACCCTAATGCGATATCACGATAATCTTAAAATATGGCTCATCGATAAAGAAATAAATAAAAGTAATGTGCGTAGTTTTCGTGGTTCATTCATGTCGTTACTTTCAAAAGTACATTATCATTCCCAAAAGTTTATAATTATTATCTCGAAAGTTTAGTTTTAACGTTTTGTGTGGTGGTAAGGAACCATGACTCGGCAATCAACTCACGCCAAAAGAAAAGAAGACGTTGACATGACCGAGACATACCAACTAGAATGCACACCAAATGGGAAAAAGACATCGACAATAGTCAAGAAATACCGACAATACTCAAGCTGGTCAAAGACTAGGAAACGACGACAACTATTTATGACACATAAATAGATTAACTTTCGATAATTTCCCCACGATCCCAATGTATATGTCTATTATATAAGATAAGTTTTCATTTATCGCTCAATCGATAAGGGTTTCTCAATCGTTACATACATTTATACAAGTTTATAATAAAGTACGTTATATAAAGTATATTATCGTAGTACATTATAAATGACACGTCCGTTCATTCCAACATTTCCAAATCAATATGACTTCAATAAGTTATATTATCAAAATAATATTTCCAAACAAGTTTATAAAAGCTAATCATGTGTTATAAAATATAAGTTATTATTGTAGATAATAAGGGTTTTTAACTAAATAAAACCATATTTGTTGACCATTTATATATCAAAATATCCCGTCAGTAATGTATATGAGAAAATAAAACATTTAAGCATATCACGAAACAAATATATTAAACCCATTTCCAAGTTTAATACCTTATACTTGTTCAAGCCAAAACATTTAATATAGTCTAATCTATTAATCATTATAACTTACTAGAAATAGTTTTTCTAAGATTATAAACCGTATTAAATCTTATAACATATATGTAATATCCGCTTTTAATTATAACTTCAGTAGTTATTTCCTTTATCACCCATTGTTACTAGTACTATCGTTGATAACTCACATTCAATATCACTTACCCCGATAATGTTATACCAAAATTCGTTATCATTTTTCTGATAAAAGTTACAAGTTATTCCGATGTCGTTATATAGTTATTTCAATTTATATTTGGGTCGTCCATATCTTACTAGTTTATTCGTCGACCCTTATTATTTACTGTTGGAATCACTCCTAAACCATATTTCAAGTGTTAGTGATTCATATGTAATAGTTAGCTTAATATGGCTTTTATGTTAGTAATCAAGGCTAGGCTTATGTAGAAAGCCCATAAGCCTAGGCCAAGCCCAATAAGTAAAAGGATGGGAACTTGGAGTGTTGCCCTAGTTCCTTCCAATAAATACTCTTGTAAACCTTCTATTGAAGGTTGGTTGTTCAATTCACTCATATGATTTACGCATAACCTTTCTTACATCTTATACGTGTGTGTGTGTGTTATTGTTCATCCGATCACTTTCTTCTCTATTTCTTCTATTAATGCTTGTGTTACTAATATGGGAACCTAACAGTGGTATCATTCACCAAATAGTTGGGTGAAAAGTTTTTTTTTTTTTGAAGTTGTTTGGGTCTACTGCTAAAGTCACGCTTACAAACTTTGTTACTTTAAAAACTAATTTTTACACTTTTCAATCCAAGATTCTTGTCCTTTCAACGCTTTTTTAGGTGTTAAAATTTGCTTTTAGCAAAAGTTTCAAACTTTCGTGCATTTTTCCTTAGTTTTAAGCTTGGTTTTATCGCGCGTGTTCATCTTTAACGCGTAAGGTGTTTTGAAGTTTTGGATCATCAAGTTTCACACTTTTGTGTTATTTTGGTGATATTGAGGATACTTCATCACAAAAATCTTGCTTAGAAACATCTTTGGGCGTAAAATCAATTTTGATTGCTTTTACGGCGTGAAAACCCTATTCTTACGCCGTAACTCATCCTTGATCGATCTTCGCCATTAGTGGTTTACTCGGTGTTTTCTTGCTTGGATTTTAAGCCGAAAACACTTCGAATTTGATATCCTTTTAATCGTGATAGTGTGAAAGATTTTTGGCAAAACCTAATTTTACGCTGTAAGCTCAATCTTACGCTAGAACTCTTTTACTAAGCTTACTCTTTACGCCTAAGCCTTGTCTTACGATAAGCTAATCTTACGCATAAGTTTTCTCGCCTAACTTTTCATTTACACCTAATCTTAGTGTTTCTCAATTCTTACGCGTAAGCTAATCCTACGCGTAACTATTGCTTTTACGCGTAAAGTTTGGTGTTTTTACGCCTAAGTGTTACTTTGCCTAAACTTGGTTTTTTTCTACGCCTAAGGATACTTCATCAACAACATTTTATTCGACTACAAAGATCCATTTTACAACACAAGTTTTCAACATGTCTCAACCTCCATACTCTAACTACTTTCCTTACATGTATAATCAACTACAACAACAACAACTAAGTCCACAACATCAACAATTCAATCAACAACAACAAATTTATCAACAACAATTCAATCAACAACATACTCCACAAATGGTTCAACCACCACCTAGTCTTCAAGTACAACCTTACACAAACTTCTACAATCAACATCCATCCAAGAGTACTATGAAGGAACCGACATGGTTTGGCAAGATGTGTGAAGCCTTAAGCAGCCAACAATCAATTCATGAAGCTAGCTCACTTGATAGACCTCCAATGCTCACTCCCGGAAATTATGATCAATGGGTGATAAGGTTCTTTAGGTTTTGTGATCTAAAGAAGCCACATGGAAAGTTCTTAAAGTAGGTCATTATGGAAGGTCCATTTCAGATGCCTATTGTTGTCACACCCGCAGATCCTAATGCCAATCCACCAAGAGATGCTGTCACCAACATTGAAAATATCTCAGACCTCACAGGTGATGAACTTCTACATTTTGAAGCCGATGAACTAGCAATGCAATACACCCTTTTGGGATTACCCAATCCGATCCTTCCAAGTGTTGATGCTCAAAAGACAGCTAAAGCAATGTGGGAACATATTCATCTTCTAATGGAAGGCACATCACTCAATCAGGAAGACATGGAATCCAAAATCTACTTGGCTTATGAACACTTCATGATTGAACAAGGGGAGACATTAGAGTCATATCATCACCGCTTCGACATCATCAATGATTTGATAAACACAATATCATCATGCCACTAATTGTCGCCAACACTAAGTTCCTAAGTAGTCTTGGTCCGGAATGGGAGAAGTATGTCATTTTTCTCCGTCAAGCTAAGAATCTTCATCATGCTACATACGGATTGTTGTATGACTATTTGAAGCCTCACCAAAAAGAAGTTGACAAAGAAAGAGCTATCCGTGGACTCGGCTCCACACTTCCGGACAATCAACAACTTGCTTTGTGGGCTCAAAGCTAATGTTCCTCCTCAACCCGCCTCAACCAACGCAACCATCACACCATATGATCCGTCACAACAACAAACTCAACAAACTCAATTGGTTCCATACAACAACAACAATGCTCAAGCACTTTACAATGAAGCTGATGAGGACTCCGATGCTTTCGATGAATTGCAACAAGGATTTGTTATGATTAAGCTAAAGCTCTTCGGCCGGTATACAAACAAATCCAACAATCGCATTCGCTCTCATAAAACACAAGGAATCAGCCGTCAGAACAATGGACGCGTTGAAGTTGAGATAATCAGGTGGTTATGGTCGCCGGATGGGAGGTGGTCAAGGGTTTAATGTTATGGGAAGGAATAAATAGGTGCTCAACAACAAAGGGCTCAAGTGGTTGAACAGGGGAATGCTCAGAATGGGGTTAATGGTCTTCGCTGTTATAACTGTAATGAGAAGGGTCATCTGGCTAATGCATGCCCTAAGTCGAGGACAAGAGATATTGCTTATCACAAAGAGGCTTTGCTCTTGGCTCTCAAGGATGAAGGCGGTGGCACTCTTACAAACAAGGAACGAGCTTTATGGCGGATCAGATTATGATGATGATATGGAGGACTTGCAGGCTAATGCAACGTGGTAATGTTGATGGCACAAATGCAAGCTCTACACATGAGTGACACGGGCCAGTGTATGACAGCGCGGCTTGTCTCGTGTAATGCCGGAACAAAATACACTCATTCATGATCTGATATCTCCGCCAATTTCTCCATCCGACAAGGATTAGAGTGTTCAACATGAGCCATCTACATCTCATTCCGATGATTATCAAATAGATCTCGTAGTTATATTTGACGATCAAGATAATCTTATGGTTAATATTGATAATCAAATTGACTCCATGGTTATATTTGAGGATCTAAATAATGATCATGTTGAGACTCACATTGAACAAGATGAGCTTGTGTCTAATAGAGTTGAGCTCGACCTTAATTAAAGACCAAGAATCTCGTTTGGAAATTTGCAAGCAATTAAAAGATAAAAATGCGCGCTAATTAGGGATAATGAATGCTTAATCGGACAAATCAACGTTTTAAAACTCAAGAAAAAGCGTGAAAAAGGTTTTGAAGTCGCTTTGCTAAATCTCATCAAAACGAAAAATCATTAGAAGCGGCAGATACGTGATCTAGCGCATCAAGAATGCTTTGTTGTCTCAAATAGAACAATTGAAACATGAACACATAAAAACAACTTAAGCAGCTCTTACTTTGGAAACTCAAAAGCCAAAATTTGAGTTGTTAACTTGTCAACAAAAGTTCTCTGAGTACAAAAAGTATTCCACGAAACGAATAGATAACTATCTTGAAGAAATTGTCGACTTACAACACAAAATCAAAGAGTTTAGAAATGTTGTTTATAAACATGGTGAGTCAATCACAACTATTCAAAAGTTTACTTTAAACCAAATCCAAATGGATATGGACCGATTCTTGCTGATTACAAACCTAAGTTTTCAAATAGAGCATTCAAACCAAATCACGAAGTTCTGAGAACATAGAATTGATGATTCAATTATGATTTGTTGAATATAATGCATGGAGGAATTAGATCTGATGGCGAGAGTCGGTCAAAATGGAAAATGTGCGTTTATAACAAACCATTTAACTATTCAAAAGCGTAACTTTTGTCACACAACAAGATACTTCTAACAAACCTTTGGTTATCACAACGGTTTAAGTCAGTCCCAACACAATGGTGCACAAATTAATGGTCCTTTACCTTCACTTAGTGAAGTTAAAACAAAATATGAAAGTTGTCACGTTATAAAATACTTTGACACTTTCTTATCTGACCTCAAAATTTTGGAATGTGAGATTGAATTTCATTCCGAAATAAAAGTTGAACATTTTCAATGAGCCTCTGGCGAGAACAAAGAGATATTCTTAGAAAATAATTTTACCCCATGTAAAAAATTTGAAAACCCGTGCACAATATTGGGAAAGGGATTTTCACAAGGAACTTGGTCTAATGAAAGAGTTTTCGAGAAAATAGAAACATCGATTTCAAATACTAAGCGTAAAAAGAAATTGTTGAGAAAAGATGTTGATCGACTCTTGAAAGATGTTATTTGTGCTGATATCCATAATGTTGTGTTGTTTCATTCTATTTCTAATGCATCTAATTACATCTCTGTGATTATGTTGATTCTGTTGAAATTGTTGAGAATCGATACTGCGTAATTGCCGGTCGAGTCTTTAAAAGTTGAAAATGAACGATTGTTAAACGATCTTTCAAATGCAAAACGTCGTCTTAATTGGTGTCAAAAAGATATTCATGATCAACATCTTGCTTTTCAAAACAAAATCGCCTAGATTCGTGCAAAAACTCTTAATCCAAAACTTGAGCAACTGGATGATCAAAACGTGTCTCTTAAGTGTCAAATCTCAAAATATGAACATGAACTTGCAAAAGTTAAAAAGGAATATGGTGTCATATTTGATTTACTAAAACAGACTCGTGATGAAGCATCAAATGAACTTGATCATTATCTTGCACACACTATAGAAGTTATGAATTTTTCTTTGAAATCTTAGTTCGAAAATCAAGATTTGGTGCACACTATCATTAAGTTAAGGAAATGTTAGGAAAGTATGAACAAGTTCAGCCTAGCATCATTAAGAGAATCGCACCTGTAACACTTAGCAAAGCGTGAAGCCGAATGCCTCTTGACAAACCACAAGATACTAATTGCTTCCCTCTCTTGAAGCAGGACTAGTTGCTTCTTTTCCAAGCGTCCGCACTTCTGACCTAGGAGCAATACAAGGAAGAATAGGAAGTTGCGACCTAAGAAAAGAACAATAAAGAATCCTGAAGTAGAAGAACACCCTAAGACTTTGAATAAGACTCGATTGCATCCACTTTAGATATTGCGTCTGACAAATGTAATGGAAAAAGTGTTGTAATGAATGCTAAACCATTAAGTACTTTTGATATTGATCGATGCTTCTTGTGTTATTTGTCGTAAAAGTATGCTTTCCGATTGTCATGACAAATGTGTTGCTAGAGCTATCTTGTCTCGTTTACGGAATCCTAAGACCGGAATACCTCTAGGCCCACTAATGCTTCTAAGTCTGTGCTTGGTAAATCGCTTTCTTTAGATTCTAAGCGCTTGATGTCCTGTAGATCGATATCACCTCCAAGGAATGTAGTACCACCTAGTGCATTCACTAAGACTAAAGCTAAGACTAGTTGGAGATGGCCGAAATGGATACATAATACACTAGGATTTAAATGGATACCTAAAATCATTGATGTATGTATTTCTAACATAAGCTGCCGGAACCCTCTAACTCTTCGGGTTCCACATCTACTTCTATTCCATCTGTGTATTGCATTGTGTAATGCGGTGATAAAGATCATCCTTTGGATTGTTGATAGCGGATGTTTCGACACATGACGTATGGCAATCTCAAGCTTATCAAACTTTGTTGCAAAGTTCATTGGCACTGTCGGTCGGACATGATCACTTAGCAGCTATCATGGGCTCTGAGAGATTATATCAATGGCAATATCGAAATTAGCGGGGTTTATTATGTAGAAGGCCTCCGGTCAGAATCTCTTTTGATCGGTCAATTCGTGATGGAGATTTGGAAGTTGCTTTTGGGGAGAAAACTTGTTTCATTAAGTGATCTACAAGGAAATGATCTTATTTCGGCTCTCGCAATTCTAGTCATTACACAATCTCAATGCAAGACATGGTTGCTTCATCACCCATCTGTCTACTTTCAAAGGCAACATCAACAAAATCTTGGCTATGGCAACGTCGTCTCTCACATTTAAACTTTCAAACCATCACCAATCTTGCTCGACATAAACTTGTTGAAGGTCTCCCGAGATTCTGGTATTCTAAAGATCACCTCTTTCGGCCTGTGAACAAAGAAAAAGCACTCGTGCTCATTTTCCTTCAAAGGTGGAACACAGCTCTCATCATGTGCTTCATCTTCTTCACATGGATTTATGTGGCCGATCTTGGCGTCTTGAAGATTAATGGCAAATGCTACATCTTGGTAATTGTTGATGACTACTCAAGATGGACTTGGGTTTATTTTCTTGAAGTAAAGATCAAGCTCCACAGATGATCATCACCTTTCTCACGAAAATTCAAATTCACTCGAACACCGTCGGACAAATTGAGCAAGACAAAGGCTGAATTTGTAAATCAAACTCTTCGGGAATATTATGAGAAAGTGGGAATTGAGAATCAAACATCCATTGCTGCGTACCCCGAACAAAGCGGAGTTGTTGAAAAGGCGAAACCAACGTTAGTGGAAGGTGCGCGAGGCGATGTTAATCAATGCTAAACTTCGGTTACTTGTGGGTTGAAGGTTGTCTCAAGCGCATGCTACTCAAACCGTTCAATGATTACAAATGCATACAAAACAAAACACCTTTTGAGCTTATCCACAGAAAACCGAACCTCAAACACTTTCATGTATTTGGATCCCTTTGCTACCCAAATAATGATCGTAATGACTTTGGAAAGCTCAAAGCCAAAGTTGACATTGGAGTCTTTATTGGATACTATGAGAACTCTAAAGGTTACGGATCACGGAATCGTCGTTACAAAGAAGGTTATGGAAGCGATTCATGCTAATTTTGATGAGCTTACTTGACATGGCTTACGAGCATAACGACTTGGAACCGGTCACAACCGTCTAAACTTCCCTCAAACCCCATCATGGTGAACCAAGCCCACATCTTACTCGTCAACAAATGGAAAAGCTATTTGCTCATTTGTTGATGGCGATATTGATGAGCGTGCTCGTGTATCCGATGTTTCATTTGCACAACGATCATATTCCAATACGATACACTGCTACAACAACTACGGTTGAAGAAGCACCACCAGTTGACTCTACAACAATAGTTGAACAAAGCGCATCCAACGGCGTTGAACGGTGATGATGTTCTTAATGAAGTACCCCCACTGCAGATTTTGATCCAAATCGTTCTTTAACCCGTTTGCTAATGAAAGCTAGCTGCACTGATGTTGCGGAATCATCTACAAGCCATTTGAATCCTCAAAATCTGCACAATGTATACCAACATCAACCCTCTATACATCGTTGGACAAAAGACCATCCTCTTGAAAACATAATTGGCAACCCGAATCAACCTGTCGTAACAAGACAAGCGTCTTCACACGAGACGGTGAACATTGCATTTATGCACTCACCATCTGCCAATCTGAGCCTAAAAACATTAAAGACGAACAATGAAAAGGACAACTGGATTGAATCCATGCAAGAAGAACTCAACCAATTCAAAGGTCTTGAAGTATGGGAGCTGGTTGAAAGACCAACAGGGTCTCGTCATTGGTCTCGATGGATTTGGAAGAATAAATTGGATCTTTGAAGGGAACGTAATCGAAACAAGTCACGTCGGGGTGGCTAAGGGTTATAACGGGAAGAGGGTATTGACTTTGAAGAATCATTCGCACTCGGTTGCTCGTCTTGAGGCTGTTGGATCTTTCTCGCGTGTTCGCGGCTCATATGAATATAACGGTCTTTCGGATGGAAGTCAAAAGCTTTTTGAATGGTCAACTGAAAGCGGTTTATGTCGACCCGGAAGGGTTCGTTGATCCGAGTTCCCGAACCATGTCTACAAAGCGAACAAAGCTCTCTATGGACTCAAACAAGCTCCTCGAGCGTGGTACGATAAGTTATCATCATTCCTTATTACCAATAATTTTACTAAAGGTTCGGTCGACCCAACTCTTTTCATACAATATCACGGGGCACATATCTTAATTGTTCAAATTTACGTGGATGACATCATTTTGGGTCAACACATAAAAAGTACTCAATCGCTTTTGCAAAACTAATGAAGAAACATTTTGAAATGTCCATGATGGGTGAACTTACGTTTTTCTAGGACTGCAAGTTCATCAATCACCCCGTGGTATTTTCTTTAGTCAATCCAAATATGCCCTTGAAATTCTTAACAAATTTGGAATGCAAACCTGTGACACCTATGCCACACCGATGGCTCATACCAAGAAGCTAGACACTGATTTACATGGGAAATTGGTGGACCCTACCAAATACCGTAGTATCATTGGGTCTCTCATGTATCTAACTAGCAGACCGATATTGTTTTTCGTATATCTCGCTCCGTTATCGATCGAGACCAAGCTGAAACCCACCTCTCTGAGGCTAAAAGAATCCTCCGATACATCAAGGGAACCATTAACTTGGGGATCTCGTATCCGAAGGATTCTGGTTTTGAACTAATAGCTTTTTCAGACGCTGACCACGCAGGATGTTTAGATTCGAAAAAAGCACTTCGGGAGCATTACAATTTCTTGGTGATAAACTGGTGTCATGGCAATCGAAGAAGCATGATTGTACATTACTGTACTCAACCGGAAGGAATATGTAGCCATGTCGGCGTGTTGTGCTCAAATCATTTGGATGAGAACACAACTCAAAGACTATGGTTATGTATTTGAGAATCCCATGTCTGCGACAATCAGAGTGCTATTGCGATCTCGTGCAACTCAGTACAACATTCGAAATCAAAGCACATCGATCTTCGATATCATTTCATCAAGGACCACGTGGAGCGTGGTACTTGTTGAATTATACTTTGTGAGTACAGAATACCAACTGGCAGATCTCCTCACCAAAGCCTTAGCTCCTGCTAGGTTCAATGAGTTGGTCCACCGGATTGGTATGCGGTGTTTGACTCAAGAGGAACTAGATGAACTCTTAAAACATTCTTAAAACCAGTCAAACACCAAAACCTCTTTTGTAAATACTTTTCAAAAACAAAATACAAAATTATAAAATCAGATAAAACAACAAAAATATTCTTCTATCTATATTTCTTTTAACATGGCAAGTACAAATCTTCCGTCAACACTCAAATCTTTCAAAATTCAGTATTTTTCGATCAAGTGTTGAGGGGGAGAAAGAAAATATTTTTTTCGGTTTCATAAAACCTTGTACTTGCATGTTACTTTATCCCGGTTGTTTCTTTAATAATGGTGGTCACTTTTCTGGTTTACTGACACTCCTCGGACTAAAATTTATAAAACTTCATTATTTCTTAAGTCGAGGGGGAGTGTCGTCAAAATTCTTTCCAAATATCCTTCGTTTGGTAACCAAAATGGAAGTTATGGACATTGGATGTAAATGGAAAAGGTGGAGGGGCTAAAACTGTCAAAAGCTCAAAGTTATTTTAATAAAACCTCCACCTAACACATTAACTCTTCACATTTATTACTCAACCTAACTAAATCCTACGCCTAAAATTCAAGCTTCAAATCCGTGTTTTGGATCATCATTTTGTAAGTGGTTTTGTGTTCTTAATATGATTACAAAAAAGGGTTTTAAATCGTTTCAAAAACCAACGGTTAGATTTTCATATATGAGTGATTTTTTGTTCTACGCATAAGCGTATGAATACATAATCAATGGTGTGTGTTTTTGGTTAAAATGATAGAGTCAAAACACTCAATTAATCACTTTGAAACCATTTCCATCATCAAAACTCACCCAGAAACACGAATTAATGGATATTGAAAAGTTAGGGTTGATGCGTGAATTGGGTATTTTCTTGTGTGAGTGTTTCTGGTTAATAAGTTGCTTGTAAGATGTTGTTTGTATGATGAATAGATGATATCCATGCTTAGAACTTGCCCAGTAACATTAAATGCGAAAGAATTGAATTGTAGGGTTTTAGTTCATATGAATTGGGTACTTTTGATTCATAGCTTGTTTGATGTTAAAACTTGCACAGAACAAATCAATAGACCTCCTAGACATCCCAGAATCATTTTGGTGCATTTCCTATGGCTAGATATCTTACTCGTAGAAATTGAACTTTAGGGTTTTAAGGTCTACGCGTAAAACATTATCTACGCATAACTGTTTGATTGAGTATTCGTGTTTAAAACTGTTAGAAAATGAATGTAGATGTTAATGTTGATGTTATGATGAATTTATTTCAGGTTCTCTACGCTTAAAAATTCAGAATCAAGGTTTCTTGCAATCAACGCATAAGGATCAGGTTACGCGTAGCATGTTATGCGTAAGAGTAATCTTACGCATAACGTTTACGCGTAAGGTTCTACATTGGGGACTACGCGTATCCTGTGAAGGATATGCGTAAACAGTGACCTCTACGCATAAGGTTGACTCTTACGAGTAAGCCTTACGCGTAAGGTTCTATATACGCTTACGCGTAAGCTCTACGCATAAGGTCCTCTTTTCCTACGCGTAATATTTCTTACGCGTAAGTTAAGATCCTACGCATAAGCTTACATTTACGCGTATACCACTCATGTTTACGCATAAGATTGCCATTTCTACGCCTAAGTCTAGTTTTAACCTTAATTATGAATTGTTACGCGTGCAAACTTGTAAATAAATAAATCATAACGCCACGAAATTAATAATGTCACTAATAAGCTTAATCATTTAATATGTTGTGAAAAATAAGTGAAAACATGGACTTTAAAACTTAAAGTTAATCAACTCACGAAACTTATCACGACGTCATTGGACTATTGGACAAACAAGTGACATTGGAATCGTAACAATCATCGACATATCACATTCAATAATTAGACAATAAAACCATCTGTTGACTAACATAATGTCTTTCGATATGTTGGTTCTTTTGGCTAAATATCTTTCAAATCGTGACATGGACGCTCAAATGCAAAACGTGGAAGCACCAAACGTTCTCACCGTTGCTGATATCTTCCCTAATGGCTATCCGATGAAGATTGGAAAGAACAACCTTCGTGTTGATTTTGATACTCTCACCTGCTTTCGAGTCTTCTTGCTTAATTGCCGTGGATATTCGAAGAATCATCCTTATCGAACATGCTCACCAATTCTGCTCACGATTGCGAGATCTATATTCACCGTTTGGAATACAATGAGAAAGATCAAAGGACAAAATGTTGTGACGGTGACGCTCAATGACAAACAAGTCACCATCACACCTGCAGACTTAAGAGCTATTCTTCTTATCCCTATCATCGAGCCAACCGAATACACTGCCACACCAACTGAAGAGGTTGTTCTGCAATTCATGATCGACATTGGTTATGACGAAGCTTCAGGAGTAATCACAAAGCATTCATACGTGGATCTTAAGAATATTCCTCAGCCATGGAGAACCCTCTACATTATCATCACCAAATCCGTTTCTAGACATGATAGTGGTTATGAGCATCCCAAGCTCATGGAACTACAGATCTTTTGGGCGTTGGTCAACATGAAACACGTTGAAGTTGAAGCTCTGATATGGGACGATATGATGTCATTCCTCAAAAAGCTTGGCTCCAAGATCCCATATATCTGATATACGAAACTGTTGATCCAACGAGCTCTAGGGTATAATCCTGATATCCCCCCGAGACTCAATGACCCCAACAATCACTCCATGTTGTATGAGCCTACACTCACAGTCAGATTCAAGGAATCTACAACAAAAAAAAGGTGCGGTGTTGCCATATCACCTTCTAACCGATGCAGTCAAACAACTCTATTTATACAAAAGGTATCTGGTAGCGGTTGATGAAGGCAAAGTAGGCTTTCTTGATGACAAGTCCTCTAGTACACCTACTAGGAAAACCAGGAAAGGCAGTGCAGGGAGTATTACAAGCACTGAGAGTCAAAGAAAGTTCCCTAAGAGGAAACCTGCACTCAAAAGGAAAGTTCCCTCTAAGGAAGTTGTTTCTATTCCCATTCCCAAGTATGAACAGCAAAGAAAGCTAGTGGATGAAAGGTCTGAGGAAACCGAATCAGACGAAGAGGTCACCTACTCTGAAACTGCAACTGATGTCACTCCAACAGTAGCTAAACCTCCCAGTCCAAAAGCTGACCAAGGAAAAGGGAAGACTCCAGTACTTGAGCATGATAAGGAAAGTTCTGAAGAAGAACCATTTGATGAAGAAAAAGACTATCAAAAGAAGTTTAAGAACCTCAGGCTCAAATACCTTGCCGATGAATTCGTAAAAGCACAAACTCATGGCCCTGGAGGGTCAAGTGGTGGAACTCAAGCAACACCAGTTTCTGATGCGGTTAATCAACCCGATAAGGAAACTGGTACCACCATCACCCACGAACAACAACAAAGGCAGACTGAGGATTCTATCGACTTTGACATAGAGGAACCAGAAAAGGAAAAGTCTGAGAAAGAAAAGACTGATGAAGAGGCTGCAGCTCAAGCCAAAGCAGAGGAAGAGGCCAGGATTCAGGCTGAAGAAAAGGCTAAGACTGCAAAGGATGACGAGGTTGAATATGATGACTTTCTTCTAGAAAGTCCAGCACGTTCCAAAGAACAAACCTCTGAACCTCCAAAGGATCCAGAGTCACCTCACGACTCCTCATCATCAGACTCGTCTTCTCACTCTTCACCTCCACCATCCAAAGGCACAACCAGATCCACATCTAAATCTGTGAAGAAACCAACAGACTCTTGGTTATCCCGGGCTAAAACAAGGATTGTTAAAGCTGTCAAGCAAGTACGGAAGAAGGATGTAACCAACAAAAAGCTGAATCAACTCGCTGACAGAATCAACTTTCTTCAAGATGGGATAAACGAGTTGCTGACAGAAAGGGAACAAATCCAGAAGTTTATCAAAGGAGATTTCCAAAAGGAATTGGAGAAGACGGCAAGAGAATATACTCACAAGTTTCTTCTCGACACTGTCCCTGGTGTGACTAGAGAAGTATTCTCCAGACAACTTACTCCAAACATCGTCGCATTGGTTAAACATATAATGGCCAAAGAATCTGATCTTTCTGAAACTGAGTTAATTGCTAAATTGGTGTTGCAAATGTCAAAACGATCTTCAACTTTTACTTTGGATGAAGCTTAATTTTTTGAAGGTCTACTAGATTATCAACTCAGATCATCATACAAGGAATCAGCAGATCAACCTAAACGACCAAGAGATGACGATGATACGGACAAGGACTCTGCACCTAAACGTCAAAAGAAGTCTGGAGAACCCTCCTCTGTGCCACCACCACCCCTAAGGACTCCAACACCAAGACGATCTCCTCCACGCTCTTCCGCTGACAAACCTCAGGACTCTGAGTTACCACCCTAGACAGAGAAAACCGGTGATCACTTTGAGTATACTGGTGGTGACGATGAGGAAGTCCCTGAGCCCCAACAACAACCCACCTCTCCCGCTTCAACAAAGAAACCATCATCCTCATCAAGGCCAAAGAAGAAGAAGAAGTCTCCTAAGGCTGATGTCGTCTCATGGCTAGACAAAGATGACACCGAGTTTGAATGGTTCTCTACACTTGTTGATGCTACTCCCGCTCTAACTGATGATCCAGATATGGTAGAAGGTCGTACGTTGGAGCATGCTAAGTTACTGCAAGAAAAGTTCCGTGTGAAGAAGATGACGAAATCAGAGTTGAAACGAATCAAGAATGAAGCATTTCAACTACTCAAAGACAGCTCGGAAAGTGCTATTGAAGTCGAATATCACCTTGAAAACATAGCACGAGCCATGTCTAACAACATTGATTGGCTCAACCATGAAGCAAACATTGACTTCACCAGAAGAGACAACCCTCCATACTACACCGACTGGTCTAAACCTCTACCGACGATTGGCCAACCAGATCAACCTAAGATTCCATTTCGCTACTTCTTCAACAATGACTTGGAATTTCTTCTACACGGTAGCGATGGTTCAAAGAAATATGCTACATCACTTACACTTCCGTTCTCGGCAGCCATATACTCCAACTGCCTAGCCATCGAAGAAAAGGCTACCCACATGTTTTCCAACAGCGTGGAACGGTATGACATTGATGCAATGTACGGGATTCACCATTGGCCGGAACGCCGATGAATCTACTACAAAAGCTGCCTGGTTCGAAAGTCTCAACATGAAGTGTACAGTGATAAAGGGATCGTTGCTGTTAAGCATGTCACTCTTTCATCTAAATGGGACTACACCTTCCTCAAGACAATCTTGGTCAAAAGACAAGACGAAAGGGACTATGAATTCTATGAAGCAGACTTTCAGAACTTGTCTCTCAACGACATTGAAGATCTATATCTTGCCAAAGTACAGGGACGAATGAGACAATTCTCGACTGAAATTCAACATGAATACATCAAGTCCTTGCTCATCTTCATCAGAAGCATAGTGATCCAGGAACGTGTAGAAGATTTACAACTTGCTATTGAATCGTATCAGACTCGTGTCAACTTCACCAGACCTCAGCTAGAACTTCTTGACATCAACCAGCTTCCACAATACACTCTCGTCAGCAAACCATTCGGAGTAGTTTACCGTAGTGAACTACAACACAACTGCTTGATGGCATGTAGAGATCTTCACAAATTTGGGGATCACACATTGAAGAAGGTCATGGATGGCTTGGCTTATAGGTTCGAAGGCGATACATGCAGGCATTGGGTCTCCAAAGCGATGGAATTCTCAGGACAGACGGGATGTTAAGAGGATCATCACTCGGATCGATGAAAGGTTGTACAGAAGGGACCAGTTCAGAACTATGGAGAGCTTAAGTAGGTGGTCGTCCTAGGATTACTCTCACGAGGCTATTCAATGACCTGTTCGCATTCCTGGAAAGATTGATGGACTACCTGGTACCCCTTAAACTTTTTCAATTTCATATTAATTTGGATGTGTGATTCTATAATGACAATGGTTTGTGCACACATAATAGTGTACAACCCATACTTGTAATGAAAGGACTCTGTGGTACGCTTCAGTGCCACAATCCTTATAAAAGGAGCGAAAGCTTCTTACTTTTGAGTAAAACTTATCAAACCTTTCAATTTTAAAAGGTTTTGCTCAAAAGAACAAGTACTTCCCCTTATGCTTTTCAAAACCTCAACAGTTTATATCACTTGTTGAGGGGGAGTATTTGATTAAAAACTTTGTTCACAAATTGTTCTTCGTGTAATCTTCCCACAAAACTCAAAATGGTCATATTTATTCTCAACATTTCTTCAAAAATAACATATTTATATGCCATTTTTGAGGGGGAGAAAAATTATGTGATAAGAAATATGTTGTGAAGTTGCAAAAGAATCATCGTGTGAATAGACTTAACCAATGAATTGACGAATCTTAAATGTTAGTAACTCGAAAAGACTTGTCCGGGACGGGTAATAATTTCAAGCTAGTTCGCTAGTGATGTAAACGTGTCTCGCAAAAGACTTGTCCGATTAGAATGTACCATTCGAGAAACTCTTGGTAGACATGAACTTTGACGGGTTTGACAACCTTTCGAGGTTTGTCCACACCTTCAAGATAGTTATTAGAGCTAGTTGTCACCTAAAAGCTGACAATGTAACTCTATAACTATTCAACGTAAACCGTTCTCGCGGGGATTGTCTATCTTGAGTTGATCAATTCAAAAGTGCGCGCTCTTTCCTCACTGTGCAGATTTCCGTCAAAATTCTTAAGCACATGTGGAGGGGGAGTATTTCTGAAAATCCAAAACTCTTGAAGTGTTCAAACATGGTTTTCATTTACAAACACTTCTAGAGATTTTCATAAAAATGGTTTTATGGCAATGGAGTTATAAGGTGATTAAGGTTAGGAATAACCGTCCTATGATCCGCCAGAGCCGGAGGATCTACCCAAGGACACTACCAATAGTTAGAATTAGAAGTCCTTAGGTATGATTATAAAAAGGAGAAAATGAGAATCGGAGAAAGAAGGAGTTGAAGAATTAAAAAGAAAAGCAAAGAAAAGGGTGAAAAGAAATAACCCTCCAGATTATTCAACTTAGGGCAGACACCGGGTTCAATTCATATGCTACTGGTTGTCACTTGATGACACCAGTATTGAAGATCAAAGTCGTCATGGACCCAGTGACGCATGCACTAAACCTTCTTTGCCACTCAAGTTTCTCTCAACAGAAGCTTGTTTCATTCTCACAGGGAACCCTATGTAAACTATCGGCTTTCTCTTAGAGATTGCTAGTATTAAAGAAGGAGACCCTCTCCCTAGTCTCCGCTCAGGAAAACCAAAGCGCACTATTGAGTCTAGAGCCACGAGATTCATCAAAAGATCTCTTAGGTACACTTAACATTTTATCGCTTGTCGTTCAACAATAAGAACGCAAGTGATACTTTATCGTGTCCTTCACAGATCTTAGAAATCTGTCGAGAACATTTATGAGAGGTTCACAAATGTGATCCTCAGTGATTGAATGGAAACTCCTGCCAGGGTCAACATCAAACAGCCCTGACAGCAGGTCACTTCGAAAACTCCTCGTGGATTACGCTTAGTGTGTCTTAAACGGTCTACAGTTGTGAGGTGATGCTTCGGTGTACCTCAGCGACTCATCTGAACTATAGATGTACTTCGTTACATCGTGTTATCTCACTTGTGGGACTCCAGTTCAGGAACGGCCTCTGTGAGAGTTAGAGTTGTGCTTTCACACTATGCTGTTAATACTCTCGAAGTTCGAACTTGTAAGTGCCAGAATCCGCTTATTACTAACCTTTCCTATGTTTTCTTCTTATGGAAGCTTTGGAGCAGACTGATCATGCAGATTCTTCACATGCTCATACCAACAGACATCACTAATGGAAGTTCTCTCAAAAGGCAACACAAAGTCAGAATGATTCTTCGTCAAGTCAAAGAATCTACAAAGTTTAAAGATTAAGAGAACTTCATCAGTACTGAAATCCAACGTTAAAGAGCGTGTGAGCATGTTGAAGAAAGACGTGGAGACACTGGAGCAACGAAGCAGACCTGATGTAGACAACAACAACAACATACTATCACTACCAACACAAAGAACAAAGATCAAAGAACAAAGTAAATGATGACGTCAAAGCAGAATACTTCAAAGGAAACAATTTCTCTACACTAGGGAGATTGTTCGAATCAAGACACTTCTTCTCACAAGAAAGAAGAATGTCAGAAGACGTCAAAGCTACTATTACATCAGCACCTACAACGTTTATCACTCTTTCATTTCATCACAAACACTTAGGGGGAGATTGTTGGAATCACTCCTAAACCATATTTCAAGTGTTAGTGATTCATATGTAATAGTTAGCTTAATATGGCTTTTATGTTAGTAATCAAGGCTAGGCTTATGTAGAAAGCCCATAAGCCTAGGCCAAGCCCAATAAGTAAAAGGATGGGAACTTGGAGTGTTGCCCTAGTTCCCTCCTATAAATACTCTTGTAAACCTTCTATTGAAGGTTGGTTGTTCAATTCACTCATATCATTTACGCATAACCTTTCTTACATCTTATACGTGTGTGTGTGTTATTGTTCATCCGATCACTTTCTTCCCTATTTCTTCTATTAATGCTTGTGTTACTAATATAGGAACCTAACATTTACCGTTTCTATAATAATCGATATAACTAACTCGTTACATATTTCAATTACGTTTTATGACTTATAGTAATTATTGAGTCTAAATGTATTTAACCCGTAACCAGTTTTTCTCATTCCATATAACTATTTCCTCCCGTCGAGACCCGATTCAATTCACCAATTCAATACGCGCTTCAAAGTGACCAACATAGTTAATATAATTATTTCGCACCACATTTTGACTTGTTGAGCGGGGTACACGATTAAACGACACCAACTATTTATACTAATTTGGGTTACAACAAATTAACCAACCCTAGATAGGTTTGACCCGAATGAACTCACTAACCCATGACCCAAACCGGGTCACACCGGTTTCTACCCACACGCAACTGACCCGTCAGCCACAATACTCCATTAACAGGTGCCAAAATACTCCTCATGGTGAAAACCCACAAGGACCAAACCGACCCCTACGGGACACAGTCGGGTCTGACCCGACCCCATCTCCAATGACACAATCATTTTCCAATTTGTTTCACCACACGAAAAGTATATCCAAAACTCGTTTTCCATTTCATATTACCCGTTTTGTTACTCATGAACCTACTTCAAAATGATATACACATCTTTTACCACACGGTTCGTATTAAAACATTTTTACCCTTGTTTCTTTTCACGAAAACATAAACGACAACATTTAATCAATCAGTACAAAATAAAAATAAAATTAGCGAAACTTCAAGGGTAGTTGCGTAAATTACCCCAAGGACTATACATGTAAATTTATAAAACTTTAAATATATTAGGTTCAGGACTCGTTTAACCTAGTAAACGAAAGATTTATGACACGGGAGTTACGCCATTGTTTTTAAAATATTATTTCCAATAAAAATGATATAAAATACGACTCGTAACTCAAATTAAATCAAACGATCATTCTAATCGACGTTTCTCCAATAACGACGCATCGAAGAATTTACGAGTTGTCACAGCCTCACCTCCTTAAAAGGAATCGCGTCCTCGCGATTCAATTCAAGTCATCCATTAAATTTAGAAGGGGTGAGTGCAAGAGCACGAGGGTTTTTCTTTCACGTTCCCTACGTGGATCTGGGATCTTTTTTGCGAGTTTTTATGAACTTCGAAGACAGAGAGGCAACTTTACTAAGGTTGCTAGGTTTCATCATCTATGGTTTTGGTAGGTCAACGAAGTTTAAACGTCCAAAATTAGGATTTCCTAAAGGGATAACGATTTCCTCATCGGCGAGTCATTTCTTCCTATTACACACAAAATGTTAGGAACTCTACTGAGTCTTGATGGTAGCTCAAACCTCTGAGCTACTGGTCTCAATCTAGCAATGGTTTTCAGGAGAATCGATATAGCGGGGAGTTAAGTTTCCACGTTTACTACTCGCTTCACATAATTTCATGGTAGATCCGTAAGCTTAATCCTATGTTATCTCGGAGGGTTCAAGAGATTTTCGTTGTCTATGTCTCCAAATGGTTTATGAGTAACTCACATATCCATCTCAACTTAGAACGGTTTTCTTGGTATTATTCTGAACAGGTTTAGGGTTGCTAAGTTGGGGTATTTCCATTTCTTCCCAATCATCTGAATTTACTCTTACATCAATAGAGGATCTCTTACGGTGCCTTTGCGGTACTAAAGTGATAGGTATGGTTATAGGAGATGTTGGCCAAGGGAAAGTGTCTATCCTGACCATTGTGAAACTTAATAGGCACGCTACGTGTTCTACTAGGGTTCGAATGGTTTCTCTACTTCAGCCATTTGTCTGGAGATGATACACTGCAAGCATATCCAGATTCGTTCTCTCGGCTCTAGGAAGTGATAGATGAAAAATGGGTGTGTGGCGATTGCCATAATCCGGGAAAGGTAGAAATTAGCATTTCCTAAAGCACACGGTTTCCTTTATGTGCGGAAAAGTCTATTTGTATACTTAGGTTTTTCGATCGCACTTTTCCTTTAAGAGTATCGGAGGGAGTTGAAGATTAAGAAAGAAGAATCAGATGTGTTCTAACATGGTGAATCTCAGGTAGATAAAGTGGATCAAGGGGAATTTCCCTTTTTCCAATAAAAGTGCCATAGTGGAAAGAAGGTAAGGAGCTAGAGTTCAAAGGTGAGGTCTAGCTTATTGGATCAAGTCACTTTACCGGAGGGAGAGGATTAGGTACTACCTCACCTCCTTAAAAGAACATAGCGGGGTTCTCTAGTGTTGCTATAACTATATGAGGAGAGACGAGCAATGTCGTCCATACTTTCCATTTTACTAATTAGCGGGAGGTGAATAGGTTGGTAAGACTACTAACAACCACTTGGGTAAAGGCGGGAATCTACTTCCAAGGTTTTGTCTATGGTGTAGCTTATCGTTTGGTGAGAGGTCCGAAAGGTTAGCAGGTGCTTCCCGAAAGATGAGAGAAGGATTATGTGATTGTCCTAGAGAACGTGGTTCAGGTTTCTCCTTAGGATTTCAAGATTTTTGCTGAGTACGGAATCTCTACTAGATGAAAAGTCTAGGAAGTTCAGAGTATGTCTCTATTAGAAAGTGTTGATTACTACCATCAATCGGTCAGTTGAATTAGCATGATATCTAGGTTAGAGATGAAAGTACGACTCCTAAGAGAGAGTATTGGTTACTAACCACAGTCTGTCGATTGACTCATTGGTGCACTTAACACTTAACGCAAAGGTTTCAGGGTTCAACTCCAAAATCATAATCTCCAAAAGAGGTTTGACTATTGATCACTATCAATTCAACTCTTAAATACGAGTGAAGGTTAACGGCTCTAAGTTGGTTTACTAAAGAACTTCGCATCGATGGTGTGTAAGGTACCATATTGATAAAATAGGGTAGGTATTACCATAACCGGTGGTGTGACGTAGCGGACTATTGTTGACAAACAATGTTGAGGGTTCAATGTCGCTAGAGTCAACATCGACGGAACAATATCTAAGGATAATCCTCGGTGAACAACTTCACTAAAACAAGTCTTTAGATCGTTATCGATAGAGGTACCTAAATAGAGGATAAGGTACGACATCAACAGCACGTAAGGTACTACCTTAACTGAAAGCTGTTGACGAAGCAACGTCGACTACAACATTATCGGTTCAGGAAATGAGCAACGTCGACTAGATGACGTCGTTAAAATATTCGTCGAGAGATTTGTAAGGTTTTGAAATTTTCCTCAACAATCGGTTCAAGACTAGGCTTGAGGTATAAGTTTCGGTAACAGGGTTACCAACTAAACGAGGCTAGATGTCAAATCCAACGGTGTTACTACCGAAACGATGTGGAATGATAATTCCAACAAAATTACTATCGAAATACGGTGGAATGATAATTCCAATACGGTTACTATCGTAATGCGACCGGATGACGTTTCGAAATCGAATATCGACTAAAGGTCGAAAGATGATTTTAACAAAGTTATCAACGAAACGGAGCCGAATAATAATTCGAGGCCAAACGATGACCCGAAGTCAAATTACGAGTTAAAACTCGGAACGAGATCAAAATCTAAAGTTCGAAAACCCAAAGATCAAAATCCAAAACCGAATCCAAAATAGTCAAGACCCAACCCAAAACAGCTCAAAACAGTTTCAAATGCTCGGATAAGATCAACGAGTCTTACATCGAAAAAACAATTCGGATGAAAACAGTGCCAATCGGGTCTCACCCGATTTATGGCGAACTACGCTCAAGTGCTACAACCAAGAATTTCACATAAACGGAGATGTATAGTGATGCAAGAAGTGTTACTATTCAAAAGGTGTTACGATGCCAGTGTGTCGTATGTGAGTGCGGGATTTCGTGATGTTTAGCGAGTGTGAGTGTGCGAGTCCACATTAAGTTTATCGTTCTTAAAACCAATCTCTAATCCGAACATAATTTTGTTATAACAATTCTCAGTATTTGCAAAATTCACCTCTGAGACGGACATAAGTGATCAGTCCATGTCTTGCTATCTCTTGCTAAATATAGGTGATCAGTCTATATTCAATCGAGGTTCGATAAATTTTTATTAAGCAAGGCACAACCAGTTTATCACCAATTCTTAATATATATTCCCAACTTCAATGTTATATGCCCAAATTGTATTCATTTCCTAATCTCAAAAAAAAAATCTTGTTGTTCCATTTAGTTATTAGCGTTAGGTATCATCGTGTGTGTGCGTGTGGTATCGACTCGACAAGCACCATAAATGCATCCAAATAACCGCAATGCGACTCATAATGACACAATGAGACGCCTAAATGATAAACTTTGTAGTTTAATAAGTTTCGGAATAAATAGTTAGACCTTATCGAATTCGTCAACTCGATAACTCAACCATTTGTTCATGTCGCTTATTATCCCAAAACCAAACACATCCTAACGAGTCATAAGGATAATTTACCAATTAATAATGTTATACTACGTACATAGCGGGCGCCTATTAGGTTCGTCAACCTAATAAGTCCATTATCCACGCGGATCGGCGCTACTAATGTTAGGTCATCCGTAACCCACGCACAACACATAAATGACATTAAATATTTATAAATGACACCCTTCGATAAACGTGACCTCGAAACATTTAATGACTCATTTATTATAAAACATTTCTATTTTTAAACGTCGGTTCCCTCTTTAAAATGTCGAATAACAAGGCGAGCCTTGTTATCGAATGCTTAGTACAAAACCATTTATCGTCTATATCGTCCAGTACTATTTACAAATATATATATATATATATATATATATAAATTTCGAGATAAATTTCAATATAATTTTTAATGTAAATTCCAATATAAAATTTCGATATAAAATTGCAATATCGAATTTCGATATAAATTTATTCATCTCAATATAAATTTTGAGTCATTATTCGTTTCGAGTTCCCAAGTCCGAGTCATGACTCTCGGATTTTACACAATCATATTACCCAAATAAATACTAAAGACCATGTTACGGCGTTGTTAGGGTAGTCGAGACTAGAAAGTCACGATAACACCTGACGTAGCGCAAAGTTTACATATATATCATTGAATCCAAAATAAACAATTTTCACAATTCTAATTAATCTCCCAAGCAATCTCATACCAATCTCGCCATCTAGACAGATAATCAAACATACCCAATACCATTAAACACTTCCAATTAACTTTTTCAAATCCCCAAACACTACCGATTAACGGGTATCAAATCTAATGTTTGTCAATAACTTACCAATTACCCAAAACACCACAATTAATTTGTTATTCATTTAAGGCTGTTAATTTGAAATTTCATTCGATTCCAAAAATCTGATTCATACCAATGATTCAACGTTAACCAAATAATCACACGTTAGTCCAATATTATCTGAAAACACTTACTGGTTTCACATATCAGTATAATATTAACGGACATGAAGTCATTATTAGTAATCAAAACCGATTACCACTTGTTTGACAAATTTTAAAGAGTAAAACAACGGTTTACGAGGGTTTCGACTCAAAATCGTGACACGAGACCATCACCGATCGACATCATCAAAATCATTATAATCCATCATCTAGTTATGATCAAGGGCACATAAACATGATAAGATGCAAAACACGTGAACATGACGCAACACACGATACCAACACACCAATTTACATGCTTTGTTAGCTTTAACGCATTTTAGACTCGTGTTCATCAAAACTTAGCTGTGGAACTCACGTTCACGAGACAAAAGGCCTCGTTTGTGACTCCCTGACTTAGTTATAATAGTACCATTTCCTTTATATTCCCAAATCATTTCCACGACCACTACTAATGTACAAGTTTTAAATCAAGTGGTGAGATTACGCAAGGAAATTGCGTAACCATGATGCTTTGAATTATTGGTTATCACATTCTGTATTCATTTGTTCACTATGATCTTCCAAACACATTCCAATAGATCCCATGTATTTGTGTATATTCATACAAAGTTTTCTCTTTATTGTTTTGGGATATATCCAAGGCAACTACTTAATATATGTTAAGTGTTATAGATTTAAGGTTTGGGACTCCACACTCTGTGAAAGGTATAGCGCGTGCGAAAGCATGAGGACATGCTTTCTGTACATGTATAAGCATGAGGACATGCTTATAGGGCGTGCATAAGCATATAGAAATGCTTATGCGGTATGCGTAGGCATGAGAATATGCTTACTGTATGTGTATAAGCATGTGAAATGCTTATAGCGAACCACTAAGATAGGCAGACTTAAATCGTCTACTAACAGGGCACACGCTCAATCAAACCGTTCATCAAATAAGCCATAAACATATCATCAATCATCTTATCAATCAATTCGTCTCATGTGTTCTCAATCATCTATATCCTTAAACAAGTCATACGCGAGGCTTCAGCTTGGCAGGCAGGCACGTGGCGGTCATAGGGCTAGGTGTTTGAAATGTGGTTATAGTCTAGGTTTTGAAAATATACCCAGTTCTCTATAACCTGGCTCTGATACCAATCTGTAACACCCTGAAAATACGGTCTAGCGGAAGCATACGAGCCATTGGGTGCTACAATCTTGGTATCACAACATAAGGTACAAAGAATGGTTTTTATTCCATTTATTTAAAATAAGATTCATTAATTGAAAACCATAAGTTTATACTAATGAAAGTAGTGCGGAAATAAGCCCAAAAGATAATTAAAGTGGTCCCGTTCATTCATCAGAGTTTCCTATGACCATGCCTCTTTGCCAAGCGTCTTACAATAGTGAGCTATCGCCTTAATCCTGAGAACACATGCTAAAAAGGCCAGCTTACGCTGGTGAGTTCATAGAGTTTAGTTACAAAATGTAGTAGTGGACCTGATAAGGTTTAATTGCTATATGCGACTAAGGCAGATAGATAATACGCGTTCCAACCAACAATCAATCCAATCAATAATCAATCCAATCTATAATCAATCCAATCAATAATCAACAACACAGCCGAGATCTCAACGGGGCCCCCAGCGACTCTAGCCAGGCACCATCTTATAGCAATGCTACCCTGGTCTAGGTCGGTTACACTTAGCTAGGCATCACGTTATAGCATAGGAATGCTACCCTAGTCTAAGTCGGTTACACTTAGCTAGGCATCACGTTATAGCATAGGAATGCTACCCTAGTCTAAGTCGACAATTGTCGCGCGTCTAGCCTTTTCTAGTCAACACATTAGCAATTCAAAAGAGTAGTGGCAGGTCCAAGGAATAGCTTGCATTCTCATAAACACGTAAAACGTTCAATCACCATATCAATATACCAAACATCAATCATTAACAAATCATATTCACGTATCCCGTTACGGTTCGTTAAAAGCAGCATGTATTCTCCCCCAAAATAGTTATGAAAACATTTGAAAAGAGGGGCTATGAAACTCACCTTTGCCACAGCAATGCACTATTCACTATTGACACGACTGGCATCTAAAGTTAATCATCACGGCATCCAAAAGAACGTACGACGAGTACAACAGAATAGAAGCGACGCAACCTAATGCGTATACGATAATCTTAAAATATGGCTCATACGATAAAGAAATAAATAAAAGTAATGTGTCGTAGTTTTCGTGGATCATTCATGTCGTTACTTTCAAAAGTACATTATCGTTCCCAAAAGTTTATAATTATTATCTCAAAAGTTTAGTTTTTAACGTTTCGTGTGGTGGTAAGGAACCATGACTCGGCAATCAACTCACGCCAAAAGAAAAGAAGACGTTGACATGACCGAGACATACCAACTAGAACGCACACCAAATGGGAAAAAGACATCGACAATAGTCAAGAAATACCGACAATACTCAAGCTGGTCAAAGACTAGGAAACGACGACAACTATTTATGACACATAAATAGATTAACTTTCGATAATTTCCCCACGATCCCAATGTACATGTCTATTATATAAGATAAGTTTCCATTTATCGCTCAATCGATAAGGGTTTCTCAATCGTTACATGCATTTATACAAGTTTATAATAAAGTACGTTATATAAAGTATATTATCGTAGTACATTATAAATGACACGTCCGTTCATTCCAACATTTCCAAATCAATATGACTTCAATAAGTTATATTATCAAAATAATATTTCCAAACAAGTTTATAAAAGCTAATCATGTGTTATAAAATATAAGTTATTATCGTAGATAATAAGGGTTTTTAACTAAATAAAACCGTATTTGTTGACCATTTATATATCAAAATATCCCGTCAGTAGTTTATATGAGAAAATAAAACATTTAAGCATATCACGAAACAAATATATTAAACCCATTTCCAAGTTTAATACCTTATACTTGTTCAAGCCAAAACATTTAATATAGTCTAATCTATTAATCATTATAACTTACTAGAAATAGTTTTTCTAAGATTATAAACCGTATTAAATCTTATAACATATATGTAATATCCGCTTTTAATTATAACTCGAGTAGTTATTTCCTTTATCACCCATTGTTACTAGTACTATCGTTGATAACTCACATTCAATATCACTTACCCCGATAATGTTATACCAAAATTCGTTATCATTTGTCCGATAAAAGTTACAAGTTATTCCGATGTCGTTATATAGTTATTTCAATTTATATTTGGGTCGTCCATATCTTACTAGTTTATTCGTCGACCCTTATTATTTACCGTTTCTATAATAATCGATATAACTAACTCGTTACATATTTCAATTACATTTTATGACTTATAGTAATTATTGAGTCAAAATGTATTTAACCTGTAACCAGTTTTTCTCATTCCATATAACTATTTCCTCCCGTCGAGACCCGATTCAATTCACCAATCCAATACGCGCTTCAAAGTGACCAACATAGTTAATATAAGTATTTCGCACCACATTTTGACTTGTTGAGCGGGGTACATGATTAAACTACACCAACTATTTATACTAATTTGGGTTACAACAAATTAACCAACCCTAGATAGGTTTGACCCGAATGAACTCACTAGCCCATGACCCAAACCGGGTCACACCGGTTTCTACCCACACGCAACTGACCCGTCAGCCACAATACTCCATTAACAGGTGCCAAAGTACTCCTCATGGTGAAAACCAACAAGGACCAAACCGACCCCTACAGGACATAGTCGGGTCTGACCCGACCCCATCTCCAATGACACAATCATTTTCCAATTTGTTTCACCACACGAAAAGTATATCCAAAACTCATTTTCCATTTCATATTACCTGTTTTGTTACTCATGAACCTGCTTCAAAATGATATACACATCTTTTACCACACGGGTCGTATTAAAACATTTTTACCCTTGTTTCTTTTCACGAAAACATAAACGACAACATTTAATCAATCGGTACAAAATAAAAATAAAATTAACGAAAGGGTTATGTGTTACCGAGAGGAGAAGAGAGATAAACGAGTGTTGGTGGTGTCTTTTTACGAGTACAACTCGTAAACCATCCATGCTCGACCCTTAAACACGTTTTATTTCAAAAACCCTAACACTCCGAATCTAAATAATTAGATTTAGGGCGCGTGACTGAGTTTTGTGGTGAGTGTGATACGAAAATAGAACCACGGGATCCCGATCTACAAGATGGGGAGGGTGGTGTAGTGAGAGGAGGTCGCCGGAATTTGGCCAGAATCCGGTGACGGTGCCGAAACCCTAAGGGGTGGCCGGATAATATTTTTAGAGAGAGAGAGTTGTGTGTTTTTATTAGAGAGAGAAAATGTGTGGTGAAATGAGTGTGTTGAGAGAGGTTAGGGGTATATATACTCCCTTGAGGGACTAGACATGAATTAGCGAAACTTCAAGGGTAGTTGCGTAAATTACCCCAAGGACCATACATGTAACTTTATAAAACTTTAAATATATTAGGTTCAGGACTCGTTTAACCTAGTAAACAAAAGATTCATGACACGGGAGTTACGCCATTATTTTTAAAATATTATTTCCAATAAAAACGATATAAAATACGACTCGTAACTCAAATTAAATCAAACGATCGTTCTAATCGACGTTTCTCCAATAACGACGCATCGAGGAATTTACGAGTTGTCACAAATTGTACAACATGTGTTTTGTCGATAATTATGTGTTGAATCTTTGAGTGAAATTAGTATAATGTGTATGGTTGAACGAGAAAAATACAAATGATAAGATTTATAGTTTTGAAGTCTCTTCAAAAGTTAGTAGATGATAAATTATGTTTTATCGTATTTTATTTTTAAGGTTTGTTCAATCGATAATAAAATAGAAATACTTCGTATATTGATTTTTATCAAAAACCGAACGATATGCATTAAAAATATATTTTCGTGATAACTATAAAATGTTACACTTTATACCCTTATAGTTTCGAGTATTGATAGTTTATACCCTGAACTTTCATAAAATGACAATATTTATCGCTCAACTTTAGTGAAATGATAGTTTCTACCCTACAGTTTCAAATATGACACTTTACACCTTATGTATCATGCCGATTTCATTTTAGTCCTTGTTATATAAAGAATTTGAGTTTTGGCAAAATAGGCCCTCAAAGCATTTTTGGCGTTACACGCGTAGTCCTTATTTTGCAAATTTGCGTTTTTCATTTAGAAAAGGATGTGGTATGTTATGGCTTATTAAAATAAGTAATAATAAGTTTAAAAATAAGATGTAAAGAGATTTTTGGCTTTTAAATTAGCTTATGGGCCTTAAAGCCCATTAAAAGGGTGCGTTTGGTTTTTGACTCGCGACACCAAGAAAACAAAAGAAAATAGTCGAGGCCTTAGGAATTTTTGACAACGATTTAGTGAATTTATAAACTTTGATATAGGCATATTTAAGTGGCTTAATTTCCCAGCTTTTACATTTTAGCTTATAGGTTTAATAATTACTCAAAGTTGGGCGTTTAGGGTGATGTGCGACAAGAAGAAAAAGAAAAGAAAAACTAGTCTGATTCTTATAACTAATTATGGCATGTTTTTAGAGCTTGCTAACATGTAGTCTAACTTATCTAGAGGATTAATGGGTTAATTTATAACCTACAGTTTTAAAAATATTA
The DNA here is from genome assembly GCA_910596185.1 of Chrysanthemum makinoi. Lineage (NCBI taxonomy): Eukaryota > Viridiplantae > Streptophyta > Magnoliopsida > Asterales > Asteraceae > Chrysanthemum > Chrysanthemum makinoi. The sequence continues at coordinate 74,644,272 of OU343219.1, read as the reverse complement.
AAAATAAATAAATAAGGGTGTTTGTTTAGCTACGGTAAAAAAAAGAAAGAATAGATGGTTTTTGATCTTGGTTTTTAATTAGGAAATTGTTATCATCATATGTAGGTGTGATTAAGACCTATACAAGAGATTGAAAATGGTTTGAGAGACTTACAACATGTAAATTCAATTTTAAGGAAAAGGGACAAATGAGACTTAAGACTTGGAACAAGACCTCCCATGTCTTCTAGGTTCTTGCACAAGCTTCTTCCTACTTCTATTGGACTAGAAAACTCAGAATGTTGGTGTGTGTATGAGTTTGGTTTGTTCGAACAAGGGTGAGTGCAAATGTGAAGGTTTCTAGGTCGATATTTATAGGGAAGATATTACGGTTTCCATTAATGGTTTGTGCCACTTGTATAGCTTTGTTAAGATAAGGAGGGACATGGTGGGGTGTTCACTTGAAGTTGTAAGACTCCATGTGTGGTTTGTGTGGAAAATCTAATGGTGTTCCATTTTAGAGTGTTGGAATCGCTCCTAACACTTAAATGGAACGACATTTACGGGATTACATTATCTATCTTGTTTAGCCAAAACACATGGACTAGATATGTCATATTGCAATAGATGTAATGTGTTAGACAATATATACCCCTCCATACTTCCATTGAGGGGTGAGACTCATTTGTGTAATTTACCTTTCCTTATCAATAAACACCTAGTTTCTCCCTTCTCTCTCTCTTCTTTCTCTCACTAAACATGAAGATGATGCTCTTTCATCTTCCCCGACCTCCCAAATCACCATATCAACCTTAGAAACGATCCTACAAGTGGTATCATGAGCAAGGTCAGTTTTATCAATGGTTGATTTTTGGTGATATATCTTGTCAAAATCGTTCTTGTAAAATCTGTTTCACCTAAGCTTTTTAACCTTTCACATATGCTTTTGTGTTTAACAGTTTTATACAAGTTTTTTATGTATCCTTTTGGTCAAAATCTGTCACAATAATATCCTTTTAGTCAAAAGCTGTTCTTGTATCTTGTTTGTCCAAGTCATTTTTTCATTTTAGTGGCGTTTTTTGGTACCAAAACCGTGAATCTTACATGTCCTCTGGTCAAGTTCTCATGGTCAAACACGGGTCAAAGAAGAGTTTTTATGCAGTTTTTCGGGGTTTCTATGGAGATGAACGGAAAATGGTCGAAAATAGTCGCCGGAAAAAGTCAACTTGGTCAAAACCCTCTTTTTACGTGTAACTCTTCATCTGGTTACGAATAACTTGGAAAGTTATCTGTAAGAACCAATCCTTACGCGTAAGAACCTGGTTACGACTAAAGAGTTAATGTCTACGCGTAAGCCCTTACGCATAACAATGTTTTCTGTAACAATTAGCATTTTCGGGTCACTATTCATTTTTTTACTATTCACTGTTACTATTCATTTTTACTATTCATCATATTTTGGGTCATTATTTAAACTCAAACTTTTTTTTTCGAAAAATTACTATTCACAAATTACTATTCATGAGTTACTATTCACCGTAATTTTTATTATTTACTAATTCCGCCTAAATTAAACAAGTAAATACTTTTATACAATTTTCTTGTATAAACAATGTACTTTTATTATAATGTATACATATCTAGTTACTATTTATAAATATCTAGATATTTTCAAAAATATCTAAACACTATTCATCAAAATATCTAGATATTTTCAGATATTTTAAATAGAAAGAAAACTAGTTTATGACACAGAAAACACACACAGTTCCCCTCCTCCTTGATGTCGCAACCCTCCATACTTGATTTTCAGGCTCCGAGTTATACACATAAGTTGAAGGCATAAGTATTCTCTACGTAAAAATTAAGTTTATTTTATATTTCGCGGTTGGATTAAGAGCTACACAATGGTGGGTTGGAGCTGTGGGTCCCAGGAAATTCTCAAAACTTTTGAAATGATAGATCGGGCAATATAAAAGAGGGTTTTGTTTGAAGCTATTGGATAGTTATGGGTAGAATGAGGTGATTTAGAGGTTTTATAGTTTAGGAAATGGATTTTTGAATTTAGATGCGGAAGCGCTGCCAATTTTCTAGTATCATTCATCAGTTATTATCAGGTGAGTTCGTAGCCCCACTTTTACTCGTTTAATTGTTTACAAACTTTTTGGGGAGATACATGCTCAACTATTTTCTTTTACTTTTACAAATACTCAAAACATTTACACTTTTATGCTACGCTATACTTTTTATACTTGATTGCAAAATACTTGATTGCATACATACATGATTATGATATACCTATTTGCGTTATTCTTGAATGCATTAACTTATTGCGATATTCAATTCAGTGGCTCCAAATTAAGTTGCTAGATGACCATTAATTTAGTGGCTCCAAATAAGTTGTGGAAGGCTATTAAATTAGACACATACACAAGTGGCTCCAAATTAGTTGTGGAAGACCATTAATTTAGTGGCTCCAAATTAAGTTGTTAGAAGGCTATTAAATTAGATACATCCCAAATTAAGTTGTTGGAAGACCCTTGTAGTGACATTTATACTTTTTACTACTATGATACATACATACATGATTGTGCAAACTATATTTTGGCAATGGGTTGTGAACACATAGGTTGCAAGTTTTGTATGGGCGGAACTTGGAACTGAGTGGATTTACAATGCCTTTGCTGTGTGAACATTCTTTAAAGGCTTTTCAACTTATTTAAAACAAACTCTATGAACTCACCAACCATTGTGTTGACACTTTAGCATGTTTATCTCAGGACATAAGGCGATAGCTATTGCATGGAACTTAGAGTCGCACGACATATTTTGAAGACTTATGCTTTTGTCATTTACCATTTGAAACATTTATGTATTAACTTTGGGACCTCATTGTTTGTAACTCTGATTTCATTAATCGAATGGTAACTTTTCAAAACATCTCATTTAGAGGTCGTTTTCTATAACTTGTACTTTGTATTATGAAGTAGCACCCCAGTGACACAGTCTTCCGCTGCGATATTTTTGGGGTGTTACATTTTCGACAAGAATATGTTTACGCATAAAGGTCTTACGACTAAGAAAGTGTTACGCATAACAGTTTACGACTAAGAAAGGGATTTCGCATAAGAAAATGACTTACGAGTAAGAAAGTTACGTCTAAGACTTTTACGCATAAGATCATGTTACGATCAAGAAGTTACGCGTTAGAACTTTTTTTTTCGAGCATGATAAGAAGAAAAGAACCTTACTCGTAAACTGAAAAAAGGACTCGACCTTTATACCAAATACCAAAGACCCAAGTACGACTTCAATATTCAAAACATCATCAGTCCATGGTCATTACAGTAAAGAAAACGAAAAGAGATGAAGCAGTATCATCAGATCCGAAACAAAAATCCAACTCCAACAACTAATCCCAATCTATCCTATCTCATCCTCCAATTATAACTTCATTCTCATATCCATCAAAACCAAGACTCGACATACAACAAATTGAAATAAAAGGACCTCAGATCGATTCAATTTTTTTTAATCTTCGAAAGATTTTTGCAATTGAATCATTATCATCACCGACCCTATAAAAAACCAACCATTTGTGTCACTATCTAATTTTAACAAAGATAAAACAATAACAAAATTGTTATCATTTTTCTTTCAATCGGCTTAAACTTAAAACAAAGCATTTTAACCTACCTAAGATCCGTATCAAGATCTTGAAGCCATGGTTCTACATCAACAGATTCGTATGTGTTTGAATGGTTCAATTATGAGAGATAGTGGGTTTCATTTGGAGACTTGATCTGATTGAAGGAAGATTATGCGATTGGTTTTTTAGTGATGAGAACTGAAGTGGTTTTTAGGTGATGTGATGAAAGCAGATATGAGATGGGGGCGCTCAAAAAATGATATTACACTTTAGGGTTAGGATAAATATAATGTGCGTTTAGGGTTATACGTATTCTCTTTACAACCGGTTATGTAGTGTTGAGTACTACTTTTGATTGGGCTGCTTATTGGATCCGGATTAGGGCCCGATTGGTTTTGATATTGGATTTGTGGACTTTGGGCTCTTGTGATCTACTTGATTTGGGCTGACATATTTTGTTGGGTTAAAATAATAGACATTGGACTTGGGTCAGCTAGTTGGGATACTTATTAAAATTGTTGTTGTCCGATTTTTTTCAAAAATTTGAGATACAAATTTTATACAATGAGTGGTATTTTGGTATGATAAAATTTCACGAGGATACAATTTTCACAAGATCGGGAAACCATTATCAAATTCATTTAAACCGTTAATGAAGGCTAGTTTTTTGCATGTAACCGCAAGATGTGACTACGGCGCAAATTCAATATTATTTATTTGAAGTTGAAGTGGGATATTACGGGTGTGTGTACTTAGTATCTTGAAGATATCGGAGTTGGTTGGATGCATGATTCTTCGAGATCCTTGTTCGAGCTTTTAACCGTTCCGAATGACAAAGACTTGAGTTGTCTAGTTAAACCTGATGTAAGGAGTTACGTTGTTGTGCTCACCGCTTATAACTAACACTTTTAAGGAGTTACGTTATTGTGCTCAAGTGTCACACAAAGTTGTGGATAATTTGAGAAACTTTAAATTTACCCTTTTTTTATTGTAGTAAGAAAAAGGGTGTGACAAATCGTAATTTCAGGTCATTTATCAAACTTTGAAAATTTCACTATTCATCTCGGGAAATTACTATTCACCGATAACTATTCATTATTTTACTATTCATCATTTTTGAAGTCGGTTTGAGACTTTGAGAGGTTATTTCAAAATTTTACTATTTATGAAACACTATTCATTCCCGGAGAAAACTTTCTATTCATGATTATTATTCATCATTTTTTTGCAAACTAGGTTTACGAGTATCGAATTCGCGTAGCCGCGAGGGTTAAGCTATGTATTCATGGAACATCATTAAGAACATTTCATATAGACTAGAGTTAGTCTACATATCATCAGTAACATCATTTTCATACTGGTTCATGCATGGGTTTGCATATTTCATTAACATATATTTATTTATTAAATAAACGCTATCACACGATCATTTATTTTGATCAATTGATCCGACACTTCCAACAATTGTCCACATATATTTTTATACTCATTTTAATGCTATAAAAATTATATTATTAGTTTACCCGATCATTTGGATTTATTTTGTATATATATTGTTATATATATATTTTTTCTACGGTTTACGAAATTTCTATACGATAATTATTTATTCACCCGATACGCGCGAGAAATGTAATTTTATAATTTTTATGACTTTGATATATTTTATTTTGTTCCGTTAAAATCGATTTCTAGCTAACGCTACACTTAATAACTAATTATATGTACAAAACTAACTTTATACTTAACATAAAATGCATTTAACTAACAAAAATACACAAATACTTCCACCCTTACCCCTTGCCAACCTCCCCCCTCCATGTTACCACTTCTTGATATTTTCTTGACTAAACTTACATCCATTGTTGATGCTCGGCCAAGACCTCAAGAAGAAGAAGAAATCACCAATTTTAACAAGTTCAAGTATTATCAAGATCAATCTAGTGTTCTAGTATAGGTTTTGAAATAAAAACCTTTAAGTAATTAAGCACCTTGTTACCAAAACCTCTTCATATACCAAGTAAGTGTTCTAAATAATTTTCCTAATCTTACATACTCTTACTTGATCTATTTTTATGTTCTAACATCAAAACATGAAAGTATTCTATGTATTCATACCACTCTTTACTTGTTTTTCTAATTTTTATGGACTCAAAAGTTATAACAAGTAATCATATGTTAACTTTCATTTTTGGTGAAGTTTAAGAACCCATGACACCCTAAGAAGGTGTATGGTAGGTTTAGAATATCTTTGGTGTTGATTGGAAGAGATTGGAACAAGTTTCAAACTAGAAAAATCATTTTCGAAACAATATAATTAAGGGCTGTCCATTTCTGTAATTTCTGGAAGAATCAGTAGGTTGGGGATTATTTTGGTCTAGATATTCAGAAAATAGACTTAAAAACGAAATTGTGGCCGCTTGAATGGATTAAAACGGGTTTATAACGAAAAAGATACGTTAATTTTAAGTTTAACGACGAAAACTAATTTTCTGAAATAATACAAGCTGTCAAGGGATTTTCAAGGGGAAAAACCGAGTTTTAAACATAATCTAAATGAGTCGACTTATCAAAAATATATTAGTATACATTAACACGAAACCAAAGATATATAGATCGTAGAAATCAGACCTATAACGACCAAGATACTCGCGTTTGAAATACGACGAGCACAACTATTTTCTTCAACACTAACACTCAATATTCACCATTTTGCGACTAAGCTTCCCGAGGTTACTTAGTCATTTTCATGAGTTGTCAAAGTATATTATTTTACGACGAAAAACTATAAATTCTTGTTCTATTTCTAAACGACTATCGTGGGATGTTGTTTCAACATATATAAGCGTAAAGTATTTTATAACTTGACAAGACGTTATAAACTTATTTTTCGACGATAAACTTCATTTCAAAAATAAATTCAAGTGGTATGGTAACATGTGAACTTGCAATGCATAACATCATCTCATGAACTAAACTAGATCATATCATTCATATTAGGTTGCGGTTAGAGTCCGAGCCTTATTTTCAGCGTACCATTTGCTTCCATTATAATCATTGCATCAGGTGAGTTTCATAACCCATTTTCAATTGTTTTGTACTATTTTTGGGGGAGATACATGCTACAACTTTTATCATGATCATAATTGTTTCAAAACCAAATGTTGTACTATATCTATTGTTCTTGATTGTGTGCTATTGTTCTACGTCGAGTTATGTGCTATATCAGTTGACTCCCGATACGTCGAGTCGTGTACTATTGTTCTACGTCGAATTACGTGCTATATCAATTGACTATTGATACGTTAAGTTAGATACTATTATGTGAACTCATTTGACAACGTGTGCTTTAACATAAACTATAACATTTTGAGTAATGGGTTGTAAACACACAAGTTGCAAGTTTTGTATGGGCGAAACTTGGAACTGAGTGGATTTACAATGTCTTTGATGGGTGAACGTTCTTTAAAGGTTTTTCATGATAACACAAGCTCTATGAACTCACTCAACCTTTGTGTTGACACTTTTAGCATGTTTTATCTCAGGTATTTAGCATATCACCATGGCTTGCATGGAGTCGTTGAGTTGACGCGTCTCACATGGATTTTATGCACTTAACTATCGTTTGATTGTAACAAACTCATGTTGGTACTTTTGGAAATCTTTTGGGACCTATATTTTGTAAACTCTGAATGTTTTAATAAATCAAACGATGTATTTTCAAAACGACACTTTAGGTCGTTCAATATAACTGTAACTGTGATGCTATGGCAGTCACGCCCCAGGTATTCCATTCCGCTGCAAAATAGGTATTTTGGGGGTGTGACAGATTGGCATCAGAGCAAGAGTTATAGAGAACTAGGTTGCATTATTGACCCTAGACTATAACTACATTATCATAGCATCTCATCATTTCATCATAAGTGCAGATTCACTATGCATGCGGTTTCATACGTACATTTTGTGAGTTATTTACTTTCATTTCAAATCAATTGTCACATAGATGTCTTCAGATACCCATTCCATTATTCTTTCTTCAGACTCCAATGTAGAGAATATCTTGACATTCTCTACCACATTATTAACACTAGTTGATTCAGCGCCAGACTCATCACCGATAACATCGAATGCCGAGACAAAACCTTCAAGGAGGGTGAAGTCGCTCTCACTCCTCTGTTTCACCACCAAATTGTCGTATTAGACATTATTCACACATTAAGTCATTAAATTGTCATACCTTTGAAGCACTTACGACACCTCATAACTCATCGCCTAGAAACTCGTCTATTATTTTCAAACATGACTTCAATTTATCACCTCCTATCACATCTCTTTAGAGCGCTGGTTCTTAACATAGGACTTTGCTACGTCTCACTCTTCTCTCTTATTTTGAAGAATTACTGCGCCAAAGAAAGCTGCACCTACTACGACACAAGCTGCTATGCAAAAGTATGTAAGGGATAGTGTAGCCCAGGCACTAGAGAAAGAACGAACAAAGGTAGCTGCTGCTGCTGAGGCCGCGGCTGCTGCTGAAGCTGCTAGACTTGCTGCTGCTACAGGAGCTGCAGGAGGGTCTGGAGTTCGAAATTGTACTTACAAAGACATTAAGAACTGTGATCCCACAAAGTTCAAAGGCACAGAAGGAGCCACTGCTATGATCCGTTGGTTTGAGAAGATGGAGTATGTAGTTCTTCTATGCAATTGCCCAGATGACTGCAAGGTGAAGTTCGCCACTAGTACACTCTTAGATGGCGCAATGTCATGGTGGAATTCATATGCGCATCCTATTGGTATGGAAAATGCTTACAAGCTCAGGTGGGGTGAATTCAAGAAGCTGTTAACTAAGAAGTATTGTCCATGCACAGAGGTGAAGAAACTAGAAACATAATTTTATGAGTTAGTGACCATTGGTTATGACATCGAGACTTACATCAGAAGGTTTCAAGAGTTGGCTGCTCTTTGTCCAACTATGGTTTCGGACAATGAGAAATTACTGGAAAATTTCATTGGAGGACTTCCACAAAGTATTCAAGGAGATGTAACTTCTTTCGATCCACGAACAATTGAAGAGACTATCAGGATAACTCAAAAACTCATGGCTCAAGTTGTGAAGAGGGGAAACATTATCAACAATAACCGCAACAACAACAACAACAACAACCAAACTAGCAACAACAAAAGGAAATGGGAAAATGACCAGGGAGGTTATAATTATGACAACCAAAACCATAACACTAACCATTATCAACAACAGAATAGAAGACAAGAAGTCGCCAGGGTTTATGTTGTTGCACCAACAAAGGGAAGAGCTTATACTGGAAACTTACCACGATGCCACCAATGCACGCTACATCATGATGGTCCATGTGGTATATGCTTTAGTTGTCATAAAGTGGGACACCTTGCTAAGGACTGCAAGGGCAAGGGCAAGGCCATAGTCACATGTTTCGGATGTGGGGAGCGAGGACACTATCGGAACCAATGTCCCCAAAAGCAAGGTCAACAAGTTGAAGGTGCTCATGGGAGAGCATATATGTTAGAAGGAGCAGAAGCTCACCAGGGTATCAACAACGCGGCAGACTGAAAAAGTTTAGAAATTAACAGTCTTATTTCCTTATGCACGATGTTGTACTAAGTCTATCTTTTCCCTAGTATTCGGATCTTTAAGACTTAAGACTATTTACTGTTTGATAAACCACTCGTTGTGAAATATTCTCATCTATCGTATTTTCTTTTCTTCTCTTATTTGATATCACTTACAAAAAACAAAAAAAAAAAAAAAAAAAAAAAAAAAAAAATCTCCTTTTACTTTAACTGCCATTTTAACGACATGGTTTAAATCTCTTTAAACATTGAGAGTTATAACAACTAAACCGAACGTCACATTAGTATTCCTTAATTATACATAGCCTAGCTAACTATGTCTAATTCTGGAAGGATCATGTTATGTTGGGAGCAGTTATTTATAAATCTTAGTGCAAGCAAAATTTTCACATATTCCTAAAAGTCAAAGTGATACACATGGGAGATTCTTTCAATATTTTTTCTATCGCGATGTTTTATACACTCTTAATCATAGATAGCCGTAACGACACTTCTTCATGTCTTCTTTCCTCGTTATTCATCACAAACCCTAAACCTGAGAAACCAACACGAACTGAATTCAGGGACTGGATTCCTTTTTGGGTGGATGAATGTGACAAATCGTAATTTCAGATCATTTATCAAACTTTTAAAACTTCACTATTCATCTCGGGAAATTACTATTCGCCGATTACTATTCATCATTTAACTATTCATAATTTTTGAAGTCGGTTTGAGACTTTGAGAGGTTATTTCAAAATTTTACTATTCATGAAACACTATTTATTCCCGGATAAAAATTTCTATTCATGATTATTATTCATCATTTTTTTGTAAACTAGGTTTACGAGTATCGAATTCGCGTAGCCGCGAGGGTTAAGCTACGTATTCATGGAACATCATTAAGAACATTTCATATGAACTAGAGTTTGTCTACATATCATCAGTAACATCATTTTCATATTGGTTCATGGGTTTGCATATTTCATTAACATATATTTATTTATTAAATAAACGCTATCACACGATCATTTATTTTGATCAATTGATCCGACACTTCCAACAATTGTTCAGACATATTTTTATACTCATTTTAATGCTATAAAAATTATATTATTAGTTTACCCGATGATTTGGATTTAGTTTGTATATATATTGTTATATATATATTTTTTCGATGGTTTACTAAATTTCTATACGATAATTATTTATTCACCCGATACTTGCGAGAAATGTAATTTTATAATTTTTATGACTTCGATATATTTCATTTTGTTCCGTTAAAATCGATTTCTAGCAAACGCTACACTTAATAACTAATTATATGTACAAAACTAACTTTATACTTAACATAAAATGCATTTAAGTAACAAAAATACACAAATACTTCCACCCTTACCCCTTGCAAACCTCCCCCCTCCATGTCACCACTTCTTGATATTTTCTTGACTAAACTTACACCTATATTCTTTGACTAATAAATATCTCATACATGTATTATTTTTCTTAATAAAAAAACATAGTAACACATACAAAAAGGTGAAAACAAAGCAAGAACCTCTCTACTCCATTGTTGATGCTCGGCCAAGACCTCAAGAAGAAGAAGAAATCACCAATTTTTACAAGTTCAAGTATTATCAAGATCAATCTAGTGTTCTAGTATAGGTTTTGAAATAAAAACCTTTAAGTAATTAAGTACCTTGTTACCAAAACCTCTTAATATATCAAGTAAGTATTCTAAATAATTAAGTACCTATTTTTATGTTCTAACATCAAAACATGCAAGTATTCTCTGTATTCATTCCACTCTTTACTTGTTTTTCTAATTTTTATGGACACAAAAGTTATAACAAGTAATCATATGTTAACTATCATTTTTGGTGAAGTTTAAGAACCTATGACACCGTAAGAAGGTGTATGGTAGGTTTAGAATATCTTTGGTGTTGACTGGAAGAGATTGGAACAAGTTTCAAACTAGAAAAATCATTTTCGAAACATTATAATTAAGGGCTGTCCATTTCTGTAATTTCTGGAAAAATCAGTAGATTGGGGATTATTTTGGTCTAGATATTCAGAAAATAGACTTAAAAACGAAATCGTGGCCGCTGGAATGGATTAAAACGGGTTTATAACGAAAAAGATACGTTAATTTTAAGTTTAACGAGGAAAACTAATTTTCTGAAATAATACAAGCTGCCAAGGGATTTTCAAGGGGCAAAACCGAGTTTTAAACATAATCTAAATGAGTCGACTTATCAAAAATATATTAGTATACATTAACACGAAATCAAGGATATATAGATCGTAGAAATCGGACCTATAACGACCAAGATACTCGCGTTTGAAATACGACGAGCACAACTATTTTCTTCAACACAAACACTCAATATTCACCATTTTGCGACTAAGCTTCGCGAGGTTACTTAGTCATTTTCATGAGTTGTCAAAGTATATTATTTTACGACGAAAAACTATAAATTCTAGTTCTATTTCTAAACGACTATCGTGGGATGTTGTTTCAACGTATATAAGCGTAAAGTATTTTATAACTTGACAAGACGTTATAAACTTATTTTTCGATGATAAACTTCATTTCAAAAATAAATTCAAGTGGTATGGTAACATGTGAACTTGCAATGCATAACATCATCTCATGAACTAAACTAGATCATATCATTCATATTAGGTTGCGGTTAGAGTCCGAGCCTTATTTTCAGCGTACCATTTGCTTCCATTATAATCATTGCATCAGGTGAGTTTCATGGCCCCTATTTTCAATTGTTTTGTACTATTTTTGGGGGAGATACATGCTACAACTTTTATCATGATCATAATTGTTTCAAAACCGAATATTGTACTATATCTATTGTTCTTGATTGTGTGTTATTGTTCTACGTAGAGGTATGTGCTATATCAGTTGACTGCTGATACGCCGAGTCGTGTACTATTGTTCTACGTCGAATTACGTGCTATATAAATTGACTATTGATACGTTAAGTTAGGTACTATTATGTGAACTCATTTGACAACGTGTGCTTGAACATAAACTATAACATTTTGAGTAATGGGTTGTGAACACACAAGTTTTAAGTTTTGTTTGGGCGGAACTTGGAACTGAGTGGATTTACAATGTCTTTGCTGGGTGAACGTTCTTTAAAGGTTTTTCATGATAACACAATCTCTATGAACTCACTCAACCTTTGTGTTGACACTTTTAGCATGTGTTATCTCAGGTATTTAGCATATCACCATGGCTTGCATGGAGTCATTGAGTTGACGCGTCTCACATGGATTTTATGCACTTAACTATCGTTTGATTGTAACAAACTCATGTTGGTACTTTTGGAAATCTTTTGGGACCTATATTTTGTAAACTCTGGATGTTTTAATAAATCAAACGATGTATTTTCAAAACGACACTTTAGGTCGTTCAATATAACTGTAACTGTGATGCTATGGCAGTCACGCCCCAGGTATTCCATTCCGCTGCAAAACAGGTATTTTGGGGGTGTGACAAAGGGTTCTTCGTCTTACAATAGTGCAAGTTTAAGTCACAAGTTTGGGTTATCTTACTTCACTCTAAAGTTCATCATATTGGGTTTTCTCCATTAGTAGTCACTACAAAAAGCCGTCAGAATGATAATGGGGTCGGTAAAGAGTTAGTTGAGAAGAGTATCAACGAGTAGAGAAATTTTATCAGCAGTCGATTCTTACGAGATATTTACGGTACTTCACACTTATTCGATTAATTGGACATACATGGTTTCGATGTCTCCAATTCATCATCAGCATATGTTAGGTCACAAGGTTTACCACACAAGCTTATAAGAAAGAGATAGAGAGCGACTTGAACAAGATACCAAACACCCACACACGATATAGTGAACACGGTTATGCGTAGAGCATATGTGAAAGGAATAACTTGAACAACCAACCTTCAAATGAAGGTTTACAAGGGGTATTTATAGGAGGGAAGCAAGGGCAACATCCTAGTTCCCTTCTTTCCTTATTGGGCTAGGCCTAGGCTTATGGGCCTTCTACATAAGCCTAAGGCTAATAACAAACATAAAGGCCATAAAAAAGCTAACAATTACATATGTAATAAGTAGCTTGACGTTTCTACCTTCTTCTTCTTGTGAGAGAAGAATTGCCTGATTTTGTTTAAACATCTCCCAGTGTAGAGAGATAGTTTATTTTGAACGGTTATGCTTTGACGTCATCTTTAACTTTGTTCTTTGATCATTGTTCTTTGTGATTAAAGTGATAGTATGTTGTTGTCTGCATCAAGTCTGCCCCTCAGGTTGCTTTGCTGGCTACCAGTGTCTCCACGTCGTTCTTCAACATGCTCCACACGCTCCTTTGACGTTTGGAATTCACGACTGATGGAGTTCTTTAAGTCTTTAACTTTGTAGATTCTCTGTAGTGACGAAGAATCATTCTGACTGTTGTGTTGCTTTTGGATAGAACTTCCGTAAGTGATGATGTTGGCCGTCGGAGCATGAGAAAAATATCTGCATCGATCATTCCGCTCCAGAGCTTCATAAG
>OU343219.1:74512895-74630416 GCA_910596185.1 Chrysanthemum makinoi | reverse complement strand
AAGCAAAAGATCAAAAGTCAAAACAGGAAGCAAAGAATTACTCCTTCTTCACGTAACCTATATACATTAATGTCATATATATTATTAATGATTCCGAAATCGCCACAATGATCCTTTAATATTTTAGGGTTTCCATATTAAATGAGATTTAAATGTTTTAATATTAATATCGTGAAATTAGGTTTCATACGCCTTTTATTAAAGTTAGGGTTTTATCATTCTTAAATGTCTCATTAATGTATATTAACTTACATGTTACGTCTTTTAATGACTAGTTACTTAACCTAACACATCACAAAATAATCTTTCCTTTTATGTTTCAATCGCATTAACGCTATGATTTTATGTGACATATAAGTTATTTAGATTTAGTATACTTTATAACGCTTACATTTTAAACTAGGGTTTATGTTCACATAACCTTTACTTAAGTAATGCATCTTCAAATCTTATACACATGATTCGGTTCAATCTAGGGTTTCGGTTATTAGGGTTTTACACTAGTCTTATCTCATCTAAACACTTCACATATTCGTATTATTAAGTTATAAACCTTATTCGAAAGTTAAACATGGTTCGGTCCTAATTCATATGTTTCGGCTCTCATTAAATCAACACAAACATGACTCAATTCAATATTACATCTTACTTTACATGTCTCTTATTAGTTACAAGATTAAATTAGTTAGGGTTTGTCTTGTTTTTGGTTCACACCTCTCTACCACAAAAGAAACAAAACAAACGCTGATTAAACAAAATATAACTTGACATATACATGCAAGGTAATGCTAAAGGAAGACTAATAAACATTATACCTTAACTTGTTTGAGCAAAATCGACACCAAAGGGTGTTTGATGAGTCTCGCCAATAGGGAGAAAAAGAAAAAAGAGAGCAAATAAAACTAGGGTTCCAAACTTATGATTATGTATGGTATATATAGTTGTAGTATTTGAGTTAAACTAGGAAAGGGAATTGGGTTTGGGTCCAACCGTCACACCATTTCACGCCACCATGGGCTTGCCCTTGGCTCACTCTAACACAAAACAAACGACCCAAATCATTTACTTAAACATTAATTCTTCGTCGTACCAAAATTAATTACGTAATATATTTTAGTTAGGGTTTTTAAATATTCGCAAGTTAATCTTTTAATTTCTTTAAGTGTTAGAAATATATTTTACGTATTTTAAATTTTTTAGTTCCAAGGGTATTCGATTTTAAATTTTCGTGTTTTACAATTCTTCCCTCTAAAGAAAAATTTTCGCCCCTAAAATTGAATGAAACAAAATGAAAACTAAAATGAAAACGTAAATGAGAACATACCAAACTATTCAAAGAAATGAGGGTAACTAGCACGCATCGACCTCGTTTCCCAAGTAGCCTCACGCTCGTGATGATTTTTCCAAAGAATCTTAAACTAATGGAATAACTTTATTCCTCATAACTCTTTCTTGTCTTTCGTAATCGCTTCGGTTCTTCGATAAAGACATATCGGATTGAATTTGATCAAACGGATAAGAAGCAACGTGAAACGGATGATAGTTGTATCCCCTTAGGAGTGATACATGAAAAACGCCATGAACATGCGCATAACCGAGGCGGTGCTAAACGATACTAAACCTCTCCTATAATGCTCAAGAATCTCAAACGGTCCAATAAATCGAGGACTAAGCTTGCCCTTGATTCCAAAACGTCTCACACCTCTAAACGGCTAAACTTTCAAAAAACACGATCACCAACTCAAACTCTAAATCAACGACGATGCTTATCAAGATAACTTTTCCTCGAGACCTAGCCTCCTTCAACTTTTCTAGCAAATGCCTACTTTCTCATTAGTGATCTCAATCATTTCCGACCTTGGATTAGACGCTCACCTACTTCATCCCAACAAATAGGTGCTCTACATTTCCTTCCATAAAGAAGTTCAAACGGTGCCGCCTTAATGCTAGCATGCCAACTGTTGTTATAAGCAAACTCTACTAAACATAAATATTCATCCCAACTACCAGTCCATTCTAAAGCACAAGCCCTTATCATATCCTCTAAGGTCTCAGATAGTCCTCTACCGACCATCTGTTTGAGGATGAAATGCCGTACTAAAGTTAAGTCGAGTACCCTAAGCTTTCTGCAAACCTTCTAAACAGAAGTAAAACGCGGATCTCTATCGGACACAATAGACGCCGAGTACCATGAAGTCTAACGATCTCTTGTCAAAAATCTCCGCCAATTTACCAATACCATAATCCTTCCTCATTGGCAAGAAATGAGCAGATTTGGTTAGTCGATCAACAACCACCCAAATCGCATCATGCTTCTTCCTAGTAAGAGGTAATCCAGTCACAAAATCCATAGATATCTTATCCCACTTCCATGTTGGAATCTCCAATGGTTGTAACAATCCACTAGCCCTCTGATGTTCAATCTTAACTGCGACAAATCATACACTTCGACACAAACGTCGCCACATCTTGCTTCATGCCGTTCCACCAAAAGTACTGCTTCAAATCCCTATACATCTTGGTAGAACCATGATGAATAGTGAAAGGAGAACTATGAGCTTCACCATAACTTTCTCACAAGTACGATCATTGGGAACACAAAGCCTATCTCCATACCATACAATACCGTCATTATCAACCTTAAACTCCGTCTGCTTACCTTCTTCTACATTTTGCACCACGCCCACAGCTTCGCCGTCATCTTTCTTCGAGCTTCCTTAATTTGCAGATAAGGTTCGACTCCACCTTCATACTAGCCCAAGATCCACCAAAACCTCGTACACACAACTCAACATCCAAACTCTCTAAGTCACGCAAAATCCTAGGCTCAATCTTGATACTCGCAAGAATGCCCGATTCCGCTAAGTGCGTCAAAGAACTACATTAGCCTTACCTGGATGGTATTGAATGTTGGTGTCATAATCCTTAAGAAGTTCTAACCATCTTCTTTGTCTCATGTTAAGTTCCTTCTTAGTGAAAATATACTTGAGACTCTTATGATCGCTGAATATATCACACGCTCTCCATACAAGTAATGTCTCCAAATCTTCAACGCAAAGACCACCGCAGCTAACTCAAGATCGTGGGTTGGGTAATTCTCCTCATAAGGTTTTAGTCAAGCATAAGCTATTACCTTCCCATGTTGCATCAAGACAGCCTAATCCTTTCTTAGATGCATCGCACAGATTTGAAATCCTCCTCAACCAGCTTGGAAGAGTCAAAATGGGAGCCGACACCAATCTCCGCTTCAATTCTTCAAACTCTTCTCTCGTTCATCCGTCCATACAAACTTTTCACCTTTCCTCATCAATTGGGTTAAAGGCAAAGCTAGACGAGAGAAACCTTCAACAAAACGCCTATAGTAACCAAAGAAGTCCAAGAAAACTCGACCTCGCCATCGTCAGTAGGTCTTGGCCATTTAGTGATAGCCTCAACTTTAGACAGATCCATGGTAATACCATCACCGATAATGATATGACCAAGGAAAGCAACTTGTCTCAACCAAAATTCGCTTCAAAATTTGGCGTATAACTTCTTCTTCCTCAAAATCTCCAAAACTATACGGAGATGTTCTTCATGCTCTTCTTCCGACTTAGAGTAAACCAAGATGTCATCGATGAAAACAATAACGAACTTGTCGAGAAACTCATGGAAAACACGATTCATCAGGTCCATAAACACAGCAGGCGCATTGATCAAACCAAAAGGCATAACGAGGAATTCGTAATGACCATATCCGTACCAAACGCCGTCTTAGGAACATCTTGCTCCTTCACACGTAATCGATGGTAGCCGCATCGTGTCAATCTTCAAAAGAACTTAGCTCCTTGCAGTTGATCAAACAAGTCATCTATACGCGGCAAAGGATAACGGTTACGAATAGTAATACGATTGAGTTCACGATAGTCGATACATAGGCGCATGCTTCCATCCTTCTTCCTCACAAACAAAACAAAGCACCCCATGGAGAAACACTAGGCTAATAAATCCACTTTCTATCATCTCTTGCAACTGTTCCTTCAACTCCTTCAGCTTCTGGTGCCATACGATACGGAGCCTTCAAATCGGTTCAGCACCGTGAATTAACTCAATGCTAAACTCAACTTCTCGAAATGGGAAGTCCAGGAGTTCATCCGAAAAACGTCAAGAAATTCAAGAAACAACCGAAGACTTTCAATGTTAGGACTCTCCAAAGATGTGTCCTTAACAGATGCTAGAAAACCTTGGCACCCATGAGCAATCATGATCCGTGCCTTCATAGCGGAAATGAGCTTAACAGATTTAAGGGGTTGAGAACCATGATAAACGAATTCAGATGTTTTACGCCTCCAAAGATCACCGTTCTAGCATGGCGTACGATTGAAGCTCTATGATAAGCCAACCAATCCATGCCTAGAATGATATCAAAGTCAACCATATTGAGAGGATACGATTTGCAAAGTTTAATACGATCATCAAAACGAAGAGGACACTTAACATATTTATGATCAATGATCACATGATTTTTCATAGGCGTAGAAATCGATAAGTGATTTGTTAATGGTTTGGGCTTCATATTAAGTTTCTAGCGCGATGTGATAGATATAATGGAGTGTGTGGCGCCAGATCAAATAAAACGAAGACAAGAAAATCATCAATGAAAAGAGTGCCCGTAATGGTACCAAGTTCGCCCGCCTGTTACGAGTAGTAGCATAAACACGCCCAGAGTAGTTGGCGGCTTGATGTAGTTTCCAGGAACTTCCGGATTCTTCTTAGGGCAATCCTTAATCTTGTGAGTAGTGGAACCACAACCAAAACATCCACCCGTAGCCTTGAAACACCGCCTCGATGAGCCTTTCCACAAGTAGTACAAATAGGTGGGGTGGCAAAACCTCACCGCCCCTCTACATGAATAGAAGATCCCAAGCACACCCCGATTTGTTCCTCTAGTCGGGTGATCCCCTGTAACTTGGTTATTGTTACCTTGGTTTCGACGATCACTTCCATTCCTACCAAAGATTTCTATTATCTTGACCCTCGACTCGTAACGCCCAAAGTGTCAACATTCCTTCCCGACCCGACCAATTCACGATCATAACTCCTATCCACATGACCTCTCGAATCATAACTCCTACCGAAGTTTCCCCTTATAGTCATTGCCTTGAGTCCTACCTTGAATCCGATCACCATCGCTGACACGCTTGTTAGAACCGAAACCTCATGAAAGATCTCAATGTTACGAGCCGCGTCATTGCAGGCCGACACATTCTCATACTCAATATTAAGCAGTCGGTCCAACACCCACTTCTTCAGCCCCCACTTGAAGTGCTTAGCTTGACGCCTACCATCTCCAAAGAATCACTCCAACAAAACTCACCAACCTCATAAACCTACTCATGTATTCATTAGAGGTCTCATGATCAAACCGGTAGATCGCCTCGATAATCCCTCTCATACCTTTGCCGCCAAAGATCGGGAAGTAACGGTTATAGAAGATAGTCCTAAACTCAGTCCAAGTACAAGTCACAAAGAAAGCGCCACCTCCTCTTGCTTGTTTCAATGCTTTCCACCAACTCAAAGCATCACCTTCCAATTTGAATGAAGCCAAACGAGTCTTAAACTCATCTCCACAACCCGACTTCAAACAATTTCTCAATATGAGTGATCCAGTCCTCGCCTCAGAGGAGTAGCAAAGTGCTAAACGAAAGAGGCTTCAAACCTACCAAACGCCGAGCCAAGTATGAATACCGACGGTTGATTTCCTCCACCACTACCCGGCACCATTCTCGATTAAATGTTGTTGATCACCGCTCCATCATCTCGTGTGTAGTCAAACCAGGGAAAAGAGAGTTGAGAGCATTCGAATCGTAGCATCCATGTCAAGAAGCATCATCGTCCCCTCCCGAAGCTGTTGCATTTAACGACGAGTTTGAACCATCCGAACGATATCCAAACGATTAGCAAAATGAACAAAGGTGAGATACTGAAATGGAAGTAACGAAGGAATCCTAAAGTCTACCCAAATCCTCACTGGTCAAACCCTAAACCCTAAAGTCTCAAAACCTAGGCTCCATATGTCACGAGTCCCCGACTACAAGTCGTAAAACCTGGCTCGATACCATAAATTGTAACGCCCCACAAGGGTAAAGGAATCACAAGTAATGGTGTCATATCAAAGCAAACATATAAACCAAAAGAAATCTCAACACAAATATTGAAATAATCCAAGTCAAAAGACTTCAATACATAGGTCCCAAATGAAAAATAAACTCCAAATGAAATGTCTAAAGTATAAAGTCTAAATGGCATCATAATATCAAAGCTAAATCTCTAAGGTAAGTCCACTCAGCACTCATCCCAAAGCAATACCTAGCTCCAATGCTTAGATACCCGCCATGAAGAAAAAGAAAAGTGCGGCTGAGCTTCAAAAGCCCAAAGGAACAGATATACAAGCAAAACGAATACTAAACGAGAACTAATAATGAAATAAAGTGAAAGAAAACAGTGAAGTCATATTCATTTCAAAAGATAATTCAGAATATACAAATAAGTTTTATAGTTAACTACCTCAAGCCCAGAACATATGCCATATCGTAAAACATATCATAATCACATAAGGCAACATATTTGTAGGGAGACCTACCAGAGTTATGAGGGACGCATGCACGCAAAGATCAATCATCGATAACATATAGCATATAAATGATAATATATGGCATATAACAGATCTAGGATGCATCCATACCACGCAGACAAATATTCATAATATAATTCAAATTGAGCTCATACAGATAATGATAAGGGACGTGCGTAACATCACTCTACCGCCTCTAGAGTCATGTCGGTGCATTTGTCGACACGGACATGGAACCCCCATGACTAGTTATAATTGGCTCGGGTGTCAAACTATCGAATCAAATAAGAATGTCATAACTGACATAGATCATATTTTATCAAATGTTTAATCATGTTTTCAAAATCAAAGTCTTCATATCATATAGTTTCAAAATCAAATGTTTTATGATTCAAAATCAAAGTTCGATAAGCAAAGTACCAAATATACACATTAGGGTTCATAGCAAAGGTTTAGGAAATCCTAATATGAAAACGAAAGAAAACTTATACGAAACCTTTACTGAAAAGGTCAGAATATCCGCACCTTATTCGAAAGCAAAAGATCAAAAGTCGAAACAGGGAAGCAAAGAATTACTCCTTCTTCACATAACCTATATACATTAATGTCGTATATATTATTAATGATTCTGAAATCGCCACAATGATCCTTTAATATTTTAGGGTTTCCATATTAAATGAGATTTAAATGTTTTAATATTAATATCGTAAATTAGGGTTTCATACGTCTTTTATTAAAGTTAGGGTTTTCTCATTCTTAAATGTCTCATTAATGTATATTAACTTACATGTTACGTCTTTTAATGACTAGTTACTTAACCTAACACGTCACAAAATAATCTTCCCTTTTTATGTTTCAACGCACACGCTATGATTTTATGTGACATATAAGTTATTTAGGATTTAGTATACTTTATACGCATACATTTTAAACTAGGGTTTATGTTCACATAACCTTTACTTAAGTAATGCATCTTCAAATCTTATACACATGATTCGGTTCAATCTAGGGTTTCGGTTATTAGGGTTTTACACTAGTCTTAGCTCATCTAAACACTTCACATATTCGTATTATTAAGTTATAAACCTTATTCGAAAGTTAAACATGGTTCGGTCCTAATTCATATGTTTCGGCTCTCATTAAATCAACACAAACATGACTCGATTCAATATTACATCTTACTTTACATGTCTCTTATTAGTTACAAGATTAAATTAGTTAGGGTTTGTCTTGTTTTCGGTTCACACCTCTCCACACAAAGAAACAAAACAAAACGCGACGAAACAAAATATAACTTGACATATACATGCAAGGTAATGCTAAAGGAAGACTAATAAACATTATACCTTAACTTGTTTGAGCAAAATCGACACCAAAGGGTGTTTGATGAGTCTCGGCCGAATAGGGAGAAAAAGAAAAAGAGAGCAAATAAAACTAGGGTTCCAAACTTATGATTATGTATGGTATATATAGTTGTAGTATTTGAGTTAAACTAGGAAAGGAATTGGGTTTGGGTTTGGGTCCAACGGTCACACCATTCTCACGCCACCAATGGGCTTCGCCCTTGGCTCACGAAACACAAACAAACGCTACCCCAAATCATTTACTTAAACATTAACTCTTCGTCGTACCAAAATTAATTACGTAATATATTTTAGTTAGGGTTTTTAAATATTCGCAAGTTAATCTTTTAATTTCTTTAAGTGTTAGAAATATATTTTACGTATTTTAAAATTTTTAGTTCCAAGGGTATTTTAGTCTTTATTCGATTTTAAATTTTCGTGTTTTACAATTCTTCCCCTCTAAAGAAAAATTTTCGTCCTCGAAAATTGAATGAAACGAAATGAAAACGAAAATGAAAACGAAATGAGAACATACCAAACTATTCAAAGAAATGAGGGTAACTAGCACGCATCGACTCCTCGGTTTCCCAAGTAGCCTCACGTTCGTGATGATTTTTCCAAAGAATCTTAACGAATGGAATAACTTTATTCCTCATCACTCTTTCTTGTCTTTCCGAATCGCTTCGGTTCTTCAGATAAAGACATATCGGATTGAATTTGATCAAACGGATAAGAAGCAACGTGTAACGGATGATAGTTGTATCCCCTTAGGAGTGATACATGAAAAACGTCATGAACATGCGATAACTGAGGCGGAAGTGCTAAACGATACGAAACCTCTCCTATACGTTCAAGAATCTCAAACGGTCCAATAAATCGAGGACTAAGCTTGCCCTTGATTCCAAAACGTTTCACACCTCTAACCGGCGAAACTTTCAAAAACACACGATCACCAACTCGAAACTCTAAATCACGACGATGCTTACAAGATAACTTTTCTGACGAGACCTAGCCTCCTTCAACTTTTCTCTAGCAATAGCTACTTTCTCATTAGTGATCTCAATCATTTCCGGACCTTCGATTAGACGCTCACCTACTTCATCCCAACAAATAGGTGCTCTACATTTCCTTCCATAAAGAAGTTCAAACGGTGCCGCCTTAATGCTAGCATGCCAACTGTTGTTATAAGCAAACTCTACTAAACATAAATATTCATCCCAACTACCACCCATTCTAAAGCACAAGCCCTTAGCATATCCTCTAAGGTCTATAGTCCTCTCTCGACCGACCATCTGTTTGAGGATGAAATGCCGTACTAAAGTTAAGTCGAGTACCCCAAACTTTCTGCAAACCTTTCCGTAAACGAAGTAAACGCGGATCTCTATCGGACACAATAGACGTCGTTTGAGTACCATGAAGTCTAACGATCTCTTGCTGAAAAATCTCCGCCAATTTACCAATACCATAATCCTTTCTAATTGGCAAGAAATGAGCGATTTGGTTAGTCGATCAACAACCACCCAAATCGCATCATGCTTCTTCCTAGTAAGAGGTAATCCAGTCACAAAATCCATAGATATCTTATCCCACTTCCATGTTGGAATCTCCAATGGCTGTAACAATCCACTAGCCCTCTGGTGTTCAATCTTAACCTCCGACAAATCATACACTTCGACACAAACGTCGCCACATCTTGCTTCATGCCGCTCCACCAAAAGTATCGCTTCAAATCCCTATACATCTTGGTAGAACCAGGATGAATAGTAAAAGGAGAACTATGAGCTTCATCATAACTTTCTACGAAGTACCGATCATTGGGAACACAAAGCCTATCTCCATACCATACAATACCGTCATTATCAACCTTAAACTCCGCCTGCTTACCTTCTTCAACATTTTGCACCACGGCCCACACCATCTTTCTCGAGCTTCCTTAATTTGCAGATAAGGTTCGACTCCACCTTCATACTAGCCCAAGATCCACCAAAACCTCGTACACACAACTCAACATCCAAACTCTCTAAGTCACGCAAAATCCTAGGCTCAATCTTGATACTCGCAAGAATGCATGATTTCCGGCTAAGTGCCAAGAACTACATTAGCCTTACCCGGATGGTACTGAATGTTGGTGTCATAATCCTTAAGAAGTTCTAACCATCTTCTTTGTCTCATGTTAAGTTCCTTCTGAGTGAAAATATACTTGAGACTCTTATGATCAATGAATATATCACACGTCTCTCCATACAAGTAATGTCTCCAAATCTTCAACGCAAAAAAACCACCGCAGCTAACTCAAGATCGTGGGTTGGGTAATTCTCCTCATAAGGTTTTAGCTGCCTCGAAGCATAAGCTATTACCTTCCCATGTTGCATCAAAACACAGCCTAATCCTTTCTTAGATGCATCGCTGTAGATTTGAAATCCTCCTGAACCAGTTGGAAGAGTCAAAATGGGAGCCGACACCAATCTCCGTTTCAATTCTTCGAAACTCTTCTCGCTCATCCGTCCATACAAACTTTTCACCTTTCCTCATCAATTGGGTTAAAGGCAAAGCTAGACGAGAGAAACCTTCAACAAAACGCCTATATAGTAACCAAGAAGTCCAAGAAAACTCCCGACCAAGCATCGTCGTAGGTCTTGGCCATTTAGTGATAGCCTCAACTTTAGACGGATCCATGGTAATACCATCACCGACATACGATATGACCAAGGAAAGCAACTTGTCTCAACCAAAATTCGCACTTCGAAAATTTGGCGTACAACTTCTTCTTCCTCAAAATCTCCAAAACTATACGGAGATGTTCTTCATGCTCTTCTTCAGACTTAGAGTAAACCAAGATGTCATCGATGAAAACAATAACGAACTTGTCGAGAAACTCATGGAAAACACGATTCATCAGGTCCATAAACACAGCAAGCGCATTGGTCAAACCAAAAGGCATAACGAGGAATTCGTAATGACCATATCCGTACGAAACGCGGTCTTAGGAACATCTTGCTCCTTCACACGTAATCGATGGTAGCGGCACCTCAGTCAATCTTAAAAGAACTTAGCTCCTTGCAGTTGATCAAACAAGTCATCTATACGCGGCAAAGGATAACGGTTACGAATAGTAATACGATTGAGTTCACGATAGTCGATACATAGGCGCATGCTTCCATCCTTCTTCCTCACAAACAAAGCAAAGTGCACCCCATGGAGAAACACTAGGCTTAATAAATCCACTTTCTATCATCTCTTGTACTGTTCCTTCAACTCCTTCAGCCTACAGGTGCCATACGATACGGAGCCTTCAAATCGGTTCAAGCACGGAATTAACTCAATGCTAAACTCAACTTCTCGAGTGGGGAAGTCCAGGGAGTTCATCCGGAAAACGCCAAGAAATTCGCAAACAACCGAAAGACTTTCAATGTTAGGACTCTCCAAAGATGTGTCCTTAACAGATGCTAGAAAACCTTGGCACCCATGAGCAATCATGATCCGTGCCTTCATAGCGGAAATGAGCTTAACAGATTTAAGGGGTTGAGAACCATGATAAACGAATTCAAGATGTTTTACGTCTCCAAAGATCACCGTTCTAGCATGGCAGTCGATTGAAGCTCTATGGTAAGCCAACCAATCCATGCCTAGAATGATATCAAAGTCGACCATATTGAGAGGATACAGATTTGCAAAGCTTAATACGATCATCAAAACGAAGAGGACACTTAACATATTTATGATCAATGATCACATGATTTTTCATAGGCGTAGAAATCGATAAGTGATTTGTTAACGGTTTGGGCTTCATATTAAGTTTCTTAGCAGATGTGATAGATATAATGGAGTGTGTGGCGCCAGTATCAAATAAAACGAAGACATTAAAATCATCAATGAAAAGAGTGCCCGTAATGGTGCACTCAAGTTCAGCTCCGCGTTACGAGTAGTAGCATAAACACGCCCAGTAGTAGTTGGCGCTTGATGTAGTTTCCAGAACTGCGGATTCTTCTTAGGGCAATCCTTAATCTTGTGAGTAGTGGAACCACAACCAAAACATCCACCAGTAGCCTTGAAACACCGCCTGGATGAGCCTTTCCACAAGTAGTACAAATAGGTGGGGTGGCAAAACCTCACCGTCCTCTGCTGAATAGAAGATCCTGAAGCACGACCCTGATTTGTTCCTCTAGTGGTGATCCTGTTGTAACGCCGTTATTGTTACCTTGGTTCTCGATCACTTCCATTCCTACAAGATTTCTATTATCTTGACCCTCGACTCAGAACGCCCGGTCAACATTCCTTCCCGACCGACCCCCGATCATAACTCCTATCCACTTGACCTCTCGAATCATAACTCCTACCAGAGTTTCCCTTATAGTCATTACCTTGAGTCCTACCTTGAATCCGATCACCATCGCGATTACGCTTGTTAGAACCGAAACCTCATGAAAGATCTCAATGTTACGAGCTGCGTCATTGCAGGCCGACACATTCTCATACTCAATATTAAGCAATCGGTCCAACACCCACTTCTTCATTCCCCACTTGAAGTGCTTAGCTTGACGCCTACCATCTCCAAAGAATCACTCCAACAAAACTCACCAACCTCATAAACCTACTCATGTACTCATTAGAGGTCTCATGATCAAACTGGTAGATCGCCTGATAATCCCTCTCATACCTTTGCTCCAAAGATCGGGAAGTAACTGTTATAGAAGATAGTCCGAAACTTCGGTCCAAGTACAAGTCACAGCAAAAGCGTCACCTCCTCTTGCTTGTTTCAATGCTTTCCACCAACTCAAAGAATCACCTTCCAATTTGAATGAAGCCAAACGAGTCTTAAACTCGTCTCCACAACCCAATACTTCAAACAACTTCTCAATATGAGTGATCCGGTCCTCGGCCTCAAGTAGGAGTAGCAAAGAAGTGCTAAACGAAAGAGGCTCGACTACCAAACGCCGAGCCAAGTATGAATACCGACGGTTGATTTCCTCCACCACTACCCGAAGCACCATTCGATTGCAATTTTGTTGATCACCGCTCCATCATCTCGTGTGTAGTCAAACCAGGGAAAAGAGAGTTGAGAGCATTCGCAATCGCAGCATCCATGTCAAGTAGCATCATCGCCCCTCCCGAAGTTGCCGTTCGACGAGTTTGAACCATCGAACGATATCCAAACGATTAGCAAAATGAACAAAGGTGAGATAACTAAATGGAAGTACGAAGGAATCCTAAAGTCTACCCAAATCCTCACAGGTCAAACCCTAAACCCTAAAGTCTCAAAACCTAGGCTCCATATGTCACAGGTCCTGACTACAAGTCGTAAACCTGGCTCTGATACCATAAATTGTAACGCCTCACCCCACAAGGGTAAAGGAATCACAAGTAATGGTGTCATATCAAAGCAAACATATAAACCAAAAGAAATCTCAACACAAATATTGAAATAATCCAAGTCAAAAGACTTCAATACATAGGTCCCAGTGGAAAAATAAACTCCAAATGAAATGTCTAAAGTATAAAGTCTAAATGGCATCATAATATCAAAGCTAAATCTCTAAGGTAAGTCCACTCAAGACTCATCCCAAAGCAATACCTAGCTCCAATGCTTAGATACCTGCGGAAGAAAAGAAAAGTGCTGAAGCTTCAAAAGCCCAAAGGAACAGATATACAAGCAAAACGAATAATGAAACGAGAACGAATATGAAATAAAGTGAAAGAAAAACAGTGAAGTCATATTCATTTCAAAAGATAATCGTAATATACGAATAAGTTTTATAGTTAACTACCTCGAAGCCGGACACATATGCCATAATGTAAACATATCATAATCACATAAGGCAACATATTTGTAGGGGAGACATACCAGAGTTATGAAGGACGTGCAAGATGCACGCAAAGCATCAATCATCGGATAACATATAGCATATAATGATAATATATGGCATATAACAGATCTAGGATGCATCCATACGCCCACGACAAATATTCATAATATAATTCAAATTGAGCTCATACAGATAACAGATAAGGGACGTGGCGTAACATCACTCTATCGCCTAGAGTCATGTCGAAGTGCATTTCGACACGGACATGGAACCCCCATGACTAGTTATAATTGGCTCGGTGTCAAACTATCGAGAAATCAAATAAGAATGTCATAATGACATAGATCATATTTTATCAAATGTTTAATCATGTTTTCAAAATCAAAGTCTTCATATCATATAGTTTCAAAATCAAATGTTTTATGATTCAAAAATCAAAGTTCAGATAAGCAACAACTCAAATATACACATTAGGGTTCATAGCAAAGGTTTAGGAAATCCTAATATGAAAACGAAGAAAACTTATACTAAACCTTAATTAAAAGGTCGAATATCCGTACCTTATTCGAAGCAAAAGATCAAAAGTCAAACAGGAAGCAAAGAATTACTCCTTCTTCACAGAACCTATATACATTAATGTCGTATATATTATTAATGATTCCAAAATCGTCACAATGATCCTTTAATATTTTAGGGTTTCCATATTAAATGAGATTTAAATGTTTTAATATTAATATCGTAAATTAGGGTTTCATACGTCTTTTATTAAAGTTAGGGTTTTCTCATTCTTAAATGTCTCATTAATGTATATTAACTTACATGTTACACGCCTTTTAATGACTAGTTACTTAACCTAACACGCCACAAAATAATCTTTCCTTTTTATGTTTCACGCATATCGTTTATGATTTTATGTGACATATAAGTTATTTAGGATTTAGTATACTTTATACGCTTTACATTTTAAACTAGGGTTTATGTTCACATAACCTTTACTTAAGTAATGCATCTTCAAATCTTATACACATGATTCGGTTCAATCTAGGGTTTCGGTTATTAGGGTTTTACACTAGTCTTATCTCATCTAAACACTTCACATATTCGTATTATTAAGTTATAAACCTTATTCGAAAGTTAAACATGGTTCGGTCCTAATTCATATGTTTCGGCTCTCATTAAATCAACACAAACATGACTCAATTCAATATTACATCTTACTTTACATGTCTCTTATTAGTTACAAGATTAAATTAGTTAGGGTTTGTCTTGTTTTCGGTTCACACCTCTCGGCCACAAAAGAAACAAAACAAAACGCGACGAAACAAAATATAACTTGACATATACATGCAAGGTATGCTAAAGAAGGACGAATAAACATTATACCTTAACTTGTTTGAGCAAAATCGACACCAAAGGGTGTTTGATGAGTCTCGGCCGAATAGGGAGAAAAAGAAAAAAAGAGCAAATAAAACTAGGGTTCCAAACTTATGATTATGTATGGTATATATAGTTGTAGTATTTGAGTTAAACTAGGAAAGGAATTGGGTTTGGGTTTGGGTCCAACCGGTCACACCATCTCACGCCACCAATGGGCTTCGCCCTTGGCTCACTTAACACAAACAAACGCGACCCAAATCATTTACGAAACATTAATTCTTCGTCGTACCAAAATTAATTACGTAATATATTTTAGTTAGGGTTTTAAATATTATAAGTTAATCTTTTAATTTCTTTAAGTGTTAGAAATATATTTTACGTATTTTAAAATTTTTAGTTCCAAGGGTATTTTAGTCTTTATTCGGATTTTAAATTTTCAGGTTTTACATTTCCCAAGTGATTAATTTCTCCAGTCCATCTCGGGTCCTCTCCAATTGAGCTCCTTGTTTTCGGTGTTCATCTACCCGACCCACTAATGGGTTTCATTGTAAGAACATAATTATTATTATCATTTTTTTATTGAGTTGGTCATACCATTTGTCTAATTCGAATGTAAAAATTCTTGTTCATGGCGATTAATAAAATAAAAAGAGATGTTGATTTATATTGGTATTAAATTTATTAATAATGATGTTGGAAAAATTTCTTAGTAAATTGTTGTTGTTGTCGCTGGACCAAGAAAGAGAACACCGTGAAATTTTTGCTAATAAAATTTGGTCTTTACTTAAATTGGATTTATGCTCATTGTTTCGGCTTATTTCTTTGATATTCGGGGTCTTACTTGGTCGTGAAAGTAAGCCCTATTCAGGGTGTTTGTTCTACCTAATTGTGTTTGACTCAAACGCACACCTAGGCCCGTATGGGTGATTGGCATCGAGTCCCCTATCGTGTCGGGTCATAACGAGACAAGGCTCGTTTTAAGCCTTCATGTTTTCGTTGGCACTAGTATTAATACTTATGTCGTAGTCATTAGGAAAATTGGTTGGCTATTGTTGTGATGTTGTTTCAGTGTACAAAGGGGACCCTAAGGCGTGATTGTTTGTCTATTATTTTCTTTTTCTTTCCTCCAAAGAAGATGCAATTGCGTCCAAAAGAGTCGCTTTCAACACGTAAATCAGCCCCAAAGAGGGTGCGATTGTAGCTCCAAATAGGGTGCATTGGCACTGATTGTCAATTGGTGCGTTGATTATTTCCAGCCCCAAATAGGGTGCTTATATCCTAATTTCCACAAGTAGGTGCGTTGACCCTGATTTTCGCCTTCAAAAGAGTACGTTGTTTATCAATTTCGCACCAATAGGTCGCTTGGTTTGTTGAATTTATGCACCAACAGGCATGTTTGGTTTTGCTTGTTTTAAACCCATCAAGGGCATTTAACTAGAGTGCATTAGTAAAACAATAACTTACAATTTTAAGTAGTAATATTAACATATATTTCTGCCATTTGATCAAATGATGTATATTGTGTTTGAGGTTTTGGGTGACTCATTTACTCGCTCTTTTCGCGCTAATCTATACATATACTAATTCTCCGTCACAAATTGCAATATATTATTAGTAGTATTAAAAGCAAAACTAATAACGTGTCACTTAAATAAAACAAGTTAATAGAAACTTATACTTTTACATAACCCAAATGAAATATTTTATATTCCTACTGTGTTAAAAAACATGAACATATAAGCATAATATTAATCCTAGTAATCAATTTGGTAAAACTTGTTATAAGACTTTTGACATTAGTCACCCTAACCAAATGCGGATATTCATCCGAGCCATGCCAACTTTTCTACAAATATAGTATATATTTTCAATAATAATTGGAGTAATTATGTTGACACTTACTTCATTTTTTTAAGTACAAGCTTAATCATTTTGCTTAACCATTGTTTTAAAGTGTATACATTTATATGAATGACACAAGAAATATATTTGAAAATTTACTAATGAATACAAGTTATATTTCATTTAGATCTTTTAGTAGCAACATAAATATAGATATAAATATATATACTTTCTTCATCTATGATACCCACATAGTCCGATAATCTCCCGATAAATGTACAAACTTTTTCAGACATCGCCATTCGGTTATCATCAAACCGAAGTCTTGTTCATCCTTGATATCTTTTTCTGCGTGTACCCTTCCAAGTATTATCATTGATCATCATTAAACCAAAGTCGCAGTTCCTTCTTCGAGATTCCTTCTATGTCATAACCCTCCTAAGCCGAAATCCACCAAAAATCTTTGTAAATCATCTTAAGATAAATGATGTCACATAAACAACAACAGCAACAACAACACCAACAACAAAGACATTTAAAATTTATAAAGTTAGTTAAACTTTATCGAGTCTTAAATATGAGTAAAGACTAAATATACCGTACTTAATTAGGTTGCGTGTCGGAAGCCGTGCACTATCACTCCTTGATTTAATTCCCTATAGACTTCATATTGCACATTGCCAAGGTGAGTTTCATAGCCCCTACTTTTACTTGTGTTATAACTGTTTTGGGGGAAGATACATGCTCATTTTTACTCAAATGATTTAATTACTAAAATTCTGCATTCTATGCATACTATGCCCTTTGATTGATATGTTTTAAGATACATCATACTTAGATGCTTTAAGGACCACACTAAAACCTTTGACCTTGAATACTACGCAGCTTAGCCTAAGTCTTTAGATCCCAATTTGCCCTTTTCATGAACCGTCAATTCTGCCGGGAAGCCTTAATGTTATAAATAGATCTGTTGAGGGTGACTCCTCTGTTCGGTTGACCCCGCTTGGGTCAAGGCGAAACATATAGCATGTCGGGACCGAATGTATTGGGATAAACACTCGCCATGGGCTCATTATTTGTATGACTTCCTTGTGCATACATGAACCGTCATAGCCGTTGCATGAACTTAGTGCTAGAGTAATAGATTCAATATATGACATTATATTCGTTGTAATGTACATATACCCTACTTATGGTCCACTAATGAAATCTCTTTTATGAAATCCTTTTATGAATTGAAATCATAAACATTATGACATTATGCAAGACGTAATGATCATCAAGAACCAAATTTGAAACCGTAATCTGAAATCCCTTTTAAATAAACCTATGAACTCACCGTAAAGTGACCCCTTTAGCATGTATCTTCGTGTTTCGAGATGATAGCTTATCTTTGGAGGCTAAAGGCAAAGGCATGGCATGGTCATCGAATCCGATTTATGTATTGGGACCACTCGTTTATAATGGGCCATTTTCTGCATCAAAACAAATATGTAAACATTGTTTTTAAGAAATGAATGAAAGTTTGTTTATGAAAATCCGTTGTTCTATGCTTATGATGTGATACCAATTTAGTAGCACCCCAAATACTTGTATGCTTCCGCTAAGCCATTTTTGGGGGTGTTACAATTACTCCCTAGTTATCTTTTATTGGTGGTTGAATTGTCACGTCCTTATTCTTAACGCGTTGTGTTTTTCTAAGGTCGTAGGGTGTGCTTTTATCCCTAACTCTTTGAAGCTACCTTAAGGTTAATGACTACAAAATCTCTAGGATTCATAAACTTAACACTAAGGTTATCTTTGGATGTTTAGCCTAGAATTCCACTAGTAATTATAAACTAATGTTCAACAAAGATTAATCAAGCATTACAAACACAACAATGGCCTAATGCACTCCTAAGCCACTTACAATTAAAATAAGAGACAACCAATCAATATTTAATAACTAGGTTTCATAGATCTAAGCAAACACACAAGTAAATTAGCTTGACATGTTAAACATGCAAGCATACACATTCAATCAAGACATAATGAAATCAAGGGAATAAATAACTTATCTCGATGTAAAATATGGTATTAGAACCCTAAAATACTGTCCAAACCGGACTACAATCGTTTTAGGTTTTTACTCCACAAGTCTTCCTCTCAAAAGTTTGAAAATTTGATTTCTATATATAGGTTTACAACTGCGACGGCGTCACCTTATAGTTGGGACGCCGTCAGATCGTCGCCATTAGGGTTTCGTCTTGGCCAAGTCATCACTAGGACGACGTCACGTTGTGGTTGTGACGCCATCAGATCGACGCGCGTCTGAAGTTCGGATCTAGCCGCCGTCGAGAAGAAAAGTCTTCGTGACGCCTCTTACTTTCAAAGCCGTCGACGTAAAATAGCAATTTCGCTCCTGAGTCGTCACAAATATAGGGATTTATAGGCACATCCTATACTTGAGTTTTTTTATTACTCTAACACTAATATGACCCGAATTGAAAAGATCAAAACACTTGGATTACATTATTACGTAAATAAAGGGAATTTGAATTTAACGTTCCTTCCCGTCACTCCATAAAACTTAACTTTACCCATGAGTCCCAATTATCCCAAAACTGTGTACAAAAGATATGACTCGACTTAGAAACCATGCAAGTAACTAGATAATTGAACTAAGGGTTTAGTATGATAACAATAATGCACTAAAAGTGAGTGCATACAAGGTAGGCTAAGGCGATTTGGGTGTACATTTGGGGGTGGATTGTAAACAATTCTCTTCATTGATATTTCAGAAAACCGAAACATCACGAGAACCGAAAAAGGATAGGCTCTGAGGGGTTAACTAGGGGTATCGTGTACTAAAGATGAGTACAACACAAGGGTGTGGGGGAATTACTCAACCGATGTGGAAGAAGTAATTATATACGGGTATCAAACAAGGGTTATCCTAATGCCTCTTATCATTTAGTTATTCCTAACTACACAAGTGTAGTCTCACTAGCGATCTCGGGATGCATCACAAAACAAGTTCTAGAATCTATTATACTACCGGTACACTCTCGAATCATTAAAGGTGAATGCTTTAATTCCTATAGATATAGGGCTTAACCTCACATTTTGGGGTGGAATTTGAGTAGTAAAAGGTTTTTGTGCTAGTCATATAACTTCCTATCCATGAGACGCTTTATTAAGACTAAAGACCCACTCGTACAAGTCATGAAAAATTTTAAATTTGGAGCTAAAATTACCCTAACCGATTTTTCTCATAGCTTATTACACAAATAAGATAGGACAAGACAAATAATCAAGGATAAGTATAGTTTCAAAGTTCCCGTTTTATTCTCCCTCCCTACACTTAAACTGAACATTGTCCCCGATGTTCCCCGAAAGTATCAAAGTTATGATAACGGAAGGTAATTAAAAGAGAAAGAAACTAATACTCTCCTAATTAGCTCGGTGGGATCCGTGTGAAGTAGTGGTTAAATTCGTTCCAAGAAGAATGTATGCGTGAAAAAGCTCCATCCAATCTTATATTTCTTCTTCTTGATAAATAAAACCTGCACACTTTAAAAAAAATAGACGAAACCTTCAGCAAAATCTGCGGTAAAATTATATATGACTCTACTAAACTAGGATATAATGCTTGTGGAATGGATGTTTGCAGATTTTCTGGAAAATTAAGACTTGAGATATTCCAAAAATTTATAAGTAGCACAGAAGACGAAATAAAGTTAGATAAGTTGTTTCTCCTTCCCGACACCGTCAAGTTATCCCTGACGTAAACTGTCTCACAATTTTTGGAAAAATTCGGAAAAATTACACCTTTAAAATCGGAAAGATTCTCGCAAAACATCCATTATGACTCGATACAAGCATTTGACTCTAACAAACACACATATATATCTTTTTCAATAATCGTAATTCTCATGTTCACGTTCTTTTAAAAACGTGTGTAATCTTCCCTACACTTATCCTTTTTGTAAAATATCTTTATATGTAATTCAGACGAGGTTAAAGACAAAATAAAGCATTTTCACAAATTCAAACATGAGAATAAACAATCAAAGAAAAGATATATGACACACAAACAAGCAAACAATTAAGCATGGGTTGCCTCCCACGAAGCGCTTTTCTTTATTTATGAGTCTTATAGCTAGACTCGAAGTCGTGCCCCTACGTGACTTCACCTCCGTTCTTTTTTTCTTTCACCGAGTCTTCATCAAAAGGTTGTAGACATTGTATGCTTACCGTGAACTCTTTCCCAACGTCGTCTATTATGGTAACGGTTCCACCTTTTAGATTAGTTTCTTTTACCGTATAGGGTCCAAACCATCTTGGCTTATTCCTTCCTCTTAATGCTTTTATTCTAGATTTATACAAAAGTACCTTTTCTCCATTCAAAAATTCCTTAGGGTTCTTTTGAGTTTTTGGAATTGTGGTTGATAACATCAAATAGTCCGGATTATTAAGTTTCAATTTCCCCCGATAATGCTTGTAATTTACATCATTTATATGGATTTACGCTTGTTTTCCATTGTTTTCCACTTTTAGGTAAATTACGAGCATTGGAGCTTAAGAGACGCGGAACTGGAGAAATATCTAAAGATTTATCACAGTATGCCATTTTGAAGAAGTTACGACGTAACTCCACTCTCACATTACGCCATAACTATTGCGTGACTCAGAATACCAACTTATCAAGAGGTTACGACGTAACTCTTCCCAAAGGTTACAACGTAACTACTCAGAGAACGTGGGAAAAAGCTCAAGGCAGGTCTAGAGGAGCATACGGAGCTGTCTCCAAGGGAGAAATCACTCCCCTACGATAAGCATTAGCGTTTTATATTTCTTTTAATTTCAATTCATGTATTTCGTACCTTTGAATATTGAATTGATTTGCATGATTAATATGAGCGGCTAAGCACCTCTTGGTGCTAGCCTAGTTATGATTCCTTAATTGTTTTGTTTGCGTTTACTTTACTTCCGTACAATTATTTCTAAGTGTATGCATGCATAGTTTATTGGTAGCCACCCTTGGTTCGGTAGTTTTGAATGGCGATAGAGGCCAATTGCCTAGGAGATATGACCAACTCACCCTAGGTGAGCTGGACTGGAGACGGAAGGGTAAGATATGACCAACTAACGACCCTTTCTACTTGTGCGATTTGACCAACTGATCACCTATCATTTGGATGAACTTAAGAATTAGAGGGTGCGTGTCTAAGTTCCTAACGGCCGGGCATTCACTATTATAAATCTAGCTTGTAGCGGTACTTAATGACTTGGCTTAGGGACCGGGAACAAGGACTTATTACGGTGCGCCTGATTTCTCCTATGGTGGCATCTTTCGATAGGTTAGGGCGAATTGACCAAATGATGTCCTCTCGAATTTGACCCCACCTGAAGTAATTGGAAGTAAGTAGACGTAGACATAACTAGCTAGGAGGATTAACTAGGTTAGCACCACTTTCCTCTACTGACTTCCCTTTACCATTTATCTGCTTTATTTTATTCAGCTTTAGTAGTTTAATTAATTAAATCCCTATCGAAACCAATAATCTGTGACACATAGACTTAGTAATAATCCAACACACATAGCTCTTGGGACGACCTCGGCTTTACCGATTAGTACACTACACACGACCGGATACACTGCCCGTTTGTGCACTAGGGTAGACCATAGGTATAACGAGACACTATAAATATTAAGACACGGGTCAAGAAAACCCCATCAATTTTTTCGCATTTGTCGGGAGTTATTTTAGGATTAATATTAAGTCTTTAATTTCGTTTTAAACTTTTCTCACGATCATATTTCAAGTTTTCAGGTACTATGGAAGTGGTTAACATCGATGACCTCACTCTTGAGGAATACTTGGCGTTAACAAGGGAAGAACAAGGACCAGGGATTGTGGACGTAGACATAACTAGCTAGGAGGATTAACTAGGTTAGCACCACTTTCCTCTACTGACTTCCCTTTACCATTTATCTGCTTTATTTTATTCTGCTTTAGTAGTTTAATTAATTAAATCCCTATCGAAACCATTAATCTGTGACACATAGACTTAGTAATAATCCAACACACATAGCTCTTGGGACGACCTCGGCTTTACCGATTACTACACTACACACGACCCGGTACACTGCCCGTTAGTGCACTAGGGTAGACCATAGGTATAACGAGACACTATAAATATTAAGACCTGGTCAATAAAACCTGCATCAAGTTTTTGGCCACTGCCGGGAGTTATTTTAGGATTAATATTAAGTCTTTAATTTTGTTTTAAACTTTTCTCACGATCATATTTCAAGTTTTCAGGTACTATGGAAGTGGTTAACATCGATGACCTCACTCTTGAGGAATACTTGGCGCAACAAGGGAAGAACAAGGACCGGGATTGTTAGGCCTATAGCGTAAGATGCTCCATTCGAAATCAAACCTCAATTCATGAGGGAATTACGCAAATCCCTTTCTCCGGAAGCATCACCGATGATGCCCATGAACATGTAGACAACGCCGATTACATTGTCAGCCCTATTCAAGATTCCCAAAGTCTCACACGATGCTATAATGTTACTAGTATTCCCTATTTCTCTTACGGGAGCTGCAAAAAGATGGGTTGATCGACACAAATTACCGGACCCACAACACTTGGCCTATCCTAAAAAAGTGTTTAATTCAGAGATACTGTCCTCCATCAAAGACAGCTAAGCAATTGGAAGAAATCCATAACTTCAAGCAAGAGGGTGATGAAACGTTATACCAAGCTTGGGAAAGATATAACGAATTGTTATACAAATGCCCTACTCATGATCTCAATAGCCAACAAAAGGTGAACGTCTTCTACAAGGGTCTAAACATCTCCTAAAGACAAATGATTGATTCTCAAGGGTCGATTCCTAGTATGACGCCCACTCTGGCTTTAGAAACTATTCAAAAAATGGCGGATCACTCTCAAAAATGGCACGACGGAGGAAGTAAAAGAAACCTAGGCGGAAGTTTTGATGGAATTGCAAAGAATCGCTAGTAAAACTGAAAATCACAGTCGAGATATGCTAAAGGTCATAGAAACCATTCATGCCATCCAAGTAGGTTGTGAAAGCTGTGGAGGAGGACATCTCACGAAGAATTGTCCTCATGTGGACGAAGAGGATATTGAAGAAGCCAAGTATGGAGAAAATCGACCATTTTACGGAGATAGTCGAAATAGTAATAGGTATCGTGGAAATTACAACTGTGGGCCTTATGGAGAAACAAAACCCAGTTTTGAAGAAACAATTAATAAGTTCCTAGAAAGTTCAGCCCAAAGACAAAAGGAGAAAGATGAATGGTTAAAAGAATTCCAAGAAAACACTGATAGAAACCTTTCCAAGCACGACACAACTCTGAAAAACCTAGAATCCATGGTGGAAAAGCTTAGTGAAAAAGTAAGGATGAATAACAATAAACCCTGAGGATCTAAACCAGCTATGGAATGTAAAGTGATTTTTGCTAATGATAACTCGAGGGTTCAGGCCAATGATACAGATTCGGGGTTGATCGTCAAGATCCGAAGTTACGCCGTAACCTTCCTAATGAGTTACTGTAACAATGTTTTGACAGCGATAATGGGGTTATGAAGAATACTGAGGAAAACGACTCTAACGAATTACGCCGTAACCAAGAATCTCGCCATTCGGCGTAATCGGGATACTGATGGGCGGAAAATTCCTCGAAGAGGACGAATCTGGAAACGAATGGTCCCACGACATTAACTTGTGCCCTCTGCCCAATTCTAAGAAAAAATATCACTGGTTCAAAATGATACCAGTTGCTAAGGGAGATTGGTATGATCTTTGAGCCTCGTGTGACCCAAGAAATGAGATTTGCGATGGAGGGAGCAATAAGGATAAGGTCAACCATAACAAATTTATGTGGCCTGCATATACTGATGATGAAAGACTCGAGAAACTCTCCCTTGAAGATGAAGAAGAGCCACTTATCACTCACTGGTGTACTCCTGTCATCATAACTGATGAGGAGTCTACTCGAGTATGGCCTACATGCAACCCCTTCCGCGAGTATTGCAACGGCGGGGATAGTGAAAGAGAGGAAGAATGGACATGCCTTCATGAGTGTGAAAGACATTGTAGAAAGTTCGGTGATTTGGCATTTAAAGACTGGTGCGCAATACAATTCGGGGATGCCAAGATTAACCCGAATCTTCTTAAGAAGCTAAAAATTGATTACGAGGAGCATATTCAGAAAAAGGAAGTGGCTAATAAAGACATCTACTATATGGATGAACATCTAAGTGAAACTGGTAACAAGAAAATACGCAGTCACTGGTGCGAAAGAGTAAAATCTCCTGGGGAAATTTTATGGGCGTCATGCAACCCGTATGAAGATATTTGTAACGGGGGAAGCAGCTTTGGGAGAATAGGAAAAGATGAATTCTTTTGGTCCTCAACCAATGATGAGGAGAGAATGAGTTTGCCTTGGCTAGACAACCTAGGATTCGATAGTTGGGTGAAGATTAAGTATGGACATGTGGACATGTTAACCAAAGAGAAGATTTGGAAGGATTACATGGATCGAGAAAATTCAAACAATGAAAGTCTCAACAACACGAGTGAAATAACAATTGAGTATGACAAGGGTTTGGTTAGAGATGAAAAAGAAGAGTGCAAGCGCGTACTAGTGGAGAATCTGCTCGATGAAGAATGGTTCAAAAGTACTGCTTCGGATGATGATGACATTGAAGGGATCCTAGATTACCTCGAGTTGCAAGGTAATGAGGAGTTTACTGATCCAGACGACGAAGCTTACGAACAAAAGAGGTGCAAACTCCTTGGGATTCCCTACAAGAGACCACCACCTATTATTGTCAAAAAATACGAATTCACTCGCTACCACTTGGGACCGAAGGAAATTTTTTGTAAAATCCGGAAAATCGAAACTAATGAATACCTCATAACGGCTACGAATGTCGCCTGGATGAGGCACAACTTGATGAAAGATATTGAAGAAGTCGGGGAAGTCCGAAGGCCCCCATAGAAGCCCCGCGGCTCGAAGTCTAACTTAAAGACTCAGAATAAAGAAAAGTGCTCTTTCGGAGACAACCCAATTATCCCTTTCTTTGTTTTTTCCTTTTCTGGGTTGTGTTTTCTAACTATTTTTGCAGGAAACGAGGAACTTATTGTCAGCAGCTGTCGACCAACAGTTACAACAGAACTCATCTTGGTGATTACAGTAACCAACCTTTTAGCGGTAATTCTTGATGCATTACCAATTACCGTAATACCATCTCTGGTTACGCCATAACCACTCGCTTATTGCGACTTATGTCGTTTTAGTTACGGCGTAACTCCCTTAAAAGAGTTACGACGTAACCTTCCTCTGCTTTAATTCTTTCATTTTAAAACACAATTACCTTGTATTAGTATTTTAAATGAACTTTGTGGGTGTGTTCCCTGTAAACCCTCACGAGACTTCACTCGTCCACTTGGGACACCAAGTGGTTTAAAACACAATTACCTTGTATTAGTATTTTAAGTGAACTTTGTGGGTGTGTTCCCTGTAAACCCTCACGAGACTTCACTCGTCCACTTGGGACACCAAGTGGTTTAAAAGGCTTGTTGCATTTGCTAAATGCAACCGTGATTCTTACAAAAGTGAGTTAGGTTTGTTTTTCGTTTTTTCATTTTTTCTTTTTAGAATTATGCTTGTCGGTAGTGTGATTTCAGGGATTGAAGTTTGTTCATGATGCTTATATGAAGGCACGTCTCTTGTTCGTGGGCCTTCCTTCTTTATTGAGCAAATTTCAGGGAAGTTCTCGCTCTAATTCTACCTTTCTCTTCACCTTTATTTAATGCCTAGTACAAAAGGGACTTTGTACAATTCAAGTGGGGGGACGGGAGTAGAATTATCTCTTGAACTTTATTTCGCCCTCATTTTTCTAGTTTATTTTGAAAAATTATGCCATTTTTAAAATTTTGACATGTTTTTCTTAACCTAACTAGATTAGACCTTAGCCGAGCAAATACAACCGTTGATATTATATGGTGAGATTAGCCTTATCCGTTTCCAATATTTTACCCCAAATCCACCAAATTATGAGTGTGCCGGTAGCTTGTAAACTTTAGAACTTGGCCTTTGCATCATTTCGAGACCATAGACGAGGTATGTTGAGTTAGCTCGATGTATTTGGACTTTTCAGTTTTACAAGGCAATATTATAGGATTATCACCCAAACAGCCTACCATTGTGTGTCTATCGATTAGTCACCTTGACTTATCGACCCCCTTGTGAAACCCTTTTGTTGCACTCATCTTTAGTGCAAGATACCCCTAGATACACCCTTCTGAGCCATTCCTTTCATTTTGTTTACCCAATATATTGTTTCGATACACCTATACACCTTAGCCTACCCTGTAGTCTTTATTTGTGATTGGGAAGTCATCATTTGCCTAAGTTCAAGATTCAAGTGGAAAGGTTCGGAAATCACGCTTTCATCGACAACATTTCTGAAGATCATTGAAGACCCCCCGAATTCCCATTGTTCATCTCAAGTGGGGGGATATTATGTTTAGTATTTATTGTTATGTTAAAAATAATAAAAAATTAAAAAAAAAGAAAAAAAATATTGTTATGTTATTGTAAAGTGCAATGTTATAAGCACTGTAGTATGAGCTTTATTGATTTAGTATCGAGGAGGCAACCTTAGTCACATTTGAAGATTGGAGTTGGTAGTTATGCCAACAGTTGAAGAAAAGGTGGTGTGCCCATCATGACGTCCTCTAATGACACATCTACCTTTCATTTCATGATCCGGTTTCTTGACTTCAAAACTTGAACTTTGGGCGGACGGTAAGTGGTGATGACTTGGTTATAGATTTAGACTACCTGCTTGTTTTTTGTTTTACACCAATTATATATCCCATGTCTTATCCTACCCTTTAGTCATGAAGCATGTCTAGGTGATGCAGCGAGCAATCTTTGGTGTCTTGGCCATGGATTTGGTCATGTATCATTGATTTTGTCCACTTCGCCGTGACATGTTAGTAATGATGAGTCACCCCTTAACCTTTATCGTGTCTACCCATATTGCCTTCGAGAATTGTTTAGCCCTTAACTCTAGTGGTAGAGATTTGTGTAACCGCCAAGCTTATGATAGAATACATGCTATGACTGTGCAATTAAGTGATCTCCCCGAAATTGACACTTCGAATAGTTGAGAGATTTGAGTGTTTTGTTCCCCTTTCGTGAGGTGTTCGGCTTTGTTTTATTCTAGCATAAGGGATTTGTAAACTTATATTTTCCGGTTATGGGAGATATCTTTTTAGGAATCTTTCTAATACGGTCTACTTGAGGGCAAGTAGAGTTCAAGTTGGGGGATATTTGATAACATCAAATAGTCCTGATTATTAAGTGTCAATTTCTCCCGATAATGCTTGTAATTTACATCATTTATATGGATTTACGCTTGTTTTACATTGTTTTCCACTTCTTCGTAAATTACGAGCATTGGAGCTTAAGAGCTAAACGAAACTGGAGAAATATCTAAAGATTTATCACAGTATGCCATTTTGAAGAAGTTACGGCGTAACTCCACTCTCACATTACGCCGTAACTATTGCGTGACTCAGAATACCAACTTATCAAGAGGTTACGGCGTAACTCTTCCCAAAGGTTACAACGTAACTACATTAGGTCAAATGAGGATCCACGCCGCTGATACTTACGCCGTAACTACTACATCAATTACGGCGTAACCATGTTTATTGAAGACCACGGCGTAACCACTTATTAGGTTACGCCGTAACTAGAAGATCTAGCGCTATTACGGAGTAGTTAAAGGTTATGGCGTAACTCTTGTTATAGTTACGCCGTAACCCAGATCTGGCCTATAAATACCCACGAATTCCAGCATTTCTATTCATTCCATTCCACACACAACACTCATAGAACGTGGGAAAAAGCTCAAGGCAGGTCTAGAGGAGCATACGGAGCTATCTCCAAGGGAGAAATCACTCCCCTACGATAAGCATTAGCGTTTTATATTTCTTTTACTTTCAATTCATGTATTTCGTACCTTTGAATATTGAATTGATTTGCATGATTAATATGAGCGGCTAAGCACCTCTTGGTGCTAGCCGAGTTATAATTCCTTAATTGTTTTGTTTACGTTTACTTTACTTCCGTACAATTATTTCTAAGTGTATGCATGCATAGTTTATTGGTAGCCACCCTTGGTTCAGTAGTTTTGAATGGCGATAGAGGCCAATTGCCTAGGAGATATGACCAACTGACCCTAGGTGAGCGGACCTGAGACGGAAGGGTAAGATATGACCAACTGAAGACCCTTTCTACTTGTGCGATTTGACCAACCGATCACCTATCGTTTGGATGAACTTAAGAATTAGGGGG
This sequence comes from Chrysanthemum makinoi, assembly GCA_910596185.1. Taxonomy (NCBI): domain Eukaryota; kingdom Viridiplantae; phylum Streptophyta; class Magnoliopsida; order Asterales; family Asteraceae; genus Chrysanthemum; species Chrysanthemum makinoi. Next base: position 74,601,039 of record OU343219.1, on the reverse strand, counting down.
TGCGTGTCTAAGTTCCTAACAGCCGGGCATTCAGTATTATAAATCTAGCTTGTAGTGGTTCTTAATGACTTGGCTTAGGGGACCAGGAACAACAGGACTTATGACGGTGCGCCTGATTTCTCCTGTGGTGGCATCTTTGATGATAGGTTAGGACGAATTGACCAAATGTTGTCCTCTCGAATTTGACCCCACCTGAAGTAATTGGAAGTAAGTAGATGTAGACATAACTAGCTAGGAGGATTAACTAGGTTAGCACCACTTTCCTCTATTGATTTCCCTTTACCGTTTATCTGCTTTATTTTATTCTGCTTTAGTAGTTTAATTAATTAAATCCCTATCGAAACCATTAATCTGTGACACATAGACTTAGTAATAATCCAACACACATAGCTCTTGGGACGACCTCGGCTTTACTGATTACTACACTACACACGACCGGGTACACTGCCCGTTAGTGCACTAGGGTAGACCGTAGGTATAACGAGACACTATAAATATTAAGACCTGGTCAGTAAAACCTGCATCAGTGGTATAGTTATTTCCTAACTTTTTATCACGTTTCCACAGTGTTGCATTCAACCCTTGAACCATGAAATTCTAAGCCCCCTTTCCCATTCATTAATTTTCTTTTTAACAGTATTATTAAGGACCTTCGGATTCTTATCATTTATCTTCTCCATAATTTTCAATGGGTATCTTGGAACAATAGGTATCCTAATATATCCTTTGCCACTTTTGAGAATCATGATACCCTCACCGCATTTGATGGTTGCCTTGGCGGTGGCCAGAAAAGGTGTTCCAAGAATGACTTGCATATTTCTATCTTCCTCAATGTCTATGATCACAAAGTCCGCTGGATAGACAATATTGGCCACCTCAATTAAGATATCCTCCGCTATTCCTATGGGATAAACATATGTATGATTTGCTAAGGAAAGTCTAAGATTTGTCTTGGTTGGCTCCTCCTTAGTCAACTTACTATAGACTGATAGTGGCATTATGTTTACATCGGATCCTTGATCGGCTAAGGCATTTATATTTTCGATGTCGCCTATGCTACATGGTATTACGAAATTCCCCGAGGTTTCTCGTTTTTTTGTTACTGGTTTCCTCAGAACCAACTCGTACATAGGTCCCATAGGCATGGTGTCATATTCTTCTTCTTTTATTTTTCCTTCGAGGGCTTTCCTAAGAACCTCGTTGTACCTAAAGTTATTCAATTGGTTAACAATTGTTTTCTTATTAATCTCATGCTTAAGGTAGTATTTAATGATCTCGGGTTCATTATTAGTTTCACCCTCCTCATTTTCCTTACTATCCTTGCTGCTCTCAGTCTCCTTATTTTCAGCTACTCCACCTTCATCGGAAACAATGGAAATGGCGTTAACAAACGAAGTGGGGGGAGGGTGATCATAGGTTCTCACTAGCACCTTTTCGGGAACCTTCGTTTTAGTGTACTCTTTCACAAAGTTCATCATCTCAGCCATTTTTGCCTGTATTTCCTCCCTTTGCCTATAAACTTCTTCTTCAAATGTCGCTAGTCTTTCCGTATGGGCTGCCATGTACTCTCTCATTTTTTCCTTGAAGCTTGGTGAGAGTGGAATTGGAGAGGTAGAGCAGAAGCGTCTTCCGGAACTGGGACTTTGCTCACGGCTTGGTGATTCAGAGAGAGGTGTTGAGTGGTTGGCGAAGTTAAGGGAATTAACCGTTGCTCGATGAATTGGTCCAGGCGCTCTCTTTTTCCTCTCAATTAGATAATCGATCCTTCTCTCAAGAGCACTAACTTGCTCTTCAGTAATGTTGGAAGGCTTATGAGGAATTGATATGGCATTAACCATTTCAACGGGGGTTTCATGGGATTCACTCCAATTTCCGTAGCTTTGATCGGCAAGCTCTTCTATAATATCCCATGATTCTTCTCCGTTGAAGTTGCTAAGCCTTCCACCGGCGGCTCCATCAATGGATCGCCTGGTGATGAAGTTGGTATGATCATAAAATATTTGGACTTGAAGCCAAAGATCAATGCCATGATGAAGGACTTTATGGAGCAAGTCCTTGAATCGGGTCCATGCCTCGTAGAGGGACTCGCCTTGAAGTTGTTGGAACATCAAGATGTCCCTCCTAAGCTTAGTAGTTCTCCCGGTGGGAAACATTGGGCAAGGAAACGAGTGGTGAGATCATCCCAACTTGAGATGGAGCCAGCGGGAAGTCGCTCAAGCCAATTACTAGCTTGGTCCCGTAGAGAGAATTGGAAGAGACGCAAGCGTGGTCTCCCGAGTAGTAGCATCAAGGTCGATGGAATCGACGATTTTAAGGATATACTACAAGGAAGCTGTCAGGACCGAAAAACTTATAGATTTATGTGGTTTGGAGGTCGGGGTTGGTGGAAGAAGATGAAGATCTTCATCCTTTTTAGAGAGAGAAACTAGAGAGAGGGAGGAGAAAACAATGGAAACTTTTTTTTGATAAACACAAACAAACACTAACCAAATGATTCACCTCACCCCTCATGGAGAGTCATGAGGGGTATATATAGGCCCTATCTTTGCCACTTAAACGATACTAGTCCCTAAGGGCAAAGTGTACAACGCACCTAGTCCAATTCACGTAAATGACGTTATCTTTAGAAAAAGCGAGGCTAACAATCTCCCTCCAAGATAGCGTCACACGTGAATGGTTACAATGAGACCTATAAATACAAAGCAAAGTAAATTACAATAGTAATGAACAATTTTGACTTTCTTGAAGTGCAAAGTCTCTGTAGTCTAGATACTGAGGCAAACTTGAAGTTCTCCCTTCCGATGACCTCGGCAAATTATCTTCTTGTAGCTCTGAACTTCAACTGTAATGGTCTAGTTAGGTTATTACTTCCTCCTAACTAGTGAGCCTTTTTACTTTTACTGCTCCCTCTTGAACCGACAACACTCTTCCAACACGTCTTTAATCTTCAGACACGCAGCGGAGAAAGTAAACTCTTGCAGCACAATGGTTGTCGCTCGGGAACATCATAACAACATAACTCACTTAGTATTGCATCCAAGTTGGTAAAAACCCCGATGTACACCACACTACTTCTCCTTCTTCAGTCTTAAGCAAAAATCCCTCGTAATCCAATCACGGAAGATGAAATACCAACTTCTCCCTCGATGGTTCATGAGCTATCGGAATCATCATAATGTTGCGTACATACCGTATTATCTTCTTGATGCAATATTAACATCATAGCTTGATCATAATTTCCGTGAGAATATGTCGTATAAATACTCTCAATATACTTCTCTCAAACCAACCTATAAATCGAACCTCCTTTGAATTCACCGGCTAATAGTAATGACCACATATGGAGATAGCCGGTACGACTAACTTGAAAAGGAAGTAAGCATCCCAACTTGTGACTTCTTTGCTTGTTCTAAATTTTGACCAATCCACAATTACGTGTGACACTGAGCACAACAACGTAACTCCTTAAAGTGATGGTTACACACTGTGAGCACTACAACGTAACTCCTTACCAGTTATGACCAGATTTTCAAATTTCATAATGTGCTCCAACAAGTTATCTTGAGACATGCATCCAACCAACCAACGTCTCAAAGATAAAGAAGTCCACCCGTGAAATGTCACTTCAATTCCGCATCAATAATACCGTACAAAAACTCCGTAGTCATTTTTTCAGATCTTCGCTCAAGCCGTGAATGATGTATCCCTCCGTGAAAATATACCATACCAAAGATATACCATTCATTATACAAATACTATCAAAAATTGTATATCCAAAAGTAAAATTCGGATATATATTTTGAATAGTCAAATTGAGCTTATTTAACCATCCCAGCCAATTCATGATCCAAGTCCAATATTCACACAATATAGGAGAAGCCAACGATCCAATTGTAGCATGAGGCCCATTTCTGAAGTGAAGAAACCCGATCCACCCAAAGTAATCTATACTCGGTTATAAAGCTTGGGACCCTATTAATTCACTTAACCTAAACCTAAATATCACATCTCAAAAATAAACGCCTACCACATTTTCTCTCCCACCTTGTAACTCATCTCATCAAATTCGAATCTCATCTACACGATATCCATCAATCACAATCAAAACCAACCTTCATCTTTAACATTAGAAACGAAAATCAATAATTAATACATCAAAAGAACCACCCTTTTCTTTGTTTTTCGATTCATATGTAACTGACCCCCGAAGGAAACAAGAGTTGAGGCATCAAGATCCTTTTAAGGGTCTCGGGTAAGGTTGTATGTTTGTGACTTTAACGAAACTAAGAAATGAGATATAACATCCTTGTTATATTCATTCTTTAGATTCGAATATCAATTGGAGCTAAGCTTCTATAGATCGTATGAGGATTATGGTTCAATTACAACAATCTAGAAAAGATTGCAAAAAAATTGAATCGAAGCTGAGATCAATTTGTATTTTCTGTTTACGAGTCTAGTTTTAGGTTGTGTTGGAGATGGGATTGAAGGAGTTTGAGGTAGGATAGATTTGGATGATGTTGGAGTTGAATTTTTTATTTTGGATCTGAAGGTGTCGGATATGTTTTCGTTAACATGAAAAACCATGGACTGATGATCGATTGTGAAAACACTGAAGTCGTTATGAGTCATGGTATAATGGTATTTTGTGGTCGTGGTCTTGGTCCTTTTTACGCATAATTTTTTCGATATTTGCTCATATTACGCGTAACTTTTCATCTAGCATACGCGTAACATATTCTTGAACCCTTATGCGTAAACTTTCTTGGCCTTACGCGTAAGTCTGATATCTTATGCATAAACCATTTCTTACGCGTAAGCCTAGGCTTATGCGTAAACGCATACGCGTAACTTTTCATACGCGTAACTTCACAGCTACGCGTAACCACTCTGTAGACGTTCCTTAGGCGTAAGATTAGGGTTTTGACCGTTTGACCATTTTTTCTGGCGAGTATTTCCGACCAAAAAACCGTTCATCTTCATACAAAACCCAGAAAAACTGCTATGAATGTTCTTGAATGCTCAGTTTGACCAAAGTTTGACCAAGAAAGATGACAGTTGACCACTTTGACTTTCACAGATTTGGAACAAAAAAAGCATAAAAAGTAAGACCAAAATCTGTCTTAGACCAGTAAAGACACAAAACAGATATTGTAAAACATGAAAGATTTGGACTTTTTGTGATACCAAAAGATACAAGACATATTGTTAACTGTTAACCCACAAATCGGAAAAAAAATTTCCGACCACCAAATAAGCACAAAAACAGTTAATAGCAAGTGTAAAAACCAACATAAATCAACACAAGATAACCTTGGCTCGTTATACCAATTGTCAGGACCGAAAAACATATAGATTTATGTGGTTTGGAGGTCGGGGTTGGTGAAAGAAGATGAAGATCTTCATCCTTTTTAGAGAGAGAAACTAGAGAGAGGGAGGAGAAAACAATGGAAACTTTTTTTTGATAAACACAAACAAACACTAACCAAATGATTCACCTCACCCCTCATGGAGAGTCATGAGGGGTATATATAGGCCCTATCTTTGCCACTTAAACGATACTAGTCCCTAAGGGCAAAGTGTACAACGCACCTAGTCCAATTCACGTAAATGACGTTATCTTTAGAAAAAGCGAGGCTAACAGAAGCTAAAATTGAGAAAAAATCTTACTTGATAGGAATCAAGCAAGAGAACCTAAACGAGATAGAATCCTAACTAGCTATTCTATTCCCCGGCAGCGGCACCAAAAACTTGATGCTGCATAAGGTGTGTTCTGGTCAAAGGAAACTTCCTTTTCGTCGAGCAAGTTTTTCAACACCCTAGGCAGTGAACCTAATCGTTGTAGTGTAGTATTGGGTAAGCCTCGGGTATTAATATCATTCTCTATAGGAATAGGAATGCTAGTGAGAAATTACTACGCTAAGGTTGAGGTTGAGGAAGATTATTTTTTATCTTTTTTATATTTTTTTAAAACTAAAGGTAAAATCTCGGGGTTTGGATTTGGGGGTTGGTACTTCTATTGATTACTCTACTTATCTAATTATCTAACTAATGGGTAGTCTATGTCTTTTTGAAGTGTGCTCGTATGATGATTAAAGATGTGTCTACCTAGATACTATTACTCCCTAGTTATCTTTTATTGGTGGTTGAATTGTCACGCCCTTATTCTTAACGCGTTGTGTTTTCTAAGGTCGTAGGGTGTGCTTTTATCCCTAACTCTTTGAAGCTACCTTAAGGTTAATGACTACGAAATCTCTATGATTCATAAACTTAACACTAAGGTTATCTTTGGATGTTTAGCCTACAATTCCACTAGTAATTATAAACTAATGTTCAACAAAGATTAATCAAGCATTAAAAACACAACAATGGCTTTAAACACTCCTAAGCCAATTACAATTAAGATAAAAGACAACCAATCAATATTTAATAACTAGGTTTCATAGATCTAAGAAAACACACAAGTAAATTAGCCGGACATGTTAAACATGCAAGCATACACACATTCAATCGAAGACATAATGAAATCAAGGGAATAAATAACTTATCTCGATGTAAAATAGGGTATTAGAACCCTAAAATACTATCCAAACCGGACTACAATCATTTTAGGTTTTTACTCCACAAGTCTACCTCTCAAAAGTCCGAAAATTCGATTTCTATATATAATTTTACCAAGCTGCGGCGCCACCTTATAGGTGGGACGCCAGGTAGATCCGCCATTAGGTTTCGTCTTGGCCAAGTCATCACCGACGGCCACAAATATAGGGACCGACGCCGCTCTCGATTGGGGACCGTCGGTGTAAAATCAGCTTGAGTGTCTTGATCTTGACTTAGCCATTTTCTTCACATATTCCCTCCTTTTCGTCCAAAAATGCATCATTCCTGCATTTTGCTTCCAAGAGACCTAAAAAGTGAAAAGGAACGAAATTAAGCAGTAACGGATATAAAAGTGGGCGATTAAGGGCTTAAATGACCCCTTAAAAGTGTACGTTTTAAATCCTTATCAGCAACCATCCTTTAAAGAAAGCGTAATAGCTCACTAGAATAGCTCAATGGCACCGAAAATGTATCAGAGCTCAAGTGATTCACCGAAGTGACGAGACCTTGAAAGCAGCGTTTTCAATTGTCAGTAGCGGAATGTTCTGTCAACCGGGTAAGGTTTTTGGTGACATGATCTGGAGATATCAGAAGTGAGAATGTTGACATGAGTAATGATAAATACTGTGAAAAACACGATCGCCTTCCAAAAGAAGGTTTCCTGCGGTCAGACAATCTATGCAGAGTGAATCGGTCTCTAAGGAACCCCCAAAAGGGCTATCGTCTGATGGGTACACGAAAGTGACAAAGTTTCTTTGACTACAAAACCATGCCTGTCTGTTAGAGCGAATTGGATGATCAGGCAGAGGGCCGCCTCCTCTTCCCCTACTCTCCTTTCCATAATATGAACCTTGAGTCATCAAAGAATTTCTGACTCGGCCTGGCCCGGTCACCTTACGGGACTGGGCCTTCAAAAGGCGAAACTCTTGTCATAGTTTGGCGACCTAAAAGTGCGGAAACTTTTGTTATCTAAAGGCGAAGACTACGAAGTGGCCAGCGGCAATGCATGCCGTCTCTGGCTCACTTTCACGCCGACACTTTTCGAAGCACTTTCTAGTGTGCGCTTTAATTTTCGAATGTCTCGTTCAGCGTCTCAAGTCTACAAGCCTTTCTCATTTCAGTGCTCGATCTTTGTATCTTCAGTAGGGGCCTTTAGTATTTTGATATGAGTAGGGGCTACGAGAGAGCAGAGCGTACCGCCCTGCCATAGTCGCGAGTCTTTTTATAGTCATATTACTATGCAAAGTATATGTAAAATACATATGCATAATGAAACCCTAAATGATCCAAACCCACAATCAGGCTTGGGTAATTTTATCCTCTAATACTCCCTTACAGTCGGAGCGGCAAAATCGCGAAAGCTCGCGCTGGAGTTTTAAACTGAAAAAAACATTATCGCAATAGAAGCATAATTTGTTTGTGGAAAACTAGAAGGGGAGTTGTAGTTTTTACCGTTTATTAGTTCGTTTTAAGAAATATTAGATACGTATGCTTGATGTGAAATCAACACGACACGCAAGATTTAAAAGCAATAAACAATAAGTAATGCAAGATATAAATGGAAAGAGCAAACAATAAGCATAATTTGTTTGTGGAAAACTAAAAGGGGAGTTGTAGTTTTTACCGTTTATTAGTTCGTCTTAAGAAATATATGGTGATTTATAGTGGTTCGGCACGAAGCTTCCTTCCTCGCCTTACTCTACTCCCTGAGCACCCAACTCGAGAGTTCGTAAGCAATATATCAAGAAGCTCTCTTTCAGCGGAGAAAACCTTAAAACTTCGCTTCACTTCTTACCGATACTAAGCTAAATATCGAGTCTTTTCGCAAGGCAAGACCAACCTTACTACACTTTGTATTTTGAGGCCTAAAATACTAATTGATCCTTCTACGTTGGTGTATGATGATGACTAACAAATTTGGTGTATGATGGTGGAGTATAATGACATAACAATGATATATAAAGTTCAACAACAATATTTATAAGTAGACACTAACAACTACAACACTTAGAAGCTTAAAGATCTTCTTGTGTTCTTCACTTGAAATCAAAGTGGTAATTGGTGGATCACTTGTAATGTGTTATATAGCAAGTGGAATGATCAAAGAGTATCACTTTGTCTATTAAGCTTAATTATTTGTCTTTTGTGATGTTTAAGCATGTTTTAATTCAGAAAACATTTGTTTTAGACTTGTGTAAGCAATTGTTTAACAAATGTTTATGTAAGTGGATTTTTTGATCATTCGACACGCTTTATGACTACATTATTGTTGATGAAGAAATCCGGCAGCAAGCGGAAACAATACTTCAAGCAGCAACAAAAGCAAATAAAACTAGTAGCAAAAGCAAATAATATATTTGTTGATGAAGACATCTGACAACAGGAAGAAATTAATCTTCACTATGCAGAAACAACAAAAACAAAGAAAAAAAAATGAAGCAAATCTTAGACTTCTTTTTTTTGGGCAGTCATCTTCCGGCGGCATGTGGCGGAGCGTTAGGCGATCGAGGGAGGTGAAATTGGGTTTTGTTCATAATTGAAATAAGAGAATGGTGCTGAACGCGTCAGCTAATTTCAAAGGATTAAAATATTATAGCCAAAACATTATACAGGTAGGGTTTTGGCCGACAATTACATTCTTTTAATATAGAAGGGATCATTTGTGGCTAAGGCTACCATGAGGGTGGTCGGAGTGGGCGACTGCCTATTACATCACTAAAATAGGGGGCATCAAATTTTATATTTGATGATGGGTTTATGTGATGTAGATTGATGATAATACCGCTCGAAATGTGATGTAGATTGATGATAATACCGCTCGAAATAAACCCGTTGGTTTAGTGAAATCATATTTTGACGTGGGGATGAGCTCGGAAAGCCACAACTTTCATGTTAGAATGAGAAAGAAGAAGTAAAGAAGACGGGAAGATGTAAAAGAAGACTTGCATTGAGAACACAAGTATTTTTTTTTTCCTTTTTGGTACAAAGGATAAAAGGACATTACAAATAAAATAGTACAAGTATTTTAAGCATGAAATACTACCACTTTTAACTTTTTACTTTTTCAAGATATTTTTATTGTTGCATTTTTACCATTGCTTATTCTGTTATAAACTATTTATTTGAAAGTGCAATTTCAAAATGTTTTAAAAGAACTCACGGGTTAAATGAAAAAGGTAATTTGCTAATATGTGATTGGTGGCTTCTTTTTTTTTTTTTTTTTTTTTTTCTTTCTATGATAAGTTCTAGTCATTGTAAAACTACTTAATAACGTGTTTAGTTGTTTATGTTTTCTTTTAAACTTTCAAAATATTTAATTAATTATATTATCAACCTGGCTAGACTTGTTGGAAAGAGTAAACCGTCTACGAATAATTCAGAAAGTAGAATAGATAAATTAGTTAGGTGATATTCGAGTTTGTTAGCAGGTCGAACTTAAAAATAGTGTGTTGTATATTGTAGTAAGGGCATTTTTCGATCATCTCGCTCAAGACAACATAAAACTTATGACCGGCCCTGTTTGTGGCAGCTAGTGTTTGATGGAGTGTAATAAAGACAGCCGGCTCATGACAGCTGACTAGATTTTCGGATTAGACCCATTCTAATACCATGTTGAATAGTGAAAATCATAAGAGGACTGTATACTATATTAAGCAAAATAAATTTGTTATCAATTTAATGGATTACTGATATTCTAAGGTTGATTTTCAACTATATGGATCATTACCATTGCTGAAAAAATCATGTTTTTTTTAACCTAAAATAAAAAGATACTGAAAAAGAAACGCATTAAGTTGATTAAAGCAGGAAATCTCAAGCGCCCGTAAATCAAGCTTCTATCTTTTTTTTGAACAAATCAAGCTTCTATCACGAGTAGAAAATCATAATGTCGCTGACTTAATATAGAATATTTCAAAGCAACCATTGTCAGCGGCACAATTGTGTTACTAGACGGCTAAAAGAATATTTAATTCAACAACTATCCATTATATCAAGTCATTGGTGGGCCCCACTTTGATGAATCCGCCATTACTGCACCATCACAACTTCAACACTACCATAATAAACTAATCACCTTCTTCTTATATTCTTGTTAAGGTACTAAATCATACACAAAAAAACCTTTGATGTGTTTCATACCAATGTCTCAAAAGCATTAGTTTTGGTCTCTAAATTTGTGTGTTTTTTTGTGTGTGCGTAAAATGGCGGGAGATACAAGTGAAGGAACAAGACAACTTGATCAAACACCAACATGGGCTGTTGCTAGTGTTTGTGCAATCATCATTATTATTTCTATTGGTTTAGAAAAACTTCTTCATAAACTTGGAAAGGTATTAATGCTATATTTTCATGACTTTTGGCTTCTTTTTCGGGTTTCTTACTATTAGTGTTGAGGTAATCTTTGCTGTAAGATTATACATTATAGTTGAAGAGAGATTGTTAATTAAAAGGTTCATGCATGGAATAACTAATTTGTGTTACGATTTTCTTTGCATCTTTACTTTTCCATCATAATTTTCAGAATGCTTGATTTAGTTCTTTCCGGAATTCTTTTATATATTGTTTAGGGAGTTTAGAATTGCTTATTCAAACCTTACAAGTACAAGTTGTTGGTGGTTTTCAGTCATCAATCATTTTCTGTATTTGATGTATCATTACATGAGAGTAAATAAACGTCCTAGCAAGTTTTGTTACCGCCAATTGCCAGCCGATTTTTACTGTTGATATAACATATAATTCTGGGGCTCTGGGCTAAAAAGCTCTTTTACGTGCCTAAAATTTGAGTGCGTATTTGTATTACCCCAATAATGATTTCATGTAACCTAGGTAACTATATATTGTGTTATAATATTGTAAGTGTGCGGAAAGCGATCATTATACACTATTCAAAAAATTATCCAAGCCTACTATTGATTCTCTCTAACAGAAGTTACATAAATAACATTATCCAAAACAGCTTATACATTAAACTTGTAAAATTTGAATCCACCAAGAATAATGAGTTTTAAATAAGCAGTCTCAGAGTCCAACATTAATCCCCTTGTGGCCACAGATCGAGGTTCACCCTGGGATTAGTCGGCTTGCAATGTCGAGTCGGAAACCCAGATAACCTAAAAAAAAAGAAAAAGTACGCTTGGTCTATGACTTGTCGGTAACAATATAAATATTTCGATTTTTTTTGGTTACTAATACAATGAAAATTATAATCAGTTTTTCACAGAAAAGCACAAGAAATCGATGTTTGAAGCTTTGGAGAAGGTCAAAGCTGGTAAATATATAGTAACATATTTCTCATTCTTTTACCATAATTATTTTAATGTACGAGGTCGTGATACATAAACATTATGTTTTTTTAACTGTGTAGAATTGATGGTTCTTGGGTTTATTTCGTTACTATTGACTTTTAGTCAATCATACATAGTCAAAATATGCATCCCTGATAGCGTTGCTGATACAATGTTGCCATGTCCGGTGAGAAATAAATCTCAAAAAGAAGAGAAAGGAGGGGAAGTAAGCCATCGTTTGCTTCTTTGGCAAGAGCAGCATGGTAGATCTTTGGCTGAATCGTCTGGTTTTTCTTGTGAGGCGGTACTGTTGTTACTAGATACTCTATATGAAAAAATATATATACAGTATATATTATTAGTATGATTGCAATTTTTGCATGATTTGATGTTGTTGTGAGCTAAAAAATTGATTTTTTTTTTTTTTCCTAACAGGGTAAAGTACCTATCATAACCATTAATGGACTGCATCAGTTGCATATACTCATATTCTTTCTTGCCGTCTTACATGTGGTATATAGTGCTGTCACAATGGCTCTTGGAAGATTAAAGGTACACAACCCTAACTTGAATATAACTCATGTGTTTTCAAATTAATGTGTTTGACTTTTGGTCATATTTTGCCTTTGTTTTCCTGTGCCAAGGGTATTTGAATGTCCGTTTAACCATCAGCTTCAGGTGTTTGCACAGACTGTAAAATTATCTAAATATCCCTAGCTTTCTGCATCTGAATACTTTCTTATGATTCTGATTCTTTAAGCTACAATAAGCACTTTGAGGACGCACATTCAAATCCAAACACCCCCTATTCTTCTTGCAAAATAATATAACAATGCAGGCACAATCCCAATGCACCTAAACTGTTGCTCTAATATCCATGTACATGTGATAATGATATTTGGCAAATAGGTGAATCCAAAAACAACATGGCTTGACTTTTTATGTATGATCATTTTTTTGTATCTGCTAAAATACATGCAGATCCGTGGGTGGAAGCAATGGGAGAGGGAAACTTCTTCTCACGACTACGAATTTTCTAATGGTATAATAACATCTTTCTTTTTTTTTTCTAATAATAAAAATACCTACTAAACCAATGCTACTCCACCAACTCTAAATCATGGTGGAAAATTATACAGATCCTACACGATTCAGGCTAACCCACGAGACATCATTTGTGAAATCTCACACAAGTTTCTGGACTAGATATTATTTCTTCTTTTACATTGTAAGTAACTGGAATTTGCGGTCAAACATGTTTTCTTCGACTTTGGTTACTTCATTTCTAAACTCCACTGAATTCGTTTCTTTTCTATGCTAGGGATGCTTCTTTCGGCAATTTTTCAGGTCTGTTAGCAAGTCTGACTATTTGACCGTCCGGAATGGGTTCATAAATGTGCGTTTTTGGTTATTATTTTTTTTAGCAAATATATTTTGTTAGCTTTACTTACAGAATAATTGGCTTTACTGGCATAGGTTCATTTAGCTCGTGGGAGTAAATTTAACTTCCAAAAGTATGTTAAGAGGTCATTAGAGGATGATTTCCAAGTGGTTGTAGGGATCAGGTGCTGTATCTCTTTCAGCATTGTACTTCAAGATAATGGTTGACTTACGATGTTTGACTTGTTGACTTTTTGTTGTTTGCAGTCCCATTCTTTGGGCATCATTCGTATTGTTCTTGCTCCTCAATGTAAATGGTAATTCTATTACTGCTAAACAAGTTGTTTAACCAACTTCTTGTATGAAAGAGTCAACCTATGACTTTCGAGTGTCAAAAGATTGATGTTTCAACATCAAGGTTGACTGGAATTACTTTCTTTCTGTAGAAAAAAACCCAATAGTTATCAATATAGAACTTGGTAGTCAAACCATTTTGGAAAGACAGTGAAAAAGTAAGTCAAATTTCAATCCGGTATACTAATTGCTCTAGAAGTCAGCTGACCACTTACTACTAAAATAGCTTTTACCCTTCCAAATTTTGTTGAAATCTTGAACATAAAAACTCTTTAATTTGTGAAACTTGCAGGATGGCAAGCGATGTTTTGGGCATCACTGCTTCCATTGGTTGTAAGTGCCTAAGTTTCTTCTGTGCTGTTAAAAAAAACTTACATTTTTTAGATTAATATTAAAAAAAAAAAAAACTGTATTATCACATTATTTGTGTAGGTTATCATAGCAGTTGGAACCAAACTTCAAGCAATCTTAACGAAAATGGCTCTTGAAATTACTCAAAGACATGCTGTAGTACAAGGGATCCCGCTTGTGCAAGCCTCAGATAAATATTTTTGGTTCTCAAAACCACATTTTATTTTACATCTTATACACTTTGCTCTGTTTCAGGTAACTTACTACTTCTTTTGACTTTATGCTATAATTTTTTTTTGAATCCTCCTTAAAACAAGAAACTCTCATATACCCGAAAGAATACCACCATTTTACCTTTGTATGATGGTAATAGGAAGTCGATAGTATTTAACTGCACACTTTCCAAATGTGAGAAACATTGAAATCTTCATACATACAATAAAAGATTATTGCTACTAACTTTTTTATTGGTTTATTTGGGCTCACAGAATGCATTTCAAATTACATACTTCTTCTGGATATGGGTAACTATCTAACCCTTTCCGACCTTCACGAACACGATGGTGTATTAGGGCCATTCTTCTTTTTCATATATATTTATATAAGTTCGTATAAACTGTTGGTAGCAGTGACACATTTTTTTGTACTAGTGCAGTATGAATATAAGATCGGTTCTTGCTTTCATGATAATTTGAATCTCGTCATTTTGAAACTTGTTATTGGGTAAGAAGAATGAAACTCCTATTAAAAACAGCGATGGTGTTATCCTCAGGCTTGACTTAATTATATCTATGTTTTTGAAGGGTTGGGGTTCTCATAATGTGCAGCTACATAACACTTCCGCTTTACGCCCTTGTATCCCAGGTATATTATCCTTATTGCACACTCCTTTTCAAAAATGTCCATTCTAAGGTCATATGGACTAGGTCCTAACCTTCTCATTATATATGATTTTTAGATGGGTTCAAACATGAAGAAATCAATTTTTGATGAACAAACGGCTAAGGCCTTAAAGAATTGGCGAATGGCAGCTGTGAAGAAAAAGCGCGGAGGCGGAGCTGGAAGTGTAGGTGGCAATTCACCACGGACACTTGGGAATTTAACTTCTAGTCCAACTGCTGCAGCATCAGTTACACCGCTAAATCGCTTCAAAACATTTGGACACTCGCCACGATCCGAGGGGTATGAGGAAACTCCCTTTTCAGATTTAGAAGCTGAGCCACTATCATCTGCCACGCACACAATAAACGTACAAGTGGATCACCAAAACGACAGCAAGACTGAATCTAGCATTCCTCTACAACAATATGACAAAAATAACAACACAGAAGATTTCTCCTTCGATAAACCTGCCCCATAATCGAAATAGAAGTAGCCCGGGAAGCATTTAGTCCGTATTTGGAGGCTAATTCCCACCATAGTAACGTATGATTCTTTCCATATAATTAATTTACTTGCTTTTATCTAAAATACACTTATACGATCATTTCAGTAATCATTTTTGTGTGTGTACATATATCATAAGGACTTGTTTTGTGAGATCACGACTGCTTGTAAGCTTAACATAATTTGAATTTCTAAGTGTGATTTAGTCTGAATGCATTTAGATTTTAGATTGATCATTTCATTCTCTCTTGGGTCAACATGTTGAGGAAGGAGTACTAAAACAATTGGTTTTGTCACATTACTATGTCGTTTATTGTCTAACACACTCAAGTGGAATATAGTCACTATTTGGTTAAGTACGTTAAAGTTAGGCCCGATCACAAATTCAACTTGGCCATGTAGATGAACTAAACAAACGACTGTATCTGTTCTTATCAACAATTTTATGTTTAATGCATCTCGACAACAAAAACGCCTAAACTGAGTGATAAGTCTCCCGCTTCATACTAGGGACTAGGGAGACATAAATATGCAAGATGATGAATAATGTTCTATATGACTCGTTATGATGATTAGAATTATTTTCATGATAACCTAATAAAGCAGGTTCGTTATATATTATGATGATGATTATAGTTTTAAAGATCTTTTACTAATGCAAAAACCGTGTGTAGATTTACTTATTTTATGTTTAAAAGTTACTATAAAGGTAACTATGTTACTAGGCTTAAGCGACTGAGATGCACATGAAGCTGCCCTCATTAAGGAGGGTCAATCTTTCCTATTTTTCCTGACACGTCAGTTTTCTTTCTCTAACGACCTTTAAACGATTGGGTGCCTTAGTAAGAGCCGACCATGTTCAATTTTTTTATTTTTTATTATTATTTTTTTTAATTCAAAACATTTTAAACAATTAATTTAAAATTAATTAAAAATAAAAACATTAAAGTACTAAATAAAAACATTAAAACGACACAAAATACATAAATCATAAATCCTAATCTGAATGCTCCCCGCATGCAGAATCATAGAAGGAGACCGATAACCAAAGAAATTCCTCGATGCGAGCCAAACGTTCCTCGTTTAGCAGAGGTTGCCCAACAAATCTAGCAGACGAACTTGATGCACCTACACCATCGGTTTTGTTCTCCCGATAGCTCCAATTGATTTTGGTGTCGATGTTGTTTTGTATTTTTTGAACACACCCCCACAACATGTCAGCAATGTTGTAGTCTTTGTGGGCTTCATCCATAAAAAAGTTTTCGATCACAACTTTTCGTTCAGGTGTAATGTCGTTGCAAATCGTTTATTTTTCTCTCATACGTTACTTCTCTGCCCTTGCCTGATCAAACAGATTGATAACGTTTATAATAGCTTTTTGTCGAGCTTCATCGTCTTCTTCGCATTGTTTTTTAACGTACATTTGCATATCTTAAACGGAATGGGGGAGATGACAAGCCATAATAATTTTGTGTTGAGAAGTAGTTTGAGGTTGAATTGTGTGAAATAAGATTTGTGGATTAAAGTGTGTTAATATGTTGTGTATTTATAATGTAGTTTAAAATATATATATATATATATATATCTATACTATATAAAATGGAAAAATGGTAAAAGTGGAAAAAGTGAAAAATGTTGAAAGTTGAATGTTGAAAACAAATTGATGGGAGAGAAATAAATAATATAATTAATACTCTTATTAAAACACCCCATTACTTAAAAGTACAATAATTTATTCACATTGTACACCCAATTAAAGCACATCTACCAAATTAAAAACAACCAATTGAAACCGATACGGGTTGACCGTTGAAACCGATCACCGGGTTGACTGTTGAAACCGAATCGGTTGACGGGCGCTTCAAACCCGTGAAGTGACGGTTTAATTTGACATTTTTCACCCAACCTATCGGTTTGACTCAGTTTAAATCGACATTGCTTTTTTATCGAACGGTTCAACCAGTTGAACCACACGGGTGAAATCGGGTTTCAAATTTGACAAAATTATATGAGAAATGATGAAGTAGTTGTGGAACCCGTGACAATTTTTTGAAAGGAGAGACCAAGTAATTGTAGTTTTGGTTTATTTTGCTTTGACACATGTAATTTGTCATTTGTATAATGTTATTTTAAAAATGTTGCTCTTGCACCATTTAAGGGACTAGCATATATGAATAAATCGCCGCTTAAAAGTTAATATATATTGTATAGCCCTTTGTCAAGTGTATCAATAATGTTATGTAAGTTTATTAAAATCACAAAAATAAATAGTATTGTTATCTTTAGCGATAATTATTTGTACCTCAAACTAAAAGCTTTGAACAATGCATAAATATCTATACAAATTGATAGTACAAAATAATCTTATATGGTGATATCCAATTTGCAAAGTTACAATTTTAAAAGCCACACACCAAATGATAAACGTTACACAAGAAAAAGCGGTCACACATGTTGGCTATACCTCTAAACTACAATATAATATTGCCAACTACATAATACCGTTGCTTTTTGTAATGCTTGAATCTATTATTACTAAAAATCTTAATAACTTAAAACAATCCTATTAGAAAACATACTCACACACTTAAATCGACTCCACATAATTTTTTTAAAAACTATATATTTATGTTGCTATGCAACCACGCATGAGAATTGTAGTTATTCGAAAACGATTCTAATCTACAAATACAGTTTGTTGAAAAAAACTTATGGATCATCGGAACTTTGCAGAAAACTGGACATCGCATAATTTCCGACCGTTACAAAACGGCTATGATTTGTGAATTTGTATCGATCGCAACCACGACCATGATTTGTGAATATGTATGCTCGATCGACTCCCCCACAGTAAGGAGATCGACTAGCACTCAATCGACTAAATCGATCGTGTGTCCTTGCTGGAGGCAGCCTAAGAAAATAACCAACAAGATAAATTAATATAATATAGTTAGGCTAGTCTAGATGATCGGCTAAGACCGGGCGTAAGCGACCGACAACTTCTATTGTCTCATCATCATTCAATATATCATCAAATCTGTCATCAAAAAAGTGTAATGATAACCACCAAACTCTATTCTATTTTTCTTTAAAATTAATAAATACTAAAACCAAAATTTCATTATTTAAAAACATTACAAAGTGAAAGGTGTTCTGAAATCTCTTCCGGAATATATATGCAACACAGTTGTAGAGGCCAAGTGCACGCAATGGAGCATCACCACATGTGATGAAGAGAGCCTTTACATGCATCTTTTTGATCAGGGTCATGATGAATGATATTTTTAGTTGATATAGAAATGTTAAAGAGTGAAACCTTAGCTATCATAAAACCCTATACTTCATCATACACGACTTCGAATTTAACCGATTATCTTTTCTTACTGACACTCGGATCTCTTTAACAACTATTTGATGTTTATGTTTGAGGGTGATGTATGTTAATGAAACATTAGGCACGAGATGGGTACAAAGCAGCAGAGGATGGTGGTATAAAATGATTACCATTGCAGTTAAGGTTTGGTAAAAGATGTCTAGAAAATTGATGATCGAAATGATGAACAGAAAAATTAAGATAAATGACGCCAGAACATTTCCTAGAGAAGACAACAGAAAATGATTGAAGAAGAAGATGACGTGGACACTTAATTAGCAATAATGCCGACGTGTCAAGTAATGTGTTATTTTATTTTGAGGCATTTTATTTTGCATACTCAAAAATCCATGCATACTAAGGGATAAATCCTCACCTTTCATATAGTTTGATCTAATTGTGGGATTAACCTAAGATTTAATATGTCTAAACCTAAGTCCATGTTATTTTCTTGTCTTTTTATCTTTCTTATTTATTTTCTCATTATTTGTATTTTTGTAATCACTTTTTTTAATTTCACGTTTTTTTTTTTTTTTTTTTTCGTTTTCGTCAGTTTTCATACGTTTTTGTCCGTTTTTTCCGCTTTTTATACGTTTTCGTCTGTTTTCATACGTTTTTTTACGTTTTCGTCTATTTTCTTACGTTTTCGTCCGTTTTCATACGTTTTCGTCCGTTTGTTACGTTTTAAATGATCTTGTTACGTTTTTGCTGTTTTCTTACGTTTTCATCCGTTTTCTTACGTTTTAAAATCCGTTTCATACGTTTTAGTCCGTTTTCATCCTTTTTCTTACGTTTTAGTCGTTTTCTTACATTTTCCGTAGTTTCATACGTTTTGTGCATTTTCTTACGTTTTAGTTCGTTTTCTTACGTTTTCTTATGTTTTCTTACATTTTCGTACGTTTTCTTATGTTTTTGTCCGTTTTCTTATGTTTTCGTCCGTTTTCTTACGTTTTCAGCCGTTTTCATGCGTTTAGCCCGTTTCATACGTTTTCGTCCGCTTTCTTACGTTTTTGTCCGTTTTCTTACGTTTTCGCCTTTTTTTCTTACATTTTCGTCCTTTCCTATGTTTTCGTCCGTTTTCTTACGTTTTTGTCCGTTTCATACCTTTTCGATACTGTTTTGTGTTCCGTTTTAATACGTTTTTACGTTTTTCTTACGTTTTTGTTCGTTTTCTTACATTATTATCGTTTTCATAGGTTTATATCGCTTTCATCCGTTTTTTTACGTTTTCGTCCATTTTAGGCGCTTTTTCGTCCGTTTTAGACATTTTTCGTTTTCGTCCACTTTCCTCCGTTTTTATCGTTTTTCGTCCGTTGTCGACCTTTTTCCGTTTCATACGTTTTATATGCTTTTCATTCGTTTTATACGTTTTGTTCGTTTTCATATGTTTTCGTTCGTTTTTTTCCGTTTTATACGTTTTTGTCTATTTTCATATGTTTTCAAGCTTATTATTAAACTTTATTATGTTACATGTCTAATATCAATTGTGATATTTTATTATAAAAAAGTTAATGTCTAATATCACTTGTGAAATTTCATAAACAAACAAGTATGTTTTTTAACCTTTAATATCACCTGAGATATTTCATTTCTCAATATATTTTTATATATTATCACCTATGTGTTTTATAATATTTTTATAATTTTCGGGTTACAAGATAGTTTTTGTGCCTTTCATCGCGAATTGATAGCATATTTTGTTAATGCAATCAATGTATTATACTCTTAGTAGAAATAAAAGGGTTAAAGTCTCTTTAGGTGAATTCTTATTTTGTTCAAAAATGCTAATTTAATGCAACACTTGTTTGATTTTGAGAATATGTCAAATCTCTATTTTCACGAGTTTGCTTCCTTTTATTCATTTTGATATTTTTAAGTGACACTTATTTATCTCTTGTGATATAACACAGTAAGAAAGATGAAGAGTATTACACTATTCATAATATATGTGTTATCAGTTGTGATACTCAACTAATAATGTGAAATATTAAATTCATACCAAATGTGATAAGAATTTAGTATTTTACCAAGTATATATGAAAGAAATGATAATAAACACCACTTATTATATTCTTGTATGATGATTACTTTCATTTTTTATTTGTGTTTTTCAAAATATTTAGGAAGATTTTTGTGTTTTATGATAATATGAAATATTAAAAATGTGTTTAAGCGAAGACAAAAGATGTTATGAAACTTTTGTTAGACTTGTGGTGGATTTTTCTCTTTAATGGATACATTGTGCATGTTTCGATAGGTTTTATAGCGTAATTTAAAAATCTATGGTTGAATCGGAACTAAAAAGTTATGGTTGAAGAAAGTACACATCTTTATAAACAAATTGAGTAAGCTCAAACACCTATGATATCACAGGTGATATCACCTCACATGTGATATCACATGATATCACAGGTGATATCATTGGTGATATCACAAGTGATATAAACTATGATATCACACATGCTATCACCGGTAATATCACACATGATATCACATGTGATATCAACGGTGTTATCACACATGATATCACGTGTGATATCACAAGTGAGGTGATATCACAAGTGTTTGAGCTTCCTCAATTTGTTTATAAAGATGTGTGATATCTTCAACCATAGCTTATTTAGTTTGTTGATTCAACCATAGATATTTTTAAATCCCGCTATAAAACCTATCAAACATGCACAATACTCCATTAAATGAAAAATCCACCACAAGTCTAACAAAAGTATCCTAACATCTCTTGTTTTCAGTTGAACAACTTTTATAATATTTCATAATATCATAAAACACAAAAATCTTCTTAAATATTTTCAAAAACACAACTGATAACACATACATGATGAAGAATGTAATACTTTTCATCTTCCTTACAGTGTTATAGCACAAAAGATAAATAAGTGTCACTTACAAATATCAAAATGAAACCGAAAAAGCGGACAAAACGTATAAAATCGAATGAAAACGTGAAAAGCGGACAAAAACGTCTGGAAACGAACAAAAGCGTATAAAAGTAGACAAAAGCGAATAAAAAGCGGAAGAATTGTATGAAAAGCGGACGAAAACGGATAAAACGGATGAAAACGTCATAAAACGGCAGCGTCTAAAATGGATGAAAACGTGAAAAACACGGATGACAACCTATGAAAGCGTCGAAATGGACGAAAATATAAAACGGACGAAATACATGAAAACTTAAAAATACTGACAAAAAAGGTCTAAAACGGAAAATACATGAAAACCTAAAAAACAGAACAAAAACGTATGAAAATGGCAGCGTAAGAAAACGGATGAAAATGACAACGTGTGAAAGCGTAAAAGCACGTCTAAAAGCGTATGAAAATGGATGAAAACGAAGAAAACGGGCCAGCAAAAATGAAACGAACAAGCGTAAACGTAAGAAAATGGCAGCGAAAACGTAAGAAAACATTAACGATGCGTAAGGCGAAAATGTAAGAAAACATTCAAAACATTCGCGTATGAAAGGACGCAAACGTATATAAGCGGACGAGCGTCGAAAGCGGGCGAAAAAAGTCTAAAAGCGGACGAAAGCGTATGAAAACGGAAAAAAACATCTAAAACATACGAAAATGTATATAAACGTATGAAAACGTCATAAAGCGGACGGAATCGAAAAACGGATGTAAACGTCAAAAGCGGGTGAAATCGGCAGCGTAAAAATGACTAAAACAAATGAACACGAACGAAAACGTATAAAAACGAGCGAAAAAGTATGAATACAGATGAAAACGTATAAAAGCGGAAAAAAAACTTGAATAAAAAAAACGTGAATTTAAAATTAAAAAAAAATAATGAAAAAAAAGTAAACTAAAAAAAACGTCAATTCCAAAAAAAATGACATGAATTTAAAATAGTAACGTGAATTCCAAAAAAACCATGAATTTAAAATAGTTACGTGAATTCCAAAAAAAATTTAAAAAATAAAATAAATAAGAGTAACAAAAAGACAAAGAAAAAGGATTAAAAAAAAACATGGACTTAGGTTTCCATATTAAATCTTAGGTTTATTCCCACTATTACATCAAACTAAATGGATGGTGGGGATTTGTCCCTTAGTAAGCACCAAAATAAAAGTAAGCATTTGAAAATTCCTCTATTTTACTAAATTTTGTAGGTAAACAATAATTGTAGGTTTGTTCAAAAAAAAAACAATAATTGTAGGGATGATAATAAATGGGACGAAAAAAAGTACAACTATGATAACGATATTAGCTTGTAAGTACGTTGCTATTTTAAAGTATATTTGTAGTTAGTTTTAAATCCTTTTATGTTAAGTTATATTTAGTTTTTTAGTTATACTTTCGCACAAAGAGAGAAAACAAAATTTTTTTTAAATGTGCAAAATGAGTTATGTAATTTTACCACAATACACATTACTTAAAGCACTCGGTACCTTGAGTAATAAGATGTGTTATAGCCTTATGGCGCGACATGGTGGCACGAGGCCATCCCTCTTCACGTAATAAGGCATTCCACCAACTAAGTTATAGGACCTTTTTTTTTTTTTTTTTTTTTTTTTTTTGTGTTTTATTTTAAAAATTGTGAGGCTCGAGGTGTCTTATGACTTGAATGATGGAGGTAGAGTGTTTTTGGGTTAAGTTATATGTTCTGAGTAATATAGAAAAAAGTTGAGGTGACAACACTTTTTACTATAACACTGACGGTCTCTAGTGCTCTTATGAAAGACAACACAATCTATTAGTTATTTAATATCTAATTATAATTTAATCCGTAATTTTTCTTAAAATAAATATGATCACGTCTAATCAATATGAGGGGGTTATTTTGCATACCACAAAATACTCACATATCAATGGACAAATTCCCACCCTCCATCTTAATTTGATCTAAAGAAGGATTAAAGGATAATTGTTTCTTAAAAAATAAGATTAACTGACATGGGTAGAACCGTAATTTACACACCCACAAAATATCTCGTGTACCCACCTATTCAAAATACAAACCTAACACAAAACCAATAAAAAAACATAGATAATCGTGCCCTATATCTAAAAATAACCGTAAAAACAGTTTAAAATGGAAGAAAATGACACCGACGATGCTATGATAGAGCAATACATGACGAAGAAGGCAACCAGTCAAGTTCCGACTTAAAAACTGGTAAAAAACCGATTCCTGTATAATATTAAAATTTTATTTCCATTAACTACTTATTTTACTCGTCGTTGCTGTTTTTTATGATTAAATAATGATAACTAATGTTTATACAATTTATGATGAAAATATTGTGATTTTATTTTAAAAAAATTTGTGATTAATAGTTAGGTTTAAATGTTTAATGAGTTATTGATGTTATTATAATTTTTGTTGGGTTCATTCAATACCCAAGCTTTCTTAAACTAGGATTTGAATAGAAAATACTCTAACTGTTGTATAACCGTAAACATCAACTAAGTCATTGAGTGAATAGTCACTCAGTGAGTCATCTTCAGGAAGCTCAGGACAAGTCTAAGAAGAAAGACTTTCCATGCAGTGAGGCGGGACTTAGTGAATGATAGCTTAGCCAAAGAAGAAGGTGATGGGTTCAGGGAGCGATGAGAATAGCTCATTGAACCCCATGTCTCCTCAACAATAAAGAAGACTGAAGATTGAATGAAAGGTGGGACAAGACGGGATAAATTTGAAACGTATAAGGGAGAGTCCTTATCAAACAAAGGTTAAACTTACCCGAATGGCTAAAGATCAAAGCAGTGTCATCACTGCTATTCAGAAAGCAACATTGTCCCATACTTAAAGTAAAATATTGTAACAGAGACAAAATACGCAGTATTTTGTCCAAACTAGCAGATGTCATCTTTGTCTTCATTGTAATGGTTGTCCAAATACTTGTGTATAAATAGGATCCTAAGGAGGACTAAAAGATTGAAAAGTTTGTGCACTTAATGCGTAGACATTCACAAACTCTTTTACTCCTCCAAAGACAACCAAGTCCCTGAGGTTAGCTCAGTTGGTTAGCATAGTTGTACTTAAGTTTAGCTTAAGTTTAGAGAGCAGATTACTGTTGGGAATTTAGCTAGACAGTTTCTACTTCCAAGCTTAAGACTTTGAACTGCTAATCTTAACTAACGGACTGCTTGGAGAATACACTAGCAGTACAAACTGCTAGTGCAAACATTTGTACTGCTTATATGATAATTATGTATTAGATAATTATAGAATAGATTCTAAAAAGATTTATCTTGTATAGAAAGTTATTGTAAACCGACTAGGACTCCTTAGTCTATAAAAGGAGTTCCTATGTTAGATTTAGAGTACGAGTTATTCTAAGAGTCGATCACTCCAAGGTTTTGTAACCCTAATACTTTTGAGTATTCGTATTAATATATTGAAGTGTTTTGTGAGATAACAAATTGTGTCATTCATTCTCTTTATTATTAAACATAAGTTTTCGCATTATGTTTAATCTTTATATAAGACAGCTTGCTATACTTTGGTTGTGTTAGATTTATCTAATATGATTAATAAGATCAATTGCTCATCTGGGATCAACAAGTGGTATCAGAGCTTGTGATCTAGAAGCTGTGATTAAAGAGAATTCTTGTTAACTAAAAACTTTTCAAACAACTACTAAATCTATGGAATCTGAATCAACACACATGGTGACTGCATCAAAGGTACCTATGCTGAAGACAGGAGAATATGAGCTTTGAAGGCTAAGAATGCAGCAGTACCTCAATATGCTGGACTACTCTATGTGGGAAATCATTCTGAAGGGTGACTCTTTACATACTAAGGGTCCTAATGGGAAGGAAGTACCTATCAAATCTACTGAAGACAAAGCTCAGAGAAGGCTGGAGATCAAGACTCATAGTATTCTTATGATGGGATTACCTAATGAGTATCAATTCAGCTTTAGTGATATTGAAGATGCCAAATAACTGTGGGAAGCCATTGAACTAAGGTTTGGTGGAAATGATGTAAAAAGAAGCCAAGGAATAATATTTTGAAGCATCAGTTTGAGAACTTTGCTGCTTTAAGTTTTGAAAGTATTGATCAAATACATGACATACTTCAGATACTTGTAAGCCAACTTGCACTGATGAAAGCTGTAGTTCCTCAAGAGGACATCAATCTTAAGTTTCTCAGAAGTCTAGCACCTGAATGGAGCATGCATACTGTGGTTTGGAGAAACAAAGCTGAATTTGAGACTATGACCTTGGATGACTTATACAACAATCTAAAAGTATATGCGTCTGACGTTAAGAGGTTATCCAGCTCAACCTCTGTTACACAAAATCTAGCTTTTGAGTCCTCAAAAGGGTCAGACAGTCATCAGATTCCTCTTGCTACTGCGTATGGAGTTTCTACTGCTAGCACAAAAGTTTCTACTGTTAGTTCTACTAATAGTGATAACTTAAGTGATGCTGCTATATGTGCTTTCTTGGCTGATCTAACAATCATCACTCATGTAGTAAATCAGGATTTGGAACAAATTGATCCTGATGATCTTGAAGATATTGACATAAAGTGGCAGATGACGATGTTGACTACGAGGGCAAGAAGATTCTTGAAGAAGAAGACAGGAAGGAAGCTAAAGTTTAAAGCACAAAGCAATGCATGATTTGATAAATCCAAGATGGAGTGCTACAACTGTCAGAGAAAAGGTCACTTTGCAAAAGAATGTAGGGCTCCTAAGAAGAATAGAGAAACTCCAAGGAGAATTCCTATTGAAGATACAAAGACTACTACAACTTTGGTATCTTGTGATGGTCTAGGAGAGTACGATTAGAGTGATCAGACTGAAGATGGACCCAACTTTGCTCTAATGGCTTATGCTTCTTCTTCATTTGGTTTTGATTCTGAGGTATTTAATGATTCTTGTTGTTCCTATAAATCTTGTTTAGATTCTGTAGAAGAACTTAAGGCTAGGAATGAAAGTTTAAGGGATGAAGTTGAGAAACTGAAATTAGATAACTTAGGATATAAAGTTGGTCTAAAATCAGTTGAACAAAAACTTGAATTTCTTAAACAGAATGAACTAGAGTTTGTTGATAAGATAGCTATCCTAGAAGGTCATATTTTTCTGAAAGATAGTGAGATCAATGTGCTTAATCAAAAACTAGAAAAGGCTAAACAAGAAAAAGATGTAGCTTTGGCTGAAAAAGAAAAACATATAGTTAGAGTTGAAAAACAACAATATTTATCTGATCTTTTGTATAAGTCTATTGAGAGTCACTTAATAAGGAAAGGTAATGGCTTAGGATATAGTGAAGTAGCTCCTCCACTTAAAAGTGCTTATGCCCCCCTAAGAAAGAAATTTCATTCATATGAGAAGTAGGAAGCACAAATGTAGGCAAGTCTAGTGAAGTTAGTAAAGACACACCTAAGATTGAAAAGAAACCATTTGATGATCCAACTATTGAAGACTAGACATCAGATAATGATGAGGAATAGGTTGAGTCAAATCCTAAGCATACAAAGGAAGAAATTCCTAGAACTGTTAAACATGTTAGGTTTGTAAAACCTGAGTTGGGGTAGAAATATCTCTACGAAGATAGTTGAATATAGTAAGGAACCTAGAAAGATGCCTAGAAGGTACAATAATAGGCCAAGAGGTAACCAAAGAAACTGGAACAACCTAATAACACAAAAATTAGGTAGTTATTTTAAATTGCTTAATAAGGCTTGTTATAACTGTGCTAGTTTTGAGCATTTGCAGGAAAAATGTTTTTACTAAAAACAATCTGCAAGGAACCAACATAGCAGGGTGAATCACAAAAAGTTTTCTAAAAAAACTCACCCTCATGATAACAAGAACATGGTTCCAAGAACAGTATTGATGAGAGCTGGTGTTACTATATCCATTACTACTGTTCTTCCAAATAACAAAAGGTATTTTCAAAAAGCTACAGATGTTTGTACTACTAAGGCAAAAGCAGTTTCTACTGCTGAGCCAAAAGTGATTACTGACACTGTTTTGGGAAATCATTTTGTATGATGTAAAGGCCTCAGCTTGCTGGGTCTGGAAACCAAAAATAAAGGTTTTAGATCATGTTTCTAGAAACAGCAATGCATCAATGGACTTAAAAAGATTTGACAATATTGATGCACAAGGCAGACCCAAGTCAGTGATGGCTTGGGTCCCCAAGAGAAACTGATTCTCTTCTTTTATGTGCAGGGCAACTTACAGGTGAAGCTAAAGGACAAAGCTATTTTTGACAGTGGTTGCTCTGGACATATGACTGGTGACATGTCCAATCTAGAGGATTTTGAAGCTATAGATGGTGGATATGTTGCATTTGGGAATGATCCCAAAGGAGGGAAGATTGTTGGAAGAGGTACAATTAAAACAGGAAAATTGGATTTTGAAAAAGTGTATCTTGTAAATGGGCTTAAGTTCAACCTCTTTAGTGTCTCACAAATGTGTGACAAAAAGAACACTGTCCTTTTTACCAACAC
Organism: Chrysanthemum makinoi; assembly: GCA_910596185.1. Classification (NCBI taxonomy): domain Eukaryota; kingdom Viridiplantae; phylum Streptophyta; class Magnoliopsida; order Asterales; family Asteraceae; genus Chrysanthemum; species Chrysanthemum makinoi. Next base: position 74,572,872 of record OU343219.1, on the reverse strand, counting down.
TGAATGTCTTGTCTTATCTCCTGATTTTAAGATGCCTGATGATAAATTTGTGCTTCTTAGAATCCCTAGAACAGACAACATATACAGTGTTGACATAAAGGACATTTTTCCCAAAAGAGCTTTAACTTGCCTATTTGCAAAAGCCACTATTGATGAATCCAAACTTTGGCATAGGAGACTTGGTCAACTAAATTTTTAAACTATAAATAAATTGGTCAAGGGAAATCTTGTAAGAGGTTTACCTTCAAAAGTTTTTGAAAATCCTGAAACCTGTGTTCTTGTAAGTCCAAAGTTGTGAACACTATTTTTGAGCCCCTATATATGTTACATATGGATCTTTTTGGGCCAACATTTGTTAAAAGTTCGAATAAAAAGATGTATTGCTTAGTTGTCACTGATAATTATACTAGGTTCACTTGGGTTTTCTTTCTAGGATCTAAGGATGAAACATCAGAAATCCTTAAGGATTTTATAACAAGATTAGAAAAGCTAGTTAATCTCAAACTTAAGATAATAAGATGTGACAATGGAATTTAGTCTAAGAACAAAGTAATGAATCAATTCTGTAAGGAAATAGGTATTATGAGACAATCTAGTGTAGCTAGAACTCCTCAACAAAATGGTGTAGCTGAGAGGAGGAATTGGACACTTATTGAGGCTGCTAGGACTATGTTCTCTGAATCTAAATTACCTACTACTTTTTGGGCTGAAGTAGTAAATACTGCTTGCTTTGTGCAAAATAGGAGTAAAGTAGCAAAGCCTCATAACAAGACCCCTTATGAACTTTTGCAGTTAATACTGCTTGCATGGTACCGGCTCAGCTTTAGCACTCTTTCTCTCCCGTGCTCGGGTTTTTGTCTGATTTGGCTATCTTTTGTGTGTTTTATCATATCCGTACCTGCACATGCATAAACTCAAGAAAACAACAATTATTAGCAATAAACGGCTATTTCTTGGTTATTTTAGGCCTGATTTGGTGAAGAAAAAGGTATGTGTTTTAGCACATATCATTGAAATACAAGAAGATGTCATAGATACTGCTACTAGCTCAAAGAAGCCAAAAGGTACTGCCGGTGAAAAAGGTGCTGCCAGTGTACATGAATGTACTGCTAGAACATATAAGGGTAAAGGAATTTTGCTTGAAGAAGAGCCAGTTAAGGAGAAGAAAAAGGTTTATGCACAAATGGTTTTTGATGATGAATTAGCTTAGGAGGTGCAAGAACAAGAAGTGGTTAGGTTTCTTACGGAACAGAAGTTGAAAAAATCTACAGAGATCACTCAAGAAGAATCTGAAAGATTACTTACTCAGATTTTGCAAGAAGAGGAAAGTGCAACAGTTCTTGAAGAAGAAAAAGAGGATGCAATCCAGGATTTGCTAAAAAAATGAGGGAAAAAAGGACAAAGAAAAGAGTTGAACCCCCAACTAAAGGACATCTGATAAGAAATATGAAGATCTATTTGAAACATCAGGATTACAAAAAGGATTCTCAGCTGAAAGGCAAGACATTTGATGAGATTCAGGAGATGTATGTGAATGCTTATAGAAGAATACAAGATTTCAATCCTGTAGGAACTGAGGAACCAACTAGCAGAACAAAGAAAGCAGGTTTAATCTTGGAATCTAAAACATCTAAGAAGCAACTAGCAGAACAAAGAGAGCAGGGTTAATCTTGGAATCTGAAACATCTAAGAAGCAGAAAATAAAGGAAGCTCATCTACAACTAAAAGAGAATTAGAGGAAGAAGATTTGCAAGATTTAATGATTATTCAACCTGATGAAGGTATTCATGTTGAGGCACTACAGACCAAGCATCCTATCATAGACTGGGAGATCTACAATGATAAGTTTGGAAAATCATCAGAGTTGGTGACATTGTTGAGATGTACAAGACATTTGCTGATATGGTGAAGTCTTTTGACAGGGATGATCTGGTAAAGTTATGGGAACTAGTACAGCAAAGGTGTAATCATAGAGAAGAACCTGATGAGAAGGAACAGGAGCTTTGGGTAGAGTTGGAAAGACTTTTTGAACCTGATCCTTATGACATATTGTGGAGTCAAGATGCTACAGTCCCAGGAACTACATGGACACTATACAGTTCATCTGGTGATCATCATGTATACTCAAGCACATCAGATTGGTTTATGTTAGTGGAAAAAGAATATCCACTCAGAATGAAGACTCTTATAGTAATGTTATCTTCAAGGTTGACAACTGAAGAAGATAGTGAAATGGCAAGAGATTTGGTAACAATGATCTTCATTCAAGCTCAAAGACCAAGTAAGTAGATGTTTGCAAAATTCCCCGAAATCATGAAGAACAAGATTAATTCAAGAAACTTGATGATCTAAATTGAAATCATAAGTTTAGGCGAGGATTGTTGGGAATTTAGCTAAACAGTTTGTACTGCCAAGCTTAAGACTTTGTACTGCTAATCTTAACTGACGGACTGCTTAGAGAATACACTAGCAGTACAAACTGCCAGTGCAAACATTTGTACAGCTTATATGATAATTAAGTATAGTCGGTTAGATAATTATAGAATAGATTCTAAAAAGATTTATCTTGTATAGAAATTTATTGTAAACCGACTAGGACTCCTTAGTCTATAAAAGGAGGTCCTAGGTTAGATTTAGAGTACGAGCTATTCTAATAGTCGATCACTTCAAGGTTTTGTAACTTTAATACTTTTGGGTATTCGTATTAATATATTGAAGTGTTTTGTGAGATAAAAAATTGTGTCAATCATTCTCTTTATTATTAAACATAAGTTTCCGCATTGTGTTTAATCTTTATACAAGACAACTTGCTATACTTTGGTTGTGTTAGATTTATCTAATACGATTAATAAGATCAATTGCTCATCTCGGATCAACAAGACACCAACATCGATAGATCCTTTGCATAAATTAGGTTATAACCTTGTACTGGTCCACGTATGCTTTTAATGGTCGAAGGTTTTTAGTGAATGGTGGCGTATTAATTCTATTGTCAATTGGTCAGTGATATTTTTGGACGGTGTAAGCATGATATTATTGACCACAGATTGGGTTTGAAATATATCATTGGTTTCTATTCCATTATTAGACGGTGCTCTATGATTGAGGGTTTATTTGGTTCGTTCACATGTGCATGGATCACATAATATTCTTATCTGATCATTGGTTTTATATTTTGGATTTTATTTGTTGTCGATTACTTGCATATGAAGTATTATCTATTGAATCGATCACACCATATTGCGGATAGGAGTAGTGATACTAAGGTTAATATTGGAGTAAGTTTTTCAATGGAAGCATAACAATTATGTTCTCTTTGTAAACGTTCTTCACAACCCTAACTAATTACGTGAGAGAGGTTTATTGAATTATGGGCATTGAAGTATAAGTGCTGATCTTTCTCGTTTCTACTGCTCGGATTGAACAAGTTTGTACTGCTACCTTGCTAGTTTATACTATTCGACTTACGCTCTTCGAAAGTAGTTTGTACTGCTATTGTAACACCCCAACCCGACAAGGGTAGAAGTGTCACTTTCTGGTGTCATATCAGAACATACAATTAAAAGCGAAAGTCTTAAGAATAACGTATCAAGTCATTTAAACAATGACTTACAAGGAAAATTACATAATCCAAAATGTCTAAAATAAAATGAAATCTCCGAACAATAGCCCAACAAAATAAATCCAAATAATAAGGTAACTAGGGTTGGTCCACTCAGATAATCCAACTCTCAGCCCATCAAAGCCCATCTTCAAACCTAACACCTGTCGCGGGAAAAGAAATGCGGCTGAGCTTAAAAAGCACAGTGAACAGATATAAAAAAATGAAAGCTAAATAAAATCTGAAATGCAAAATGAAACAAAGGAAACGGATAACAAAGTCGCAGTAAAATGAGAACAATGAGTCAATGAGGATCCTGCAGAACACAATTATACAGATATCCAAAACGAACAGATAACAAGGAGAACGAAGCAAAGCAAAGCATCGATGACATATAAAAAAGCACATAAAACCAGACATACAAGAACTGAAACATGAGCAAACATAGCAGGCGTCGCATCCACACAACATATATGTCATAAAATCAATTCAGGAAATCAGAAGACATACAAGTCAAACAGATATCTACAGGAAAGCGGAAGCAATTAATTAATAAGTGAGCATGGCAATTCACACAGGTCAAAACCCTTAGTTGAAAACATTACCAGTATCATAACAAATGGAAGTACTAACAGGCGATCCACGTAATAAGTAGGAATACAGATATAACGATATAATTAAATGAATTAAAGACAAAGCGGGGCAACTAAACAAATTAACAAGCCAAAGCGTCACAAGGCTGAACCATTTACCTAATCAAACCGTAGCATAAACAGAAATGAAAACATGGCAGGTCAACAACAAGCAGATAAGGATACTATCGGATAGTCATAGTCCACGAAATTAACTAAACGAAGTATACATGATAAACAGACAAAAACTATCGATTACACACTAGCATGGTCACCAGACAATCAGAGGGTCACATAACAGTGAGATCACATATAAGCAGATGACAAGTAAATCGGATAACAGTATAGTAATCATATCGCAGCGGGGGTAATCGGTAGTCATATAAAACATGAATAGCATAATCAAATCCAATAAACATATAATAACCCGGTACATGAATGGAACCATAGTTTGAAGTAACGGAATGAAAGTGCGACAGATCAATGCAATGGAGTATCTATATCTCGGTAAGAGTGAGTCATATAAGTCTTGAGTAATGAACAATTATCAGATTATGGTGCGTTGGGGAATACGGAAGGTACAATATAGTTATATCAAAAGTGTAAGGGTTGTCAGAAATCTACCACGAGCCCGGAAAACATATCATATCATATCATAAGTAGCCATTGTATTGGAGGGTGACCTCGAATACCATATATAATAGGAGGAGACCTCAAGTAACCAATGGAGTAGCTAGCTCCGTACGTGAAGACGCGTATTGCACACGACATCATTCACCATATCAAATCATATCATATCAAATCATATCATATCAAAGCATATCATATCATATCATATCTAGGATGCATCCATACGTCCCCCGGAAACATAGTGGCCAAATCATATATATAGTGAGCTCATAATCATATAACATAATGGGGACGGTGTGCAACATCACTCGTACACACTAGAGTCATGCCATTGGTGCATCAATGACACGGTCATGTTACCTTCATGACTAGGAACACATATTTGGCTCGGGTATCAAACTGAAGGGTCAAAGCATAATCATATCATAAGGGCTCATATCAAAGGTTCAGAAGTCAAAGGTTCATATCGATTTCCATAACATAAGTTCATAATCGAGGTTCATAATCAGATGGTTCATAATCATAGGTTCATATCAGAAGTTCATAATCATAACAAACGAGTATCATAGCGAACAGAATCATATCAAAGGATTATGTCAGAATCATATCAAAAGGATCATAGCATAAGGAAATTATAGCAAAGGAATATCATAAGTGAAGTAAAGTCAAGGATCGAAAAGTTATGAGAAATCCCTACTGAAAAGGGATAGAATATTTATACCTCGTTCGAAGCAAGCAAAATAGGAAAGTATGATCACACGATGAGTCAATCCCGTAGTCCGAAACCTATATGAATTTGATAACGCTTATTAAAGTTGGATTACTCATTTTAGACGGCTTTCCATTTTTAGCAGGTTTCCACTTTTAGGTAACTTTCTATTTTAGGCGGGGTTTCAAAAATAGCGGGTTTCTATAATTAGCAACTTTCGAAAGTAGCGAGGTTTCCGTTATTTAGCTGAGATTTAGTCATAAATGATATAATCAAGGTCAATTTAGGTTAAAATGATGAAACAAGTATTATCGTAGTTTATTGGTCAATTATGACAAGTTTTATAAGTTTAGGGTTTAAAGTGTAAATATTACAAAGTATAGGGTCTTAAGTGTAAATATTGCATGTTTACCCATTTTACTTATTTAGTCCATGTCTTTACCATATCATTAATTAAACCATCAAGTTTTATTAATTACGAGACTAACCATTTTAACTTTTATGAAAACTCTAGTTTTATATCTCGATTACCCATTACGTTTTTAGACCATTTAAACCCGATTATTACAAGATTATACAACCCTTTGTGTGATTTCATTATAGGTCGAGACATCCCTCACCCAAAACAATTTTATACGCCACATTATATAACCAAACGAGACCCTTTTCATTTGTCATTTCATGAGACAACTTCTATGATTTCATGTGACATATCATGTGATGAATCTTGTAAGAGCATGCATTCAAAAGGGAGGTCCACAGGTTATAGGAAAATAGAATAACTCCCTTGCTATCCCACGTGCACATAAACATGACCCAATGCAGCCATTGTAATATGTGAAATCTTTTAATGTGTACATGCAATTTAAAAGAAGTTTCAGTATATAAGTCGTATATATATATAGTTCTTCTTTATGATTTTATGCATCTTTTCATTAGATTTTACATAGTATAGTTTTCTTATTTTATGTAGCATGTCTTATTTGTACAAAAGCATGCTAGGGACTAACCCCCACGAAGAGATTTGTCGAGATGAGAAGATGGTTAAATGAGTACCTTTGTAGCGTGAAACCAAGAAGAAGGAAAACAAGATGAAAACCAAGCAACCCAGCGCCCTATAGTGTTCTATAACATTACGCCCAGCAGCAGTCTAAACCATCGACAAAACCCACGCAACCTCGAACCAAGGCCCACGTTTTTAGCAGCTTACGGACCACGTACAAACCCTTCTTGCTTTCCCTTGTGTGTCGACAGAAAATAATGGGGAAGAAGACCCCTTGTCGTCACTTTTGGTTGAGGAGGATTAGGGTTTTTTTATTGGAGTCATAAGGAAGCTACCAAATGATGAGATAGAAGGGATTAAATGAGAATTAAGGGGAGTAATTGTGGTGTTAATGTGGGCGTAAATGGGGAAAAAAAGATCATAGGCGTTTTATTTGGAGCTAATTTGGGGCGAAATTAAATGACCAAATCAATTTTCCATAATTACATTTGTGATGTTTTATTTAGATTAAGTGTCTTTTAATTTGTACATAATATAGTCCAAATGACTTTACATTGTGTGATACATATTTGTAGACATAAGTGAAAATTTATTATCATTGTAAATCATGTATAAATTTAGTGTTAAATGAATCTAACGAGCTAGACGAATTTTATAATTATTAGCTTGAGGGGTATAATAGTCATTTAACACATTTACGATTTTTAGGGTTTTACAGCTATGGTAAAATGGTTAGTACTGTTCTTGTTCACTTCGTACTGCTCCATCTTTGTTAATATTGCCAACAAAACTTTAGTATTGTGAATACTACAAGTACACATGCTACACGTTTATTTGTTTGGTCTTGTGGTGTCATTGAAGTTTGTTGTTATGTGATATTATAGCATTATCTGGTAACATGCAACATACGAGGATGTGGATGTTTATTCATTGGATATCATGTCTATACTAATTGAAGTAAATATTGTTCATACATGGTTTCTATCATTGTTAAAGTTAAAGGAATGACAGTACATGGATTAGGTTTTGGGCTTCATGATATTTGTTGATACTTGTGATTTTCATGGGCATGAGTTAAAAGGCGAGAGGGGAAGTTCATACGGTTCTTAGTATTGAAGATGTTGGACGATACACACATGGGATTTTGGTTCACACACACAAGGAGATTGGAATTTGTTCTTAAAGTTTTTCAAAAGGCTTGTATTTGATTTTTATTGAAAAAGTGATTACAAAGGAGATTATTTATCACTTATTTGGAGATGAAGTGGTGTTTCTTGGATGCGTGCCCTTATTTTTGTGCATTCATATTGTGATGAAGAATTGACATACACTTGAAGGAGTTACGTTATTGTGCTCAGTGTTATCGTCAAGGGATTACGGTCTCCCTATACATTATTTGTATACGTTTAGAGTCACGTGGTTAGTACAAGATATAAGATACAAGTTTGGGTTATTCTACTTCTGCATCAAGTTTGTTATATTTGGTTTTCTTCACAAGTGATCATTACAAGGAGCTTACAGATTTGAAGAATCATGCAGATGGTTAACACATTGATTTTAGGGGAAGCATATTATGATTTGTTTAATCATTTGATGTTCATGCATCACTCAAGGGGAAGTTTTTGATTCTTACTACTGTTGATCATTGTTACTACTGCTAGTTGGAGTTTCTACTGTTTTGGATCCATTTATCTTATGATGCGTAATGGTGGGCGATTTGAAATATTGGAAGTCTTGGATTAGGAGTATGGTATTGGTTTGTAGTGGTAAAGATCATATTTGCATATGTTCTCTATTTGTTGATAACAAAAAGAGATGTTGGAGTGGCATGCCATGGAAGACAAAGGAAGACAAGATTTGTTTCATTCAGAGAGATTTAATTATCTCAATTTCTCTACTGCGCCTAGAGAAATTCGTACAAGAACATGTTTGTTTTGTCATCATCAAATAGGGGAAGATTGTTGGGTAAATTGATTTGATGAAACAAAACAAGAAGAATGAAACAAGGACTCAAAGTGACAAAGAATGGAACCTACAAAAAGATGGAGGGACTTGCTTGCAAAATAACATTTATTGTTTAATCATTCCTAGTATATTGTAAACCCTAATTCTCTACTATATAAAGAGACATGGGGTGTAGGTTTTATAATTAAGTCTTCCATAATGTAGACGTCTAGTAAAGGTGTGTGTGTCTAGGGCATGTGTTCTTGTAAACGCCTAGACTAAGTTAGAGTTAGTTAACCCCCAAGATCAAAGAAGTCTTTGATCCTTGTTATAGGTAGATAACACGTTTTAATAAATTGGAGGTGATGTGGAAAAACCTTGTGTCAATAATATAGTTGTTTGTTTTAATTCCGTTGTGCATGATTGTTTGTCTATGTAATTGTTAAAGCCTAGAAGCTCATAAATGATCAAGAAACTATCTTTAGTTCTTAGTTTAAAAAATTACCATACTTGTCATTGCAAATAGAATTAAAAGTTGAAAAACCTTTGTGTCTATTTTACTTTACGTTTTTAGTCTCTTATAACAAAACTTATCACGACATCACTTAAGCATGAAACACGAATAGATTGACTAATTAGTTAAACTAGTCGTGTAAAGGGGAACAACAATTGGTATCAAAGACCTGTGGAAGGGGCGTTATACAGCTCGTGGTAAGTTCATAATTTGTAAAAGACTTGCATAACTCAATACGATTTTCTGTAATGGAGCGAGTGTCATCTTCTTGTATAAAAGTTGTTACAATTATACTTTAGATCAGTATGTAAATAGGAGAGGTTTTGTTAAAAATAAAATCAATGGCAGATTAGAACAAAGTGATTGCCTGATCTTGGTGAAACATAGAGCTAATATGTCGTGTGACTTGTTCCAGGGTGATACGGATGAATATGATAAACTCATTGGGAATATGCATAAAAATGTGCGCTTAGTCCCTGATGAGGTGGTCATGCTTGTGGTAAGTTCATAATTTGTAAATAAGTCTAACTATAAATATAGATTATCATTTTTGATTTGATAGTAATTGTATGTGCTTGCCAGACAATCTTAAGAGTCTTATTTGGAGCAGTTTCATACATTGATGTCGTGCACTTCCGGGCTCTCCTTTCTTTTGTAAGAATACCTTTTATTTTTCTCTTGAGAATGGTACAGGTTCCCATCTTGACCCATTTATATACAAAAGTTAAGATTATTGTTGTAATATTTGTAATTCTTAAGACATTGATTTTTTCTTGATCCGCACTAAAGTTTTTATGTTCTGACCTCTCACCCTAACTTCCTCCTTTTTTTGGCCATCCTTAGGCTGGTGGGTGTACTTCTTTACCATTTTAGTTATGATTATGATAATTTGTACATCTTTCAGATATGTGGAATGAGTCTATGGAACTACAGGCCAGATGTGATGGATGCCTTGGTCGAATTAGTAGTGTCATTTGTATGTACATAATCTGAAGTTAGTAACTAAACATGATCTATTTAATTTTCTGAGTTTCTTTCATTAATTTGCATATCAGGCTGCATCAAGTGGGAAATTTGTCGATTTGTGTTTGGATATGCTTGTAAGCAACTTCATCCCACCATACAATTTCTTGGAGATATTGAAGCGGCCACGTGGACTAGCAAAGAAAGACCAAGTTCTTGTATGTGTACATTCTGCTCTGCTCTGAAAGGAATTGCGGATCTAGTGCCTCTTGCATCATCAAGACTGGAACAGATTGTAAGGGAAAGGGTTCCAAATGTTTTCCTTAAAGAAGTTGTAAGTCTGATACATACTTAAACCATATATTTTGGTAGTCATTGGCATGCCTTTATTCTTCTAGGAATTTTATATTTGTGGTTGAATGTTATTCAACTTGTAATTAGCTAAGGGCTTAACTGAAACAATTTATTTGTCACACCCCAAAATACCTGTTTTGCAGCGGAATGGAATACCTGGGGATGACTGTCATAGCATCACAGTTACAGTTATATTGAACGACCTAAAGTGTCGTTTGAAAAGCACATCGTTTGATATAATAAAACACTCAGAGTTTACAAAAGATAGGTCCCAAAAGGTAGTCAACATTTGCGGAAATAAGTTTGTTACAAACCAAACGATGTTTTTAAAGTGCATAAATCCCATGTGAGACTCTATGATAAGTCCACATGCATGCCATGAAGTATATGCCTTAGATACCTGAAAATACATTGCTAAAAGGGTCAACACAAAGGTTGAGTGAGTTTACAGAGTTTATGAAAATGTTTTATATGACTACCACAAATATAGGCCATGTATGACAAATATGTCACGTAAAAATGTTACAATTGCTATAAGCACATGACACTGAAGCTAGACTGATCATGATGTTCGCCCCAACAGAGTGTTTTGCCAAACAACTCAAATTATGATATTAAATGAAATGTATCCGTTTGACCAGTTGGGACCACCAACCCTGATGGAGGAGTCACCCTCAATAGATCTATTCACTCACCCTCGCTTCTTCCGGAATTAACGGTTCATGATTATGAAATGGGGACATTCAATTGGAAATGAGGTAACTTAAGCAATGTAATGAATTTGATATACTTGGGCTCGTAATAAAATGGTGTGCAATATATTCTCCCCCGTAGGTTTGAAATATAGTATAAACTTAAATAAAACGGGGCTATGAAAACTCACTTGATACAATGATATGATGGCAAAAGTGGATACACTGAAATGAGGCGCAATCTCTAACCGCGACCTATTATGAATGATATGATCTAATATAAGTTATGAAATAATGTTATGCATGCAAACTCATATGATATCCATACCACTTGTGTATTTTTGAAAATAAAGTTTATCATCGAAAAATAAGTTTATAACGTGATGTCAAGTTATAAATTACTTTATAAATACTTACGTTGAAATAATATCCTACGATAGTCATTTAGTGATTTATTAAGAGATTATAGTTTTTCGTCGTAAAATAATACACTTTGACAATTCATGAAAATGACTAACTTTGAGTGATCGTAAATTATTCGTTATACATTCGTTTGACAAACGGTTAAACATTTTGGAAAATAGGCTAGGTGAACTCACCTTTACTTGAAGACATCATTTTCTCAAAAATATTCTATCGATATGAAAAATGGCTCCAAACATGGTCACTTGCGATAACCATTTTGGTCTAGTAAAAATATGTAAGTGTTATTACTTGTGAAAAATAGTTACGATAACTCTATCTAAATCGCGTGTAACTTAGTCGTTATAAGTCCGTTTTCTACGTTTTATATATCATAGGTTTCGTGTTAATATATATACTAATATATTTTTGATAAATCGACTCATTTAGACAATGTTTAAAACTCATTTTTGCCCTTAAAATAACCCTTAACAGCTTACCCTTTTTCAGAAAATTAATTTTCGTTGCAAAACTTGAAAATAGCGTAACTTCTTCGTTATAAATCCGTTTTAACCCGTTCAAGCGATCACGGTTTCATTTTAAAGTCTATTTTCTGAAAATATAAACCAAAATATTCCATGACCTGTCGAAATTTCCAGATTTTGTAAAAACGATCAGCCCTCAATTCTAAGTTGTCGAAAATGATTTTTCTATCGTAATACTTGTTTCAATCACTTCAAATCAACATCAAATCTATTCTAAACCTACCATACACCTTATTAGGGTGTCATGGGTTCCTAAACTTCATCAACAATGATATGTTTCAAGGGATTAATTATAGGATGATTAAAACTCATAATAAGTACTAAAAACAAATAAAAGTGGTATAAATACATATGATACTTGCATGTTTTCTTACTAAAATGATAAAATAACTCAAGTATAAATATGAAAGAGTAATAAAAATTATAAGAAGCTTACAAGTATTATGATGAGGTTTAAGTAACTAGGTTTCCTAAATACTTCTTGGTTTTTATTTCAAAACCTAAATAGAAGTATACTAGCGTTTATATAATCACTTGAACTTGAAAAACTTATGATTTCTTCCTTGTTCTTGCCTTGGCCGAATATCACAAAGAGAAAGGAGAGGGTTTTTGCCTTTTACACCTTTTATTATGTGTTAGTATGTTTCTTAGTTTAGAAAATAACTAGTATATTACATGTCTAGTCACAAGAGGAGTATGTGTACATCTATCTTGAAAGATTTTTTGTAAAAATGGTGACTAAGGGGGGGTTTAGGTCGGCAAGGGGTAATAGGGGAAAAAGGTGGTGAAATTTGGATGACTAGATGTATTTTATGTTAAGTTGAGTATGTATTTGATACATATAATTAGTTATTTAGGGTAGCGTTAGCTAGAAATCGATTTTAACGGAACAAAATAAAATATATCGAAGTCGTAAAAATTATAAAAATACATTTCTCACAAGTATTGAGTGGATAAATAATTTATCGAATAGAATTTACGAAAACCTTCGTAATTGTTTATATAATAATTTATATACCAAAATAAATTCAAAACATCGGGTAAACTAATAATATAATTTTTATAGTCTTAAAATGAGTATAAAAATATATCAGGATAATTGTTGGAAGTGTCGGATCAATTATTCAAAATAAATGATCGTGCGATAGCGTTTAATTAATAGATAAATATACGTAAGAAAAAATATGCAAACCTATGCATTAACTAATATGATGATGATGTTACTGATGATATGTAGACTAACTCTAGTCTATATTTAATGTCCTCAATGATTTTTCATGAATACGCAGCTAAACCTTTACGGTCACGCGAATTTGATACTCGTAAACCTAGTTTACAAAAAATGATAAATAGTGAAGTATGAATAGTGATTTTTCTCCGGGAATGAATAGTGTTTCGTGAATAGTAAAATTTTAAAATAACCTCTCAAAGTCGCAAACTGACTTCAAAAACGATGAATAGTAACCAGTGAATAGTAAATTCCCGAGATGAATAGTAAATTTGAGAAATGACCTGAAATTACGAGTTGTCACATTCGCCCACCCAAAAAGGAATTCAGTCCCTGAATTTAGTCCATGTTGGTTTCTACAGGTTTAGGGTTTATGATGAATAACGAGGAAAGAATACATGAAGAAGTGTCGTTACGGCTATTTATGATTAAGAGTGTATAAAACATCGCGATAGAGAAATTATTGAAAGAATCTCCCATGAGTATCACTTTGACTTTTAGGAATATGTGAAATTTTTGCTTGCACTAAGATTTATAAATAACTGCTCCCAACATAACATGATCCCTCCAGAATTAGGCATATGTAGCTAGGCTATGTATAATTAAGGAACGATAATGTGATGTTCGGTTTAGTTGTTATAACTCTCAATGTTTAAACAGATTTAAACCATGTCATTTATAAAATGTTGTTAAAGTACAAGGAAGTAAAAATTTGTGTAAGTGATAACGAATCAGAAGGGAAAAGAAAGTACGATAGATGAGAATATTTTACAACAAGTGGTTTATCAAACAGTACATAGTCTTAAGTCATAAAGATCCGAATACTAGGGAAGACATAAACTTAGTACGACATAGTGCATAAGGAAATAAGACTTGTTAATCCCTAAACTCCTTCAGTCTGCCGCGTTGTTGATACCTTGGTGAGCTTCTCCTTCTTCTAACATATATGCTTTCCCATGAGCACCTTCAACTTGTTGACCTTGGTTTTGGGGACATTGATTCTGATAGTGTCCTTGCTCCCCACATCCGAAACATGTAATTATGGCTTTACCTCTACAATCCCTGGCGAGGTGTCTCAGTTTTTGACACTTGTGGCACTTGGCAGGGCAAGGACCTGAGTGATGAAACTTACAACGATTACATAATGGGTGAGTTCCAACATATCCTTTGCCTTTGCATTCCTTAGCAAGGTGTCCCACTTTGTGACAGCTAAAGCATATTCCACATGGACCATCATGATGCGTGCATTGGTGGCATAGTGGTAAGTTTCCAGTATAAGCTCTTCCCTTTGTTGGTGCAGCAACATAAACCCTGGCGACTTCTTGTCTTCTATTCTGTTGTTGGTGATGGTTAGTGTTACGGTTTTGGTTGTTGTTATTATAACCTCCCTGGTCATTTTCCCATTTCCTTTGTTGTTGTTAGGTTGGTTGTCGTTGTTGTTGTTGTTGTTGTGGTTATTGTTGATAATGTTTTCCCTCTTCACAACTTGAGCCATGAGTATTTGAGTTATCCTAATAGTCTCTTTAATTGTTTGTGGATCGAAAGAAGTTACATCTCCTTGAATACATTGTGGAAGTCCTCCAATGAAATTTTCCAGTAGTTTCTCATTGTCCGAAACCATAGATGGACATAGAGCAGCCAACTCTTGAAACCTTCTGATGTAGGTCTCGATGTCATAACCAACAGTCACTAACTCATAAAATTCCGTTTCTAATTTCTTCACCTCCGTGCGCGGACAATACTTCTTAGTCAACAACCTCTTGAATTGATCCTATGTGAGCTTGTAAGCATTTTCCATACCAATAGGCTGTGCATAAGAATTCCACCATGACATTGCCTCATCCAAGAGTGTACTAGTGGCGAACTTCACTTTGTAGTCATCTGGGCAATCGCATAGAAGAAATATAGACTCGATCTTTTCAAACCAACGGATCATAGCAGTGGCTCTTTCTGTGCCTTTGAACTTTGGGGGATCACCGCTCTTAAAGTCCTTGTATGTACAATTTCGAACTCCATACCTTCCTGCAACTCCTGTAACAGCAGCAAGTCTAGTAGCTTCAGCAGCAGCCGCGGCCTCGGCAGTAGCAGTTACCGTTGCTCATTCTTTCTCTAGTGCCCTAGCTATACTATCCTCTACATACTTTTGGATAACAGCTTGTGTCATAGCTGGTGGAGCTTTCTTTGGCGCCATAACTCTTCAAAATAAGAGGAAGGGTGAGACGTAGCAAAGTCCTATGTTAATAATAAACGCTCTAAAGAGATGTGATAGGAGGTGATAAGTTTAAGTTTATTTTTCAAAATGATTGACGGATTCCTAGGAGATGGGTTATGAGATATCGTAAGTGCTTCAAATGTATGATGGTTTAGTGACTTAATGTGTGAATAGCGTGTAACTCGACATGTTGGTGGTGAAACAAAGGAGTAAGAGCGACTTCACTCTCCTTAGAGGTTTTATCTCGGCATTCGATGTTATCAGTGATGTGTTTAGTGCTGAGTCAATTGATGTTAATATTGTGGTAGGGACTGTCAGGACATTCTCCACATTGGAGTATGAGGAAAGAATAATGGAATGGATATCTGAAGACATCTATGTGACAATCGATTTGAAATGAAAGTAAATAACTCGCAAAATGTACGTATGAAACCGCATGCATAGTGAATATGCACTTATGATGAAATGATGAGACGCTATGATGATGTAGTTATAGTTTAGGGTCAATGATGCAACCTAGTTCTCTATAACTCTTGCTCTGATGCCAATCTGTCACACCCCCAAAATACATGTTTTGCAGCGGAATGGAATACCTGGGGGATGACTGTCATAGCATCACAGTTACAGTTATATTGAACGACCTAAAGTGTCGTTTGAAAAGCACATCGTTTGATATAATAAAACATTCAGAGTTTACAAAAGATAGGTCCCAAAAGGTAGTCAACATTTGCGAAAATAAGTTTGTTACAAACCAAACGATGTTTTTAAAGTGCATAAATCCCATGTGAGACGCGTCGTCACCGCGACTCTATGATAAGTCCACATGCATGCCATGAAGTATATGCCTTAGATATCTGAAAATACATTGCTAAAAGTGTCAACACAAAGGTTGAGTGAGTTTACAGAGTTTATGAAAATGTTTTATATGACTACCACAAGTATAGGCCATGTATGACAAATATGTCACATAAAAATGTTACAATTGCTATAAGCACATGACACCGAAGCTAGACTGATCATGATGTTCGCCCCAACAGAGTGTTTTGTCAAACAACTCAAATTATGATATTAAAAGAAATGCATTCGTTTGACCAGTTGGGACCACCAACCCGAATGGAGGAGTCACCCTCAATAGATCTATTCACTCACCCTCGCTTCTTCCGGAATTAACGGTTCATGATTATGAAATGGTGTTAGGAATTGGAAATTCCGTGTTAAAGTGTCGGTCACCCCAATTATGGTCTAGCATATGTTAGCTCGTAGACTTGTAGTTATTTACGTTGTTTTGTAGTTTATTAGTTAGTTTGTAGCGTAGAATAGTTTAGAGTAATTCCGTGAAGGAAGGACGGGTCTTTACCCACTGTATACCTGATCCACAGGCCGTCAGGAGGTCTATTACTTTGTAATTATAAGTACCCCTTCCATGGATGGAAGGGGTGGTGCTTTTCTCATAATCTAACCTTACATTTGTGAAACAAGTCTCTACCAAGAAAACACCCATCTCTTTACTTTCTCTCTCTAAATGGCTAACATGTATTTCCATCATCCAAGACCACCCGAATCATCAACACAATAATATTTATGATCCTACAAATGGTACCAGAGCCAAGGTTATTGTGTTGTGTTGATTTGTGTGGTTTCGTATCATGGTTTTTGTGTTGTGTTGAGTTTGTGTGATTTTAAATCTTGTTAAAACTGTTTCTGAATCACTGTTTTGGTCGAAAATTTCCATTTTTCTATTATTGTGGTTAACCAGCTTTTAACAGGTTTTATGTGTGTCCAACCAGTTTTAATAGCTTTTTCAAATTTGCAATATCTGTTTTGTTTGATACAAATTTCTCACATCTCTCACATATCAAGATTTTTTTTGTTTGGTACAAATTCTGTCAACATGGTCATTTTCATATGGTCAAAACTGGTCATTTTCTTGAGGTCAAAACAGTCATAAGATGCAGTTTTTATGATGTGTTTATGGGTTTATTATGAAGGTGGTCGGAAAACATGGTCGGAAACATCGCCGGAAAATATAAAATGGTCATGTTTTCATGTAGCGACTTGTCAAAACTGTTTCTGCAAGCGAGTTGAGTCATATATCTGCCTAGCGACTTGTATTTACAAGTCGTAGCAACTTGTAGGCTGTTTAGCGACTTGTGACAGAAAATGACTTAGCGACTTGTTATTCACTTTGGGTAGCGACTTGTTATTTAACAAGTCGTAGCGAGTTGTTAAAAGTCAAATGGTTAGCGACTTGTGAGTTTTGAAAAAGGCTAGCGACTTGACATAAATGAATGAGATGAAGATGAAGTGATACTACTTATGCATAAACTGAAACAAAGGACCACGACTTTACACTATATTACCATTTACCAAAACATCTTCGACCTCAGTCTCATTACATCACCGGTCCATCTTTTTAAATGAAAACGAAAAGGGATAAGATACAACTTAACAGATCCGAAACATAACAAATCCATCTCACAACTTCACCAACAAATCCCTAGCTATCCTATCCTCCATCTTCTCCATTCAACAAACATCCACATAACTTGTCAATTAAATGAAAAATACAACGAATCTCAGATGTGTGTCAACCTTTTCCCAATCTTGTAAAGATTGTTGTTGAATAATCATCATTGATTTTTTTGAAGACTTTGCTTCATCTAATATCCGAATTCAAGTAAGAATAATTGATAACATATCTGTTATAATTATTCTTTAATTCGTTTAAAGACCAACATTATAAACAAACAATCATACGACGACCCTACCTTAGACCCTCCAGAGGATCTTGATGCCGTATCTTGTTACTTCGTGGGATATGTACTTCGGGAGTGAAAGACCAAATGATATAGATGGGTTCTTGATTATGGTTGTGTTTAATCAAAATTTTTTTGTGATATGTGTTAAATGTTTGGTTGATTTGAGATGATAAGATTAAAGATTGGAGTGATGCGTTTGGATCTGAGATTAAATGGTTTGTGAATTTTATTTTGGTGAATGCTGCTTTGTGAGAATAAGAGAGAGGCGCACTTTCTTTGTGTGTTTTATGGTTATGGATAATGTGAGATAAATTAGGGTACCAATCTTTATATAACCGGTTAATTGATATAGATTGTGATGGATCGGGTTGTTTTTGGATATTGAATCATGAATGGGCTGATGGACTCATATGGTGGGCTTTAGTGATAAATTCGTTAATGGGCTGATGGTGTTATAACAAGATTGTAGTATCACTACAATGGACTGGTCTTATGTTTGATCCAAATGAGTTTAAAACGAGCACTACAGCAATGATATCCATAAGTCTATTTATAGACATATGTTTTTATAACTGTTGATATATATCGAGAATGGTATTTTGGTCTTGCTAAATTTCACGGGAGGATACAAATTCACGGCTTGAGCTTAATATTTGAGAAAAATATTATTGATGTTGGAGTAAGGATCGCTGATGAACCACTGCATGTTCCCCTAAAACAGATATTCACCATAACCTAATTTGTCATAACACTTTCAAGCTGACATTGTTTACGGTTTAGTCTTGATTTTGTAAAATTCCGCGAAAGAAATTACTTCTCGGTTTAAATCATAGACTTGTAAAATCCCGTGACAATGAAAACATCCCGGTTAAAGTAATGTGCATTTCCAGATCTATCTTATGGTTTATTCTTGGTTTTGTAAAATCCCGCGAAAGAAACTATTTCTCGGTTTAAACCAGAGAATTGTAAAATCCCGTATTGATGAAACCATCCTGGAGGAAGGGAAGTGTATTTCGGGATCTTATGTGATGCTGGTGCTACGGTTTCTGCTTCAAGGAAAGGATAAAAGGGTGTACTTCATGCATTGGATGTGTGTTTGGATATTCGTCATGGCAGTTTGGTTACTACATGGTTTTACGGGGTTATGTGCTTTTAACCATGGTCGGGATGAAAACCATTATCATAGTTCACTTAAAACGTCAAAGGAGGCTAGATTTGAGCTTTGAACCAGAAGATGTGACAACAACGTTAATCCACTATTATTTATTTGAGTTTGAAGTGGAATATCACGGGCAAGTGTACTTAGTATCTGAAGGTACCGGGGATGGTTGGATGAAGATTCTTCGAGATCCTTGTTCGAGCTTTTTCCAAAAATGAAGACTTGGAAATCTAGTTATTTTTGGGAGTCTTTTCCTTTTCTTTTACCACGTGGGGGAATTGGGCTCTTATCAACACAAAAATAACTATCACTTTAAAGAGTTACATTGTAGTGCTCAGTGTCACATTTAATTGTGGATTTTCAAGAGGTGATGTATGTCTTATACTTGATGGTTGGTTGGATGAAGAGTATAGAGTACTTAAAGATTCAATGGAGGATGAATTCTCGGCACCGCTCTTTGTTACATATGTGCAAGTTTAAGTCACGAGTTCGGGTTGTTTTACTTCATGGTCAAATTCATCATATTGGGTTTTCTCCATCAGCTGTCACTACAAAGAGCCTACTGAATGATAATGGGGTTGATTACATGTTTTGCCAAGAGAGCTGAAAAGAGAGAGATAATGACGTATGAACACATCAGTTCATGCCTCGTACTCTAAAGAAAAGAAAAGTGTACGCTTCAATGCGCTTTATCTTCTGAAGAAGAGAAATCTTCTCAATTATGACCATTCTCATCAACATGCTTCATGCTTTTTCCATGCGCTTCAGTCATCAAGTGAAATAGACTACTGATAATTACTCTTATTCCACTTGCTCAATATAATGAAGATGGAATCATCATGTGATAATTTTGCGGGGGAGAAGTGTGAATATACTACATTTGGATGATGTTCACTTATTCAATCAAGAATGGCAACTCTGTATGCAATTCTTGAGGGGGAGAAAAAGTGTGAATTTACTGCATGGTTGATTGTTATCTGAGATTAAATGGTCAAACGGCTCCAAACTCATGTAAGAACCGAGCTTCTTCTTATCAGGTCATCTTGACATGGAGTTTCTTCTAAGGGCCGTTGATTGACATCTTCATACGGACTGATGAGTTTAATGACAAAGTGCTTCCAGTTGCGGGGCTGATTTCTTTGACGAACATCTTTCTGTTCTTGTTTGATTGGGAGGTATTTTAGTTAAGGGGATTTGCTATTTCAAAGTTAACAGGGAATGCATTTGGTGAGGTGAAGTCGTTGACTTTCAATTCCCCAATTGGACAATCTTGAAGAAGGTCGAGTCTACAATATGTTCTACGTTTTCTGCTACATGTTAGAAGACTAAAACGAGTTGCATTTGATTATCTAAAGACTTCTTCTTAATCTGGGCGTTTATCAAACAGATTGTCAGTTTAGGGGAGAGCACTAATTGGGGGAGAGTGAAATGTCAGATTTAATCCCCAATTAGACTTGCTCATATTCTACTTCAGCAAGTTGATTCCCACAAGATTACATGTGTTCTTCTCAAAATATTTCAAGTATACGGGCTTACAATGAGTTGCTGATTCTGAAGTGTCAAAACCAGCAAGGGGGAAGGAGACAAGCATCTAAACGCGAGTAAACTTGATGAACTTAATTCTTCTAAGTGATTGAAGATATCCCAGGAAGACGAATGTCATGACCGCAGAGAAACTCAAGGTTTGACTCATGGCGTTTAGTGTTCTTATTCCAACTATGTGGGGGAAGAGATGGAAGAGTTAGTTTATGTAGATAAAAAGAGGTACACAAGTGTGTGATGATTTCGATGTTATCGCAATCATCAGGGGAGAGAGATTGTATACATTGGGGATGCTCAGCTGTTTTACTTGAGGGCTTAATCAGTGATTCAGAGATATAATCACTTATTCTGGTGTTGACATCCGCAGAGATTGTCACCCGCAAAGATAATCAGTGATTCGGCCTGTAGGATCGAAATATTATTGTGTTGATGATTCGGGTGGTCTTGGATGATCAAAATACATGTTTGCCATTAGAGAGAGAAAGTAGATGAGAGGGAGTTTCTTACTAGAGACTTGGTTCACAAATTATAGAAGGTTAGATTAAAGAAAAGCTCCACCCCTTCCATGGATGGAAGGGGTATTTATAGTTACAGAATACACGACCTCCTATCGGCCTGTGGATCAGGCATACAGTGGGTAAAGACCCGTCCTTCCTCCACGGTGATACACTAAACTAAACTACGCTACAAACTAACTAAAAAACTACTAAATAACGTAAATAACTACAAGTCTACGAGCTAACTTATGCTAGACCATAATTGGGGTGACTGACACTTTAATATGGAATTTCTAATTCCTAACAATCTCCCCCTAAGGGAGGTCACCCCATGAAATACATTTTGCATCCTAGCATTCTATCTTTGTCTTTAGTTCCAAGCTCGTAGACTTCAATTCTTCAAATTCCGCATTCTTTGTGCATGTGTAGCGATTCTTCAAGGTCCGGATTGGTTTGTACTTTAAGTGGAGGCCTTTAAACTGATCCACATCTTTGATGATCTTTGAGCTTTCTTTGAGATCATCAGCCACAGTAAATCTCTGGATCACCTTTGTAGTGTTGCCTTCATGTGATGTTGTGACTTTTGGAACGACATGCTCACACTTTCTGGATCATGACATCTTCTCATCAGAGTAGCGGAAGCTTAACTGGCCCATGATATTTGCTGCAGCGTAGCAGAAACATCATATATAAATATCATAGCCAGGTTCTGTAGATATGCACAAGTCATGATTTCTTCAATTAAGTGTGGATGCTGTGAGCATGCGCTTTGGATAGACTCCTCAATTCTGATCAGCTGCAACCGTCCAAATGTACTTACAAACAACAGTTAGCAATAAAACAGCGAAAGTGTCTTTGACCATTTCGTTGAATTGAGGTACACGACCCACGGTTCCCGTTGATCAGTACAAATCTTGCGTGATCAGGTATAATTCCGAAGAATCTCCTTGACAGGGTTTCGCGGCTGTTCTAGCCGTTCTCAAACCGGAACGTCTCAAAGAAGACAACACAGAGTGAGTGAACCAAAGAAATTGAGATTTCTGATTGATTCAAAATTATTTGAAAACAATCGCGTATTGCTTGAAGAAAGAGTTTTGCAATACGACGAAGGTTTTATAAGAAAAATCAATTTTCAATCATAAATACCCTTTTAATTTTGAAAGATTAATACACAGTCGATGTTCTAGAGAAAAGAATTGTTGAGCACAACGACGGTTTTCAAAGTATCCGTCAATCCATTTCCTGGACCAAGGTTGATTCAATAATGAATCGCCCCATTGTTTCTATCCAGTTGTCACAAGCTTGATCTTTTGCAAGATCTCACATGTCACCCACCAAGAGCTTGTTTGATGTTGGCTGTAGAAGGATTTTCATCTTCATCGTGAATACTTACATATCACTCGGATGTTCTGGCAATACCACAAGGATAAAGCGTAGGACTCTTAATATATACTTACTTTCCACATTATGTGAAACAGCAAGTCTTCATTAACTTAGTGTCCTAATGAGATATTGTGGATGATCTCTTGGCTCTAGACTCAATAGTGCACATTTGGTTTCCTATGCCGGAGACTAGGGAGAGGGTCTCCTTCTTCAATATCAACAATTTCTAAGAGAAAGTCGATAGATAATGTCGGTTCCCCGTGAGAATGAAACAAGCCCTTTTAAGAGGAACTTGAGTAGCCTGGGAAGTTTAGTATAGTGCGTCACTGGGTCCATGACGTCTTGTCTTTACCAGTTTTACCTTGGTAACAACCAGTAGCATATGTATTGAACCCGGTTTCTGCCCTAAGGTTGAATTATTGGAGGGCTATTTCTTTTCACCCTTTTTCATATTCATTTCTTTTTCATTATTCAACCCCTTCAGTGCTTACCGAAACTTCATTACTAGAACCTTATTGGGTTTATTCCAGTTCTAGCTCTGTCTTAGTCCGCACTCTTCCCATATTCTCATTTTTCTCCTTTTATCATCATACCTAAGGACTCTACACTATCTAGTGGATTGTCCCTGGGTAGATCCCTCCGGCTCTGGCGGGATCGTGGGAACGAATACCTAACCTAACCATCCTTATATCACCATGCATAAAGTAAAATGGTCGGTCTTTTGGGTACAGTTCATTCTTCCGTGAAACCAATTGAAAAATCATTTGAAAAACAATCAAGGTACTTGTGATACAAGATCAAAGCATTTTGTACCTTAATAGTTTTGATCATTTAGAAAACGTCCCCCTCAACATGTGCATATGATCTTGAAATTGTTTAGCACATGGAGGGAAGAGTTCTTTGAAATATTTCTTTGAAATAATTTCTTGATCACAATTTCCTTAGAAAAAGCCATTTGATTTTCTTTGGTAAATTCTCCCTCTCAATATGTGCATAGGATATTTAATCATTTTATCACATAGAGGCAAGAGTTCATTTGAAGCACATTTACGATCACACAAGCCATTAAGAAACCATTCGCTCCCCCTCAATATGTGCATCAATATATGAAAGAGTTTAGCACATATTAGAGAGAGCCAGCACATTGAATCAAATGATCACCTTTTATCAAATTTCATATTAAATCACAAATTATTCCCCGATCAAAAATATCAAACCCTTTGAGATTTTAGATCCCAAGTGATTTAATAAGGTTTAGAAAACATGAGAGAAAATGTGGCCATGTTTAAATACTCATCTCGTTTTTGGATAAATCCTCCTCCTCAACATGTGCATTTGTGTATTTGAAATCGTTTGGCACATGGAGGCAGGAGTGCCTATAAAGGACTAAAACCGATTCCATTAAAACACATTTGAGATTTAAATCACGATCTCTCCCCCGATCAAAAATTTCAAACCTTTTGAGATTTGTGATCCCAATTGATTTAAATCATTTAAAAAATTTTAGGGAAAGACGTGGCAAAATTTAATATAGAAAAATGATTAATAAGGAACAGTTTTTTGACATTAAAGATTGTTAGTGTCAGGTATGATAGTTTTTAAGAGATTTTTTAAGTAAAATAAAACAATTTCACAATCAAACAAGAACAGAAAAAATTTCATTTAGAAAGACCTTGATTCAAAAGAAAAATCATACCATGACATAACATTAAATCTTTAGATCACCACTTAATTTCGTACAATCCGGAACTTTTATGAAGAACTATTGTTTGAAAATAATATATATTAAATCACTCTCCCCCTCAATCGATGACCGAAATCGATAATTGAGTGACATAGGTTTTGGTAAAAAGAAGTCCGGTGATTTTCAAATTTTAGTCCAATTTATTTTCAAAACAATATTTTTCCATTTTCAAAAACAATTTTATTCAAAGTTTTAGAAAAACGGTATCATCACTATTATCCCTGCACAAAGATAAGTTAGGTGGTTGAGCTGCTTCTGTTGATGTTGCTGCTGTAGGGCTTGGAAGAAAAACCGTCTGCTGATGCAGTGAGACTTCTTACGTTGCATTTTAATGCCAACTTAGGTCAAATTTAAGCTCCGTTTCTTCAATCACTTAGAAGAAAAACCATCTGTTGATGCAGTGAGACCTCTTACATTGCATTTATGCCAACTCTTCATAGAAGTCCAATTAAGCTCCATTTCTTCATTTGTCAACCCAAGATATAGTTACCCTTTCCTTTTGGCATCCAATCATCTTCAATTTTGGGATCCGGATCGGGAACATTCTTATATACCGATATACCTGCATATGTTAGTGGACACAAACAGATATATGGTGGTCGACATCACCCAAACAGCAATCGACTAATAACAGTCAATACAACATATCAATCAGATCATAAAAGGCATGGGAATAATGTGTTTATCAAACTATAGACATCTAATCTTAACAATCTTATCCTACGCACCTAGTCCTTCAACATAGGTTAACATCATTTTTAATTAAGCATATTAGGATAATTAAGAAAGTCCGTTAGATGGTATAAATTTGAAAACATTCTCCCCCTCAATCAATGACTCATTTTCTGAAAATTTTAAAAGCGCTGAAGTCATTGATTGAGTTTTGCAAATTTATAAAACTTCTGAAACTGATTGATTTTGCAACTCATTAACCACCATTTTGTTAAAACAAATATTTTTCTGAAGAATTTTAGACGGAAAAATATTTGAGTAGGAACAGCAGTCATCCGACATACTTTCCTTGTTTTGTTTTTAGGATAAGTGCACGAAATATTTGAAAAATTGGTTTAGTGCAACACTTTCCTTTCTTGAAGAGCGGGTTGCTATCTTAAATAATAGCAAACCATAGTTTAAGCCCGGGTTACAGTCTGAAATAACTGTAAGCCATAGTTTTTGACATGTTTTGGAAAAATA
Source organism: Chrysanthemum makinoi (assembly GCA_910596185.1). Classification (NCBI taxonomy): domain Eukaryota; kingdom Viridiplantae; phylum Streptophyta; class Magnoliopsida; order Asterales; family Asteraceae; genus Chrysanthemum; species Chrysanthemum makinoi. Next base: position 74,547,165 of record OU343219.1, on the reverse strand, counting down.
ATATTTACACCTTCTGCTCGAACTTCATCTATGGTCCCGTGCCATTATTGAATGACATTTCTGAGACCGCAGATGTTATCGATACCAGAAGACATGTCATAGAAAAACATATTTTGGTATTTTTGAAATTTTCTGATTTTTATGGGTTTTGAAGGTTTTATAATTTTCTATTTTGTTTTTGTTGGTTTTACATTTTTGTATTTGGTTTTCGATAAGTATTATACAAAGATAGAGAAGATGATATAGTTAAAGAAGATGATGATACGAGTACCGAGATAAGGATATCGAGCGGCACGTCGTAGAAGATAGAAGTCATCAACTCTTAAACATTCACCACCAAAGCTTTCAGGGCTCTTGAATCGAAGAAAGAAATTGAACCATCTGAAAGTGAGACTTTGGCAACTTCCCCCCAAGCCAAAAATCCTTTAGCTGGCGATTCAAAGCTTTCTTTCAAGCTTCCCTTAGCCAGGTGCACAAAGAAGCACACCATTATCATCGAACTTGCTGCTCCTTTTAAGAATAATCACCGTGATTCTTCGTTCGAGGTTATATCATCAACAAGAAGAACAACAACGTATCATCCCACACATAAAACAATCTTCTCATATTTCTTTTCTACTGACGTCTGAAGCAATCCATTCCAAAAGGTGTCAAGAGACCACTTCCCCTGAGTAGTTGAAATGATGCAGTCAATCTCTTAGACTAGAGCTCACAAACCCGAATACACATAAACCCAAAGACAAAGAAACTTATACCATCGAAGTAGCAGATGAAGTCCAATAGCCAAAGAATAACCCCGATGTATACTTTTCTCTCCCCTGAAGAAAGTGTATGAAGCTTAAGAACCCAAAGTACCGAATGCCCAAGAGAGAATAATCGATAACATGAAGTAGCATGTTAAATCAGATTATCTTTGCGGATGACAATATCTCGGATGTCAACTCCGAATAAGTGATTATATCTCGAATCACCTATTAAGCCCTCAAGTGAGACCGCCCCCAATGTACACAATTCTCTCTCCCCTGATGATTACGATAACATCGAAATCATCACACACTTGTGTACCTCTTTTTATCTTCAGAAACTTTCTATTACATCACTTCCCCCACGTCGTTGGAATAATAACACTAAAAGCCTTGATGAGTAAAACCTTGAGTTTCTCTGCGGTCATGACATTTGTTTTCCCGGGATATCTTCAATCACTTAGAAGAGTTAAGTTCATCAAGTTTACTCGCCATGAGTCAAACCTTGAGTTTATCTGCAGTAATAACATTTGTCTTCCCGGGATATCTTCAATTACTTAGAAGTATTAAGCTCATCAAGTTTACTCGCGCTTTGTGTTTAGATGTGTGTCTCCTTCCCCATTGCTGGTTTTGACACTTCAGAATCAGCAACATCTTATCAGCCCAAATACATGAAATCTTTTTGAGAAGACCATCATTAGTTCAGATATATCTGTGAGAATCAACTTGCTGAAGAAAGTGAGCAAATCTAATTTGGGATTAAATCAGACATTTCACCCTCCCCCAATTAGTGCTCTCCCCTAAACCGACAATCTGTTTAATAAATGCCCAGATTAAGAAGAAGTCTTTAGATCGTTAAATGCAACTTGTCTTTAGTCTTCTAACATGTAGCAGAATATGTAGAACAGACTGTAGACTCGACCTTCTTCAAGATTGTCCTAGTTGGGGAATAGATAGTTAACATCTTCAACTCACCAAATGCATTCCCGTTAACTTTGAAATAGCAAATCCCCTTAACTAAAATCCCTCCCAATCAAACAAGAACAGAAAGATGTTCATCAAGAAAATCGGCCTCGCAACTGGAAGCACTTTGTCATTAATCATATCAGCCCGTGTGAAGATGTCAACCAACGAATCTTAAGAAGAAACTCCATGTGAAGATGACCCGATAAGAAGAAGCTCGGTTCTTACATGAGTTTAGAGCTGTTTGACCATTTATTCTCAGATAACAATCAACATGCAGAATTATCACACTTCTTCTCCCCCTCAAGAATTGCAGGCGAAGTTGCCATTCTTGACTAAACAAGTGAAAATCATTTAAATGTATTCTATTCACACTTCTCCCCCACAAAATTAGCACATGATGTCGCCATCGTGAATATAGTTGAGCAAGTGGAATAAGAAAATAATCAACAGTAGTTTGGTTCACTTGATGACTGAAGCGCATGGAAAAAGCATGAAGCATGTTGATGAGAATGGTCATAATAAGAAGATTTCTCTTCTTCTAAAGATAATGCGCACTGAAGCGTACACATTTCTTTTCTTTGAGAACGAGGCATGAACTGTTGTGTTCATACGTCATAATGTTGAAGTACGGCCTGAACCGATGTGAACAGCGTCATAATCTCTCTCTTTTCGCTCTCTTAGCAAAATATGTAATCATCCCCATTATCATTCAGAGGCACTTTGTCGTTGATGGAGAAAACCCAATATGATGAATTTGACCCTGAAGTAGAATAACCCAAACTCGTGACTTAAACTTGCACATGTGTAACAAAGAGCGGTGTCGAGAATTCATGCCCTTTGAATCTCTAAGTACTCTATACTCTTCAACCAACCAACCATCAAGTATAAGACGGACATCACCTCTTGAAAATCCACAATTGAATGTGACACTGAGCACTACAACGTAACTCTTTAAAGTGATAGTTATTTTGAGGTGATAAGAGCCCAATTCCCCCAAGTGGTAAAAGAAAAGGTAAAAGTCACCCAACAATAACTAGATTTCCAAGTCTTCGTTTTTAATAATAAGCTTGAACAAGGATCTTGAAGAATCTTCATCCATCCATCCCCGATACCTTCAGATACTAAGTACACTCGCCCGTGATATTACACGTCAACCTCAAATAAATAATAGTGAATTAACTCCGTTGTCACATCTTTCTTGGTTAAAAGCTCAAATCTAGCCTTCTTTGACGTTTTAAGTGAACTATGATAATGGTTTTCATCCCTGACCATGGTTAAAAGCACGTAACCCCGTAAAACCATGTAATAACCAAACTGCCATGAAGACAACCCAAACACACACCTAATTCATGAAGTATACCCTTTTATCCCTTCTTCGAAACAGAAACCGTAGTACCAAAGATCAGATAAGATCCCGAAATACACTTTCCTTTTCTCCAGGATGGGTTCCATCATTACGGAATTTTACAACTCTATAGTTTAAACCGAAAAATAGATTCTTTCGCGGGATTTTACAAAACCCAGAATAAACCGTAAGATAGATCCGGAAATGCACTTTACCATTACCAGGATGTTTCCATTGTCACGGGATTTTACAAGTCTATGATTTAAACCGACAAATAGGTTCTTTTGCGGGATTTTACAAAATCAAGACAAAACCGTAAACAATGTCAGCTTGAAGGTGTTATGACAACTTTGGTTTCACTGAATATCTGTTTTAGGGGAACATGCAGCGGTTCATCAACGGTTCATTATCCAACATCATCAACATTATCAACCATCCAATAAATACTTTGGTAAACACATCATTCACGCAATATGTTGGCTATTGTAGTGACCACATGGAGAAGTAAACCCGATATACCAAACTTGATCATGAAGTAGAAATCCCCATATTTGTTACATAAACTTGTACTAATCCTCGTGAAAAAGAAACGGTGTACCCAATGTACAAGACCTCTTGACATTCTCAATTGAGTGAGACACCGAAGTGATAGCTACGTTGTGGGTTAAGCGAGAAAGAATCACAAACGTAATTAAATAGCCAAGTCTTTATCACACTCAATGAAAGCTCAAACAAGTCATCTTCACAGAAGGGTAGAAAGAAAGAAGACGAAATAAGTGAACGTGCCCGGAAAAGCTCACTTCAAACTCAAACAAGAGATACCGCACAAACAACCCCGTAGTCAATATTGTTCAACTTTCAGTTCAAGCCATGATGAAATATTCTCCGTGAAAATGTATATACCAAAGTATCAAGCTGTATAACCCATTGAATCTCATCATCATATCAAATATCATTATCAAGAATGTTCAACAACTCTCATGATCAAATCACATCGGCGCATCTCATATTAGCCCATGCTCATAAGAGCAATCCAGTTTTGAGATCCCCATCAAATATATCAAGTATGAAATATCATCTCGTATAAAAAATCAAGTTCGGATATCGTTGGTTCAAGGTAGTGTGTAATGATCCCATGATATATTATCTTCATATGGCCCAATTACATACTCCATATCCATGACATATGCTACTCGGCAAAGAAAATCACGTTTCAAATAAAAGATACCAAACTAACAATATTTCATATAGCATGTTAATACTGTGGGTTTTGAGAAGCAACATGTAAATCAAACGACACCCACGAACCAAATAAACGGCGCATATGAACCTTTCCTAGTCCACGAGACCAAGTCCATTTTGATATTACATGATCCGGGCCAAAGAATTCACATTAGACAACCGATCCAGCCCATACACATACTCTCATCCATATTTTGTCAAACCCTAAATATTCGGGTATTTATCATACACCTCACACTCACTTATTAGATCACAAACCCTAAAAACTCTCTCACACTAAGACGCAGCCACCTTGTAACATATTGGATTTCACATACACATCAAACCATAACCAAAGTAGGCGTACAAGAGATGAGTTTTAGAGAGAGAAAGTTAGAGGTTTGGGAACTTTAGTGAGAGAAAGAAAAAATATTATTATGAGCTCCAACTCTCTACCTTGGGAGGTAGAGAGTATTTATAGTACTTACATAAAACGCCACCTAACGGGCTGTGGATCAGGCATACAGTGGGTAAAGACTCGTCCGTCCTCCACGGTGTTACTAAACTAAATACTACTTAACATTAAATAACTACGACTACGAGCTTTCTAACGATTACATATACTTGAGGTGACCGACACTTTTAACTACTGGATTTTCCAAATCCTAACAATCTCCCCCTAAGGGAGGTCACCTCAAATACACATTACATTCCATAGAAAAGAAACAGATATTACATTGAGATTGTTCTTGAATTCTTGTTCATGTTCTTTGCTCAGAAACGTAGTCTTTGATTCTTCATTTTTGCATGTTTGATAATCCGAGTGGAGGTCTTTAAATTTGATCCACGTGATTAATGAGTTTTGAGTCACTTTGAGATCATCGGAAACATTAAAATCTCACTCATCCTTTGTGGTGTTGGTATAAGCATGATGTTGTGATTTTTGGACCGGACATGCTCACATTCGGATCATGATTTATTCTTATCGAGTAGCGAAACTTTCGTTGATTCATGATATTGCTTGCCAGAGAAAGCGAAGCATGGAGTGATAATATCCGAGTCATTGATGCACTAATCATGATTTCTTTTGGAATTGAATGTGTTGTGTGAGCATGCGGATATGGATTGACCGCTTCATACTCCGATAGCCACTGTGAACGTCGGGTGTACCTTCATTAGCAGAAGCATGGAGTGATAATATCAGAGTCATTGATGCACTAATCATGATTTCTTTTGTAATACATCACCATGCTCATCAAGTTTCACTTTGAAGATCCATTTTAGAGCAATGATCATAGCACAATCTGGAGCAGGTACTAATTCCCATACATCAAGTCGATAAAACTCATGAATTTCTTCTTGCATGGCATTGAACCAGCAGTCTTCATTCATGGCGGTTTTAATGTCTTTTGGTTCGACCTTAGAGAGTACGGAGTTGAAGAAGCACCATAAGGTATCGGTTGCAAGTTGTTTCCATGTGGATCGAGAGGGGTTTCCAATGATGTTGTCCAATGGGTGATCATGTGTCCATTTTCTAAGGTGTTCATGTGGTTGTTGTTGTGGAACTGAAGTAGCAGAGTCGATATCTTCTGATAAAGAAGGTTCTGATGATGATTCAGGAGCAAAGATATTTTCAAATGAAGCATCTTCATGAGTAGCAAAGGGATTAACTTCATCATTGATGCAAAACAATTCCATGATGTACATTTGAGGATTGATGATTTGTTGATGAGACAGAGTGATCAGCGTGGCTTCTTGACTTAATGATATTGAGACTGAAGGGTTCACTTCATTCAGGGGATAGGAGCGACCTCTGTTGATGGAATTGACATTTCATCAGATTCGGTTCATAGTGTTCATCAAACATTGGATCAAACAATTTCTTTAAATCATCTTCTGATGGAGGTACATATGGAGTTGCTGGAAATGAGTTTTGTACAAGGGATGAACCAATGGGACTGTTTTGAAGTGCGGGTCCAGAACTGGATTGTCCAGAGCCATTTGACCGGTCAGCTCATCGAACGTAACGTGAATTGTTTCCATGATATTTCGGTTCTCTTGTTGTAGATTCGGTAACCCTTCTTGTTTGGTGCATAACCAACAAAAACTCCAATATCTGCCTTTGCTCTTAGTTTGCCTAAGTCTTGACCATCATTAGTTGGATAACACAATGCACCAAACACACGAAGGAATGAGAGATTAGGTTTTCTATTGTGGACAAGTTCATATGGAGTTTTTCCATGAGCAGTGTGAATTAGGGACCGATTTTGAGTGTAGCATGCAGTGGCAATGGCTTCAGCCCATAGAAACATTGGAACCTTTGAGTAAATCAGCATTGATCTTGCGGCTTCCACAAGAGTTCGATTTCGTCTTTCAACTACACAGTTCTGTTGAGGAGTTCGTGGAACACTTCTTTGATGACTGATTCCAACACTTTCATAAATATCACTAAGTTGTTTATTAACAAACTCAGTTCCATTGTCTGCTCGATGATTTCGACGGTTTTGTTAAGTCGAACTGCTTGTTGTTTGATAAGTTTGATGATGATATCTGAGTTTCATCCTTTGTCCTAAGGAACTTAACCTGTGTGAATCGAGAGTAATCATCAACCACAACTAACACGTATTTCTTCCCAAAGATATTCTGCACTCTCATGGGTCCACATAAATCCATGTTAATTGTATGAAGAACATTCTGTAATGAGTTTGTAGGTTTAGGTTTGTGGGCATACTTCTTGCTTTTCCCAATTGGCATGCTGAACAAAGATGATCCTTTTCATACTTTAGTCTAGGTTAACCTACAACTAAGTCCTTTCGGAGAGATCATTGATAGTGCCGAAGTTCAAGTGATTGAGACGCGATGCCATAACCATGACTTGGTTTTTGAAGCCTTTGACAACAAACAAATAGGAGAAGACTTCATCATATCTTCGATAGAGATGGTGTATAGATTTGAACCACGTGTTCCTCTTAAAAGTTCCTTACCATCAAGTTCTCTAACGAAACAAGTATGTTTTCTAAATGCCACTTCTAGATCGGAGAATCACGAATTGACCACAGAGAATAAGTTATGACCAAGACCTTCTACGTAATATACCCTGGAGATAACACTATCACCGACAACATAATATCCATAACCCATAATATCACCGAAATGATCGTTCCCGAATCTACGGTCCCGATGAATTTGCTCACGGTTCATGAGCGCGACCGTCTCCGGTCATATGCTTGGAACAGACTGAGTCCAAGTACCACAGAACGATTTGAACGATCTGCAGTTGAACACAGACAAGAATGGATAAATGGATAATTGGGATCCCCATGCAAGAATGGGTTCCACTTGGTTAGTAACAGTGATTGGAACACCCACATCAAAAATAGAAACATCCATATCAGAAGTAGAAGCAATGGAATCATTAGGAATGGATGCAAGTCTTTCGGGTGTCAGTATTTGACCTATTCAAAGTATGTTCACTTCTTAAGGGAATAGTTCTACCAATAGGCATCCATTTTCTAGTAGGCATAGTCTTAGCATTGAGGGCAAACGATTATTCTTATGGCCAAAAGGTATCCATTGATAACATATCTTTCTAAATGTTCTTCCTGTGGGTTTCACCGTTTTCTAACTTTCTTACGCTTTTGCCTTTAGCCTTCTTAGCATGATTTTTAGCATTAACAATTTTAATGGGGCATTTGACAAAGATTAGACAAAGCATTCACACCACATTCAAGATTAGTAAGAAAACCACGCTATCAATCATTACATGTTTTGCCAAAAGTAGTAGAATCGCATTAATTACAAGACGCTTAAAGCTAACACTAGAATCAACACGATTCGTTTTATTCAAATTCTCCCTACGGTGATCTTCTACTTTCTTCCAATGCACATTCTTAGCTTGCAAGGTCCTATCATTCCTTGTATTGTCTTGAGACTTTGACCTCTCGCTTTAATGTCACCTGATTACTCCTGTGAGGGAATGGGAACATTAGTTGGTTTTGCTACTTTTGCCTTTCTTGTTTTGAAGTGTTGGGATCGTGAACTATTTGAAAGCGTCTTGAAGTTCACTTTCTTAACACTAAAGGTGCCGGATCTAACTACTTGAAGGCATACTAAGGTTCACATTCATAACATTGGGGATTGAATGAGTTGCATACTTGGCACTAGGCATGGAACAAGGTATCAAGGGATTGACTTGTTCACCTAAGGTTTTAGGGCATATTGTAATTAGGCATTCTAGAAGTTCTTGAGATCGTTTGGCATATAAGCATGCATGGCCAATTGCATTATCATGTGGTTTCTCTAATTTATCCTCTTTTACAATCTCACGAAGACATTCTAGACTATCCTTAAGGTATGAGAAATATGTTTGAATAGCAAGTTTGTTATTCCTAAGATGAGGAGGAACATATTTCACAGACAAAGAATATTTATTACCGATATGCACCTTTGAAGCACCATTCTCTCCATTGGTCATTGGCATTTTCCCTTTTCCCCGACTCTTGATTCTCAATTTCTTTTGCAATGAAGTTATTTTTTCATTATTTTTGTTACGGGTGACTTTTATTGACTCAAATAACTCATTGAAATGACGTTTAACCTTTTCATTTTCTTCTAGAAAACTCTCATTTTCCTTTTGTAAAGTATTAACCAAATTTTGAAGATGAAAATTTTGAGAATTCCGAGAATCTAAAGGAGGAGGCATTTGGGATCCAGTCACATTGTTCATTTCACCCATTAATTGAGAGATTTGGGCTTTCAACTTTCTGATTGTGTTACAATGAGCTCGAATCTGTTCGTCACGTTTGTTTATCTGAAAAACTGCATCAAACTCTGGAACATCTGAGGATGTCTTGATATTTGAGGTTTTGACATTTTTTTAAGATGTTGATATTTTAGTTGTAAATCAAAATGTTCAACTTCTAGTTTAGAAAGATGCTTTACCAAATTATCGTGATCTTCCTGATCAATTTTCTCATTAAGTTTCGAATTAATCTTTTCAAGCTCAATGACACGATCATGGGAGACTTTCTGAGCAACAGATAATTCATGAAATTGAGAAGCATTAATGGAGCAATTGTAGCGATGTAAAACACATCTTGAGCAATACATTCCGAAATAAGATTCTCATTCAAGGTATGCAAGTTCTTCCTCTCAATCTCATTACATCTTAATGCTCGCTCATAATCACTAACCTCAACTATCATTGCATCAAATTCCTTTTCCATTCCTTTTATATCTGAATCTATCCCCTTTTTAAGACTCTCAAATTGATCTTTTAGTTGTTTAAAGAAAGGCATGACCTCGGTTAGATAGCATTCTTTTGTTTGCTCAAAACCCCTTTCCCCTTCAGTTATCCCATTGGGTGTGATCCTTTTCTTACAAGTTTTCTCAAAATCGACAAATAGTTGAAGAATAACATATTGGTGATTAAGGTCTTACTCTTAGTGGCAATAGTTCTAGGAACTAAATGCATTGGTGTATTTGGAGGATACACGGTCGCTGCAGGCATTTTCCTAAGGGAAGGGTTTGTTTCAACAAGATTTTCAGACTTTTGCTTATCTAAGTCCCTTTTCCCGAAAACTTGTTCAGGTGTTAACAACGTTTGAGGCTTAAATTTGTTTAAGGAGATCCAGTTTTTCTTCTTGTAATCATGGGGTTTAATTGTGATGTTATTCTTTTTTGCATTCGGGATCTTCTAGCTTCTTATTCATTTTCTCCCTAGATGCATCATCTAATTTTCTATCTTCCTCAGTGCACTCAACGCAACTAGGTTTCTGTCTAGGTTTAAGAATCTCATTTCCATCATAGATTACATTTGAGCTACTTTTGCTATCTTCTTGTACTCTGGTTGGGTTTATCTATAATGGGAACACTATGCTTATCGCTTAAAACTTTATGCTTAGTGACCATGTGAGCAATTCGAATGGTATTCCCTTGTGCGTACAACTTATTTTCAAGCTTGTTCTTCAAAGTTTTTAGATTAGAAAAATCATTCAAAAGTTTTGATTCCTTAGCATGAAATTCCTGCTTAAGTACTTTAACATTTTCTTGAAGTTCTTGTTTTTGCTTAGCCGTTTTAGAAAGCTTTTCGTGTAAGAAGTTTAACTCTTGTTTTAACACTTCTTCTCTAAAATTACTTTTTCTAATAATTGTACGCATTTGGTTATCCAACTCCTGCTCACGAGTAGTTAACTCAAACTTAGCACGTTGTTCATAAATGACAACTCGTTCTTTATAGGCATTAAGTTCAGAGATAACAGAATCATCACGGGCACATGTAGTGTATTCATCAAAAACATAGTCATCGTTGACTGCAGAAGATGCATCACTTGGTACGACCTCACTTTCACTTTGTTTCACATATTGATCATATGGGACAACATTGATATTACCCATATTTTCAATATTTGACTCAATAATTTCAGTTGATTGTACTTTGTCATGCATCTTTTGCACATCAGCATCATCGTATAGTTTTAATACCTCCGAAATGATTTTGTCTTTGGATGGACCAGCTTGTGGTGATGAAGAGACTTTAAGAGAGAGAAATGCTAGCCATGAAAATGGTTTGTGCAGTAGGTTCATCATCAACATCGAGTCGTATGCATCACAATCGGCTACTTGAAAGCATTCGATGATTGTTGCCTATCTCCTGAATTGGTCGCTCATCCACATCTGCATCATACGCCTTGGCATTTCCTCGAAGAAACAACTCTTCTTCATCCAAAGCTGCACCATTATCCTGAGCTTGAACAAGCAACATCTTATCCACTGAAGTACTGCATTTCGAGGGCATTTTGGAGATGTGCAGCTCCTTGCAATGTGTCCCTCACCTCCACAGTTGTAACATTTGATTGGCTTTGTTTGACCCTGTTTTCCATTCCTTCCCTATTCGATTTGCACATAACCTCTACCAGCTCCACCTCTTTCTTGTTCGTACTGCCTTTCTTGAACTGGTTGCACCATAACTTTCCCATCTCTGAATAGAGCATGATTGTGAAGATTGGATGCAGATCTCATTGTTGGTGTGAAGACTGTTGGTATGTGGACTGAGAGTCAAGTTTTGTTTAACTATAAGGGCCAGTTGATTAATGAAGTGTCCCACGGCTGCATCAAAGATCGGCTTGTTTGAATCTTGGATCGGGAATGAGTTTGTGATTGCCATTACCCATGGGTATAACTTGAGATGCTTTGGTGGTAATTCCAATGTTTGAGTAGAAAGCAGTTGAATCATTTGATGAGCTTGTCTCTCCTTGGTTAGTTTTGAACTGATCAAGAATCCTTTTTCAAACATAGCATGTCTCTCATTCGAAGAAGGAAGGCATAGAGTTGCTCATAGTTTGTATTCTTCAATCCTTTGGTTAGCTTCACAGAAGTGACAAACTTATGCCATTCGGGATTCATGTTGTGCACAAACTTTGAGTTCACCAATGTTTGGCATGGTCATTCTGATGTTCCTCATGTCATTCACAAGCTTATGGAATCTTACATAGTACTCATAGACACTCTCATCTGGTTTCATTTTGAAGTGCTCAAATTCATCATAAAGTTGTGATTCTCTGTCTTCCATAGTTAATTTAGAACCAGAAAGAAGCATTTTGACATTATCCCACCTTTGCCTTGGCTTCGGTGTTGTGATTGATAAGCTTGTAGATATCTTTTGGAAGACCTTGAAGTACGATGTTAAAAGCCCTGATATTAGCATCGAATCTCTTTTTCTCATTATCATTGAGCTCATCATATGTCTTTGGTCTGTCTATTCCATAGATCATTGTTCCATCTGCAGTTGTATCAATTAAGTCTCTTGTAGTCTCAATCGATAAGGTCCTTCATCAATCGATTTGAGAATGTTGACCCCATTTTCCTTTCCAAGACAGTCTCGATTCTTTGAGCCCAAGAGTCGTAGTCAGTTCTGTCAAGCATAGGTGGACAAGTATCTGAACCAGCTGCTTGAACATCCTCAGCAACAGTGGAGATGATTGTAGGACCGTTGGTAGACATGTTAATAGATTACACGGAATTTTATAACTCTATGATTAAACCGGAAAATAGATTCTTTCGCGGGATTTTACTAAATCAAGAGAAAACCGTATTACACACAAAAGTCAACCAAGTCGCTAATAATCCTTGAACCAAGTCGCTAAGTACTAAGTTGCTAGGTAATAACAAAACAAGTCGCTAAGTACCCAAGTCGCTATGCACCAAGTCGCTAAAATGTCAAGTCGCTAAATAGCAACTCGCTACTGGTCCAAATCGCTAACACCAAGTCGCTAAGAAACTTAAGAACAAATCGCTATCAAAATTGAAAGCAAGTCGCTACCTTACCAAGTCGCTACCCGTAGTGGATAATCCACCAACAGTACTTTTTGTCGGCTTGTCTCTAAAGGCAAGTCGCTAAGCACCAAGTCGCTACCACAATAATACACTACAACTCGCTACAGACTTACAAAGCAAGAAAAGAACACCGTGACTCAAGTCGCTAGCATGAAAAAACTCAAAAACACCACTTTTCAATCCAAAAACAACCCAACCATGATGATTCAAGCCTTCTAAATCAAAACCTAAACACTTATGATGATCCTAAACACAAAAGTACAATCAAAATCCAAACTTTAACACTAGAAATCAACCAAATGATGCAAAAACCACTAAACTTTCTCAAACTCAAAAGCCACCTAAAAACCACTAGAAATCCAAAGATATGTAAGAGATGATCTAACCATGGCTCTTGATACCATTTGTAACATATTGGATTTCACATACACATCAAACCATAACCAAAGTAGGCGTACAAGAGATGAGTTTTAGAGAGAGAAAGTTAGAGGTTTGGGAACTTTAGTGAGAGAAAGAAAAATCTTATTATGAGCTCCAACTCTCTACCTTGGGAGGTAGAGAGTATTTATAGTACTTACATAAAACGCCACTTGACGGGCTGTGGATCAGGCATACAGTGGGTAAAGACTCGTCCGTCCTCCACGGTGTTACTAAACAAAATACTACTTAACATTAAATAACTATGACTACGAGCTTTCTAACAATTACATATACTTGAGGTGACCGACACTTTTAACTACTAGATTTTCTAAATCCTAACACACCTCACACCCTAATTTCTCTCAGAAAAAATATCCGCCTCCCAATTACAGATCCATTACCCCAAAAACACATTTCAGTCAACCCAATCACAAACAATCAAGAACACCTTCCACTTATCAAACCCAAAACACTCCTGGCATGGGCAGCCCCTATTCGCATGAACAAATATCCATCACCTCATATATCTACGAGTAGATTTAAGGTATCAAACCTTATCAAAAACACATGAGAGCCCTCCTTCCATAGATATCCAAAACGTATGTGGTAAGCATCAAGTGATTGAAGGCATTTCCATTCAAGTTAAGACCCCTTTTAATTTATAATTTTTTTCTTTTTAACCGAACATGGAGGAGGGATGAAATCAGTTATTGGTTTTGTTCTTCCTTCAATTTATTTGGATATTATCATTAAAGCACGGATCTGTGATGATATTTTTATGAGATGATTGGGTCTTGAGACACCTTTACGGCTATAAGAATCTGAGATCCTCTATTTCTTTTAAGTTCTTGATCTACGAAATAAAGAAACGAGTTAACATAGTTGTTAAACTCTTTCTTTGTCTTCGAATAGTATCAATAGCAATCGATCAGTGATGAGGAAAACGAGTCAAATATAACAATCTTGAAGATTGGAAAGAGGAAAAAGAATTGGATCGAATATGAGATCGATTCGTATTTTCAGTATTTCATTTGATTGATGATATGGGGTATGAGTTAGGATTATAGTTTTGAAGTTTGATGTTGTTGGGTTTGGATGTCGATGAGATAGATTTGTAATACAGATCTGTGGACACTTCATTGTTGTTTCACGTTTTCAGTTTTGATCATGGACCAGTGATGTATTGAAACTGAGGTCATGATGATGTTTGGTATATGGTTTTTGTTTTGAGGATATGGTCTTGTGGTCAAAACATCTTCTACCTTTCAGTACATGACAAGTTGCTATTTTGTTTGAGTCAAGTCGCTACCTCCCAGTCAAGTCGCTACCTAACTGTACAAACCACAAGTCGCTAAGGCTTTTAACCATACAAATCGCCAATGACTCAATAGTCAATAGTCGCTAAATTCATTTGACAAGTCGCTAGGTCTTTTTCTGTATCAAGTCGCTACTTAGCCTTATACATAACTCGCTATTGACTTTCAAGAAAGTCAACGAATAACCAAGTTGCTACAGAAATAGATAGACAAGTCGCCATTGACTTTTTGACCATACACTGAATCTGGACATAAATGAGGACAAGTCTCTAGGAAGAACATTATAACACCAGAAGCAGATAAATAACCTAGTAAAACATAAACAACATAAGAGCAATACGGACCAGATTCACAGACCATTAAAACTGAATCAAACCCCATCAAAAACCATGTTAAAAACAGTAAGGATGTTCAGAACAGTTTCAAACCAAACATCAGAATCAAGACCACAAGAGTATACATAAATCAGTTGGACCATAAAAGCTGACAAACAACAAATATGTATATACATGAAAGCAAGATACTTTATTTTGGACCAAAAGATATGCAAACATCAAAGACAGTACCAAAAACAGTCAACACATGATTCGAAGACCACACAAAATCATCAAAACACAAAAAGCTTAGCTCTGGTACCAATTGTAGGATCGAAATATTATTGTGTTGATGATTCCGGTGGTCTTGGATGATCAAAATACATGTTTGCCATTAGAGAGAGAAAGTAGATGAGAGGGAGTTTCTTGCTAGAGACTTGGTTCACAAATTATAGAAGGTTAGATTAAAGAAAAGCTCCACCCCTTCCATGGATGGAAGGGGTATTTATAGTTACAGAATACACGACCTCCTATCGGCCTGTGGATCAGGCATATAGTGGGTAAAGACCCGTCCTTCCTCCACGGTGATACACTAAACTAAACTACGCTACAAACTAACTAATAAACTACTAAATAACGTAAATAACTACAAGTCTACGAGCTAACTTATGCTAGACCATAATTGGGGTGACCGACACTTTAATATGGAATTTCCAATTCCTAACACGGGCTGCTTCTTCAATGTTATCAGTTATTCTCTCTTTGGGCATTCGGGTACTTCGGGTTCTTGAGCTTCATACACTTTCTTCAGGGGGAGAGTAAAGTATACATCGGGGTTATTCTTTGGCTATTGGACTTAATCTGCTACTTCGATGGTATAAGTTTCTATGTCTTCGGGTATATGTGTATTTGGGTTCGTGAGCTCTAGTCTAAGAGACTGACTGCATCAATTCATCTACTTGGGGGAAAGTGGTCTCTTGACACATTTTGGAATGGATTGCTTCTTGACTTCAGTGGAAAAGGAACTTGATAAGATTATTTAAATGTGGGATGATACATTGTTGTTGTTCATTTGGATGATATAACCTCGAACGATGAATCACGGTGATTATTCTTAAAAGGAGCAGCAAGTTCGATGATAATGGTGTGCTTCTTTGTGCACCTGGCTAAGAGAAGCTTGAAAGAAAGCTTTGAATCTGCTCAGCTAAAGGATTTTTGGTTTGGGGGGAAGCTGCCAAAGTCTCACTTTCAGATGGTTCAATTTCTTTCTTCAAATCAAGAGCCTCGGAAGCTTTGGTGGTGGATGTTTAAGAGATGACGATTTCTATCTTCTACAACGAGGCTGCTCGATATCCTTATCTCGGTACTCGTATCATCATCTTCTTAAATTATATCATCTACTCTATCTTTGTAAATATTTATTAAAAAGAAAATAGAAAAATATAAAACCAACAAAAATCCATAAAAATCAGAAAATTTGAAAAACACAAAAAATATGTTTTCTCAAGACATGTCTTCTGGTATCGATAACATCTGCGGTCGTAGAAATGTCATTCAATAATGGCACGGGACCATAGATGAAGTTCGAGCAGGAGGTGTAAATATTCTTTTTCCAAAACATGTCTAAAAATATGGCTTACAGTTATTTCAGACTGTAACCCGGGCTTCAAATAATGGCTTGCAGTTATTTCGGTGATGAACCCGTGCTTAAAACCATGGCTTGCTATTATTTCCAATAGCAACCCGCCCTTCAAGGAAGGAAAGTGCTGCGCTAAACCAATTTTCAAATATTTCGTGCACTTATCCTAAAACAAATTGAGGAAAGTATGTCGAAGGACTGCTGTTCCTACTCTAATATTTTTCCTTCAAAAAAATTATTCAGAAAAATATTTTTTTTAACTAAATGGTGGAAAATGAGTTGCTTGTAAATCAATCAGATTCAGAGTTTTCGTAAAAATTGAAAACTCAATCAATGACTTCAGCGCTTTTAAACTTTTCAAAGAAAGAGTCATTGATTGAGGGGGAGAATATTTTTCAAATTTACATCATCTAACGGGCTTTCTTAATCATCCTACGTGCTTATCTGTAAAAATATCATTGCCTATGTTGAAGGACTAGGTTTCTAGGATGTGATTGTTAGGATTAGATTATTAGAGTTTGATAAACACATTATTCCCATGCTTTACATGATCTGATTGATATGCTGAATTGACTTTTATTAGTCGATTGCTGTTTGGGTGATGTCAACCACCATATATCTGTTTGTGTGTCCACTAACGTATGCAGATAGATGGTTTAAAAGAATGTTCCCGATCCGGATCCCGCAGAAGCAGATGATTGGATGCCGAAAGGAAAGGGTAACTATATCTTGGGTCGACAAATGAAGAAACGGAGCTTAATTTGACTTCTATGGAAAGTTGGCATGAAATGCAACGTAAGAGGTCTCACTGCATCAGCAGATGGTTTTCTTCATCAGCAAATGAAGAAACGGAGCTTATATTGACCTCAGTTGGCATAAAAATGCAACGTAAGAAGTCTCACTGCATCTGCAGACGGTTTTTCTTCCAGCCCTACAGCAACAACATAAGCTTCTCAACCACCTAACGTATCTTGTGTAGGAAAAGTAGTGAATGATACCATTTTTCAAAATATTTGAAATTGTTTTGAAAATGGAAAAGTATTGTTTTTGAAAATAAGATGGACTTAATTTTGAAAATCACATGACTTTATTTTATCAAAACCTAAGTCACTCAATCAACGACTACGGTCATCGATTGAGGGGGAGAGTGATTTAAAATAAAATATTTTCAAACGATATCTCTTCATAAAAGTCCGTTCGTACGTATTAATGTGGTGATCTAAAGATTTAATGTTATGTCATGGTATGATTTTTCTTTAGAATCAAGATCTTTCAAAATGAAATTTTTTCTGTTCTTGTTTGATTGTGAAATTGTTTTATTTTCCTTAAAGATCTCTTAAAACAATCATACCTGACACTAACAATCTTTAATGTCTTAAATTGGTCCATTTAGATCATTTTTCAAAATTAAATCTTGCCACGTCTTTCCCCAAATTTTTCTAAAAGATTTAAATCAATTGGGATCACAAATCTCAAATGGTTTGAAATTTTTGATCAGGGGAGAGATCGCGATTTAAATCTCAAATCTTTTTAATGGAATTGGTTTTAGTCCTTCAAAGGCACTCCTGCCTCCATGTGCCAAACGATTTCAATATACATAATGCACATGTTGAGGGGGAGCATTTATCCAAAAACTAGATGAGTTTTTAAATCAGGCACATTTTCTCCCATGTTCACCAAACCGTATTAAATCACTTGGGATCCAAAATCTCAATGGGTTTGATATTTTTGATCGGGGGAGAATTTGTGATTTAATAATGAAATTTGTGAAAAGGTGATCGTTTTGATTCAAGTGTGCATTCTGCTCTCTCATATGTGCTAAACGCTTTCGAATCTCGAAGCACATATTGAGGGGGGACAAATGGTTTCTTAATGGCTTTAGTGTTCATGGATGTGCTTCAAAACAACTCTTTCCTCTATGTGATAAAATGATTTAAATTATCCTATGCACATATTGAGGGGAAGAATTTACCAAGAAAATCAAATGGCTTTTTCTATGAAAATTGTGATCAAAGAAAATATTTCAAAGTCCTCTTGCCTCCATGTGCTAAACAATTTATAAATCATATGCACATGTTGAGGGGGAGGTTTTCTAAATGATCAAAAAAATTAAGGTACAAAATGCTTTGATTTTATATCACAAGTACCTTGATTGATTTTTCCAAATGATTCTTCAATTGGTTTCAAAAAGGAATGAACTGTACCAAAAGACCGACCATTTTACTTTAAGTATGGAGTTATAAGGATGGTGAGGTTAGGTATTAGTTCCCACGATCCGCCAGAACTGGAGGGATCTACACAGGGACAATCCACTAGATAGTGTAGAGTCCTTAGGTATGATGAAAAAAGGAGAAAAATGAGAAATGGGAAGAGTGCGGACTGAGACAGAGCTAGTAATGAAATAAACCCAACAAGGTTCTAGTTATGAAGTCTCGATAAGCACTGAAGGGGTTGAAGAATGAAAAAGAAATGAATATGAAAAGGGTGAAAAGAAATAGCCCTCCAATAATTCAACCTTAGGGCATAAACCGAGTTCAATACATATGCTACTGGTGTTTACTAAGGTAACACGGTATTGAATACAAGACGTCATGGACCCAGTGACGCACCGCACCTAACTTCCCAAGCTACTCAAGTTCCTCTTAAAAGGACTTGTTTCATTCTCACTGGAACCGACATAATCTATCGACTTTCTCTTAGAGATTGTTGATATTGAAGAAGGAGACCCTCTCCCTAGTCTCGGCATAGGAACCAAATGTGCACAATTGAGTCTAGAGCCAAGAGATCATCCACAATATCTCATTAGGACACAAAATTAATGAAGACTTGCTGCTTCACACAATGTGGAAAGTAAGTATATATTTAGAGTCCTACGCATTATCCTTGTGGTATTGCCAGAACATCCGAGTGATATGTAACAATATTCACGATGAAGATGGAAAGCCTTCTAGAGCCAACATCAAACAAGCTCTTGGTAGGTGACATGTGAGATCTTTTCTAATGATCAAACTTGTGACAACCTGGATAGAACGATTGGCAAGGATTCACTCGTGAATCAACCTTGGTCCAAGAAATGAATTGACGAATACTTTTGGAAAAACCGTTCGGTGTGCAAATCTTCTTTTCTCTAGCACATCGAATGTGTATTCATATTTCAAATTCAAAAAGTATCTCTGATTGAAAAAAATACTTTTGGAAAAACCGTTCGATGTGCAAATTTCTTTTCTCTAGCACATTGAATGTGTACTCCTTTCAAATACAAAAAGTATTTTTGATTGAAAATTGATATTTCTTATAAAACCTTCGTCGTATTGCAAAACTCTTTCTTCAAGCAATACGCGATTGTTTTCAATTCAATCTTTCATCAATCAGTGAATCTCATTTAACTGGTTCACTCACTCCGTGTTGTCTTCTTTGAGATGTTCCAGTTTGAGAACAGCTAGAACAGCTGCGAAACCCTGTCAAGGAGATTCTTTGGAATTATACCAGATCACAGGCAGTACTTGTACTGATCAACGAGGAACCGTGGGCCGTGTACCTCAATTCAACGAAAGTGATCAAAGACACTTTCATGCGCTTTATTGCTAACTGTTATTTGCAGGTACATTTGGGACGGTTGTACCTGATCAAAATTGAGGAGTCAATCCAAAGCCGCATGCTCATAGCATCCACACTTAATTGAAGAAATCATGACCTGTGCATATCTACATAACACGCTCGATATTTTTATACTATGCTTCTGCTACGCAGCTGCAAATATCATGAACAAGTATAGCTTCCGCTACTCTGATGGAAAGATGTCATGATTCAAAAGTGTGAGCATGTCGGTCTGAAATTCACAGATTTACTGTGGCTGATGATCTCAAAGAAAGCTTGAAGATCATCAAATATGTGGATCAATTCAAAGACCTCCACTCAATGTACAAAACTATGCGGACTTTAAAGAATCGCTACTAATGCACAAAGATTGCGGAATTTGAAGAATTGAAGTCTACGAGCTCGAGAACTAAAGACAAAGAAAGAATGCTAGGATGCAAAATGTATTTCATGGGGTGACCTCCCTTAGGGGGAGATTGTTAGGAATTGGAAATTCCATGTTAAAGTGTCGGTCACCCCAATTATGGTCTAGCATATGTTAGCTCGTAGACTTGTAGTTATTTACGTTGTTTTGTAGTTTATTAGTTAGTTTGTAGCGTAGAATAGTTTAGAGTAATTCCGTGGAGGAAGGACGGGTCTTTACCCACTGTATACCTGATCCACAAGCCGTCAGGAGGTCGTTTACTTTGTAACTATAAATACCCCTTCCATTGATGGAAGGGGTGGTGCTTTTCTCATAATCTAACCTTACATTTGTGAAGCAAGTCTCTACCAAGAAAACACCCATCTCTTTACTTTCTCTCTCTAAATGGCTAACATGTATTTCCATCATCCAAGACCACCCGAATCATCAACACAATAATATTTATGATCCTACAAATGGGGACATTCAATTGGAAATGAGGTAACTTAAGCAATGTAATGAATTTGATATACTTGGGCTCGTAATAAAATGGTGTGCAATGTATTCTCCCCTGTAGGTTTGAAATATAGTATAAACTTGAATAAAACGGGGCTATGAAAACTCACTTGATACAATGATATGATGGCAAAAGTGGATACACTGAAATGAGGCGCAATCTCTAACCGCGACCTATTATGAATGATATGATCTCATATAAGTTATGAAATAATGTTATACATGCAAACTCATATGATATCCATACCACTTGTGCATTTTTGAAAATAAAGTTTATCGTCGAAAAATAAGTTTATAACATGATGTCAAGTTATAAATTACTTTATAAATACTTACGTTGAAATAATATCCTACGATAGTCATTTAGTGATTTATTAAGAGATTATAGTTTTTCGTCGTAAAATAATACACTTTGACAATTCATGAAAACGACTAACTTTGAGTGATCGTAAATTATTCGTTATATCTTTGTTTGACAAACGGTTAAACATTTTAGAAAATAGGCTAGGTGAACTCACTTTACTTGAAGACATCGTTTTCTAAAAAATATTCTATCGATATGAAAAATGGCTCCAAACATGGTCACTTGCGATAACCATTTTGGTCTAGTAAAAATATGTAAGTGTTATTACTTGTGAAAATTAGTTACGATAACTCTATTTAAATCGCGTGTAACTTAGTCGTTATAAGTCCGTTTTCTACGTTTTATATATCCTTGGTTTCGTGTTAATATATACTAATATATTTTTGATAAATCGACTCATTTAGACAATGTTTAAAACTCATTTTAGCCCTTAAAATAACCCTTAACAGCTTACCCTTTTTCAGAAAATTAATTTTCGTCGCAAAACTTGAAAATAGCGTAACTTCTTAGTTATAAATCCGTTTTAACCCGTTCAAGCGACCACGGTTTCATTTTAAAGTCTATTTTCTGAAAATATAAACCAAAATATTCCATGACCTGTCGAAATTTCCAGATTTTGTAAAAACGATCAGACCTCAATTCTAAGTTGTCGAAAATGATTTTTCTATCGTAATACTTGTTTCAATCACTTCAAATCAACACCAAATCTATTCTAAACCTACCATACACCTTATTAGGGTGTCATGGGTTCCTAAACTTCATCAACAATGATATGTTTCAAGGGATTAATTATAGGATGATTAAAACTCATAATAAGTACTAAAAACAAATAAAAGTGGTATAAATACATATGATACTTGCATGTTTTCTTACTAAAATGATAAAATAACTCAAGTATAAATATGAAAGAGTAATAAAAATTATAAGAAGCTTACAAGTATTATGATGAGGTTTAAGTAACTAGGTTTCCTAAATACTTCTTGGTTTTTATTTCAAAACCTAAATAGAAGTATACTAGCGTTTATATAATCACTTGAACTTGAAAAACTTATGATTTCTTCCTTGTTCTTGCCTTGGCCGAATATCACAAAGAGAAAGGAGAGGGTTTTTGCCTTTTACACTTTTTATTATGTGTTAGTATGTTTCTTAGTTTAGAAAATAACTAGTATATTACATGCCTAGTCACAAGAGGAGTATGTGTACATCTATCTTGAAAGATTTTTAGTAAAAACGGTGACTAAGGGGGGGTTTAGGTCGGCAAGGGGTAATAAGGGAAAAAGGTGGTGAAATTTGGATGAATAAATGTGTTTTATGTTAAGTGTAGTATGTATTTGATACATATAATTAGTTATTTAGGGTAGCGTTAGCTAGAAATCGATTTTGATGGAACAAAATAAATATATCGAAGTCGAAAAAACTATAAAAATACATTTCTCACAAGTATTGAGTGGATAAATAATTTTTCGAATAGAATTTACGAAAACCTTCGTAATTGTTTATATAATAATTTATATACCAAAATAAATTCAAAACATCGGGTAAACTAATAATATAATTTTTATAGTCTTAAAATGAGTATAAAAATATATCAGGATAATTGTTGGAAGTGTCGGATCAATTATTCAAAATAAATGATCGTGCGATAGCGTTTATTTAATAGATAAATATACGTTAATAAAGTATGCAAACCCATGCATGAACTAATATGATGATGATGTACTGATGATATGTAGACTAACTCTAGTCTATATTTAATGTTCTCAATGATTTTTCATGAATACGCAGCTAAACCCTTACGGTCACGCGAATTTGATACTCGTAAACCTAGTTTACGAAAAATGATGAATAGTGAAGTATGAACAGTGATTTTTCTCCGGGAATGAATAGTGTTTCATGAATAGTAAAATTTTAAAATAACATCTCAAAGTTCAATACCCGACCTAAAAACGATTAATAGTAAAATGATGAATAGTAACCAGTGAATAGTAAATTCCCGAGATGAATAGTAAATTTGAGAAATGACCTGAAATTGCGAGTTGTCACATTATTAGTTAAAGTGTTAAGTATGAAGAAAAAGATAGTAGTATCTTTTGTAAAAAAAGAAAAGATTTATGGGGTTGCATGCATTAAAATGGCAGACTTGGGCTGCTTTCAGCGAGTTTCTCTTTTAGGTACATTTCATGATCAAACCTGTTTGAGTACAGTGCTAGTAAATTGGATGAAATTCACACCTTTACGACTTTAACCCGAGTGTTTCTTCACTACTATACCAAAGGGCCTTGGGCTTAGCGGTATTCATGACAAACTTATGTCCTGAACCAAGATGGAACATGTAATCTTAGGACGTGAACCAACTAGAACGGAGTTGTTTTGTGCCTGCTTTTTCTAATGAAGGAATCAATTCAAGATGTTATTGGCGCAACTGTTGCATCGCCTTGTTCTTTGGTCTCGGTATGATAACCTTGTTTAACTTTTGACATGTTATAAAAACTAAATTCATTTATATCAAACGTTAACTTTATTAAATACGGGTTGTTTATATGTAGGTGCAGTGGTGCGTGAGGATGATGCATGATGACCAAGACAATCTCATTCTAGTTTCCTTTCAATTTATTATTGTTGAATTACCATGAAATTGAGACCATGTGGTTCTACTTTCTTCCATGTTATGTTATTGTTCCATGATGGATCAAGACAGTTTCTACTTTTTTTTTTCATCTATTTGGTTGGAAACATATATTGGAAATGATATATTGTATTGTTTATTGAATTATATTTCTTTTGTTACAAATTTTATGTGGTTAATTGTTTTGCACTTTTTTATTTTGATTACTCTTAAAATGTATTACTTAAACATGAATTGTTTTATATATTAATTAATTAAACAGGTTTACGGGAGAGAAGGTATTATATATGTATGTATTCATCTTACGAAAAAAAAATTGGTCCTAACAAAGCACTTCTTTTTGCGATCCTTTTGGTTATGCACTATGACATTGTCCTATTGAAATACCTTTTAAGACACACAAATGTGTCCTAAAATATAAGAGAAGAGTAGGCATATATTGAAACACTCTAAAGCGTCTTATTATGTTATCTATCAGGACGTTATTTTAGTCGTATAAAACATGTTATGGGACTAAAGAATTAGTTTCATAATGTTTATGTTTCTTAGGACCTCAATAAGTGTCGTAAATATCTATTACAACCCTCACATAAATGACACATTTATATTGGTCCTACTAGGTTAAAGGTCTTATAAACATATTTTTTATGATACTAACTGGCGTCTTAAAAAACCCCTTTTCGTGTAGTGAGTGTATTTATGTATTTAAATATATTTTGTATTTAAAAAGTATATCACAAGTATTGATACATTGTACTCCCTATCTAACAAATCGCTCAAAAATAAACAAGAGTGAGACCTAGTCGCGCTAGAAATATGTACTATTTTATTATATAAAAGACTACTTTTCACCAAAAGACCCCTAAATAATGTGGGCCCCAGTCGCCCAACAAAGTATATAGTATAAGTAGTATTATGTAAGTATATGATAGAGCCAATGATAGGAACACTTAGTACTTTTTTATGATAGTCGCCTAAAAATTCTGGATGATCTTCGCCTATTAGACTTTTAAAGAAAATGAAATTTTTGAAAACACTAAAGATGAATGAATGTGTACTTGTGAGGTATTCGTAGAATTTGCCCTTAGAGCATAGGGTATGGGTATGTTATAACTGCGAAATACATTCTTTTTAGACTAATGGCATGCAATTGCCATACCACCCTAACATACCAAATACATTTGAGCCACTCCATCAACTCAAGCCAAATGAAACTTTATTTATTTATTTATTTATTTATTTATTTATTTTTTTTTATGAGTGGGTGGGTATTTTTAGTGGTATTTTGTGGGACATAATAACATGTTAGTGGTGTGTTAGGCTGGACACACTCGTGACCCGTGTCAGGAGTGCGTGTCGACTTTCCTCCTGCCCAGAACTGGACACGCCAAATCGTCCGCAGTTGATAACCCATTTTTTATTTTTTTAAATTCAAACATTTTAAACAACAAATTTAAAATTCATTAAAATAAAAACATTACAATATATTAAAAATTAAAACGATACGAAATACATAAATCATAAATCTTAATCGAATGCCCCGCATGCGAGAATCATACCGAGGAGACCGATTCCAGGCAAATTTCTCGACGTCGCGAGCCAAACATTCCTTGTCTAGTAGAGGTTGCCCACCAAATCTAGCAGACGAACTTGATGCACCTACACTATCGGTTTTGTTCTCCTGATAGCTCCAATTGATTTTGTTGCTGATGTTGTTCTGTATTTGTTGAACACACCCCCGCAACTTGTCAGCAATGTCGTCATCTTTGCGGGCTTCATCCATAAAAAATTTGTCGATCACAACTTTTCGTTCATGCGTAATGTCGTTGCAACTCATATAGTTTTCTATCATATGTTGCTTCTCTGCCCTTGCCTGCTCAAACAGATTGATAACGTTTATAATAGCGTTTTTCGAGCCTCATCGTCTTCTTCGCGCTGATTTTTAACGTACATTTGCATATTTTCAACGGAATGCGGGAGACGGTAAGCCATAATAATCTTGTGTTGAGAAGTAGTTTGAGGTTGAATTGTTTTTGAAATTTAGTGTTTGAGGTTGGTATTTATAGGATGTAAAAAGTGGTAAAGTTTTTTTTTAAATGTTGATTTTTTTTAAACGGTAAAGTGAGAAAAGAAGTGTGTTTCAAAGTCGGTTGGATTTTCAACTGATATCAACTTTTTGTGGCCTCGACCGACTTCACGACCTATAGTCTACACTCGAGATGACCGATTTTTAAATCGGTCGTCTTTTGTAATTTAGATGCCCAACCGACTTGGGTTATCCCACTGCGTCCAGCCTTATGAGGGAGGATGTTTGAGTAATTGGTGTGTTATTTGAAAGTGTATGATGTAACGCTGACGTGACATACCAATAACGTGTTATTGGGTCCTTGCATATACCTTGATCTTAGGCTGGACGCAGTAAGCCTATCCGATCGATCCCCACTCGATCATGTTACTGTGGGAAGTCTCGATCGCATGTTTTTTTTATTAACTCGATCGTATATACGATCGAAACAAACACACACATAAAACAACACTCTCACTTTTTAATTAATTTTATTAAAGATCGTCTTTATGGGGCCGTGAGCATCCACCAAAGTCGTTGGAAAGAGAAAGGCGGCGTGGTGAGAAAATGAGAAGGATTCGCTCTTTAGAGGCGATCGATGCATGGGGTTCGGTTTGATGAATGCCGATCGGCATTGGCATTGCCTTGAAATCGGCATCATGCGGTTTGGTGGGAGGGAAACTAGAATCGGCAATATACCCCAATTTGGCATGAAGGAAATATGAACATTTGAAGAAAAAATATAACCGTTGGAGTATTAATGCACTAAAAAAATTTTGAGATATATGTTAGGCATGGTTGTCACTAAAAATCAATTGTTAGGGATGAGATTGGTATGAGATGAGACGTAACGCAGTTAATATTATGAATTTAGGCGAAGATAAAAATCTTAGCGATGATCACCAACACCATAATTAGACAAAACCTAGTATATAACACCAAACACCCGCACACACAGCGAATTAAAACTCATGTCAGTTACTCGCCACGTTGCATTTCCAAGCTGATCACTAACCATCCTCCACCTATATATACATACACACACATGACCACCTTAAAACCCAAACTCACTCATTATCCATTAGACACTTTCTCTCTCTCTCACACTTACACCACAAAACACACAATAATGACTCGTCCGTACAGATTCCTATCAACTGTAACCAACTCAACAACAGAATCACCTGAAGTAGTCTCAGTCGAATCAGATTTCGTAGTTATATTCGCAGCTTTATTATGTGCTATAGTATGTATAGTAGGTGTAATAGTCGTAGCCAGATGCGCGTGGTTACGACGCAGATCAATTGTGAGTGAGACACCTCATCATCAACCTTCAGGTAATAAAGGTATTAAAAAGAAGTTCGTTGACGCGCTACCTAAGTACGCGTACGGTTCAAATAAAGCAGCCGACACTGGAGGAAAACTTTCCTCTAGTGATTGCGCTATTTGTTTGGCGGAATATGTCCAAGGAGATGAAATCCGTGTTTTGCCTCAGTGCGGACACGGATTTCATCTAGGGTGTATTGATAAGTGGTTAGGATCACACTCGTCATGTCCTTCTTGTAGACAGATTTTGGTGATCACTAGGTGTAACAAGTGTGGTGAGTTTCCAAGTGTTCAAGGTAGCAAAATTTCGAGTTCCAGTTCCAGCTCAAATATAACTCAATTACCTGTATAATTTAGTTGACAAAAGTTGTCCCTGGGTTAGTCTGAAAACTGTTTTTCACATATTATATGGTTGGACATGTTATGCGTTGATAGATGGTTATTTACATTTCGCAAAAAATGTTGTCAAGCTATTTGTATAACTTGTGCTATGGCACAATGATTGTAAATATGTCTTTGTTGTAAATGGTAGAGTTGCATCGAAAATAGAAATAGCAAAAAAAAAAAAAAAAGTGTATTTTATTTGAATGGATGAAGTTTCTACCTTATCTTATCTTTTTGGATCTTTGCGATCAATTTGATTAAGATTGAAACAAGCTAACTAACATAAATTAACATTACAAATTTTAATGGTTGTTGACATTTTGTTTTGTTGTTACTAATTATTTGTTTTAGTATCTGTTTGACATGATCCTATGTTCAATTGGATGTTGAAAAAGTTGTTGTAGGAATGTTTGAAACATAATGTGAAGAAAACACTTTGTAATAGAATACTTAAACTGTATTAAGTATCTTTTTGGAAGTTAGTGTGAGGAACAAGAGATCTATTTTGTTGATTGTTAGTGCTTCGATTGAGATATATACTATAATATAACCATCAATACCAATGGCTGCCATTTTTCCACCACCTCGGCGCCATTAGGTCGCCAAAAGGCTTCCGCCATTTCAATATAGGCGCCAAAGGTATTTTTTAGCGTTAATTAGGATGCGAAATAAAATAAAATAAGGAAATAGAAGAAAAAAAAGTGAGGAGCCACGATAACGTGTTATTGGTGTGTTATAAAAGGAGGTGTTTTAGTTATTGGTGTGTTATTGGGAGGGGTATGATGTGGCGCTGATGTGACATATCAATAACGTGTTAAAGGTTTTCACCTCACCTAGCACTCTTACTTACAAAGGAAGACGCAAATTAGAGCAAGTAACTATACCTAATAACTGTTTTGTCGGCTATTAAATAGGTAGTTGTGAGTTTGTTAGGTTTCGTGCCGATTCATAAATATCTTTTTGGATATTTTTAATGGAAGAAATATAAATCTTATGCCTAATAATCATCATGGCTACTTGTATATCAATAATTTGATTTGTAAATTTGAAAAAATGATTTATGAGAAATTGAGGAAAGAAAATGCATAATACATTAATAAGATTTTAATGGTGTATGGCTGAGTTTTAACTAGTGATGCTTTTTAAAAGTAATTGTTGGTGTGGTATCTGTTTCACCGTTTTATCGATGTATGTTTTATTGTTCGTTGAGGATGGAAATCATGGATTCCGGTTCATATTATTTGGGATTGATGTTGTATAATTGTTTTACGTTTATCTAAATTATGATTTGTTGGAGAACTACTTTAATTCAAATCTAAATCATATTGGCGATGGCCTACAATCATCATTGTTGGGAGAACTACTTCCAAATTCAAATCTAAAGCGAGGTGAAATCAGATTCGTCCCTCGTTCATCAAGAATTCATAATGGGATGGACATTAAGGAAGGAAAAAAAATAACCTTTGTGGAATTTGCAAAAAAGGTTGTCATAATAGAAAAACGTGTCCTTCTAGGCCTAGAAGAATGGATGTCGATCACTAAACAACTTGCTATCAAGGCATTTGATTAGTTTTTTCATAAAATAAATAAATGCTTACATTTTTTTAGCTTTTGTTTGACCCTTAAGTTACTTTTCACATGGTTCTTTCTGAGACCAAGCATATTTAGGTGACTAAATGATGTTAGGAGCATTGCTCGATGAAGAACTAATGCTACAAATAATTTGCAATATTTTTTAGTTGGCATAAACTATTATTTGAATATATTTTGTTGTGTTTTTGGATTAATTACCTTTGGTTTTGAACGGTAAAGGGCTCATTTATCGATGCATTGTTGTTATTGTGACGCTTGACTTGATTAATAACTTAATACTACAACAGAGGCTTGGTACTTACTTTATGCATGTTTGTGCACTGTATTTGCATTGGTTAGTTCATGAAACCTTTAATTTTAGTTCAAAAATATTAAAGTTCATATGCTACTTCTCGATTGGTGTATGAATATATGTATGTAGAGAGCGAGGGAAGCGAGATGTTTTTTAGCTAAGGTAACAGCAAATTCAGCATTAAAGCGTGTCAAACTTGACATTTATTTATTTTTATTTTATTATTTTTTTAACTCAATTTTTAGTTTTCTTACAAACTTTTTTATTACATCATATGTAGAGAAATGATATTTCATCCTGCTGCTTATTCCTACTTTTATTCCTACCACAGGATTTATGAGTGGAGATAAAATATATAATATTAGACAAATGCTAACTTGTTCTTACGAGGTTGTGAATGTGATAAAGCATTGAGATGGTTTTAAATGTCTTTAAAAGGTCGAGATAAGTAGGATGAGGATCGCCGATCCCTCTGATCCCATACAATTGTCACCAGTTTGTAAACAAATGATAAAAGAATCAAAGCGCTTTATAACACTACTCAACGTCAAAAGATAAATTCATAGTAATATCCTCTTGAAAATGACAAAGTTCAAATTTCAAACACTAAATAATAACAAACACAAAAAAATCAAGTTTCAATGGATTAAATTAGCGATTTGTGAATAATATTACATAAAATGAGTCTTAAGCGTCTTAAAACATACGATCCATCTACATGATTTCAAGCAAACAAACGTTTCAAAAGTTGCATACCAAAACATACCATATGATTAGTTTTAATCACAATGAAGTAAAGTAAATTGAATTATTGAACACTTTTAGACTATAATCTATTTAGAAAAGTAGAAAACTAGGTATAAACTATAATCTAAATAGAAAACAAAACAACAGTGGTTTACTTATTAGAAATTAGTAAAACATACGTTTGTTTTTTGCCTAAGCAAGTGAGATGGACTTAAAAGTGAAAAAAAAAAAAAAAAAAGGTTAACTTTCCAGGATCGGCGTGACTATCCCTACGATCTTCACGTGCGATCCCTACGATCTTGCCGATCCTACCACATATCGCGATCCTACCACTGCGATTACCACACGGTTTTGGCTGGTAAACCGCGTAAACTCAATGCAGATACTACTTGGTTTACTCGATCTTAACGGTACTTGGTTCTTACAAAAGACTAGTAGCCATGATGATTATTAGGCAAGGGTAATTTGGTCATTTCACACTGACAATGATGTATTGTTTATCAATATATGCACAATCTATGCACTAACAACGTAAAAAGTATTTTGCTAGTTCTTTATATACTACTTAGAGAGTTGGCCTAGCATACGAAACTTTACATCTGGGGAATTTCATTACAAAATACCACGTCACAAAAAAATCAATAGAGTTTAAAAGCATTTTTATTATTTCATATTTTTATAATTTAAATATCTCTTAAACCGTTAATCGTTAAGTCAAAATATTTACACCATCGCGAAGAGCATTTAATTATCTTTCTATAGACGGACACTTTGATATACTTTGAAAAAGAAAAAAATCCGCGTTTTTAGGTACTTTTTACTTTACTTGAAATTTGCATGAAAAAAATCATATATGATTAAACACTAATTTGAATATCACATGTGATATAGATATGATATGTGATATCACATGCGATATGATATATATATCATATATGATATTACACTAATATCACATGTGATATTACATATCATATCACGATATAACAATATCACATGTGATATTCAAATTAGTGTTTAATCATATGTATTATCTATTCGATAACATCAAAATGAAGAAAAATCGAAAAATACGAAAAATATTTTTTGTCGAGTATATCAAAGTCCTATCTATAGAAGATAATTAAATACTGTCACTAATGATATTTTTTTAAACTAACGATTAACGGTTTGAAAGTTATTAATATTTGAAAAAAGAGGATGAAAGTGGGTTTTTTAAATTGTTGGAATTAATCTCATCCATTAGATCAAATAAAAATGGATGGTGGAGATTGATCCCTTGATATGTAAATAATCTTTTGTCCTCAAATAATCTTAAATCATACTTTTATTCCTACTTTATTGTATTGACAATGGTGTATTGTTTATCAAAAAAATGGTATGGTGTTAGTGTTAATAGTTAGACTAAACAACCTAATAGTACAAATTGTAACATCTTGATTTTTTACTTCCTTTAGTAAAACCTATTTAGCAAATGCCACAAATTGTAAGTTCTTGATTTTTGACTTCCCTAAATCAAACATATTTAGCAATGCACAACCAAAAACTATCAGTTGCAATAACAACCAAATTTTATATTCAGAGTATGCCATTAACAAAATCAAGGGCTTTTTATTTATTGATTTCACTTAACATATGTTTGACTTTCGTAAGTCAAACAATTTCACTTACAATATTCTGACTTCCCTAAGTCAAACATATTTAGCAATGCCTAACAAAACACTAGCAGTTACAATAACTAAACACACACTTAGCAAGTATCGCTACTTTTCGCATCATCCCTTTCCTTCCTTTCCTTTAGATATTTAAACGACTTCAAGTTTTGAAATCCTCCTTTCCAAATCATCAACCTCACGGGAACCCATATATCAGGCCCCTCTTGCTTCTCCTGTTAACACCCAAAAGCTCTTCATAGTAGTATTTTTTTTGCCTCAACCAATTCAGAATCTCATCTCAACTCCTTGGGTATCTTTTCATGCAGAACCATATTCAAGTGGATCAACGCCAAATCCCTCAAGAACAAAATCAGAGAGAAAATAGTTGTCTAAAACTTTTGCCCACTCCTCTTCAGTAGACCTAATGTACAAAACATTCCTCTTAACGTTTTGTGCCATTGTTAGTGATTAGGGTTGTGTCAAAATAGGGTGTGTTGTTGTTGAGCAGAGTTTTATCACATAGGGGAACAATAAAAGCGGTGTTTGCAAACAAGGCTACAAGGCCGATCAATAAGCCGATTGATTGGTCTGCAAGACACTTAAAACCTTCCGATTTATGTGTCGGTCAAACAAAATCGGTCGGTAGGTATTGGTCAATAATGGTCAATGACGATTAATGGTGGTCAAACTTGTGAAAACCTTCATATCTTGCGAAAATACTTAAAACTACCCAAAATTGTTTGAATAACTTATGGTCATTGTTTATATCATTCAGATGTTTTCAAGAAAAATATTGCGATAATACATAAACTTGTCGAAAATACCTAAAACTTGTGAAAACCTAAAATTTCCGAAAATACTAAAACTTCTGTGAAATGCTAATCAGATTAATCACGATTAATCCCTTTAGACCGATTACAAGCTACAGGGAGGTCGACGCTGGGCTTCATAGATTCCATTTTTTGCAACATTGATAAAAGGGAAACGGGTTGGGTTGGATTAGCTAAGGTGTAGTCACAAAAGTGATTGGTCTATTATGCCCTTGAATATATAACTAAAAACGGACGTTGACCGAGACCAAATGAGTCAAGGGACGCAATCGGCCTCAAAACCCCCAACTTTTGGACTCATGGTGACAATTTTCTCAAGTTTTAGGCCAGGCGACGCTATTGGGCAAGTTTAGAAACCAACGGTGTATTTTTGTCTTACTTTAATGTAGTTTTTTCTCTCCTCATTTAATTTAAATCCAAATCTTAAATCCAATTCAAATCACAATCCAGATCCTAATTATAATCTCAAACCCATCTACAAACCGGGTACTAATTTCTCTAAATGAGTAATGGCAAAGTACATTTGTGTGGCATGGTGGTCCTAAGTTTGATCCATGGGGGTCTGAAGCGATTATTAAGAACTGTAGTTTGGAATATTTTTTGTAGTTCACTTTTTCGATCTCGAATAGTTTGTTAGGGGGAGAGGTGGTAGCACAATACTGTATTCCCACATTAGCGTCCTCTATCCAATAAAAACCTTACAACTCAAAACTACTCAATTCTACTATAACACTACCCAAATTGGTGGGAGAGGTACCCAATCCTACCCAATTTCTTTTTTTAGTATAAACCTCCAAAAAGTGGTACCCACGTCACTTTTGTCCTTCACCCAACAAGAGCAACACTTCACTTCTCAATCGGTTTCACAAGCCGAATCATTTACCGATTTCACCTACCCGATCGACAAGGGGCGGTGTTGCCGACAAACCCGATCTGCACCGCCTCCAAGACCGCTTCCACTCCCTCCTCTCTTATAGTGTTATTCTTGTGAAGATTTTTAGAAACCAATGAATGATGAGCTAGGTGAGAATATATTGCACTGGAAAAGCCATATCTTCTTTTTGTCAAATTGTTCAAAGTAA
The DNA here is from genome assembly GCA_910596185.1 of Chrysanthemum makinoi. Classification (NCBI taxonomy): domain Eukaryota; kingdom Viridiplantae; phylum Streptophyta; class Magnoliopsida; order Asterales; family Asteraceae; genus Chrysanthemum; species Chrysanthemum makinoi. The sequence continues at coordinate 74,513,387 of OU343219.1, read as the reverse complement.
ACCTTTTCGGCTATCGAGTTAGATAGTTTGAGTTGGGTCCTACTCACAGATGTTGGTGAAGGCTGCGCTCCAACGAACAGTGTAAAGTGCTCTTTTAGATTTTTATATACAGTAAAAAGGTTTTGGTTACAAGCACGGTGTGTTCCATGTCTATCTTCTTTTATGGGATACGTGAATTGATACTTACATCATATTTTTTGATATATGCATTATAGTATGTATGAGTACAATCTTTTTGTAATGTATAAATTGTATGTGCGTCGTAAAAATACTAGTATGAGTATCACCTCCCATAGGATATGTTATAGGAACTTTTATGGGTTCATTTTACAAACCGCGAAGCACATAATATAACATTGTGATGCACACTGTATAATTTAACGATGCGTGCAATGATTGAGAACCTCCCTGTAAAAATTCGCATAAACTGCCCCTTCTTTTATATGTGAACGTCAACATGAAGATTTTTTGGATTTAGTTGCTTGAACATAA
>OU343219.1:74443806-74512795 GCA_910596185.1 Chrysanthemum makinoi | reverse complement strand
AAATGATATCGAAGATCGATGTGCTTTGATTTCAAATGTTTAACAGAGTTGCACGAGATCGCAATAGCACTCCAATTGTCGCAGTACATCGGGATTCTGTCAAATACGTAACCATAGTCTTTGAGTTGTGTTCTCATCCAAATGACTTGAGCGCAACACGCCGACATGGCTACATATTTTGCTTCGGTTGAGGACAGCGATGTACAATCCTGCTTCTTCGATTGCCATGACACCAGTTTATCACCAAGAAATTGTAATGCTCCTGAAGTACTTTTTCGTGAATCTAAGCATCCTGCGTGATCAGCGTCTGAAAAAGCTATTAGTTCAAAACCAGAATCCTTCGGATACCAGATTCCCAAATTAATGGTTCCCTTGATGTATCAGAGGATTCTGTTAGCCTCAGAGAGGTGGGTTTCAGTTGGTCTCGACTGATAACGGGAGCAAAGATATACGGCAAAAACCATATCAGGCCTGCTAGCTGTTAAATACATGAGAGACCCAATGATACTACGGTATTTGGTAGGGTCCACCAATTTCCCATGTAAATCAGCGTCTAGCTTCTTGGTATGAGCCATTGGTGTGACATAGGTGTCACAGTTTTGCATTCCAAATTTGTTAAGAAGTTCAAGGGCATATTTGGACTGACTCAAGAAAATACCACGGGGTGATTGATGAACTTGCAGTCCTAGAAAGAACGTAAGTTCACCCATCAATGACATTTCAAAATGTTTTTTCATTAGTTTTGTAAAAGCATTTGAGTATTTTAAATGTGTTGACCCAAAAATGATGTCATCCACATAGATTTGAACGATTAAAATGTGAGCCTCGTGATATTGTATGAAAAGTGTAGGATCAACCGAACCTTTGGTGAAATTATTGGCAATGAGGAAGGATGATAACTTATCGTGCCACGCCCGAGGAGCTTGTTTGAGACCGTACAGAGCTTTGTTTAGTTTGTAGACATGGTTCGGGAACTCGGGATCAACGAATCCTTCTGGCTAGCTGACATAAACCGTTTCTTTCAGTTGCCCATTCAGAAAAGCAGTTTTGACGTCCATCTGAAAGACCGTTATGTTCATGTGTGCCGCGAACGCTAAAAATATCCGAACAGCCTCAAGACGAGCAACCGGAGCGAATGATTCTTCAAATTTAATACCCTCTTCCTGTCTATAACCTTTAGCCACCAGACGTGACTTATTTCTGATTACGGTTCCTTCAGCGTCCAATTTGTTTTTCCAAATCCACTTTAGACCAATGATGAAGACCCCTGTTAGACTTTCAACCAATTCCCATACTTCAAGGCATTTAAATTGATTGAGTTCTTCCTGCATGGATTCAATCCAGTTGTCTTTGGTCATTGCGTCTTTAATGTTTTTGGGTTCAGATTGGCAAACAGTGAGTGCATAAATGCAATGTTCACCATCTGTGCGAAGACGTTGTCGCGTTACGACTGGTTGATTCGGGTTACCAATGATATTGTCAAGAGGATGGTCTTTCGTCCAACGATGTGTGGAAGGTTGATGTTGATATACATTCTGCAGATTGAGAGGATTCAAATGGCTTGTAGATGATTCCGCAACATCGGATGTGGTAGTTTCATTAGCAAACGGGTTGAAGAACGCATTTGGATCAAAATCTGCCGGTGGGGGTACTTCATTGTATAGAACATCATCAGCTGGTTCAGCGTCGTTGGATGCAGTTTGTTCAACTGTTGTTGTAGAGTCAACTGGTAGTGCTTCCTCAACAGTAGTTGTTGTAGCAGGTGTATCAGGTATTTGAATATGATCGTTGAGCGCCGGAAACAGCGGATACACCTGGAGAACGTTCGTCAATATCATCACTAAACAGAGGAGCAAATAGCTTTTCCATTTGTTGACGAGTAAGCTGGGGGTTTGGTTCAGCTGATGATGGGGTTTGAGGGAAGTTTAAACGGTTATGACCGGGTTCCAAGCTGTTATGCCCGGGTTCCAAGCTGTTATGCTCAGAAGCCATTTCTGTAAGCTCATCAAAATTAGCATGAATCGTTTCCATAACCTGCTTTGTACGATGATTCCAGATCCGGTAACCTTTAGAATTCTCACAAAGATCCAATAAAGATTCCAATGTCAGCTTTTGCTTTGTGCTTTCCAAAGTCATCAGGATCATTATTTGGGTAGGAAAGGGATCCAAATACATGAAAGTGTTTGAGATTCGGTTTTCTGTTGTGGATAAGCTCAAAAGGTGTTTTGTTGTGGCGTTTAGTAATCATTGAGCGATTTTGAGTATAGCATGCAGTTGATACGGCTTCAGCCCACAAGTAATCTGGAAGTTTAGCATTGATTAGCATTGTTCTTGCAGCTTCCACTAACGTACGGTTCCGTCTTTCAACAACTCCGTTTTGTTCTGGTGTGCGTGCAATAGATGTTTGATGCTCAATTCCTACTTTCTCATAAAATTCCCGAAGAGTTTGATTCACAAATTCAGTTCCTTTGTCTGTTCTGATTTGTCGGACTGTATTTCGGAGCTGAACTTGAATTTTTGTGAGAAAGGTAATGATCATCTGCGAAGTTTGATCTTTACTTCGAAGAAAGTAGACCAAAGTCCATCTTGAGTAGTCATCTACAATTACCAGGATGTAGCGTTTGCCATTAATCGTTTGCACACGCATCGGGCCACACAAATCCATATGAAGAAGATGAAGCACATGCTGAGAGTTGTGTTCCACTTTTGAAGGAAAATGAGCACGAGTGCTTTTTTCTTGTTCACAAGCTGAGCAAAGGTGATCTTTAGAATACCGGAATCTCGGGAGACCTTCAACAAGTTTGTATCGAGCAAGGTTGGTTATGGTTTGAAAGTTTAAATGTGAGAGACGTCGGTGCCATAGCCAAGATTTTGTTGATGTTGCCTTTGAAAGTAGACAAATGGGAGATGAAGCAATCATGTCTTGCATTGAGATTGTGTACAGACTAGAATTGCGAGTGCCAGACATTAGATTGTTTCCTTGTAGATCACGAATGAAACAAGTTTTCTCCCGAAAAGCAACTTCCAAATCTCCATCACAGAATTGACCAACAGAAAACAGATTGTGACCGAGACCTTCCACATAATAAACCATGCTAATTTCGATGTTTCCATTGATGTAATCTCTGTAGCCCATGATAGCTGCGAAGTGATCATTCCCGAATCTGACAAGTGCCAATGAACTTTGCAATAAAGTTTGATAACAGCTTGAGATTGCTGTCATGTGTCGGGAACATCCGCTATCAACAATCCAAAGGATGATCTGTATCACCTGCATTACACACAGACGACACATATGGAATAGAAGTAGATGTTGAACCCGAAGTGTTAGAGGGTTCCGAAGCAGTTATAGTAGAAATATACACATCAATGATTTTAGGCATCCATTTAAATCCTAGTGTATTATGTATCCATTTCTGCCATCTCCAACTAGTCTTTGCTTTAGTCTTAGTGAATGCACTAGGTGGTACTACATTCCTTGAAGGTGATACTGGAACTACAGGGACATCAATGCGTTTCTTAGAATCTAAAGAGGGTGGTTTACCAAGCACATACTTAGAAGCATTTGTGGGCCTAGAGGTATTCTGTTTCTTTGGATTCCGTAAACGAGACAAGATAGCTTTAACAACACATTTATCATGACAATCAGAAAGCATACTTTTACGACAAATAAGAAGCTTCAGAATGAATATCAAAAGTACTTAAAGGTTCAGCATTCGTTACATCACTTTTTGTATTACATTTGTCAGACGCAATATCTAAAGTGGGTGCAACTTGAGTTTTATTCAAAGTCCTAGGGTGTTATTCTACTTCAGCATTCTTTATTGTTCTTTTCTTAGGTCGCAACTTCCTATTCTTCCTTGTATTGCTCCTAGGCTGTGAAGTGCGGACGTTGGGAAAAGAGGCAACTATTCCTATTTCAGTAGAGGGAAGCACGTTAGTATCTTGTGATTTGTTAGTAGGCATTCTAGTGTCACTTTTTATAAGTGTTACAGTTGCAAGTTTCTTAATGTTGCTAAGCTGAACTTGTTCATACTTTCCTAACTTCTCCTTTAACTCAATGATAGTGTGCAACAAATCTTGATTTTCAGAACGAAGATTTCCAGAAAAATTCATTACTTCATTAGTGTGTGCAAGATAATGATCAAGTTTGTTTGATGCTTCATCACGAGTCTGTTTGAGTAAATCAAATATGACACCATATTCCTTTTTAACTTTTGTAAGTTCTTGTTCATATTTTGAGATTTGACATTTCAAAGACGCGTTTTGAACATCCAGTTGCTCAGATTTTGAATTAAAGGTTTTTGCTTGCAACTGAGCGATTTTGTTTTGCCAAGCAAGTTCACGAGAGTGACAATCTTTTTGACACCATTGAAGACGACGTTTTGCATTTGAAAGCTCGTTTAACAGTCGTTCATTTTCAACTTTTAAAGACTCGATCTGAGGCACATTATCAGTATTCTCAACAATTTCAACAGAATCAACATAGATAAAATCAAATGCATATGACAAGAATGCAATAACACAACATTATGGATATCAGCACAGATGACATCTTCCAAGAGTCGATCAACATCTTTTCGTAACATTTTATTTTTACGTTTTGTATTTGAAATCGATGTTTCTGTTTTCTCGAAAATGATTTTCATCAATCCAAGTTCCTTATGAAATTCCCTTTCCCAATATAATGCACAATTTTTCAAATTTTTAACATGGGGTAAAAGTCTTTTCTGAAAAATATCTCTTTGTTCTCGTGCCTGAGGCGATTGAAAATGTTCAACTTTTTTTTTAGAATGAAATTCAATTTCACGTTCTAAAAGTTTGAGGTCAGAAGTGAAAATATCAAAATATCTAAGAATTTGACGATTTTCGGGTTTTGATTTTACTTCACTGAGTGAAGGTAAAGGACCATAAATTTGTGCATAATTTGGTTGGGGAGCAACATTAGAAGACTCAGACATTTTTGTGATGATCCTGGGTGTGTTAGAAGAATCCTTTGGTGTGACGAAAGTGACGGCTTTTGAATAGTTAAATGGTTTGTTATAAACAACATTTTCTAATTTTGATCGACTCTCGTCTTCTGCATCAAATTCTTCTTGACGATGATATTCAACAACACTCATAACAGAATCATCAATTTTGTATTCTGCACTGGAAACTTTAGGATTTGGTTTGAATGCTTTGGTTGAAAGCTTTGGTTTGTAATCAGCAAGATTCGGTCCATATCCATTTGGATTGGGTTTTAAAGTAAACTTTTGAATTGTTGTGATTGACTCACCATGTTTATAAACAACATTTCGAAACTCTTTGAGTTTGTTTTGTAAGCCGACAATTTCTTCAAGATGGTCATCTATTCGTTTCGTTGAATGCTTTTTGTATGCATAGAACTGTTTTTGACAAGTTAACAACTCAGCCTTGGCTTTTTGAGTTTCCAAAGTAAGAGCGTTAAGTTGTTTTGTATGTTCATGTTTCAGTTGTTCTATTTGAGACAACAAAGCATTCTTCGATGCGGCTAGATCACGAATTTGTCGTTCTAAAGATTTTTCGTTTTGGTGTGATTTAGCAAAAGCGACTTCAAAACCTTTTTCACGTTTTTCTTGAGTTTTGAAAAAATTGAGTTGCCGTTTTAAGCATTCAATATCCCTGGTTAACAGTGCATTTTTACTGTGTAATTGCTGATTTAATGAACGACATTCATCCATTTGGGATTGATAATCTTGAAGTAAGAGGTCAATATCTGGATTAGGCAAAGGTTCAGCGTGTTCAACGTGAGTCACAACATGATCACTATTCAGATCCTCAAGTACAACCACAGAGTCAATTTGAGTATCAAAGGTAACCATAAGATCATCTTGATCATCAAATGTAACTACGGGGTCTAGTTGAGAATCGTCAAAATGAGATGTGGACGACTCATGTTGAACATTCTGAGCCTCGTAGGATTCAGATGTTGGCTAACATAGTAGATCTGAGATGACTATGGTTTGTTCGGATACCTGAGACAAGCCATCAGTGTCATACACTGGGCCTGTGTCACTTATGTGGAGTTCGTGCATATTAGCCATCAACATAACTGCTGCATTAGCCTACAAGTCCTCCATATCATCATCTGAGTCTGCATCTGCCATAAAGCTTTGTTCTTTGTCTGTGAGAGTTCCACCAGCTTCATCCTTAAGAGCCAAAAGTAAAGCCTCCTTGTGATAAGCACTACCTCTAGTCCTCGGCTTTGGGCATGCATTAGCCAGGTGACCCTTCTCATTACAGTAATAGCAACGAAGACCATTAATCCCATTCTGAGCATTACCCTGTTCAACCACTTGAGCTCTCTGTTGTTGTGGAGCACCCATGTTATTCCTACCCATAGCATTAAACCCTTGACCACCGCCCATCTGACGACCATAACCACAATTCTGAACTTCAACTCGTCCATTGTTCACAACAGCCTGATTCCTTGTGTTTGATGAGGAACGAATGCGATTGTTGGATTTGTTTGTATAACGGCCAAAAGCTTTAGCAATCATAACAAATCCTTGTTGCAATGCATCGAAAGCATCTGAGTCCTCATTAGCTTCACTGTAAAGTGCTTGATCATTGTTGTTGTTGTATGGAACCAATTGAGTTTGTTGAGATTGTTGCTGTGATGGATCATATGGTGTAATTGTGGCAGTTGGTTGAGGAGCTGGTTGAGGAGGATAACTAGTTTGAGCCCACAAAGCAAGTTGTTGATTGTCCGGAAGTGACGGTGGAGCCGGGAGTCCACGGATAGCCCTTTCTTTGTCAACTTCTTTTTGGTGAGGCTTCAAATAGTCGTACAACAATCCGTATGTAGCATGATGAAGATTCTTAGCTTGACGGATAAAAATGACATACTTCTCCCAATCAGGACCAAGACTACTTAGGAACTTAGTATTGACTGCAATTCTTGGCATGATGATGTTGTGTTTATCCAAATCATTGATGATGTCTGAGAATCGATGATGATAAGACTCTAATGTCTCTCCTGGTTCAATCATGAAGTGTTCATAAGCCAAGTAAATTTTGGATTCCATATCCTCTTGATTGAGTTCAGTGCCTTCCATAAGAAGATGAATATGTTCCCACATTGCTTTTACAATCTTTTGAGCATCAACACTTCGAAGGATTGGATTGGATAATCCTAAAAGGATATATTGCATTGCTAGCTCATCAGCTTCGTAGTGTAGAAGTTCATCACCAGAAAGGTCAGTAACAGTTGCAATGTTTGTGAGATCATCTCTTGGTGGAATAGCATTAGGATCTCTGGGTGTAACGACAATAGGCATCTGGAATGGACCTTCCAATATAACCTTCTTTAAGAACTTTCCATGTGGCTTCTTTAGATCACAAAACCTAAAGAACCTAATTACCCATTGATCATAGTTGCCGGGAGTGAGCATTGGAGGTCTATCAAGTGATCCTGCCTCATGAATTGATTGCTGGCTACTTAGAGCTTCACACATCTTTGCAAACCAAGACGGTTCCTTCATAGTGTTCCTGGATGGATGTTGATTGTAAACGTTTGTGTAAGGTTGTACTTGAAGACTAGGTGGTGGTTGAACCATTTGAGGTGGAGTTGCTCCTTGTTGTGGATAATGTTGTTGATTAAATTGTTGTTGATAAATTTGTTGTGTTGATTGAATTGTTGATGTTGTTGACTAAGTTGTTGTTGTTGTTGTTGATTATACGTGTAAGGAAAGTAGTTAAAGTATGGAGGTTGAGACATGTTGAAAACTTGTGTTGTAAAATGGATCTTTGTAGTCGAATGAAACGTTGTTGATGAAGTGTCCTTAGGCGTAGAAACCACGTTAAGGCAAAGTAATGCTTATGCGTAAAAACACCAAACTTACGCGTAAAGTGATATTTACGCGTAGGATTAGCTTACGCGTAAGAATTGAGAAACACTAAGATTAGGCGTAAACTGAAAGTTAGGCGTAGAAAACTTATGCGTATGATTAGCTTATGCGTAAGACAAGGCTTAGGCGTAAGAAAAATCTTATGCGTAAAGAGATCTACGCATAAGTTTGAGCTTATGCGTAAAATTTGGGTTTTGCCCAAAAAATCCTTTACACTATCACAGTGTAAATGATATCCAAAGTCGAAGTGTTTTCAGGCTTATGCAAGCAAGAAAACACTGAGTAAACCACGAAAACTGAAGATCAAACCACGGATTTCTTACGCGTAAGATTAGGGTTTTCTTACGCGTAGAAATTAACCAAAACTGATTTTTGCCCAAAGATGTTTCTAAACCAGATTTTTGTAATGAAACAGCTTCAATATCACCAAAATAACACAAAAGTGTGAAACTTGATGATCCAAAACTTGTAAACACGTTGCGCGTAGAAGTAACCACACGTTTAAAACCAAGCTTAAAAACAATGATCTACACGTAAAGTTTGAAACTTTTTGCCAAAAACAGAAATTTTAACACCTAAAAACCTTGAAAGTACAAGAATCTTGGATTTGAAAGTGTAAAAAATGAGTTTTTATGCGTATCAAAGTTTCTAAACCGAGACTTACGCGTAAAACTAAAATAACTTCAAAAAACAAAACCTTTTCACCCAACTATTTGGCGAATGATACCACTGTTAGGTTCCCATATTCATAACACAAGCATCAATAGAAGAAATAGAAGAGAAGTGATCGGATGAACAATAACAAACACACACACGTATGATACTTAAAAAGGTTATGCGTAGAGTGAATGTATAAATTGAACAACCAACCCTCAAGTGAGGGTTTACGAGGATTATTTATAGGAGGGAACTAGGGCAACACTCCAAGTTCTCATCCTTTACTTATTGGGCTTGGCCTAGGCTTATGGGCCTTCTATATAAGCCTAAGCTTAATAACAAACATAAAGGCCATAATTAAGCTAACTATTACATATTAATTACTAACACTTGAATTCTAGTTTAGGAGTGATTCCAACAACCTGGCTAAGAGAAGCTTGAAAGAAATCTTTGAATCTGCTCAGCTAAAGGATTTTCGGTTTGGGGGGAAGCTGCCAAAGTCTCACTTTCAGATGGTTCAATTTCTTTCTTCATTGCAAGAGCCTCGGAAGCTTTGGTGGTAAAAGTTTTGGGGATGATGACTTCTATCTTCTACAACGGGGCTGCTCGATATCCTTATCTCGGTTCTCATATCATCATCTTCTTAAACTATATCATCTACTCTATCTGTAAATATTTATCAAAAACCAAAATACAAAAATATAAAACCAACAAAAAGAAAATAGAAAAATATAAAACCAACAAAAATCCATAAAAATCAGAAAATTTAAAAACTCCAAAAATATGGTTTCTCATGACATGTCTTCTGGTATCGATAACATCTACGGTCTTAGAAATGTCATTCAATAATGGCACGTGACCATAGATGAAGTTCGAGCAGGAGGTGTAAATATTTTTTTAAAACATGTCTAAAATTATGGCTTACAGTTATCTCAGACTGTAACCCGCGCTTCAAAAATGGCTTGCAGTTACTTCAGACTGTAACCCGTGCTTAAAACCATGGCTTGCTATTATTTCTGATAGCAACCCGCTCTTTAAGGAAGGAAAGTGTTGCGCTAAACCAATTTTCAAAATTTTCATGCACTTATCCTAAAACTAATTGAGGAAAGTATGTCGAAGGACTGCTGTTCCTACACAAATGTTTTTCCGTCTAAAATTCTTCAGAAAAATATTTGTTGTGTTTTCAAAATGGTGGAAAATGAGTTGCTTGAAAAATCAATCAGTATCGAGTTTTTATAAAATTTGAAAACTCAATCAATGACTTCAGCGCTTTTAATCTTTTCATAAAATGAGTCATTGATTGAGGGGAAGAATGTTTTTCAAATTTATATCATCTATCGGACTTATCTAATTATCCTAATTGCTTAACTGAAAAATGATGTTAACCTACGTTGAAGGACTAGGTGCCTAGGATATGATTGTTAGGATTAGATGATTAGAGTTTGATAAACACATTATTCCCATACCTTTTACGACATGTTGAATTGACTTTTATTAGTCGATTGCTGTTTGAGTGATGTCGACCACCATATATATGTATGTGTGTTCACTAACGTATGCAGGTATATTGGTATATAAGAATGTTCCCGATCCGGATCCCACAATTGAATATGATTGGATGCCGAAAGGAAAGGGTAACTATATCTTGGATTTACAAATGAAGAAACGGAGCTTAATTTGACTTCTATGGAGAGTTGGCATGAAATGCAGCGTAAGAGGTCTCACTGCATCAGCATATGGTTTTCTTCATCATCAAATGAAGAAACGGAGCTTAATTGGACCTCTATGAATAGTTGGCATGACAAATGCAACGTCTGAGGTCTCACTGCATCAGCAGACGGTTTTCTTCCAGCCCTACAGCAACAACAGAAGCAGCTCAACCATCTAACGTATCTTGTGAAGGAAAAATAGTGAATGATACCATTTTTCAAAATATTTGATAAAATTGTTTTGAAAATGGAAAAATATTGTTTTGAAAATAAGTTGGTCTAAATTTTGAAAATCACTGGACTTCATTCTATCAAAACCTAAGTCACTCAATCAACGACTACGGTCATCGATTGAGGGGGAGAGTGATTTATAATAATATATTTTTAAACGATATTTCTTCATATCAAGTCCGTTTTGTACAACAATAAGTGGTGATCTAAAGATTTAATGTTATGTCATGGTATGATTTTCTTTAAAACTCAAAGATCTTTCAAAATGAAATTTTTTCTGTTCTTGTTTGATTGTGAAATTGTTTTATTTTACCTTAAGATCTCTTAAAATAATCATACCTGACACTAACAATCTTTAATGTCTAAATCTGTTCCTTATCTGTCATTTTTCAAAATTAAATCTTGCCACGTCTTTCTCCTAAAATTTTTAAATGATTTAAATCAATTGGGATCACAAATCTCAAAAGGTTTGAAAATTTTGATCGGGGGAGAGATCGTGATTTAAATCTAAAATCGGTTTTAAAGGGTGATTGTTTCAAAGCACTCATTCCTTTATGTGCCAAACGATTTTGAAATACATAATGCACATGATTGTGGAGGAGCATTTAACCAAAAACCAAAAGAGTATTTAAACAAGGCCACATTTTCTCTCATGTTTTCTAAACCTTATTAAATCACTTAGGATCCAAAATCTCAAAGGGTTTGATATTTTTTATCGGGGGAGAATTTGTGATTTAATAATGAAATTTGATAAAAGATGATCGTTTTGATTCAAGTGTGCATGTTGCTCTCCCGTATGTGCTAAACGCTTTCGAATCTCGAAGCACATATTGAGGGGGAGCATTTCAAAAGAAAACAAATTTTCAAGGTACAAAAATTTATATGTTTCAACACAAAGTACCATGATTGATTTTCTAAAGGTTTCTTAATGGCTTTTGAGATCGTGGATGTGCTTCAAAAGAACTCTTTCCTCTATGTGATAAAATGATTCCAAATATCCTATGCACATATTGAGGGGGAGAATTTACCAAAGAAAATCAAATGGCTTTCCATGGAAATTGTGATCAAGAATTTATTTCAAAAGAACTCTTGCCTCCATGTGCTAAACAATTTAAAAATCATATGCACATGTTGAGGGGGAGCATTTCTAAATGATCAAAACAATTAAGGTACAAAATGCTTTGATTTTATATCACAAGTACCTTGATTGATTTTTCCAAATGATTTTTCAATTGGTTTCAAAGAAGAATGAACAATACCAAAAGACCGACCAATTTACTTTATGCAAGGTGTTATAAGGATGGTTAGGTTAGGTATTCGTTCCCACGATCCCGCCAAAGCTGGAGGGATCTACCCAGGGACAATCCACTAGCTAGTGTAGAGTCCTTAGGTATGATGAAAAAAAGGAGAAAAATGAGATATGGGAAGAGTGCGGACTGAGATAGAGCTAGAACTGGAATAAACCCAACAAGGTTCTAGTTATGAAGTCTTGGTAAGCACTGAAGGGGTTGAAGAATGAAAAACAAATGAATGTAAAAAGGGTGAAAAGAAATAGCCCTCCAATAATTCAACCTTAGGGCAGAAACCGGGTTCAATACATATGCTACTGGTGTTTACTAAGGTAACACTGGTATTGAAGACAAGACGTCATGGACCCAGTGACGCACTGCGCTAAACTTCCCAAGCTACTCAAGTTCGTCTTAAAAGGACTTGTTTCATTCTCACGGGGAACCTACATAATCTATCGACTATCTCTTAGAGATTGTTGATATTGAAGAAGGAGACCCTCTCCCTAGTCTCCGACATAGGAACCAAATGTGCACAATTGAGTCTAGAGCCAAGAGATCATCCACAATATCTCGTTAGGACACTAAATTAATGAAGACTTGCTATTTCACACAATGTGGAAAGTAAGTATATATTGAGAGTCCTACGCATTATCCTTGTAGTATTGCTAGAACATCTGAGTGATATGTTAAATATTCACGATGAAGATAGAAATCCTTCTAGAGCCAACATCAAACAAGCTCTTGGTGGGTGACATGTGAGATCTTTTCTAAAGATCAAACTTGTGACAATTGGATAGAAATGATGGGGCGATTCACTCGTGAATCAACCTTGGTCCAGGAACGAAATTGACGAATACTTTTGGAAAAACCGTTCGATGCGCAAAATCTTCTTTTCTCTAGCACATCGAATATGTATTCATGTTTTCAAGCACAAAAAGTATCTCTGATTGAAAAAATACTTTTGGAAAAACCGTTCGATGTGCGAATCTCTTCTTTTCTCTAGCACATCGAGTGTGTACTCTCTTTCAAATACAAAAGGTATTTTTGATTGAAAATTGATCTTTCTCATAAAACCTTCGTCGTATTGCAAAACTCTTTATTTCAAGCAATACGCGATTGTTTTCAAATCAATCTTTCATCCATCAGTGAATCTCAATTCGCTGGTTCACTCACTCCGTGTTGTCTTCTTTGAGACGTTCCGGTTTGAGAACAGCTAGAACAGCTGCGAAACCCTGTCAAGGAGATTCTTCGGAATTATACCTGATCACAGGCAGTACTTGTATTGATCAACGGGGAACCATGGGCCGTGTACCTCAATTCAACGAAAGTGATCAAAGACACTTTCGTGTGTTTTATTTCTAACTGTTGTTTGCAGGTACATTTGGACGGTTGCAGCTGATCAGAATTGGGGAGTCAATCCAAAGCCGCATGCTCACAGCATCCACACTTAATTAAAGAAATCATGACAAGTGCTTATCTACATAACCTGGCTCTGATAGCTGCAAATATCATAAACCAGTAAAGCTTCCGCTACTCTGATGAAAAGATGTCATGATCCAGAAAGTGTGAGCATGTGGGTCCGAAAGTCACAACAACACATGATGGCAACACAATAAAGGGTGATCCTGAGATTTACTGTGGCTGAAGATCTCAAAGAAAGCTAGAAGATCATCAAATATGTGGATCAGTTCAAAGACCTCCACTTAAAGTACAAAGTTATCGGACTTTAAAGAATCACTGCTAAAGCACAAAGATTGCGGAATTTGAAGAATTGAAGTCTACGAGCTCGAGAACTAAAGACAAAGAAAGAATGCTAGGATGCAAAATGTATTTCATGGGGTGACCTCCCTTAGGGGGGGATTGTTAGGAATTGGAAATTCCATGTTAAAGTGTCGGTCACCCCAATCATGGTATAGCATATGTTAGCTCGTAGACTTGTAGTTATTTACGTTATTTAGTAGTTTATTAGTTAGTTTGTAGCGTATATTAGTTTAGTGTAACACCGTGGAGGAAGGACGGGTCTTTACCCACTGTATGCCTGATCCACAGTTCGATAGGAGGACGTATTTATTGTAACTATAAATACCCCTTCCATCCTTGGAAGGGGTGGTGCTTCTCATAATCTAACATTTCATTTTTGTAAAGCAAGTCTCTACCAAGAATACCCTCTCACTCTTTCTCTCTCTAAAACATGGCATACTTGTATAATCACCATCCAAGGCCACCCGAATCATCATAACACAATATATTTAAGATCCTACAGCGTGTTACTTTAAGTTTGTCAAATTTTATAAGAGAGTTTATCTATTGTTGAAATGTATTAATTAACGAAAAATAATATATAAGAAAAGCGGGCATGATTTCGTTTTAAAACATAGGTAATAATCAAAGGAAATTTAATATGAGTTTAAGCAATTCAAAAGTAATAGGCCAGACCAGCCAATAAAAATGAAACGCTCCTTTCGTGACCATTCATCGATAATATAAAACAAATGTTTTCGTCTTTAGTGTTCATGTAATATATGTAAAAAGCTTGATATAATCACATTGCAAAATTTACTATTTAAAAAAAATATATTGATGTTTTTTAAAAGCCGCAGGAATACTACATATATATGATTGTGGAGAATAACACAAAAAAGCAAATTTATAATCTATGAAGGAATTCTTCTGTAGAAAACGTTTTTTGTTAAATTGATGTAGTTGTCATCTTTGTCACAACCTAGCACTTTTAGACCCTTCTTGATTTTTACCTATGAATCAGCTACATAATACATATAGTTGTTCATGTGAAAAAGCTGGCCGTTCCAAATATAGTGTCACCGTTGATAAAGTTTGACCTTGAATTTCATTTACGCTCAAAAAGCATCTTCTTATCGGATGGGCTTATTATCTTGCAAGGCATAGCGCAAAACGTACCCACTTTACCACCTGCATAATTGTACATGGCATATTAGGCTCAATATTTAAATAACATGATGTTCACTGTTAGAGTGTTCGGATTAAAAAAACAGTGACATGGTTAAAGAGGAAACAATAATCTCATTTTGGTACAAATTACCACAAAATATCAACAGTATAATATACATGATTCAAAGTACAAACCTTCTCAAACAATGCATCTACAATCAACACTAAGAATTAATAGTAGAACAAATGTATATAGACATGGGTTTCAACACATCTAATTATAGAACAAAGGTATATTTACATTAGGATTATGCCATCAAATTAGGTGATTTACCAAAAGGTTCTTTTGCCTTGTAAGTTTAGAGATGCCGATAAGTACTACATAAGTGATCCAAGAGAAGATGAAAAAAGATACATGCACACATATAAATAGGATGATATGAATTGTCAACCTATACATTTGGATAAAACCATGAGCCCCATCTGATTTGTTTTCAATTAACAACTGTTGTTGTATTAATTTAATCAACAATATAACCACCAAAAAATAACATTAATTTTAAATCTTACCATGGATTAGCCACCTGTTTCAAGCATCTCAGCATTGATACAATCACCATCTTGTATCCCCAGTTTTGTCAACCATCTTGTTTTCATCAACCATTGTTCCTTCAGGATCATAAAACCGAACAGTTTTGTAGGCCCTAACATCAGCCGGAGCACACCACCTGCTCATAAGTTTTTCCACTGGCTCATCGTGTCTCACTCTGAAATACGAATCCAGTTCATTCATTTGAGTTGTCAATATCAAACTTACTACTCATTTGTTGCCCAATTTGTCACCGCCTTTTTTAGCTTCATTAATCCATTATATACATATAAAGAAAATGGCCAAAAAAGTGTATAGATTGGCTAAAAATGAAACCAATGCCGGACCAGGATGGTTAGCAACACACACATAAGAAATCTCAGGCTTGAATAGAAGCAATGTGGCATATCAGATCGATAACACGAGAGCTGCTAGGCAAAAATTATATGTTAGTAGTACTAAATTTCAGTCGATAATGATAGAGCCATTGATGACTTTAAACGACCAATGTTTTCAGATAATACACTTAAAAAACGAAGAGTAGAATAAATATCTAAATAGTAGTACTAAATTTCAGTATATATACATGGTATATAAAGAAAAACATGACTACCTACAAGCAATATATATCTATATCACCAACTGGTGATGCCTAATAGATAACGGAGAAGAGTTAATTAGATTTCCAGATGCAAACATAGCAGATTCATTCAAATGCTGATTTCAAGATTCAGTTGTACGTCAAAATGGGTTCAGGTTGAAATCGGTAAATTAAGTATTTTATTTATATACCTTGGCATGACGTTTCCTCTGGGCATCAGCTCAATCAAGAACATCTGATACACTGCAATAATGAAGTTAAATAAATTGGTTTACAGCTATGAATTATTAGACACTCCACATTGAGTAAAATGGATATAGCATATCAATACCTAAGCTGATCTTTGCTGGCAATAGATGCATCCCGTTTTGGAGTTCCGTTTCTTGCTGTTCCAACTATAAGCATAGTAGAAGGTACCATTCGAACACCCAAAACTATTTATGTTCTTTAAGAAACGCAATAAGACAATAAATGAGAAACCCAAAACACAATCTTAAATGTCTTGTTATAGCAGTTAGCCTGTTAATCTATCTTTTCAAAATCAGTGTTCATTTTTAATTTGGAAAGTATAGGTTTGACTGATATAAAAAGTTTTAAATCGATAATTTGAATTTCTTATTTAAGTATTTACCTGCTTACTTTCTAAGTAAATAAGCAGTTTTGAGTGTTTGAGCAAAGCGTCTTGTTGTACATTTTGGTTTTTAAGCAGGAAAGCATTATGAAATAAGCAATAAAAAACACCACCTAAAAAGGTAAGATTCAAGAAAGGGGATAATTATACCTATTTTGTTGCAAGGTTGATTAGGTATTCGGGGGACAATTAAAGGTGCTTTTAACGGATTTCATGTACTTGGCATAGGTGGTTACCAAGTTGGATATGGCCGCTATGTATTGGAGATTGTTATCAGGTAGTATACACATTAGACCTCCTGCAACAACATTAGAGATAGTTAAGGTGCTGTTAATATATTCAAATATATAAGTGACCAGTGGTTCAAATAAAGGCTATAAGTGACCAACCTGTATAGACTCGATAGTTAAATTACGTTGTTATAACTACAATTTTGCTGAGTGTTCATTGGAATAGTAGGACGTAAACCCTGAAAACGGAGTAACATTTTGTCACGCAAGTGGAAAACAATAAAAGGACTGTGAGATGCATTTGGCTGATAAGCTAACCCAAACACCCCCTTATATTAAGGTTGGTGACTTATTAAAAGCTAATATTCATATTGAGTGTTATTTGGTGATTGATATACATGCATAATAAGATAAACGTTTTTTTTGCACCAGACGGCGGGGAAAAGAAATCATGACGAAAAATGGTCATATCCTCGTTCTGACCACAATGATAATGGAAGAAGTAAGGGACGAGATAAAGGTGATGAGAAGGGAAGGATTTTCATCGGTTTTGATGAAAACATAAGTACCTGATACGGTATGTTACTTACCTGCTAAAGGCTTTTTTGTAGAGACAGCATTTGTGATGATGCACATGTATCGATTGCCATTCCTTGATAGCATAAAGTATGTCATAACAAAGTAATGGATGCAAGATAAAGGTGATAGATAATTCACGAAAATAAAGACAAAACAAATAGGCAGAAAACTAACCACATTATTCGGTGGCCATAGTTGTTCCATTGTGAGACTCTTTACCGGAGAGCGCCAAAGAAGGTAAGCCACAACTACTGGCTGTACATGTAGCAAAGGTGTTGTCGATTGTCGGAACTTGAATCGGAGATAGCAACAACTTTTGGGCGTTTACGTGCTCCTACTACGTTAGGATTACCTAAATAGGGAATCGTGATTAGAGGTTATGATGTGGTTTGTTGTAATCAAGATGATGGAATCGGGGTAGAGTAGTCAGTGAGATAAGGATTAGCGAATGAATGGTGGTGATAAAGGAGATTTAGATTTCATGTTTGTGTGTGTCTCAGTAGGGAACACAAACCGAAGCTAGATGCGGGGCCTGAATGAGTTACTTAGAGGTTAAGATGTTTAGTCTTGTAACCTGGTCAACTGAAATGGTTGTGTAAGATAAGACAAGGATTAGAGGATGTTGGTGACTCAAGATGAGATGGATAATATGTCTAAATCAGGTGAAGAGAGCAAAGTGGTAGTAAATTTTTCATTGAATAATGGTGACTGATAAAAAATTTATCAGGATTCTTTTTGTTTTTATCAGTGCGTGGTGGAGTTAAGTGAATTTGTGAATCACGGAGAGATGAGGAAGT
This sequence comes from Chrysanthemum makinoi, assembly GCA_910596185.1. Classification (NCBI taxonomy): domain Eukaryota; kingdom Viridiplantae; phylum Streptophyta; class Magnoliopsida; order Asterales; family Asteraceae; genus Chrysanthemum; species Chrysanthemum makinoi. Next base: position 74,494,701 of record OU343219.1, on the reverse strand, counting down.
GAGTTTAGCTGTGGGCTGAGCTGTACGTGCCCCTGAAACACACAGGCTGGAACGATTTTCAGTGGATAATAAAATTAGAGGGTGTGAAATCAAGAAGTGATGATTTGAAAAATTGCTCAACGTAAACCATGGAGTGTTAATCAGGGTGAGCTTGTGTATGTCAGGGAGAGATATCAATCAGTGGAAGAGGATATCACTCCTTTGAGAACCAAGGAATGAATACGTTTTGAGGTTTTGAGATACTTATAAGTATCAGTGGAGCTGTAAATTTTAGCAATGCATATCAGGAACTGAGGTAGAAAGTATTAGTGTCATTCATACGAGAAGAGTCAGTGAGTGAGCTTTAATACAAAATCACATATACACTTACATTCATCATATGACAATATTTAGACATGAAACAACTTGGTTGACGATCCCAAATCACCTACGTATTATATTTATAACATAGTACATCATAACATATTCGATATTTAGAAATTGAAATTCAACATACCATGGTATCTCCTTGAACTGCTCTAATGAAAATTCTGCCAATTAAATATGTGAAAATTAGTACACAATGGTTATAATCATACAAACATTAGTTAGAAATTATTACCTTTAGATCGAACTACAGTAGGTGTATATTATTGAAAAAATGTTCAAGAAGCACCACAATAATAAAAATGTTCAAGAAAAAACTTTTGGGCGTTTACGTGCTCCTACTACGTTAGAATTACCTAAATAGGGAATCGTGATTAGAGGTTATAATGTGGTTTGTTGTTTGTTGTAATCGAGATGATGGAATCGGGGTAGAGTAGTCAGTGAGATAAGGATTAGCGAATGAATGGTGGTGATAAAGGAGATTTAGATTTCATGTTTATGTGTGTCTCAGTAGGGAACACAAACCGAAGCTAGACGCGGGGCCTGAATGAGTTACTTAGAGGTTAAGATGTTTAGTCTTGTAACCTGGTCAACTGAAATGGTTGTGTAAGATATGACAAGGATTAGAGGATGTTGGTGACTCAAGATGAGATGGATAATATGTCTAAATCAGGTGAAGAGAGCAAAGTGGTAGTAAATTGTTCATTGAACAATGGTGAGTGTTAAAAAATTTATCAGGATTTTTTTTTGTTTTTATCGTCGTGGTGGAGTTAAGTGAGCTTGTGACTCACGGAGAGATGAGGAAGTGAGTTGAAAAGCTGTGGATATCACAGCTGTAGGAAACACAGGGTATGGGTTGGTTTCTCATACGGGTCAATTGATGATATTAGGTTAATGGTTAATGCAAATGAGTATGAATAGTCGACTCAGGGAGTGTTCTTTTGAAATTATCAGCTAGTGTTGTTTGCATAAATATCAGTGAGGTGTGGAGGTAGGGAATGGTAGAAATCTGTTGTTGATTAGTGCATCAGGAGGGTTAAACCGAATAGAGTTTGTGGGCTGAGCTGTACGTGCCCCTGAAACACACAGGCTGGAACGATTTTCAGTGGATAATAAAATCAGAGGGTGTGAAATCAAGAAGTGATGAGTTGGAAAATTGCTCATCGTAAACCATGGAGTGTTAATCAGAGTGAGCTTGTGTATGTCAGGGAGAGATATCAATAAGTGGAAGAGGATATCACTCCTTTGAGAACCAAGGAATGAATATGTTTTGAGGTTTTGAGATACTTATAAGTATCAGTGGAGCTGTAAATTTCAGCAATGCATATTAGGAACTGAGGTAGAAAGTATTAGTGTCATTCAGACGAGAAGAGTCAGTGAGTGAGCTTTAATCAGTTACAAGATGAATTGGGTTGAAAGTTGAAAATCCTGAACCTGAGGTATTAAACTGATCCTTAGAACCCGATGCCACATTACCACTCACTGATTCATTTACACCCATTTACACCTTGAGTAACAATCTTCTCGCCTAATTGTTACCATTCCTTAATACACATCAACTCTCAATAGCAAATATCAATCCTGACCGTAAACGTTCACAAACAACAAATCTGATCTGAAAGATCAGATTCTAATCAACCCATTCTCTAATTTATACCACTCTCCGAGTCACAAAATCAATAAGCTTAATCCTAGCACAAACTTATAAACAAATTTAGATTCAAACCCATCATTCATTAATTCCAAACACAAATCCTGATCAAATCCTTTTTCATTTAACCTGCCCCATCTTTCTAAAACCTACCACTATCAACCACATATCATCTCTAGAACCTTACATGTTACACAAAAAGTATCAACAAAAGGGCAAATGGAGTCATAAATAAAAGGGACTGGTATAATGATGCTCCAATGTTACCTCTAACTGATGTCTACTCAAGAGGGTTGAAATCCAATGCAACATATTATAATTCCAGTTGTAGCTTCAAAGAATTCCCCTGGCCTGAGTAAGAATTAGAGCAATTGGATGAGCAAGTACCTCAAAGCGTGTAATCTTTTAGCATCCACACTCATCCCACAATTCCTTTCCTGCCATCATTCACAAAGTCAAAGACATGTTATATTATACCATGATGCATACGTTTTTACAAAAAATAAGCAGGAACGGTCATTCTAAACTCTCTTAGTGCCACCAATTTCAAACCGCATAAGAATGGGGTGTATGGACGTACATAAGCTCCAGATGCAAATTTCTTTCCAATTGTTCTTGATCATTGCCGAATTTAAATTACATTCATCATATGACAATACAAAATCACATATACATTTACATTCATCATATGACAATATTTAGACATGAAACAATTTGGTTGACGATCCCAAATCACCTACGTATTATATTTATAACATAGCACATCATAACATATTCTATATTTAGAAATTGAAATTTAACATACCATGGTATCTCCTTGAACTACTCTAATGAAAATTCTGCCAATTAAATATGTGAAAATTAGTACACAATGGTTATAATCATACAAACATTAGAAATTATTACCTTTAGATCGAACTACAGTAGGTGTATATTATTGAAAAAATGTTCAAGAAGCACCACAATAATAAAAATGTTCAAGAAGCAATACAATGACTAAATCGTATATCTCAAATGAAACAAATAATCAAAAAGATAAAACAACAACAATAATTCTTGATTGCCGGGCCCTATATGAGGTTTAGGAATTTAGATGACAAACTGAGAAAGAAAAGCGTATACAAATTTGTAGTATTGAAAAATAATTTAGCACTAACGTACCATAATAAACTAAGCGTAAAGGATCTAAACCTGCAACAAAAAATATACAAACATTAGTGGACTAAGCTACATGCATACATATCATGGAGATGGCCGAGTAAAAGATGAAATTAGGGTTTCGAGAAAAATCATATTATGAATGAGCTGAGATTTTTTTACGTGATAATAGGGTTATAAGTTGTAAGGATTCCCATACTTATCTAATTAAAATGGTTAATAATTGTTTGCATACGTTTATAAATTTTATTTTGCAAGTTATAATTCAAAACATGTGTTGTTCTAGTGGTTATCATGTTTGTTTGTGAACTAACAAACCCAGGTTCGAACCATGCTTGTATCATTTTTTAAAATTTAATTTCGAAATTTTGAAAGACTTAGAGATTGTTTAGGTGGCAAATTATGATGACATGGCACTAAAAACAATTACATAGCAATGAGGTGGATATATGTAGAATAATCTACGTGTCATGCCTTCATATATATATATATATATATATATATATATATATATATATATATATATATATATATATATATATATATATATATATATATATATATATATATATATATATATATATATATATATAGGGTCGCGTTCTATGCAGTACCATTATTAGATACAGTACTTTACAGTACTCATTTAGACCAATAGGAATTAAGTATTAATAAACATTTTTATTTAATTGAAAAGGGCATAATAGTCAAACACATTTTATTTTTATTTTTAAAAATTTTTAATTAAAAAACGTTTTTAAATTTCCCTTAATTTTCGGAATTTTTTTTTTTTTCAGTATACATGTTTGAAAATGAAGTGCATATATATATATATATATATATATATATATATATATATATATATATATATATATATATATATATATATATATATATATATATATATATATATATATATATATATATATATATGGAATATATTAGCTACAATTTATTGTAGCTAATTGGCTACAATATGTGCTTAATACTGTGGGTCCCTGACTCTTTTGTGGGTCCGAGTTATTACTGGGCCCTGATTGATTTCTAGTGTATTTTTTGTGAAGGATTGTAGCTAGTTGGCTACAAAAATTGTAGCCAAGATATCCCCATATATATATATATATATATATATATATATATATATATATATATATATATATATATATATATATATATATATAGGGTAGGGTTAAAATGAAAAGTTTCTTATAATGAAAAGAATGAGAAGGCATGTGGAGGTGACATGTGTCACCTTTGCCACATCACCATGTCATGTGACATGTGTCACCCCACCACCCACCCCCACCCCCCGCAAAAAAAATTTTTCCCGCCAAAAAAATTTTTTGGGCAAAAAAAAAAAATCCCGCCAAAATTTATTACTGCATCACAGTTATAAAAATACTACATCACAATTATAATTGTGATGCAGTAATTTATAACCTTAATGCACTAAAATCATAATTACGATGCAGTAAATTTATAACCGTGATGCAGTAACTTATAACCTTAATGCACTAATAAGTTTTGGTGCATCTTTATTATAAGTTAATAGTTCAGTGCATCAACTATGATGCACTAAATCAATGTTATAACCTTAAATGCACTAAAATCATGATTGTGATGCAATAACTTTATAACTGTGATGCAATAATTTATAACCTTAATGCACTAAAATCATAATTGTGACGTAGTAACTTATAACCTTAATGCACTAATAAGTTTTGGTGCATCTTTATTATAAGTTACTGCATCATAGTTAATAGTTAAGTGCATCAACTATGATGCACTAAAATCAATGTTATAACATTAATGCACTAAAATCATAATTGTGATGCAGTAACTTTATAACTGTGATGCAGTAACTTTATAACTGTGATGCAGTAATTTATAACCTTAATGCACTAAAATTATGATTTGTGATGCAGTAACTTTATAACTATGATGCAGTAAAAAAATTTGGCGGGAAATTTTTGGCGGGAAAAAAAAATTTTTGCCCCAAAAAAATTTTTTTGGCGGGAAATTTTTTTTCGGGGGGGGGGGTGGGTGGGTGGGGGGGGGTCTGATGATGTGGCATGGTGATGTGGCAAAGGTGACACATGTCACCTCCACATGCCTTCTCATTCTTTTCATTCTAAGAAACTTTTCATAATAACCCAAACCTATATATATATATATATATATATATATTATAAATTTTGTTAAATTTACATACGTTTCTTGTGTACAATTGGTTATACATATTGCACATATGTTTCTAGCGTACATTTTTTAATCTTCGAAATTTATAACAAAAAACATAAACATATACATGTAACCTCTAAATTTGTAACAAACCAAAAATATAAATAGTATACACAAAAATTGATATGAAATGAAATACAATTTATACAAATGTATCTCGTTAAGTATATATGTACACGTCAACCAAAAACATGTGTGCACTCTTCTAAGAACATGTGTGCACTCTTCTACAAACATATGTGCACTCTTCCACAAACATATGTGCACGCTTCAGTTCCTCTTGTATGCATGTGTGCAGTCGTCTACATTCCTTCAACATCATCCTTTTCATCTCATAGGTCTTGAATGTCATAATCATCTTCATAAATCTCTATACAAACATGTTCAAGTTTAATTAGACCGCAAAAATGAGTAAACGAATTTTGAAATCAGAACAACTAGCATAACACATATGCATAAGCTTTGTCTATATCAAATTAATGATGTAAATAAATTGTATAATGGTAAGAACTATCATAGCACATATGCACATATTTTCTCACAAACTTCTAATCGCAACAATTAGATATTCATAACAACTATAGCCATAACACATATGCACAATCTTTATTTATACCAAATTATGTCAAAAAATTAAAAATAAACATAACAACTAAGCCTAACACATATGCACAATCTATATTCATAACAAGTATAGCCATAACACATATGCACAAGCTTTAGTTATACCAAATTACGCCAAAAAAATAAAAATAAACATAACAACTAGCCTAACATATATGTACAATATTTATTTACATCAATTCATATCTTGAACGAAATAAAAAACCTATCAACCAAATTTTCTTTTGAAAATCTATACCAACAGTTAACGGCAAAGTGCGATCCAAGTGAACATCAATATATTCAAAATAGTCTAATCTTTCAAAACATACAAACCTTAAAACACATATGCATACTTTTTCTTTGATTTATACCAACCATAAAACACATATGCACCATTGTATTAATTTTATATTACACATATGCACACCACTTTTATTGATTTTGTACGAGCCAAAAACACATATGCACACCACTTTTACTTAACAACTCATTAAACTTTCAAAATTTATCTAAATGAAATTTAATAACAAATCATAATAAGTAACAAATAGTTAAATCAAATAATGCATATTAATGTGAAACAAGATACTGTTTGATAAACTAAACATATAACCTGAAAATGATTCGCAATAATCAAAAAGTTAAAAACTAAAACAAAAGTCAAGCTCATAATTTGACTAAACATAACAACAACTTACCATTTTGTGAAAACTAAAATAAATGACAAACAATAAACAAAAAAAACATACATGTTCCTAAACAAAAAATAAGTATATAGTCACTTCGACGTTCGTGATAGATCATAGATCTCCATGGCTGTACCCCAATTTTTTGTTAAAACAAGTAAACAACAAAAACAATAAACACATTAAACATACCTATGATGCCACTAATGCGGACCCACAATTTTATAAAGATTTCGGCAATCCAATATCTCGAATTGCAGATCCATTAAGAATCAAGTTTGACATCAATATTTTTTACACAACCAATGAATAATTATAATCAAATGACTGCAAATTTTTTTTTGTTAAGGGTGAAAGGTTGAACTTTTTTTTTTTTTCCGAATCAAGGATCTAGAGAGAAGAAGGTGCAGTTTTTTATATGGAATTTTAGGTTTCTAGCACTTTTATTAGGGTTGAATACAAAATCTCTAAATGAGTTGTAATTGTTGGCTGCGTAATTTTTTGTTATGGATATAAAGAGGGTTATTGGTGGAGGCTAGGGTATGAGGATGAGATGTGTGTGGCTGAGAAGGAGATATAAAATATAACTGCCACTAAATCAGTTTCCTAGAAATATGGACGAATTTTATTTCTAATTTAAATTACTATAATAACCTTGGACAATAATATGAATTAAATAAATGAAAACTAATTTATTAATTTCTGATTGGTCAGAAGTGGTACTGTAAAGTACTGTATATAAGAATGGAACTGTATAGAATATATCACTATATATATATATATATATATATATATATATATATATATATATATATATATATAGTATGGTTATTGTGAAAAGTCACTAATGGTAAAAAGTATAGGAAGGAATTATAGCCATAGGATTATGAGATTAAATTGGTGTATTAATGATATTAAATTGAGATATTAATGACACATTTGACACATAACTCTATATGTTGACACACTTTGCACAAAACTTATTGTAATTGACACATAATTGACGTATTATTGACACACACATGATTTTTTTAGCTAAATATATTGACACACTTGCACATACGTTCTTCTAATTGACACACAATTGTCACATTTTCAATACGATATTAATGACACATACACTTTTTATCCTTTTTATCTTAAAAACTTTTTATTTGATCCAAAGCCTATATATATATATATATATAGTAGGGATCCAATGAGAAGTAAATTAAAATGAGAAGAGGTGAGAAGTAACCAAAACCACGCATTTGAGATGCAACGACTTTCATTTGATGCATTTCTATTCATATAGATGCAACATCTTGAGTTTCGAAAGTTAATTTGAAGTATAGATGGTGCAAATTGATTTTCATAATTTCGGCACGTGCAGAGGAACAAAAAACAAGAGAAATCATGAAATGCATCTAATATACGTATATGCATCTGATTAAAAGCTAGAAAACACACTATGGTGCGTTATAATGCATCTAAGATTATAGGGATGCATCTAATTTAGGTCGGTGCATCTCGAATTTGCGATTATAGGTCTTCTTATTCCTTCTTATTTTAAGTAATCTTCTTATTTGATCCTAACTCTTATACATATATATTTTTTTAGATGAAATTTAGATGGTTTGACGACAAAGGCGGTGCCCGAGAACCACCTTAGACGACGAAATCTTTTAAAAGCGATGTAGAAGCTTTTTTAGAAACTACTTTAGAAATTATTTGAGAACTACCTTAATAAATTTTTTGACGAAACCTTAGTATTAGTATAAAATATTTTTAGCCCAAAACCCAATTAGCCCAATCAAATTAACCCATTTAATAATTCATAATTAACTTAAACAAAATTAGGCAATTACTCGGCAATTGTGGGGAAACAAAAAGTCGGCATAGTCGAATAAACAATGAGATTCAGTGACTCTAAATTTCATCTAAATATTTAACTGTAAAGTTTTTATTATTTAGTTTATTTATTCTTTTTATGGGCGAGTTAAAAGAGAGTAAAGTATGTACTTGTAATCTTGTATTATTGTATTATTAACTTACTATTATAATTGTTAGACTGTTTATTTAGATTTTAGGATTTATAGTTTAGATTAAGATGTTATGTATCATTCATGTGATTTACGTAATAAGGATGACTTTACATGATTGTTTAGTGTCGTATGTTAAAAAGATGTATTATAAATATTAGTAATGATACAATCATTGGTCGTTTTTAAGCTATGAAACTTTGAAAAACGCAAGTAAAAATTGAAATTGTAAACACATTAGCTATTATGCTGTAAAACTATGTTTATTGTTTTCGTTATCGCATCTTGTTAAATTGTACCCGATCCGATACGATCCGAAAGATTAACCGGTTAGTTGAACCATTGCATTTTTCAACTTGAACAAATAAATGATCCACCTTGAATTTTCGGTTAGGTCCGTCACTTAACAAAATTATTTCGATTTTAACTTTCTATTGATAAATGAGATGACTCCCTTTCACCAACATATTATATAATCAAGTACTCTCATTGATCGAATTTTATTGCTCAAACATTATTATTTTGCTTTTTAGAATCTCTTACTACACTAATTGTTTATGGGATACACTATTCCTACGGGGTCTAACCCGTAGGCCTGCACCTTTTGTCCCCCCTTTGTCCCCCGCTTTTTTCAGTACAACACAGTTTTTTGTCAGTTTCTGTTCCGTATTTTTGACAGTTTTAAGCGTTTGGCTTATTAAACTTTATATTTACAGTTCCGCATTTTCAGGTTTATAGCTTTTTGATATAAACAAAATTATAAAAATAAAAAAATAAAAAAAAAAAAAAAATATAGCCACCGTATGAATAAAAATATAGCCACCGTATCAATAACTCAACCCTTGTTTATATTCTAGATTTCAATTATGGCAACTTGGTAAAGCTAGTTTGAGATGGTTAAAAAGGTATAGTCATTTATTATTTATATCAACTTGACTAAAATATCTGATTAAGTCCTATAAAGAAACTATGACTACACAGTGAACCACCAATATTCCACTCACGTACATAGCAACTTAATTCATGTTAATTAAATACGACATTCGATCAACATATATCTTAAAAAGTGTTTTAGATGGCATTGCTATTAATTGAAGGTACATCATAATAAAACACAGCTGGTCAAAAGATATCTATATTACATAAAATGGAAAAACAATCAAAGTGGAAAAGCGAAAAAGTGAAATGGTCAAATGAGAGAGAGAGAGACATATGTAAAGACATATTTAATACTCTCTTATCACAATTCACTCAAAAACAAATACAAAATGCTCTCCTCTTCTACACATCTTATCAACCACCATCCTCACCACCACAAAACCCCTCCACCACCCAATGGCGGAGCTGCATGGAGTGTAGGGTGGGCCATGGCCCACCTATAAAGCCACAAAAATTTTGTATGGATCGTATAAAGCTATGTTTGGCAAAAGTAGCTGTGAGCAGTAGCAGTGAGCAGTAGCGGTGAGTTGTGAGCAGTAGCTGTGAGCTGTAGCCACAGCTCACTGCTCACGGATCACAGCTTCTTAAAGAAGCATTGGAAAAATGAGCTTTCCTAAAAAATAGCAAAGCTCACCGCTCCTTTGCCAAACGAACACTAAAAATAAAAAAGCTCACTCCTCACCGCTCATCGCCCCAAAAAGCTCCAAAAAGCTATGCGCCAAACATAGCCTAAATATGCTATGTTAACTATTCAACACACATGAAAATAGAATAAGGCCCATAGTAAATCTTTTCCAGTCTTAGTTACACTTTTTTTTACATTTGTTGGAGCTTGCAAAATGTCTAAGAATTCACTATTACCGTAAACGTTATTCTAGTTTGAATTTTTTTTATACTTGTTAGCATATCGAAAATTATTTGGCTCACCCAAAAGCAAAATCCTGGCTACACCCCTGCCACCACCGGACCACTACACCACCGCACCACTCTATTATCGCATATCATTAATTGTCTGCCGCTAGGAACCGCTGCCGCCAGACGCGGGTACTCGTGTAGTATACTACAATCAATCTTATCAATAACAAAAAAAACATTTCATTTTTTTGACCGAGAAGCTTCATTTTAATTTGCTTATTTTTCATCGAGCAATTGTTGTAGATATAAACCGTTAAACGTGATGATAATTTCTGACTGAATTGGTTTATTCTTAAAAGGTTAGATTTTCTACATGAGTAGATTCTGAGATCATAACGCGCCATTGCACCATTAATATAATAACATATCATCAAAATATAATTTCTACTTTAAAGGTCTAAAAATACTTTTACACTTTTTATAGAAGTACCAAGTTAAGAACATCTAACATCGTACTAAAAGGTAAACGAGATATTTTTGAAGTTCAATTTCTTAAATATCTTGCAAATATCTAATTTGGTGCAATGGTGCTACTTAGCTTCATGATTAAGATGTGAATCATAAATGATTAAGATGGGAATCGTGTAACGACAGGCATACATAAAACCAGCGTCTAATATTACGTAAGATTTTCTTAAAAGTATATTACAGTGTTCGTCTTTTTTATTTACATTGACCGTAACTTTTTGCCTTTGACTGAAAAAATGAGTCGTTTGTCCCTTACTGCCAAACGTTACATGCCATTGATCCCTTAGCATAATGGTGGTTTAATTTCTTGGTTAAATATCTCATGTGCCATGCACATGAGAGTATCTTAGTCATTTTACCATCATTTTCTTCAACCTAACAATTTATTCTTTAATTTATATTAGTATTTAATCAACGCAATGTAAATTTAAAGACACGTATCTCAAAGTTCATAAAATCACAAAATCAACCAAAATCCCAATAACCTAAATCATACTAAGAGCATCCCCAATGCTTCAAGTCTTCAATGACTTGAAACATTTAATGCATTAAATGAATATTATGCTTATGAACTAAAGCTTTTGAGAAAGACTTGGTGTATGTCAAGTCTTTGTGTAAAGCTTTTCAAAAAGCTTTTCAAAAAGCTATTGATGCAATGCTAAAAATACTACCAAAAGACTTCTTAGAATAGTAAAAAGCTTTTGCCCATTTGAAGCATTGTAGATGCTCTAACATTATAACCGTACGATGCATCGAGAATAATTTTATACTAACACAACTTAATATGTTATAGAAACACGTTTAGACTTGTAAACTTTGTTATAAACACCTTTAAAACATATATTTACACACTAATTCTAACAAGGAGATCCGCTCTCTCCTTTTTTATTCATTTTGGTAATGAAAAGTTTGCATTTCTCTTTCAACAAAGTTATGAATGCAAGTTTGTTCTCGAATATTTCTATTGATAACTCTGACAATTTCTCGCCTTTTGTTTGCGGATGATGCCATTTTTATTGGTAAATAGGACTCTTCTAATATAAATACCCTTTTTAACGTATTGAAGTGTTTTCACATGGTTTCAGGTCTCAAAATTAATTTTCATAAAGTAAACATATGGGAATTGGCACACGTTTCAAAAAGGTCGAAGCTGCCAGAACCGTGGGTTGCACGACTTTTTCTACCCTTTTCGTTCATGTTGGAGTTAAGGTAGGAGGCACTATATCAAGAATTAATTCTTGGGACCATATTGTATCTAAAGTATCCTCGGCTATCTAAATAAAAGCTTAAAACTCTTTCTATAAGTAGCCGGCTCACTATAATTAAATCAGTTCTAACCTCCATCCCTTTATACAACATGCCTATATTCAAATTTCCTATGGGTGTGTAAAGCTTTTGGATCCTATGGGTGTGTAAAGCTTTTGGAATCGATTAGAAGAAATATTTTTCACGACGTGGAAGGGTCGGATAGAAAAATGGCATGGATTAGTTGGAACAAGGTCTTAGCTTCCAAGAAATATGGTGGCCTTGGTGTTTCTAGTTCTTTTCCTTTTAACCGTGCTCTCCTCTTTAAATGGGTGTGGAGATTTTTTTCTCAAGGTTCTTCTCTGTGGTCGAGATTCATCAAAGCTATTTATGGCGAAAGTGTAGCGCTCAATTCTTCCCTTTCTTCATCTAAACGCTCACGTTGGTTAAAGATCATTCGTGAGGTAGCTGCTGTTTGATATAAAGGTATTACTCTTATGTTCTCTATTAGTAAAAAAAATGGGCAACGGGTTAGGCTTTTTATTTTGGGAGGATATTTGGATTGATGAATCGGCATTGAAGCATCAATACCCGAGACTTTATGCTTTGGAAATGTTTAAACAAATAAATGTTGCTGAAAAAATTAATCATACTTTTTAGTTCGGTCTTTTCGTCGTGCTCCAAGATGAGGAGAGTAGCAGTGTCTTCTTCAATCCCGTATTGGTGACTTAATTTTGCCAAACATTCTTGATCACTGGGTTTGGTCTTTAGAAGCTTCGGGAGAACTTTCAGTTAAATATGTTCGAAGTCTTATTGATGATTCCCTTTTGCCAAAGGATAATGTCGCTACTCGGTGGGTTAATGTCATGCCCATCAAGATTAACGTGTTTGTTTGGAGAGTCCATTTGGATAAGGTGCCTACCTGGTTGAATCTTTCCTTTAGAGATGCTCGTCAATTGTGGTGGACAGTTATTCGTCGGTGGGAGCTTGAGGTCATTGATTTAGCCTCTTATGATGATTGGCTTCTTTGATTAAATAACTCTTGTTTTTCTAAGTGGTTGAAGGATATTTTGGAAGGCGTTTGCTATGTGTAGTGGTGGTAATTTGGCATTTCAAAAATCAATTGCTTTTTGGTGATAATAATCCGCAAATGGAGCTTCTTTTTTGATGTCTTGGTTCAACTTTTTTTTCAATTGGTGTTCTTCTCGTTGTAAGTCTAAACTCAATTAGGCTACATGGAGAAAAAAACCCTACTTATATTATTTGGTAATTTCCTCTATCTTTTTCCTGAAGCTTGTATGGGTCTGCATCAAAAACACTTCGGAGTGAAAACCGGTGGCTCGGCCTCCATGGGTGAAAATTTTTCTTTTGTTTTGGTTCTTTGTAATTGGCAAAAAAAAATTTCATTTTTTTGCAGTCATCACAGTTAAAGCTTTAAGAGGAATCTCAATAGTGTAACTTTGTTTATTTATAGATTGTAACTGTACTCTTTAACTTCTAGTGCTTTGTTAGTAGTTTTTTTTTTTTTCTTTTTTAATATAATTATGCGGTTAAAAAAAATTCAAACAAAATGAAACATGATAATTGTCAGCGCTTGTTCTAACTCAGAATGAAAAAGAGAGCATAGAACTTTTAGTGAATTACACCTCATCTTTCATAACATGCGCCGATAATGTTAAAAAAAAAGAGCATATGAAGGAAATCGTAATCTTGATCTTTTTTATTAGTGTTGGAACCTTTTAATCCGTTATATAATGTTGCAATTATTTATCTTTTGCGACATGTGCCGACCATGTTGGCAAACCGGTGACCCGTTATAACTCACACTAAAATTTTATTATATATAACTAGCCTATAAACCCGTGATAAATCACGGGTGACTTATAAAAAGTTAGAAAATATAACGTAAAAAAGTTTAAAAAGAAAAAGAAAAAAAACTAATTGATATTAATTCTGAAACAATATTATGCATCTTCAGAACAAAAAAAAGTAAGCAAACATTGAATATGTTAAAAATAACAAAGAATAAACCAAAAAACAAAAAACGGATAATGTGAAACATAAGTTCATATAAGATAGCTAAATAGAAATAGCTATTTTAATTGTACTGTTGATCAAATCTTTTGTAGCACTTCATGATAAACAACGTTCAATGTATTGTTATCACATACGTTATCACTTATCTGTCAGCTATCACATACGTTAGTGTTTGCACACGGTTTGATGTAACTATAAAATTAGAAACAATAACCTGAAAGATTATGGTGAAGTATATTTACAAAGAATTTAGGAAGAATACAAAGAAAGTGGTGCTTTGGAGAAATCAGTCCACGGGATAGACTTCCCTTTGTAAGGATAGAACAATGATATTCCTTTAGCCAAAGTAGCAAGAAACCTGAATGACAAATACCCCAAAGCAACTGTTTGATTAGTTGAATACTCGCAGATACTGATGTTTTAACATCCCTGTGATTGTTGTTCCAGATGCAGGCTGCAAATACAAATAAAAAAGTCTTTGATATACTTCCAACTATTATTTCGTTACGTATACTACACGGTTAGTTTTCTTGATATAACTTTTAGCGATAAAAGATGCGCGTAACAGGTCTTCAAGGGGTAAAATCAGAAGGTAAATAAGGAATCTTGGTTTTATTTAAATGGCCAGTTTGGTCGGAGATAATATGTCTGCTCATGACAGTAATTAGTTTAAAACAATTTAGGAAAAGAATTAGGTAGCAATAGCAACAGTTGCAGGCATCTCCAAAGAGAGTCTTGAAATGTGCAAACCTTGAACCTTCAATATTCAAACCCGTGGATTTGCAGGCCCCAATTTTGTTGTTCCCTTTAACTTGGTTAGAATTAACCACAAAGTTAATCTACCCAAGCTTCATGGCTTAGCAATATTGTTTGAAAAATAGTTTAACAAGTTAAAAACGTAAAGTAAAATAGACAAGTTTTTCAACGTTTATATTCTTATTAAAAGTTAATCAAATAATATATTACCCAAGTGTTTGCGGAACAACACTTGTGATTGAATGACAATGTGTGGTGTACTCCTCACTAAACTTAAGCTAAGCTTAAGTACAACTATGCTAACCAACTGAGCTAACTTCAGGGACTTAGTTGTATTGGGGGAGTAAAAAGGCTTGTGAATGTTTAAGCATTTAGTGCACAAGATTAACCCTTTTACTCCATCTTATGACTGCTATTTATACAAGTATGAAATACAACCATTTTCTTAAAAGACAAGACTGACACAAACTCCAGATGACAAAATACCTTACGTATTTTGTCACTGTTATACAACACTATTTCTAGTAAGGGACATGTTCACTTTCTTACTGTCAGTGTTGACACACTCTTGGTCTTTTATCCATTCAGGGTAAGTTGACCTTTGCAGATAAGGACACACTCTTATCCTTCAAACCTATCGCGCTTTATCCCGCCTTTACTTCAATCTTCAAGTCTTCAGGCTTTACGTCTTCAGTCTTCATAGTTGACGAGGAGTCTGTGGATTCAGTGAGCTATTGTCATTACACACTGAATCCATCATCTTCTTCTTTAGCTCAAGTATCATTCACTAAGTCCCGCCTCACTGAATGAAAAACCCTTCTTCTTAGGCTTGTCCTGAGCTTCTTAAAGATGACTCACTGAACAACTGTTTATTCAGTGACTTGCGTATGTTTAAGGTTATTAAACACTTAGGTTATTTTATCTTCAATTCCTTGTTTTAGGAAGTTTGGGAATTCACTGACCTAACAGTCTCCCCCTATTTGGATATAAACATAGCCTAAGTATTTCTAAGTTCAGTGTGAGTGAGCAAAGGTCTTCTTCTCATACTGAAGATTCTACAAAGCAACTAAAGGACACTGAATAACATAAAAACATCATTGTTCATTAAGAAATATATTACATGGTCCTAAGTTACAATGAAAAAATTAAAGATAGTGGTGGTGCAGCAGATGTTGTAGTCCAACTGGTATCCAAGGGCTTCAAGCTTTGGTTTCATGTGTTTCAGCTTCTCCTAATCAGGGTGTTCACTAATCTTGATCCTTAGGTCATGACTAAACCTTGTGTTCTCTGGGATTTGAATTTGAGTGGCCATCACCAGGTAGCCAACCATTGATTCAACTCTTGCTTTGTCTATGTTACTCCACCTTTGGAAGGCAGGTTCTC
This sequence comes from Chrysanthemum makinoi, assembly GCA_910596185.1. Classification (NCBI taxonomy): domain Eukaryota; kingdom Viridiplantae; phylum Streptophyta; class Magnoliopsida; order Asterales; family Asteraceae; genus Chrysanthemum; species Chrysanthemum makinoi. The sequence goes on along the minus strand of OU343219.1, from coordinate 74,478,229 downwards.
CAAATTCATCAGTGAAGAATAGACCTCTCTCAGTTTGTTCTATATATAGATGGTTCACGAATATGACTCCTTTTGGGAGGGCTCTGTTGCAGTCTAAGACATGAATCTTGATCTCTGTTTCAAGTTCCAGGATCTTCCTCTTTCTCCTAGAGGACTAAGAGGGGGCATGTTGATTTATTGGGGCTGGAAGAAGAGAGTGGATGCCAAGATCTTCAGGCATTTGCTTCAGTTTTTCATATCTCTTGCTTAGTGCGTCCATGATATTTTTGAAAATTATATTCTTCTTCTTCTCTATGATGGGACCCAGTTCATCCAGTTCTGTTATTCCAAAGTCAGAAAACTTAAAAGGATCATGAACCTCAAAGGTTCATTTTTCAGGACTGCAAGTTTGGTGTTGGGATGAATTCTGATATCAGTAATAGGTTCAGGCCTCTTTTTGTTTGTCATTACCCAGTTCTAATGATCAATTCTTTTCTGTCTTATCTTAGCCATCCTTTTTTCTCTTTCATCCTTCTTCTTCCTGAAGGAAAGCAATTCAGCATCCTGAGCTTCTTTGAACTTTCTACCAGCTTGTCCACCTACCAATGTCTTAGGATCGATGCCGAGTTTTTCAGCTTCTTCATGCAGAACCTTGACCAGGGAATCTATGTTCATATTTTCTTCCTCAGCCACTTTCTTTGCAAGTTCCTCCTTTGCAAGATAAGCACTCATCTGTTCCATAGTCAGATAGTGTACTTTGCCATTAATTTCATTGGGATCCTGATAGGTTCATCAGGGCTCGGTCTGACAGTTTTGGAAGCAGGTACTAGAGTTTGTTGCTCAGGCTCAGGCGTTGTCAGAATGCCTTTGCCTTTATCAAGAGGAAGGACTAATGATGATGATGGTGTTGTTGTAGTTGTTTGGACCTGTGCGACTGGTACAACTAGAGTTGGCTCCCCCTCAGTGCGAGAAGGAGTTGGTTCTTCAGTGACTTTCTCCCCCTTAACTGTTGCTTGGAATTCACTGAGAGCAAGAGTTGGCTCGGGCACTGAAGTTGAGGGAGAAGGTTGACCCTTGAATGCATGATAGATTTCAGATACCATAGACTTGATATCTGAAGTATCCTTCTGAAGACCAGTGAACTTCTCCTCAAGATTGGCCTGAGAGGCCTCCCGTGCTGTCATTCTAGGCCCAAGATTCCAGGCCATACAAGTAGAAGACTTAGCCAGATCCACCATCCAACGAACTGAGAGAGGACTGGATCACTCCTACTGATGAACTTAGACCCTGAACATTGGAGTTGTTGAGAATTGTGATGAGTTAGTGAGGCTTGATGGGTTCTTGATATAAGTGTTAGTAGCCTCAAGAACCTTTTTGTTCAGTACAGGGTCTTCTTTAACCCCTTTCTTTGATTGTATCAAGTTTGGTGTGAGCATCCTGAAAAGATTTAAGGAACTTCTTCAAGTGATCATCCAGGGTGTCAAGAGATTGATATATGATTTCCCTGTGTTCACCATTATCCATGAAATTTTATTCAACAAAAGCCTTAAGATCAGCATAACTAGTAGCAGCCTCCACATGCTGATCCTACAGTTCATCAGTAATCCCATCATACAATCTCTAAATCGCACTCTTAAGAAACTTAACCAGTTATCTCTCAATAAGAGGAAGAACATTGTCATACTTCTTTAGATCTTCAGGGCATGAACATGCTGCAGAGTCAGAAGAGTTATCATTAAGCTAGAAGGGTGACTCTTCAGCCTCTTTTGGATCAGACTGATGTTCTTGTTTAGTGGGTTGAACATCAATGTCCATATCTTCGCCAGCAGCAAGTATTTCCTCATCGCTTTCAATATCCAGCTCTTCGTCTAACATGAGAAAAGCCTGAACATCAGATACACTTAGAAAACCAGTGGAGGTTATGGGTTCCGTTTCAACGGGTGGTTTTCGTACACCTGAGTCTTTGTCCCCCAGGGACCCTTCAGACATTGATGGGCGTTTCCCAATGTCCTCTCGAGGGTCAGTGTTGGTGTTGAGCTCCATATTAGCGGGGGGTATAGTTCCCTCCGAGTCTTTGTCCCTCGTTGCCCATTCAAGCACTAGGTGGGAGTTTCCCAGTACTATCCCTAGGGACTGTGGAAATGAGATCCCTATCAGTGGGTTGTTTATTTCCCCCTGAGTCTTTGAGATCTGTTTTTGTTCCCTCGGACAAAAGCTGTGATTTGCGAATGTCCTCATCAGGCTATGTGGAAGGCGCTCCCCTACTAGCGGGTTATTTGTTTCCCTCTGGATCTTAGGGAGTAGTAGTTGGGAACAAGGGCACTGACTGTGATGTATCAGTGTCATTCATTGTAACCGGGGGTGTTATTAGCTTGGACACCAAAGGGTGCCTTTTCAGTTTGGGGTCATTTTGGTCTTTTGTCCTGTATTCCTGAAGCCTCAGGGCCTTGAGACTTAGGTTTGGTTTTAGTCCCAGTCTGAGTCTTACGATTTTTCTTTTTAGGAGCAGGGTTTTGAGACACTGAACTGGTTGTTTACAGCAACCATATAGGCCATCAATTCAATATCAGTGACTAAGGATGGGATCCTTGTAAAATTTGAGGCACTCAGGACGACACGTAAAGTGCCAAAGTTATAGTCCTGAGTGTAATTGCACTCCAGTAACTCTTGAAAAGCACAAGAGACAAATCTAGGGTATGAAACGTATTTCACCCTAGACTTGCTCAGGAGCTTGGTTACGAGATCACTGTAAATGATCTCTCCTATGTCGACAGTGGTCCCTGTTATCAAGCAATATTCCATTATCAACTGAATATAATTGATTTGTTCAGTGGATGAGTGGTTCCCGACGAGAACCTGAATCACAAAAGTGAATAGGATCTTTGTTGGGAATTAAACGAACTAGTACTAATAGACTTAGTACTGCCAAGCATACAGACAAGGACTGCTGAAGATTTTTTTTTTGGGTAAAGGGTTTTACCCCGGTAAATATATAACCAAAAAATAATGTTAAGTACAAATGGAATGTGGCTGAAGTACCACATTAACCTCAAGCGAAAGCTTGACAAACTAATGATTATGACATGCCATAAACACAAAGGACCTAGTTATATTACATCAACTAACTAGGCATAAACAAGTAAAAAAATTTGTAGCAAGCGAGCATCCCGCATCCAGCCAATCCACAAAGGGAGCAAGTTAACCCAGGAAGTCTGCCTCCTTAAAAACCTTTTTCAAGAAAAACCCAAAGGGAAAAACCTTGGAGTAGGGAAAAAGAGTACAACCCTTACCCGGCACTCCCTTCGTGCGAAATACAAATACTTGGAATCTTCCATTTATCAAGGATCAAACAAGACCGCGAGGTTAGCTTCTTGAACTTGAAGGTAACCAGCTTCAACTGAATAGTAGAGACAACGATGCTAACCACTTCCCCAACAGTAGACTTATTACGCTTGAAAATCCTAGTATTGCGCTCCATCCAGATAAAATATGTAGTAGCCGCAAGCAGTAACCGAGAAATGATGCTACCAACCGACCGCCCCTTAGATATAGGAATAAGAACAGTAACAATACTCTCCAAAGAAGGCGGGATCGCATCCATGCCAGATAAAACCCGGACCTGAAACCAAACCTGCATAGAAAATTGGCACTCAAAAAATAAGTGAGAGTGAGAATCCGGAACCAATTCACAAAGCGGGCATCTAAGCGAGTCTAAGTCAACATTAGGACCAACATCCCATTGTCGCATCCTATCTTGAGTCTTCAGCTTCTGCTTAATAGCGAGCCACAAGTGTATTGCATGCCTCGGAATACAATGAGAGAACCAAGGAACATTACACCAGTCAACCACATCAGCCCTAAGACGCATAGAATCCCATGCACCCGAAACTGAAAAACCACTAAAATTACCATCCAACTTGCGCCATAATAATCCATCGACAGTATCATTAAGAGTAGGGACCGGAATTGCAGCTAACAATGGAAAACGAGATAACCAGTCCACCGGCCATCTCCAAACACCATTAGCAATCAGATCACAAACCGAATCAGATAAATTAAAACATGCCCGGGCAATATCTCTAGCAGTAAGCAAATCACGAATTGGGCTTAACGCACACCACCTATCAAACCAAACTGATGTGTCCTTTCCATTATTGATCTTATGCCCGATAAATGAGCGAATCTTTGGACGAATCGCAAGAAGCTTGCGCCATCCCCATCTAACATCCCCCAAACATGGGACATCCCAAAAGCTTCTCCCACGAAGTTTATAAGAATGAATCCATTGAACCCATAACGACTCTTTATGTGTCAAAATACTCCAAATGTGTGTCGTCATGAGAGCAATGTTAAAATCCTCCAATCGTCGAATAGCAAGACCACCTTCTTTCTTTGGCTTACAAATAGATTCCCAAGCAACCTTAGCCTTTCCCTTCTTCATTTCTCCTTGACACCAAAGGAAACCCCTCATAAGCTGCTCTAAATCATGTATAATACGAGTAGGAAGAATAAAGACTGAAGCCCAATACAGATGCATCGATGATAAAACAGATCTCACCAACTGAAGCCTACCCGCAAGAGATAAAAACTTATTACGCCAATCATTCACACGACCTTCCAACTTTTCCAACTTTTAAACTAGCATTACTAACTGACTTAGTACTGCTAGTAAATATAGTTTGTACTGGTTATAAGATGTGTACGCATTTTGAATTTATGAATAGATATTGTGTATATCTTATATGAATATTTTGATAGTTATCTTGTACAGGACTCCTTGTGCTATAAAAGGAGGTCCTAGGTTAGATGTTCTATACATATCTTTTATTAAGCTTCAAGGTTGTAAACCCTAGTGATAGTTGAGATCACTCGTATTATAATTAATAATATTGAAGCGTTTGGTTATAACATTGTTCATAACTTGTTTACTGTTTCATTCATTCATACATACATCAAGCAATATTAATCTTTTAAAGTATCAAGTAGTAGATTCCGCATACTACTTGGTATATCCTCAAAGTATCTACAACACAAGTCTCGAGTGTTTAGATCCTCACAAGTGGTATCAGATCCTTGGTTTTTGATACTTTGATTTAGAAGATCCTTACTTAATCACTTTGTTTTACCAACAAGTTCATGGACATGGAGACTACACAAAGCAATGCTGCTGCTAAGTTACCTATGCTCAAACAGAATGAGTTTGAGATGTGGGGGCTCAGGATTGAGCAATTCTTTATGGTGCTGGATTATAATCTCTGAGAGATTATACAGAATGGAGACTCTTTCATTCCTTCACCAACTGAAACAACAGTTGATGGCAAGACTATTACTGTTTTTAGCAAAACTCCTCTTACTACTAATGAGAAAATAGCAAAGAAGAATGATCACAAAGCTAGAGCTTGTTGTTGATGGCAATCCTCAATGAGCATGTACTGGCTTTCAATCAATACAAGACTGCCAAAACTTTGTTTGAGGCCACTGTCACTAGGTTTAGTGGTAATGAAGCTACCAAGAAAACTCAAAAGACTTTGATGAAGCAGGATTTTGAGAACTTCACTGCAACCAGCGATGAATCTCTTTATCATATGTTCAACAGATTGCAGAAGTTAGTCAGCCAACTAGCTGTAATGGGTGTCAATATTCCTCAAGAAGACCTCAACTCCAAGTTTTTAAGGAGTTTGCCTGCTGAATGGTACACACATGTGGTTGTCTGGAAGAACAATCATAAATTGATACCATGACTCTGAATGACTTGTACAACAATTTCAAAATTGTTGAGCAGGAAGTTAATAAATCTGGAGGCACAAGTTTTAGTTCAGGGAACATTGCTTTTGTATCTGCTCACAGCAATACCAGTCCCGAAGATGTTAATGTGGCCTCAGGAGTTAGTACTGCTAACCCTAAGGTTAGTACTACTAGTTCACAAACTGGTCCTGCTGGTATTGGTGATACAAACTTCTATCCTTTTCTATCAAGCTAAGAAAATGGATTTCTGCTCTCTCATGAAGATCTTGAGCAAATTGATGATGACGACCTAGAAAAGATGGACATCAAGTGGAATGTTGATCTTCTAAGCATGAGGGCTAAGAATTTCTAGCAGAGAACTGGGAAGAAGATCACCACATTGGAGATCATACAGCTGGGATTGACAAATTAAAGGTGGAATGCTTCAACTGTCACAAGATGGGGCATTTTGCTAGAGAGTGCAGACGACCAAAGCAACAAGACAACAAAATCAGATGGAATAAAAGCCAGAAGGATAGTGACAAGAAGATAACTGTGGAGGAGCCTTCTTTAAAGGCTATGGTGGCTATTGATGGTCTTGGCTATGACTGGAGTTTCATGGCTGATGAGGAGGAACCATCAACAGAAACAACAATGGTGGCTACAGAGATGACACTTATGGCTATAGAGATGACACTTTTGCTTTAAAAGAATGTGAGTCTCTTAAAGAACAATATAATAAGCAGAGAATAGAGCTAAATCAAACTAGTTATAATCTTGCAAATCATAAAAGAGCTTTAGATGTATTAGAGGAGAAAATAGTGCATTACAAACAAAATGAGCCTGGTTTTTCTGAAAACATTGTTGTGCTTAAAAGGGAAATTTCTCATAAAGATGTTGAGATAAGTCTGCTTAGAGAAGAATTGATAAACATAAAGAAAGCTAATGAAAACATACAAATCAGTGTAGAGACTCTAGAATATACATCTAACCAGGTTTCTAAAATGCTTGGGGGTCAAATTCACAATAAATCAAAATCTGGGTTAGGTTACAAATCTGTTCCACCTCCATTTAGAGGTATTCCTTCACCTCCAGGTATTGACTTAGCACACACTGGTTTAGAAGAATTTCAAGAGCCAAAATTTGAATATGGACCTACGACCAAAGAAAATGTTAGTCTAGAAAAGTCCGAGGTCAATGATACTTTTGAAAGTGCTAGTGATACCTCATCGGTTGAGGAAAATGAGTCTGAGGTAAAAGTAAATGAGGAAGTAGTTAGCACTGCTGGTGCTAAAAAAGAAACTGCTAAGCCTAAAGTTCAAACTGTTAGACCTAAGAAGAAAGTAAAACAAGTTAGGTCAACAGTTAGATATGCAGAGTTGTATAGGTCAACCAGTAGGTCTCCACAGCCTAGGGGAAACTAGAGAAATTGGAATAATCCCAATTCCCAACAACTAGGCAGTGAGTTTGTTGTGTGTAATAAAGCTTGCTATATTTGTGGTAGTTTTGACCATTTGCAGGCTGAGTGTAATTACCATCAAGGGAAAAGGATGGTAAATGGGAATACAAGGGTGAACACAAACAATTTTTTAAGAAATACTTACCCTAATATAAACAGTAATATGACTCTCAAAGCAATCTTATTGAAGTCTGGCATCAAACCTTTAAGTACTGCTAGACCAAATCAGACTGCTTACTCAAAACAAACAGTCTCAAGTCCTAAACCAACTTCAAGTTTTTACAAACAAATACAAGGTATTGGTTGGTCTTTTAATAAGAGAACTGTGTTTAAAAATAAGGTTTGGAGGCAAAAAAGTAAGAACTACTAGTCCAACTGTTTGTACTGCTAGACAAGAAACTGCTGGACTAGTAGTTAGTATTGCTAGGTCTGTAGGCATTGTCAGGGAAACTGGGATCAATGCTGTTAAGGCCTCAGCATGCTGGAAATAGAGACCTACCAAATCCAACAGTGCATCAATAACTATAAAGAAATACAATTACATTGATGCACGAGGCAGATCCAAGTCAGTGATGGCTTGGGTCTCCAAAGGAAACTAATTTCCTTTCTTTTGTGTGTAGGAACATTCAAATGATGAAGAAGATCAAGGATACTCAGATAGTGGATGCTTTAGGAACATGACTGGGAATATGTCCTACCTTTCAGACTTTAAACCTTTGGATGTTGGATATGTTTCTTTTGGTGGTGGTATAGGTGGAAGGATTACAAGTACAATCAAGACTGGAAATCTTGATTTTAAAGATGTGTATTATGTGAAGGAGCTAAAATAAATCTCTTTAGTGTGTCACAAATGTGTGAAAAAAAGAACTTTGTGATTTTTACTGACACTGAGTGTCTTAAACTATCCCCAGACTTTAAGTTGCCTGAAGAAAATGAGGTGTTGCTTAGAGTCCCCAGGAAAGGCAATCTATACAGTGTTGACATGAAAAACATAGTTCCTAAGGAGAATCTTACTTGTTTGGTTGCAAAGGCATCATTGGATGAGTCCATGTTATAGCATAGGAGAATTGTTCATATTAACTTTAAAACCATTAATAATATTGTAAAATATGGTTTGGTAAGAGGACTGCCTCAAAAAAACGTTTTACAAATGACCAAACTTGTGTGGCTTGTCTTAAAGGTAAGCAACACATAGCTTCTTGTAAGCCCAAGACCGAAAAATCTATTACTCAACCCTTATACATGCTTCATATGGACTTGTTTGGTCCTACATCTGTGAGTAGTATACAACATAAGAAATACTATCTTGTTATTACTGATGATTATAGCAGGTTTACATGGGTTTTCTTTCTAGGAAGTAAGGATGACTCTTCCAGCATTCTTGAGACTTTCATCACAGGGGTATAAAACCTAGTTGATAATAAGGTGAAATCATCAGGTGTGATAATGGGACAAAATTTAAAAATAGAGTTATGGATGACTTTTGCTGGGAAAAAGGTATTAAAAGAGAGTTTAGTATGGCTAGAACTCCTCAGCAAAATGGGATTGTTGAGAGGAGAAATAGGACATTGATAGACGCTGCTAGGACCATGTTAGTTGATTCAAAGCTTTCCATGACTTTTGGGCAGAAGCAGTTAATACTGCTTGTTATGTGCAAAACGGGGTTTTAGTAGTTCATTCTCACAGCAGACACCTTATGAGTTGTTTAGAGGTAGATCTCCTATTTTAGAGTTCATGAGACCATTTGGATGTCATGTCACCATTCTAAATACCTTAGATTATTTGGGTAAATTTGATGGAAGTCATTCAGAGTCATTCAGACTTGCGTTGTATTCCAAGCCATGGGAAAGGAGTTCTTGGTGACATGGGTTTTGTCCAGCAACTCTGGTTCAAAAGAAATTTTTGCTAAGTCAGCTTTAACAATAGCTAGGTCAGGGTGTTCAACATATTTACCATTATTATAGTCTAGCTCAGTTGAAGAGCAAACAATTTTATAGTCTAAAGTTAGTTGTTTCTCCCCATTTAAGACTGAAAATTTGATGAGAAACTCCGTGAGGGGTCTTGGTCTGTTCTCATCAGTGGAGGGTGTTTTGTCAAAGGCTACAACAGTTTCCCAATACTCCTTGAGGTAGTTTTGGTACAATATATAGGGTGAATTTACAAAGGCCTTTTTCAGTGGGCAGTTGAACAAAAACTTCGTGATTCCCTTATAGGCTGGGATATCATTAGGGGTATTCAAATTGCCTATAACATTGTTGGTTATAAATTGCACATTTTCCAGACCTCCTACCCATTGTGGTTCTAACATAAGGCTTTCAGTTCTTGCCATCTTTGAATATGAAAAGGCTTTTTTTTTCTTTTTTTTTTGACAAGAAGATCAAAGAGGTTTTTACTTGATATTTTTTTTGAAGAGGGATCAAGATTTGCAGTAAAAAATTTTAATGTATAGCAATGATGAAAAGTTTTTATATCAACAGATCAACAGATCAACACACAAAAAATTTTGAGTTTTAAAGAAAGATTTTGACAGAGTTTGTTTGTAAAAACAATTGTGTATGTGTTTTTTAGGTTTAAGAAGAGGGTATTTATAGAGTGGTGAAAAGGGTTAATTTTGCACATGTGGAAAGTTTGAAAACTATTTTTGACAAACGCTTGATATTCCACCTTAAATGCAACCACTCAAGTACCCGCAGTTTTTTGCGTGTTTCTAGATGAAACAGTTGCACAACATAGTAAAAGTGATATTGCAGAGGTGATGTCACCAATAAAATATCCATATGATATTTGATGTATGTATAGGAATTTAACGCCAAGTAGGATAAGGTGAGGGATGTAGGGGCCCATGACATGGATTATAGAAGGGTCAAGGAACATATATTCCTATATTAATTTAGCTTGTTCACCAACCTAGGATATTAAGTAACTGAATACATATAGCATTAAGTTACTCATTTAATGTGTTCTACATCTAATGTCAGGGACCCTGAATGAGATTTACTCATTCAGTGAAATTGATTTAGGTGTTTATTTTGTTCAGGGACCATTATTCAGTGAATATGTACACTATGTGGAACATGATAAATCAGTGGAATGTTAATCAATGTCCAACATCCCAAGTTCTGCTTTCAGTCTCGTGAAAGTGGGTTCATCTAAGGGTTTTGTGAAGAAATCAGCTAACTGATATTCAGTGGGGATGAAGTGTAATTCAATATCACCTTTCATGACATGGTGCCTGATGAAACGATACCTAATGTTAATATGTATGGTTTGTTGATGAAGTACAGGGTTGTTGGAGATGGAAATTACACTTGTGTTATCACAAAATATGAGTACCATTTTGTAATGGATGTCATAGTCACTGAGTTGACTTTTCATCCATAGTACATTTGCACAACAGCCTACAACAGCTGCATATTCAACTTCTGCTGATGACATAGCCACTGATTGTTGTTTTTTAGTGCTCCAACACACTAATTTTCCTCAAAGGAATTGGAAAGAGCCTGAGGTGCTTTTTCTATCCATGTTACAGTCTGCATAGTCTGAGTTTAGGTCAAAGCCTGAACACTTGGGATAGTTTAGCCCAAGGTTTGGTGTACCTTCCAGGTACCTAAGGATTCTCTTGGCTGCAGTGAGATGAGACTATCTTAGATCAGACTGATATCTAGCACATAGGCAGATTGAAAATTGAATATCAGGCCTTGAGGCAGTGAGATACATCAGTGAGCCAATTACTCCGTGAAACAAGGTTTCATTTACTGACTTTCTTGCAAGGTCAGGCCCTAAGTTGTTTGGAGGAACCATGGGAGTTTTAACTGAGGAGCAATCTAAGATCTCGTATTTCTTTAAGAGATTTCTAGTGTACTTCTCCTGACTGATGGAGATTCCTTTGTCAGTTTGTTTGATTTGAATTCCAAGGAAGTATGTGAGTTCCACATCATGCTCATTTCAAATTCCTTTGTCATCAGTTTCTCAAACTGTTTACAAAGTTTGTAATTTGTTGAGCCAAATATGATATTATTAACATACACTTGGACTAGTATCACATTTCCTTTAGTCCTATAGATAAAGAAGGTGTTGTCTATCTTTCCTTTGACAAACTTGTTTTGAATGAGAAAGGCTGAGAGAGTTTCATACCAGGCTCTTGGAGCTTGCTTCAGTCCATAGAGGGCTTTGTCAAGCTTGCAGACATGGTCAGGAAACTCACTGCTTTCAAATCCAGGGGGTTGTTAAACATAAACTTCTTCCTAAAGTTTACCATTGAGAAATGCACTTTTGACATCCATTTGGTATACTTTGAAGTTCATGTATGTTGCATATGTCAAGAAGATCCTGATGGATTTCATTCTAGCAACAGGAGAAAATGTTTCTTCACAATCAATTCCTTCTTGTTAATTGTATCCTTTGGCAACAAGTCTAGCTTTATTCTTAATGACTATTCCATTCTCATCAGTCTTGTTCTTGACGACCTATTTCATGCCAATGACTAGAACATCTTTGAGACATTTGACTAGAGTCATAACTTTTTTTGTGTTAAATTGTTCTAGTTCAGCTTGCATGACTTGTACACAACTTGGTTGTTTCAAGGCTTCTTTGACTGACTTTGGTTCAACATCAGAGAGAAAGTCAACAAATAAACACTCATTTGCTGAGGCAACAATTAACTTAGCAGCCATGCTTCTAGTGAGCATGTCTTCAGTGGGTTCTCCAATGATGTTGACAAGTTCAATGTCTTGAGACCTGGTCCATTTATCTTGGGATCTGGGATATGAGCTTGTTGAGGTTTCAAGGGTATGAGGAAAAACTTCAATAGCTGGAGATTCATTGATGATACCTGAGATTCAACAGGGTATTGGGTTTCAGCTTGTTCAGTTTAAACAAAGGGAATCTCAGGTTCTTGAACATTTTGTTCAGTATGATCTGTCCCATTGGAAACTTGTGAGTATCAATGAATTCACTGATAGTTGGTTGGGGAAGGTTGTGAGGAATGATATAGTAAGAAACATTAGTATCAGCCTGAGGAATTGCTTTTAGGAGGATATCTTGATGAGTCATCAATTCCTATTTCTTCCACAGAGGTGTTTGAGTAACTGATAGCCTCACTACTTTCATCAAAAGTTATATGAAAGGTTTCCTCAAATTGTTGTCTTCTGGTGTTGAACACCCTGAATGCATTAGACATTAGTGAGTAACCTAAGAAATAACCACCATCAGCTTTGGGATCAAATTTGCCCAAATGGTCCTTGTGATTGTGAATGAACACAGGACATCCAAATACATTGAAATAGCTGATGTCAGGGAGTCTTCCTTTGAAGATCTCATAGGGTGTTTTGTTATGTCTTTTGACAATTACTGATCTCTTTTGTGTATAACAGGCAGTTTTGACTGCTTTAGTCCAGAAATGCTTAGACATCACTGAACCATTTAACATGGTTCTTGCAGCCTCAATGAGTGTTCTGTTCTTCCTTTCAACTACCTCATTTTGTTTAGGGGTATAGGGAGATGAGAAATTTTGGGATATTCCCTTTTCATCATACAAACACTCAAGCTCTTGATTTTTTTAATTCAATACCATTGTTAGTACGAATTTGTTTGACATTGATGTCATTTTAATTCTCAATCTTCTTGATGAAGGACATGATTTTTTATCTGCCTGACTCTTTTTGATGAGAGAGTATACCCAAGTATATCTTGAAAATTCATCAAGAATGACTAGCGTGTACTTCTCATGTTGAATAGATCTTGGACTGATAGGTCCAAAAAGATCCATGTGTAGGATATGAAGGAAGCTTTTGATTGGGAATTCTTTTTGTTTTAAAGGAGGCTCTGTGATTTTTTCCTTTTTCACAGACTGAGCAGGGTTTATCCTTTGAAAATATAAGGGATGGTAGGCTAAGGAATTTGTTCTGTTTGGCAAGGTTGTTTATATTTTTGAAGTGTAAATGGGACAGTCTTTTGTGCCAAAGCCAATTCATGGTTTCAGTGGCTTTCGTAAAAAGACAAGTTCTATTTTGGGTCAAGGATGACATGTCCAAAACATAAACATCCTCTCTTCTAGGGGCTATAAGAACAACTTCTTTATTAGCATTGGAGATTGTGCCTTGCTTATCATCAAACTGAACAATGTGCTAGTTCAAATACGATGATACTTAATCTATACAGTCTTGTTTGTTTTGTTGATGATAAACATGTAACTTGTAATACATAACGTAAAACGTACAAGTTACTCATAATCTTATTTTGTCTCAATATACTTTCAACATCTCTCGACGTCTCAAATCCTTGTATGCTACAACAGAGGTACATACATGATTGTTATGTTGCATTATGATCAAACCCCTAATAAACCATTAAACATGTTTAGTTAAATAGTTTATATAAAGCTAAAACTAATTTCATAAAATATATATAAGTAATATTTGTTACTTACACTTTTATAATATACATGGCCTTAAAACTAGTTAAGTAAATGGTTAATAAAATAGGATGGATTATCCATAACCCATGACCCATTACCCATTACCCATGATCCACAACCCATAACCCGTTGTCTAGGTTCATTGTGTCTAGTTGGGTACCCATGACCCCAAGTCCATGACCCATGACCCAAAACCCATTTTCCATGTTCATTAAATGGGAGCGTCGCTCGTTCCGCCGGATCCCTTTGGGTTAGGCAGGCAGATCCCTTTCAGAAGGGATCCTTGGGGCAGAAACTTTGTTTGTCTATAAATAGCAAACCATTCTTCTTTGTTTCTTGAAACTTTTCACACACTTTCTCTCCACCATTTCTAACATATTTATATCAATAGGAAACATGTAAAACACCCTCATCTTATATGATCAGAATGCTTCTAACTTTCATTTTGTTTTAAGCATACTCCCGATGTGATCCTCCAAAGCAAGCCTAGAAATCTTGCATCCTTACCTACTGAAGTGATCTTTCATCACAAGCATACAAGCACATGAAGATCTTCTACAACAAGCTTGTGAAACTTGTCATCTTCATTCATGGAAGACTAACCACATCATGCTTTGTGTTCTTGATGTTCGGCTTAGGATTTTATATCCATTAGACACATTGTCTTGTATCTTGTCTTGTATCTATAACTAGGTTAGATGGTTTATGTGTTTGTGCCATAAAACACAAATTATGTTGGGCCAAAAAATATAACTTGTGTCATAGATAGGGCTGCAAACAAGCCAAGCTTTTATCAAGCAACTCGAGATTGAGCTTGAGTTTGACTCGATCGAGTCGAGCTTTTATCAAGATTAAACCCGAGCTCAAGCCCTATAAACCATCTCGAAATGCATAACGAGCCAAGCTCGAGCTTTTATCGAGCTTTTCAAGCCTCCTAGAACATATATATTTTTATTACACATACTTATAGAAACATCTAAAAGCTAATGTGAATATTGCTATACTAGTTAAGTATTTGTAGAAAGCATTATTTAAACCTTAATTCTCCTAAATGTTTTGTATAGATTTTTTGCTCTTAAGTTCATCACGTATTTTCTTGAATTTATTGATAAGTTTGGATATTGAATTTAAAGATTATATATAAATTCAATCTTTCGAGCCGACCTCAAGCTTTACTCGAGCCGAGCTCAAGCCTGGATGATTAAAGCTTGTCAAGCTATCAAGCCAAGCTCAAGCCCACCTTATAACTTTCGAGCCAAGCACAAGCCCTGTCAAGCTCGAGTTCGGCTTGACTCGATTGCAGCCCTAGTCATAGATGTGCTGTGTAGAATGGTATAGTATGGAGTTGCTCCATCATGATGTGTCGTGTCGTGTCGGTCGGTTAGTGTTTCCTCTTTTGTAATGGAACCCGGTATCTAGCCTTGTACTGGATAAAGTGTAGGCGATGTAGTGATAAGGTTTGGTTTCACCTTGTGTGAAGGACTCGGTATTTAGCTTTGTACCGGATAAAGTGTAAGCAACGTTGTGTAAGGTTTTCTCCGCCGAGAATGGGGTTTGTTGATCTAGTGAAGTAACTCTCGAGTTGGGTACTCGGAGAGTGGAGTATGGTGAAGAGGAGCTTCGTTACCAAACGACTATAAATTCTCGTGTTGGTTTGCGTATCCTTTTACTTATTGCTTTACTTTTATTCTTGTTTTATATTGTTGATTGTCTATGTTGTTGATGTTTATGATTGTGATGTATACTTGGCCTTTCAAGTATTCATATAGTCAATAATTGTATTTAACGCTTTATATATTATGACACTCTTGATCAAGAAAAACAAACCGGACTAATAATGGTGAAACTTGATTTATAATAAACCATTAATCCTGCGGAATCTTATGTGATATTAAGGGGTTGGCCTTACCTGCCGTATGATGGTAAATCCATCCTCTCTTCGATATTAGCAAATGCAATAGTTTATACTATATTTGATACAAAAGTTTTAAGTTTGAAATGGAAACGTATTCACCCCCTCTACCGTTTCCACAATTGGTATCAGAGCGGTTTGGCTCTAGTTTTTAAAACAAATGGTTTTCAAAACGAGTAAGGCCCTTATATCAAATTTTTGGTAAAGTCAAGCATAATATGAAAAGTGTTTTGTTGATTTTTTTGAAATTTTTGTTGTTAGATATCTTGTTACTCAAGCTTGAACAATGATTAAAATGGGTAATATAACTTCACTAAAAAGTCTACAAATGTTAAACCTTTTCGTTGGGTCAGAATATGTATTTTTGTAAATCACTGTCAGATCCATGGATCCCTTTGTTATCAAAGGCTGGATCCTTTTTGGAAGGGATCCGGGGGATCCGTCTATGCAGAGGACAACTTTTCTTATAAATTTCAAAAATTCATAACTAATTAATCGTAAGTCTGTAGAAGTCGTGCCACCTATCATTTGAAAGGTATTTGAGTCTACTTTCATATAAAAATGATTTCAGAAGCTGATTCAAAAACAGTTTACAGAATCTTTGATTAAAGTCATTGTTAGGTCATAACATTTGCACAAAACTTTTGGTCTAATTAGAGACGGATGTTTTCCTTTTTTTTATAATAGTGTGTCTTCTTTGAAACTCAGGTTTTGGTCATATTCATAAATATAAAGGAAACTAATCAAGCTTGGTATACATATTTATATTTAACACAAAGCGATGAAGAGAACTTTCGTATTCTATGCTATATGATTAATTGTTTACCATGTATTACTTGATTATTTGCTATCTTAAATAGTTTTTGTGCTTGTTTGTTTGAGTAACATATGTGGTTTCCTCACCTTGCTATTCATTCTCTTGTTTTTCGATTTAGCAATGTTTTACTAATCAATGTGCTATTTGAAGGAGTGTTTGGGATAACATCTAGTTCTGTCGAAAATGTTATTTTAAATGGTTTTATAAGTCATATAAGTTGAATAATGTTATAAACATGTAATATACTTAATGACTTCTTGTTGAGTTTGTCATGTGTTCAACATAAGTGTATTATGTGCTTATATGAGTTCTTGATTTCATCTTTTTCTTGTGTCATTTTCTGAAACAACAAGAATGTATATCAGATCATAACCTACACTTGTGTTGATGATGTACTTTCCCTTTTTCTTTTCCATGATCGCTTTCCAAGCTTTATAGTAGGATTGAAAACTTGATTATTTCATCCGAGATACTCAAGTAAATTATTTTGCCACGCAAATGTAATTGGTCATTTCCGAAAATCCAAACTCAAGCTTTCTAACAACATATATTGACTCGCTCATACAACCATTTTTTTCCCATGTGGGCCTATTTAAATTTTAAACATGGCAGCTTCGTCACCTTAGTTGTTTTGCATTTGCATCAGGTATAATATTAATAAAATAAAGCAAAGTATCATCATTGTTACTCTTTGATAGGCCATTGTAGGAATATAAATTTTCCTAACTTGAGAATGAATACTAGAGAACTTATTGCACTAGAAACTCAATTTGATCTAACGGTTGAATTGCTTCCTAGTGAGATGTTGGGTATGTGGAATCACCCAAAAAAATGGTCGTGTTTAGCCGTAATTGAGCGCCGCTAGTAATAGTATCATATTCGTTCTCACACTTGAGAAATCTCTACTCTTATGTTTTCCTAAAGTAAGTTTACAATGGAAATACTTTGCATTTTCTTAGGATTACTAATCAAACAAGTTGTAAAATTGATTTTTCTTTTGTTAGTCAATCACAACCACTTGCCTCATCAAGCGATTATCTTTCTTTGATCGAGAAGAGCTACATGATTTCAAGGATGAAGTTCATTATATGCTAATTGATAACGCTACACGCGTCGTTCGGGGTCAAAGGAACTTCCTTTTCTTCGAGCAAGTTTTATAACACCCTAGGCAGTGAACCTAATCGTTGTAGTGTAGTATTAGGGTAAGCCACGGGTATTGATATCGTTCTCTAGGGGAATAGGAATGCTAGTGAGAAGTTAATACGCTAAGGTTGGGGTTGAGGAAGATTATTTTTTATCTTTTTATGTTTTTTTAGAAAATGGAAAGGTACGAATCTCGGGGTTTGGATTTGGGGGTTGGTATTTCTACCGATTACTCTACTTGTCTAATTATCTAATCTAAGGTGTATGTAGTCTATGTCTAATTATTGTGTGCTCGTATGATAGTTTAAAAATATGTTCACTTAGGTTTTATTACTCCTTAATTATCTCCTATTGATGGTTGAATTGTCACGTCCTTATTCTTAATTGCGTTGTGTGTCTAAAGTCGTAGGGTATGCATTTATCCCTAACTCTTTGAACTTACCAAAGGGTCTCGTCTACAAAAACCTCTAGGAATTATAAACTCTAACTCTAAGGCACTCTTTGGATGGTTTAGCCTACAACTGCTCTAAGTGCTATAGTCCAAAGTTCACAAAGATTAATCAAGCATTAATTACACAACGAATGACCTATCGCATTACTATATCATTAACAATTAAGATAAGAGACAACCAATCAATATTCAATAATTAAGTTTCATATTCCCTAAGCAAACACACAAGTAAATTAGCCGGACATGGAGAACATGCAAGCATACACACAAATAATTGAAGACATAATTGAATTAATGAAGTAAAACACTTATCTTGATGTAAGATAGGGTTTGGAACCTTAAAATACTATACAAGACAGCCTTGGTTCGGTTTAGGTTTTTACTCCAAAAGACTACACACTAAAACTGAAAATTCGGATTCTATATATAAGATTACAATCGCGACGGCGTCACCTTATGATTTGTGACGCCGCCGGGTCGCCGTCATTAGGGTTTCGTCTTGGCCACGTTAGTCTTGCGACGGCATCACCCTATGATTGTGACGCCGTCCCCTTCAGTCTCTGACGCCGTCTGGATCAAATCTAGGCCGTCTGAGTTGCGACGACCTACTCTTTTAAAGCCTCACACCGTCACTTGAAAATAAGCAATTTGGCTACTGCCCCGTCACAAAAGTTATGCGACGGCGTCACAGATAACACCTGACGCCGTCACTTGTAGAACCTGACGCCGTCCCTTTGTATTTCAGCAGTCTGAGTGGCTCGATTCTTGACTTTGGCCATTTTCTTCGTATATCCGCGCCTTTTCGTCCAAATAAGTGCCATTCCAGCAATTTGCCTTCAAGAGACCTAAAAAGTGAAAAGGAACGATATTAAGTAATAACGGATACAAAAGTGATCAAATAAGGGCTTAAACGACCCTCAAAAAGGTACATTTTAAAACCTTATCAAATATCCCTGCACTTGGTATTTGCTTGTCCTCAAGCAAATGTGCTTTTAGCCAATTAATTTATAAGTTAGGGGTCATGAAGCATTGGTTTAAAACAATCCACAACACATATAAGCCCTGCAAAAGTCATAACAAGCATGGAAATTACATACTAGCACCTCACATGAGGTGTTTGGATACTCACATCTCTCGGGTGTATATGAAATATATCAAAGTGGAAATGGAAGATAAACACTCATTAACCGGTCCTAGTACATAGATTACCATAGGCTTGAGAATAGATCAAACCTCCATCGCTTTGGCGTAAGCACCTAGGAAAGACTATCAAAGAGGTCTTTTAAAGGGTTGTAATGTTTGGCTTACGGTAGGGAAACAAAGGGTTTGGTGGGATAGGTTATTTAGTGGTGGCAAGTCAAAAATCTCTATGTTACAAGCATACGAAGAATGGCGTTGCTAAGCCAAGACTCGACACTCTAAACTCTAGATAACTAAAATACACAAACATAAATTTAAATGATAGATGTAGGATGGTAGCCCGTATGTGTTTTTTTTTACACTCTATTTTTTTATTTTCTCTTTTTCTATTTTTTTTCGATTTTTTTTTCATACACTTTTACTCTACCATCCTCTACGGTAACATCAAAATGATAGGGATTTATATGCACATCCCTACACTTGAGTTTTTATTACTCTAACACTAATTTGACCCGAATTGAAAAGATCAAAACACTTGGGGTACATTATTACGCAAATAAAGGAATTTAACGTTCCCTTCCAGTCATTAAACTTTAACTTTTCCCATGAGTCCCAACCGTCCCAAAACTGTATACAAAGGATATGACTCGACTTAGCAACTCATGCAAGCAACTAGATAATTTAACTAAGGGTTTAGGGTGATAACAATAATGCACTAAAAGTGAGTGCATACAGAGTAGGCTAAGGCGATTTGGGTGTACATTTGGGGTGGGGTGTAAACAATGCTCTTCATTGATATTCCGTAAAACCGAAACATCACAAGAACCGTGAAAAGGATAGGCTCTGAGGGGTTAACTAGGGTATCGTGTACTAAAGATGAGTACAACGCAAAGGGTGTGGGGATTCTCAACCGATGTGGAAGAAGTAATTATATTACGGGTATCAAACAAGGGTTATCCTAATGCCTCTTATCATTTAGTTATTCCTAACTACACAAGTGTAGTCTTACTAGCGATCTCGGAATGCATCACAAAACAAGTTCTAGAATCTATTATACTTCCGGTTCACACTCTAAGCATTAAAGATGAATGCTTTAATTCCTACTAATCTAAGGGCGATCCTCACATTTTGGGTGGGATTTAGGTGGTAAAGGGTTTTGTGCTAGTCATGCAACTTCCTATCCGTGAGACGCTTTTGTTAAGACTAATGGCCCACTCCTATATGTCATGAAAAATTTTAAATTTGGTGCCATAATTACCCTAACCGACATTTTCTCATGGTTTATTACACAAATACAATTGGACAAAGCAAATAATCAAGGATAAGCATAGTTTCAAAGTTCCGTTTTATTTTCCCTCCCTACACTTAAACTGAACATTGTCCCCAATGTTCCCCAAAGTATCAAAGTTATGATAATGGAAGGTAATGAAAAACGAAAAAACTAATACTCCCTCTGATTAGCTCGGTAGGATCCGTGTAAAGTGGTGGTTAAATCCTTTCCAAGAAGAATGTATGCATGAAAAGCTCCATCCAATCTTATGTATCTTCTTCTTGATAAATAAAACCTGCACACTTTGAAGAAAACAAACAAAACCTTCGCGTAAAAATCTGCGGTAATAATATATATAAGACTCGCGAAACTAGGATATAATGCGGTGAATGGATGTTTACAGAATTTCTGGAAAATTAAGACCTTGAAAATTCAAAAAAAATTATAAGTAGCTCAGAAAATGAGAAAAAAGTAATCTGTTATTTTTACTCCTTCCTGACGTCGTCAGGTTGTGATCCTGACGCCGTCAGGTTATCCAGACAAAAACTGTCTGCGATTTTTGGAAAAATTGGAAAATTTACATCTTTAGAATCTGGAAAAATTTCTGCAAACATCCATTATGACTCGATACAAGCATTTGACTCGAACAAACACACATATATACCTTTTAATGAATTTCTATTCTCATGTTTACGTTTCTTTTGAAAACGTGTGTAATCCTCCCTACATTTATCCTTTATGTAAAATACCTTTATATGCAATTAAGACGAGGTTAAAAACAAAATAAAGCATTTTTACAAATTTAAAAATGAGAATAAGCAATCACTAAAAGATATATGACACACAATCAAGCAAACAATTAAGCATGGGTTGCCTCCCACGAAGCGCTTTTCTTTATTTATGAGTCTTGTAGCTAGACTCGTAGTCGTGCTCCTACGTTGTCTCGTTTTGCATTCTCAATGAGAATTATATCATGTTGACAAAATTTTCATCGACTCTATATCAAGGCCCTAGGGTCAAGCAATCCTTATAATAAAGCCTCTTTCTTTCCCCATAATTTATAACCTTTTCAACATCGCCTTGCTTTTGTCCTCAAAAGCTTTGATGTTGTCTCATTCAAAAATGGGTAGATTGCCATATTCATTTGTTTTCCAAGGCATCCTATAAGTGATCTCATCGGGCCTTCCTTAAACCTAACCGTTCCATCATACTTGTTATGGCTCATCTTAGATGTTTCAACAAACGGTTTTCCTAGCACTACTTAGGATAAGCTATAGTCAATGACGCATCCTATATCTTCTAGGACCACAAAATCAACTAGGTAGGTGAAATTTCCTATAAAGACATGTACATCCTTGACTCTTCCCACAAAGTTGCAAACTCCACCTAGATACTTAGGGTCTCTCCTAATATTAAGTCGCTCATTCATAATGTCATTGTAAACAGCAGATGACATCACATTAATAGGAGATTCCGTATCTATGTAAGCATGGTCGACACTTCTATATCCGATCATACAAGGGATTTTTAGGTTCCAAGAATTTCCTCTCCTAATCTTCGGGCATATCCTAATGATAGGTGATCGGGGATTATCGATTATGTATCGATGGTAAGCAACCTCTTCCTTAGTGGGGTAAAGATTGAAATAAGCACTATCCTCTTCATTCACGTTCATCTTATTCAGCTTCCTAAGCTCTCCAATACGAGCTCGAAGTTGGTTGGCCAAGGCTGGATCAAACAGTGGGTATTTGTTTGGTAGTAAAGTGTTGTTTGGTGGTTTATCACCTTCCATGATGAAAAGTGATGGGGTTACGAACAAAGGTCACGAAGAAGGGGATAGACTACGAGGAAGCTAAAAAAAATGAGAAAAAATTTACTTGATAGGAATCAAGCAAAGAAACCTAACGAGGTGGACTACTAACTAGCTATTCTATTCCCCGCAACGCGCCAAAACTTGATAACGCTACACGCGTCGTTCAGGGTCAAAGGAACTTCCTTTTCTTCGAGCAAGTTTTATAACACCCTAGGCAGTGAACCTAATCGTTGTAGTGTAGTATTAGGGTAAGCCATGGGTATTGATATCGTTCTCTAGGGGAATAGGAATGCTAGTGAGAAGTTACTACGCTAAGGTTGGGGTTGAGGAAGATTATTTTTTATCTTTTTATGTTTTTTTAGAAAATGGAAAGGTACGAATCTCGGGGTTTGGATTTGGGGGTTGGTATTTCTACCGTTTACTCTACTTGTCTATTATCTAATCTAAGGTGTATGTAGTCTATGTCTAATTATTGTGTGCTCGTATGATAGTTTAAAAATGTGTTTACTTAGGTTTTATTACTCCTAATTATCTCCTATTGATGGTTGAATTGTCACGTCCTTATTCTTAATTGCATTGTGTGTCTAAAGTCGTAGGGTATGCATTTATCCCTAACTCTTTGAACTTACCAAAGGGTCTCATCTACAAAAACCTCTAGGAATTATAAACTCTAACTCTAAGGCACTCTTTAGATGGTTTAGCCTACAACTGCTCTAAGTGCTATAGTCCAAGGTTCACAAAGATTAATCAAGCATTAATTACACAACGAATGACCTAGCGCATTACTAGATCATTAACAATTAAGATAAGAGACAACCAATCAATATTCAATAATTAAGTTTCATATTCCTAAGCAAACACACAAGTAAATTAGCCGGACATGGAGAACATGCAAGCATACACACAAATAATTGAAAACATAATTGAATTAATGAAGTAAAACACTTATCTTGATGTAAGATAGGGTTTGGAACCTTAAAATACTATACAAGACAGCCTTTGCGGTGTAGGTTTTACTCCAAAAGACTACACACTAAAACTGAAAAATTCGGATTCTATATATAATATTACAATCGCGACGGCGTCACCTTATGATTTGTTACGCCGTCGGGTCGCCGTCATTAGGGTTTCGTCTTGGCCACGTTAGTCTTGCGACGACGTCACCCTATGATTGTGACGCCGTCCCCTTCAGTCTCTGACGTCGTCTGGATCAAATCTAAGCCGTCTGAGTTGCGACGACCTACTCTTTTAAAGCCTGACACCGTCACTTGAAAATAAGCAATTTGGCTATTGCCCCGTCACAAAATTTATGCGACGGCGTCACAAATAACACCTGACGCCGTCATTTGTAGAACCTGACGCCGTCCCCTTGTATTTCAGCAGTCTGAGTGGCTCGATTCTTGACTTTGGCCATTTTCTTCGTATATCAACGCCTTTTCGTCCAAATAAGTGCCATTCCAGCAATTTGCCTTCAAGAGACCTAAAAAGTGAAAAGGAACGATATTAAGTAATAACGGATACAAAAGTGATCAAATAAGGGCTTAAACGACCCCTCAAAAAGGTACATTTTAAAACCTTATCACTAATCACCATCTGTAATGACTATACTTAGTTCATTACCTTCACTAAACCAAAACATCCTTCTAAACAATTCACTTTCTTAAGGACGCATATACATGTGTTTCTTACTCTTCAAATACCAACACATAGGTAAATATCTCTTAGCTAAAACCAACTCACAAAACCGTACTTGCTTCAAGCCTTTCTATATCCAACACTTACTCTTCTAAACACAACTCCTTAATCTCTACAAACAACAACTCCACCTTCTGGATCTAAATGAAGTCTAGGATTGTCTTGAACTAGCACCTCACGATTCTATTCTTGTACTCTTTTCTTTCTTGACACATACCTTGCATGCCATTGTTAGTGCAAATGATTTACCAATCTAGATCGTCAATCTGTTTTGAGCTTCTTGAATAGCGCTTGTTAAGTTTGATAAACCTTTGTGTTATTTGTGAGCTCGATGTCATTTGATTGCTTATGTGTTATTCTTACATGCTCTCATTGCTATGCTAGACTTGTATACATGTATGCTTGCTGTAGATAACATAAGTTTTAAAATGTGGTAAGTCAGTAAAACTTTACGAGCTTACTGTGATTTTTTTTTGTCTTAGAAGCCGGATCCCCCAGTTATAAGTGGCCGGATCCCTCTTGGGAAGGATCTGGTGGATCCGGGTGGACAGAATTGTGTTTAGTGCCTTTAAGCATCTCCCTTACCTTCCAGACCTTATTGGATTAGTTGGTCATGCTATATTATGATCACATAAGTTGTCCTTAGGCTCAGTAGATCCCACATTCACTCATGGATGACTCAGGATCACGTTTAAGGTGTTTTTTATTTTTCATTACTTAAGAACTCACCATCTTTCCACTCCAATGTTTACACATTGATTCTCTCATCTTAAACTACATATTCTTATATTTCTTTCATTTTTAACAAATTGATTTTACTCATTTTGACTTTAAAATGCTCTAAAATCTAATTTTTCATTTCTTGTAACTTTTAAGAAGTTTTCTAAAATTTTCTTTGACCACTTTCTGGTTTCTATACTCAATCACCTTCCTTTAAACCACTTAGTTTCATCCATGATCACTCATTTGTCTTTCTAAACTCCATTTTCCCCATAAAAGTCATCATTGACCAACCTCTTTCACTAGTCTTGACCACTTAGGTCTTATGTCATTTAAGACATCTTAATGGACTGACTAACTTAGGAAATGTAGGTACTAAACCTTGCTAGAACCTAATAATCTCCTTTTCACCTCATATGTTATCCGGATCCCTAGCCTAAAGCTAGCCGCACCCCTCTAGTGAGGGAACCGGTGGAACCGGGCAAACAGAAGGTGCATTATCACTTGAGATAATCATTTCAAATTTCCATTTTCCACTCAAACACTTGCTCAACACATAGGATTATCAATTTCTTATGGAAGAAGAAACTTTTTATGTTTTTAAATGAGTTCCGTGTATGTGACTATTTACGTGTTCTCTTTTGTTTCCATGATATTATGTAAACAATTTCTCCATTTGTATAATTGTTTTCCTTTTGTACTCAAATCATTTAGACGTGTAGGCTGACAATGATTCCATTTATTATCGTCAGATTGTGCTATTTCGCACATTTTTCATATTCCTCATCTTGCATCATCCTCACCATCATCCTCCACTTCTGTCACTACTCACAAAGTCATCCTGTCTACCACCTCAAATACTTTATTAACCAACAAGGTCAATCTTAGTGAAAAATCCTTTATTGAGTCATCAACTGAGTCAACAAAAAGACTCACCTTGATACCTTTCATCACCATCCCTTGCTAATCTTGAGTCAACTTCTTTCTTACCTAGTAAAACTTGACCTCTCATCACCTCTACCACTACCACCGCCAAGTCATGATGATGATTGCTATCATTATCAACATGTCCAAGGTCTAGTTCATGAATTATGTGATGAAGTACATTTCATGTTCTACCACATTCTGCTTGTGTCAAACTACAACCTACTTGTGTCAACCACAACCTACTTGTGTCAACCACACCCTAAAAGTGTCTCACTACCACTACAATTCATGGTCGTTCAACCATCCTCCACAAACATCTATGTTGTCAAAAGCCAAGTGAATTTCTTAATGAAATTCGTCTCATTCCCAAACGCATTTTTTTCTACCTTGAACAACCTTTGTTGGAATCACTCCTAAACAGTATTTCAAGTATTTATATTTCATATGTAATAGGTAGCTTTATTATGGCCTTTATGTTTGTTTAAGGTCTAGCTTATGTAGAAGGCCCATAAGCTTGATCCAAGCCCAATAAGGAATAGGGAAGGAGAAGGAGTGTTGCCCTAGCTCCTTGCCTATAAATACATTGTAATAACCTTCATTTGAAGGTTGGTTGTTCAAGTTATTCTTTCTTTCACACTCTTTCTCTTAACCGTGTTTATTTATACGTATTGTGTGTGTTTGGATAGCTTGTTCATCCGCATCTCTTTCTATATAACTTGTGTTGTAAAACTAGTGACCTAACAAAGGGTATCAATCGCCAAATAGTTGGGTGTACCTTGTTTTGAAGTTTTGGTTTTTAGGTCTTACGCGTAAAGATAACGCAATCTTTGGTTATCTTAAAAACTCGTTTTTTACACTTTTAATCCAAGATTCTTGTACTTTCAATGTTTTGAGGTGTTAAAATACTTGTTTTTGGCAAAAATTTTCAAACTTTACGCTGGATTTACGCTTGCTTGTTTTGTTCGGGGTGTCGCTCACGCTGCAATCCCGCTTAGCTTTTTGGTACATCAAATCACACTTTTGTGTTCTTTTGGTACTATTGAAGCTATTCCATAACAAAAATCTGGTTTAGAAACACATTTGGGCAAAATCAAAGTTACGAGTAATCCTACGCGTATCAAAACCCTAAACTTACGCGTAAGATTTTCCTTGGTTTGATCTTCATTTTTCCGGTTTATTCCGTGTTTTCTTACTTGGATAAGTCTGAAAATACGTCGACTTTGGATATCTTTTGCAATGTGAAGTGTAAAAGATCATTTGGGCAAAACCCTAAAATTACGATAAGCATAAGCTACGCAAGAAATTCTACGCATAAGATTCACTTTACGCGCGAAACTTAGGTCTACGATAAGGTAATCCTACCTAACTTTCTACGCCTAACTTTGTCTACGCGATAACTTTAGTGCTTTTATCCTACTTACGCCAGAAGCAAAACCCACGCGTAACTCCTCATTGTTACGCTAACTTTTGGTGTTTTACGCGATAAGTGCTACTTGGTTCTTGTCTTTCTACCTAAGGACACTTCATCAACAAAGGTTCATTCGACTACAAAGATCCATTTTACCAACACAAGTTTTTCAACATGTCACAACCACCATACTCTAACTATTTCCCTTACACTTATCCTCAACGACAACAACAACTAAGTCCACAACATCAACAATGGAATCAACAACAAGCAATTTATCAACAACAATTTAATCAACAACATACTCCACAACTTGCTTCAAATCCACAACCTCAAATGGTTCAACCACCACCAAGTCTTCAAGTTCAACCATACACAAATGAATTCAATCAACATCCATCAAGGAACACTATGAAGGAACCCACTTGGTTTGCAAAGATGTGTGAAGCTTTAAGTAACCAACAATCAATTCATGAGGTCGGATCACTTGATAGACCTCCAATGCTCACACCCGGAAACTACGATCAATGGGTGATAAGGTTCTTTAGGTTTTGTGATCTAAAGAAGCCACATGGAAAGTTCTTAAAGAAGGTTATCTTTGAAGGTCCATTTGAGATGCCTACTATCATTGTACCCGGAGATCCAAATGCCATTCCACCAAGAGATGAAAAAACCAACATTGCTATCAAGGCATTTGAATCCTCAAGAACTTCTACACTATGAAGTGATGAAGCTTGCAATGGAATACATCCTCTTAGGATTACCAAACCCAATTCTTCGTAGTGTTGATGCTCAAAAGACTGCAAAAAAATGTGGGATCATATTCGTCTTCTTATGGAAGGATCTACTCAATCGAGGATTTGGAATCCAAAATTTACTTGGCTTATGAACACTTCATGATTGAACCTCGAGAGACACTAGAGTCCTATCATCATCGATTTTTTGACATCATCAATGATTTGGATAAACACAACATCATCATGCCAAGAATTGCAATGAATACTAAGTTCCTAAGTAGTCTTGGTCCTGAATGGGAGAAGTATGTCATTTTTCTCCGCTCGCTTTAAGAACATGCATCATTCTACCTATGGATTGTTGTATGCATTACTTGAAACCTCATGAAAAGGAAGTTGATCGGGAAAGGATTCTCCGTGCTCAAATTGCTTCACCCACACATCCAGAAAATCAACAACTTGCCTTATATGCTCTCAAAAATTATTCTCCTCAACCAGAACTCAACAAATGCTTCAAACACACCAAACGACAATCACATCACTCAACAAAAATTGGTTCCATACAACAACAATGCTCAAGCACTTCATAATGAGGAATCTGATCCGCTCGAAGCATTGCAACAAGGATTTGCTATGATTGCTAATGCTTTTAGCCGTTATACCAACAAATCCAACAACCGTATTCGCTCCTCATCTAATACAAGGAATCAAGCTGTTGTGAACAATGGACGAGAAGTTCGAATCGTGGTTATGGTCGCCGATGGGCGTGGTCAAGGGTTTAATGCCGTGGGTAGGAATAACAACAGAGCTCAAGTGGTGGAACAGGGAAATGCTCAAAATGGGTTGAATGGTCTTCGATGCTACAACCGCAATGAGAAGGGACACCTGGCTAATGCATGCCCAAAGCCAAGGACTAGGCGTGCGCTTATTTCAAAGAGGCTCTTCTCTTTGGCTCTTAAGGATGAAGTCGGTGGAACTCTCACGCACAAAGAACGAGCTTTATGGCAAATGCCGACTCGTGATGATGATATGGAGGACTTGCGCCAATGCAATAAGTATGTTGATGGCTAATATGCATGAGTTACACATGAGTGACAGTGCCCAAGTATGACAATCGATGGCTTGTCTCGTGTAACCGAACAAACCATATCATATCTCGATCCATCTCGCCAACATCCGGATCCGCAAGGTCGGATGTTCAAAATGAGTCATCCACATCTCATTCCGACGATTTTCAACTAAACCCCGTAGTTATATTTGATGATCAAGATGACCAATGGTTTCCCTTGATAATCAAATTGACTCCGTGGTTATACTTGAGGATCTAAGTAATGATCATGTTGTGACTCACGTTGAACAAGATGACTTTTGCCTCATCCGGATTTTGCTCGCTAATACAAGACCAAAAATCATATGGAAGAATGTCATGCATTAATCAGGACTTGAAAAGTAAAATGCACCTAACAAAGGATTTTGAATGTTTACAAAAGCAACTCAACTTTTTCAAAACTCAAGAAAACGCGGAAAACGGTTTTGAAGCGTTTGCCAAATCTTATCAAAACGAAAAATATTTAGAACGACGTGATGCGGATCTAGCCGCTTCAAGAATGCTTTGTTGTCTGAAATAGAACAACTCAAACATGAACATAAAAAGCAAATTAACGCTCTCACCTTGGAAAATCAAAAAGCTAAGGCTGTTAACTTGTCAAAAACAGTTCTCTGCATACAAAAAGCATTCAACAAACGAATAGATGATCATCTTGAAGAAATCATCGGCTTGCAAAACAAACTTAAAGAGTTTAAAACCGTTGTTTACAAACATGGCGAGTCGGTCACAGCCA
Source organism: Chrysanthemum makinoi (assembly GCA_910596185.1). Classification (NCBI taxonomy): domain Eukaryota; kingdom Viridiplantae; phylum Streptophyta; class Magnoliopsida; order Asterales; family Asteraceae; genus Chrysanthemum; species Chrysanthemum makinoi. The sequence goes on along the minus strand of OU343219.1, from coordinate 74,448,781 downwards.
TTGAAAAGTTTACTTTAAAACCCAATTCAAATAGATATGGACCGAATCTTGCCGACACAAACCTAAGCTTTCAACCAAAGCATTCAAACCAAATCCTCAAGTTTCCAAAGGCACAATATAAAATTGATAATTTCGTTATGAATGTTGTTGAATATCATCGCCAAGAGGAATTAGATGCGTAAGACGAGAGTCGATCAAAATTAAAAAAGCGTTGTTTACAACAAACCTTTTAATTATTCAAAACCGGTCACTTTCGCCACACCAACGGATTCTTCTAACACACCAAGGGTTATCATCAAAACACCTAAGTCTTCTAATGTTAATCCCAAAACGCATTTTGCACAAACTTATGGTCCTTTACCTTCCATTAGTGAAGTAAACTCACAACCTGAAAATCGAAAAATTCTTTGATATTTTGACATTTTCATGGCTGACCTCAAAATTTTACAACATGAGATAGAATATCGACCTGAAATCAAAATTGAACATTTTCAATCACCGGTAGAAGAACAAAGAGACATTTTTCCGAAAAATCTTTTACCTAATGTTAAAAACTTGAAAAGTTGTGCAATTGCCTCGGAAAAGGATTTTCATAAGGAACTTGAGTCATGAAAAACGCTTGAGAAAACGTAAACATCTATTTCTAATACTAAACGTAAAAAGAAAAAGTTGAGAAAAGATGTTGATCGACTCTTGGAAGATGTTATCTCGGCCGATGTTCAAAATGTTGTGTTATTGAATTCTTTGTCATATGCATTTGATAATATCTCTCGCTGATATCGTTGTTTCGTGGTAAATGTTGAGAACACCGATAATGTGCTTCGTCGAGTCCTTAAAAGTTGAAAATAAACGATTGTCAAACGAACTTTCAAATGCAATACGCCGCCTTAATTGGTGTCAAAAAGATATTCATGATCAACAACTTGTTTTTCAACACAAAATCAACCGCCGTGCAAAACCTTCTCGATCCTAAAATTGAGCAATCGGATGATCAAAACGCGGTCTTTTAAGTGTCAAATCTCAAAATATGAACAAGAACTTGTAAAAGTTAAAAGGAATATGGTGTCATATTTGATTTACTCAAAAGACTCGTGATGAAGCATCAAATGAACTTGATCATTATCTTGCACACACTAAAGAAGTTATGCATTTTGCTGGAAATGTTCGGTCTGAAAATCAAGATCCGATTCACACTATCATCAAGTTAAGAGGAATGTTAGGAAAGTATGAACAACTTCCGCCAACAATCATTAAGAGATTAGCCCCAGTAACACTTAGTACTCATGCACCTAGAATCTCTACTGCCACAACACAAGTAGCTAACGCGGCTTCCTTCTATGAAACAGAATAGTTGAGCCTTTTCCAAACGTCCGCACTTCACGTTCCTAAGAGCACTCAATCGAAGAATAGGAAGTTGCGACCCAAGAAAAGATCAATCAAGAATGCTAAAGTAGAAGAACACCCTAGGACTATGAATAAGACTCACGTTGTTTCCACTATAGATATTAAGGCTCGCAAATGTAATAGAAATAGTGATGTAACGAATGCTAAACCGTTAAGTACTTTTGATATTCAGTCCGATGCACCTTGTGTTATTTGTCGTAAAAGTATGAATTCTGATTGCCATGATAAATGTGTTGCTAAAGCTATCATCTCTCGCTTAAGGAATCCTAAGAACCGGAATACCTCTAGGCCTACTAATCTTTCTAAGTCCAGCTTGGTAGACCGCCATCTTTAGATTCTAAGAAACCATTGTCCCCCTGTAGCTCCGTGTTCACCTCCTAGGAATGTAGTACCACCTAGTGAATTCACTAAGACTAAAGCAAGAGCAAATGGATATATAACACACTAGGATTTAAGTGGATACCTAAAGCTATTGATGTGTGTATATCTACTATATCCTCGCTGGAACCCTCTAACATTTCGGTTCCACATCTACTTCTATTCCATCCGTGTCGCCCAGTGTGTAATGCGGTGATACGTATCATTCTCTGGATTGTTGATAGCGGATGTTCCCGACACATGACAGCAATCTTAAACTGTTATCAAACTTTATTGCAAAGTTCATTGGCACCGCCGTGTTCGAATGATCACTTCGCAGCCTATCATGGACTACGGAGACTATGTCAATGGGAACATCGAAATTAGCGGTGGTTTACTTGTGGAAGGCCTCGGTCACAATCAAGAGGTCAATTTTTGATGGAGATTTGGAGGTTGCTTTCGGGAGAAAACTTGTTTCATTGCGGATCTACAAGGAAATGACCTTATGTCCGCTCAAGTAATTCTAGTCTCTACACTATCTCTATGCAAGACATGGTTGCTTGCTCTCCCATTTGCTTACTTTCTAAGGCAACATCAACAAAATCCTCGGCTATGGCAACGCCGCTCTCACATCTAAACTTTCAAACCATCACCAACCTTGCTCGACACAAACTAGTTGAAGGACTCCCACGATTCCGGTATTCAAAAGATCACCTTTGCTCGGCTTGTGAACAAGGGAAAAGCACTGCGTCTCATTTTCCTTCAAAGGTGGAACAACTCTCGCGATGTGCTTCATCTTCTTCACATGGATTTGTGTGGCCCGGCGCGCGCGTAAACGATCAATGGCAAACGCTACATCTTAGTAATTGTTGATGACTACTCACGCTGGACTTGGGTCTACTTTCTTCTAAGCAAAGACCAAGCTCCACAAATGATCATCACCTTCTCACAAAATACAAGTTCAAATTCAAAACACCGTCGTAATCATCGAATCGAAAGGGAACTGAATTTGTTAACAAAACCCTTCGTGAATTTATGAGAAAGTGGGAATTCAAAGATCAAACATCTATTGCACGCATAACTGAACAAAACGGAGTTGTTGAAAGATCGAAACCTAACGCTAGTGGAAGCCGCAAGAACAATGTTAATCAATGCTAAACTTCCAGATACTTATGGGCGTAAGTCAGATTCACGTGATGCTATACTCAAAACCGCTCTATGATTACAAAACGCCACAACAAAACACCTTTCGAGCTCGTCCATAACGGAAAACCGAATCTAAAACACTTTCATGTATTTGGATCTCTTTGCTATCCTAATAATGATCGTGGATGATTTGGAAAGCTCAAAGCCAAAGTCGACATTGGAGTCTTTATTGATACCGCGGATAATTCTAAAGGGTTCCGAACCGGAATCGTCGAACCAAGGAGGTGATGGAAACGATTCATGCTCATTTCGATGAACTCACGGAAATGGCTTCGAGTATAACAATTAGAACCCGTCACAACCGCTTAAACTTCCCTCAACCCCATCATCACCGAAGAAAGCCCTCACCACTCGCACAACAAATGGAAAGGTTATTTGCTCCTCGTCTCGCTGACGATATTGATGAACGCGTTCCGGTGTATCCGCTGCTCGCCGCACAACCCGATAATATTCCTATACCCGACACCGCTACAACAACTATGCTGAAGATGCACCTACACCGCTGACTCCAACACAAAGTTGAACACACCGCCTTCCAACAATGATGAACCACCGATGATATTCAATGAAGTACCCCCACCGCAGATTTTGATCCAAAGCGCTTCTTCAACCCGCTTGCTAATGAGACCGCCGCACCGGATGTCGCTGAATCTTCAACAAACCATTTGAATCCTCGACCGCACAATGTATACCAACATCAACCCTCCACACATAGATGGACAAAGACCATCCTCCGAAAACATTATTGGCAACCCAATCAACCGGCCGCATAGACAACGCCTTCACACGACGGTGAACATTGCATTTATGCACTCACCGCCCGCCAATTCAACCTAAAAACATCAAAGACGCAATGACAAAAGACAACTGGATTGAATCCATGCAAGAAGAACTCAACCACTTCAAACGTCTTGAAGTATGGGAACTGGTTGAAAGACCAACAGGGTCTACGTCATTGGTCTAAAATGGATTTGGAAAACAAATTGATGTGAAGGGAATGTTATCCCGAAATAAGTCACGCCCGTGGCTAAGGGTTATCGCCGTGAAGAGGGAATAGACTTTGAAGAATCTTTTGCTCCGGTTGCTCGTCTTGAGGCGCCTGGATATTTCTCGCGTTCGCAGCTCATATGAATATGACGGCCAACCAGATGGATTCGTTGATCCCGAGTTCTTGAACCATGTACAAACTGAACAAAGCTCTTATGGTCTCAAACAAGCTCCTCGGGCATGGTACGATAAGCTATCATCTTCCTCATTGCTAATAATTTCACCAAAGGTTCGGTTGACCCAACTCTTTTATACAATATCACAGGGAACATATCTTAATTGTTCAAATTTACGTGGATGACATCATTTTGGGTCTACACATAAAAAGTTTTCAATCGCTTTGCAAAACTAATGAAGAAAAATTTTGAAATGTCCATGATGGGTGAACTTCACATTCTCTGACTGCAAGTTCATCAATCACCCTGCGGTATTTTTTGAGTCACCCAAATATGCCCTTGAATTGTTAAACAAATTTGGAATGAAAAACTGCGGACACCTATGCCACACCAATGGCTCATACCAAGAAGCTAGACTGATTTACATGGGAAATTGGTGGACCCTACAAAATACCGTAGTATTATTGGGTCTCTTATGTATCTAACAGCCTAGCGCACTGATATTGTCTTTGCCGCTTATCTATGCTCCCTATCGGGCGACTAACCTGAAACCCACCTCTCGAGGCTAAAAGAATCCTCCGATACATAAAGGGAACCATTAACTTGGGGATCCGCATCCGGCGACTGGTTTTGAACTAATCGCTTTGACACGACCACGCAGATGCTTAGACTCACGGAAAAGCACTTCGTGAGCTTTACAATTTCTGGTGATAAACCGGGTGTCATGGCAATCGGAAGAGCTGGATTGTACATCGCCGCCATCACCGAAGGTAATAATATGTAGCCATGTCCGCATGTTGTGCTCAAGTCATATGGATGAGAACACAACTCAAAAGACTATGGTT